>CM019177.2:9019698-10219698 GCA_009739505.2 Apolygus lucorum | reverse complement strand
GCGATCGATATTTTTCTTCATGTTGGATGGTTGGTGGCTTTGCAGACGAGTGAAAAATGAAAAACAATAAACCATTGTGTAATAATTTGCAGCGTTTTTGATTCCCAATCAAGTCCATGTACACATATTCAATACCAGACATCAATACTCCGGGGTCGAGGGAACAAAATATCAAGTAGGTACAGGATTTTACGGTGCTATCAACCCTTACCTGAGGATACCTGGAAAATTCGCAACCCCAATTTCGGATTAGTCTCGACGGCGATACGCGTGGATTGAGCTGTTCAAACAACATTAGCGCGACGGAATTCTTTGGAAATCACAATCTGCGACGGTGAAGGCAGAACTTTGAGTCTGCAGGACCTGGAAGGGTCGATAATGAGCGAAGAGAAAAGGTAAGGATGAGTGTTGAAAAAAAAAAAAAAACCGAATCCACATTGAGAAGGTATTGAGGAGGAAGTGGGTGCATTGAAAAGGGAAAGCTAATTTTTGGTTTCCTGGGCGAGAAAATTAGAGCAACCTCATTTTGTTGTGAGACTTTTTGAAGGTGCTGAGTGAGCGGTTGAGATTTTTTTAGGTCGAGTAAAAAAAAATCTGGGTTATTTGTTGAAAATTATCGGGTGATTGGAAGGTATTGGAAGCCGATGTTTGGTTTGCCGGGGTGAAATGAGAGAGGTTACCTGGTGGTTACCCGGTGGTTATGGGAGTACACTGGAAAAACGTTTTAGGGGCTTGTGGACCAAAGGGGGGTCGAAAATAATAAACTTGTTTGTTTAAACGATAAACGAGAAATTACTATGGTGGGGACGTGGTTCAGGTGCCAATGGGGGCGCTAAGGTGAGTTATTAGGGGCTACACTGAGCTATTAGGGTAGCGCCTCGTCTGAATGTCTTCAAGCACCTCAAACAAGTTGAGATCTCAATAAAAGTTTCGTTCGTGCAGTATGAAGTAGTAAAACAATTTAAAATTACCCATTTGAATTGATTTTGAAAAAGTGTGGTCCATTATTTACAATTTAAACATTTTTGAAGTCGACAAAAAACTAAATAAACAAGCAAATTCCCCCCTCAAAGTTTGCAAGTTTTCATTCAAAAGGAACTTGGAATCTAATAATCACAAAAAACATCAAATTATTAAATAACGCTTCGTCTTTTTCTTGACATGTGGACTCAAAAAGTGTTATTAAAAACCCCGTTACAGTTGATGTCTGGTGATTTTCACGTACAACCTTAAGATATAAAATGTCCCAATGTGTTGCAAACTCGTATGTAAGCGTCAAAACATCATGGGTCCTGATGGGTATTAATTCGTAAAGTGTTTCTTGTCAAACATTTTTCAACCGCATTGCTGAGAAGGGGCAAGTTTCAAGTGTAAAGAGTAGGTACATTTTTCAAATTTCGAATTTTGCCTTTTAAGGGGGGGTTAATGCTCAAAAAACGTGCGTTTTTGGGCATATTAAATAAATTTCTTCCAAATTTATTCTTTCAACTCGTGTCCTGGAACCAGGTAAAGGCATTTTTTGGTGCCACAAAGAATAGTTCTTGACATTATAAAGATTCAATGATTATTATCTAAATTGCAGGTCTAAGCCACCACAATAGTAGAACTTCGAGCATTTACCCTTCTAGTTCATGAGATTCTAAAAATGCATTTATTATTCTCTCAAGTTTGAGGCGTAGGCCACCAGAATGTTTCAATTGACATTTCGAGCATTTACTCTACTTTTCTTCTTTTGGTTTATTATTTTCAATAATGAACCTTTGGAATCGACCAAGAAAAAAAAAATTTTAACACCCCCTCAAAATTTGATGGTTTACGTTTCAAGGTACGTAGAATCCAAAAATCGAATAAAAATTTGGCCGTCCGTCCGCCGTAAGCGGCACTTTTGCCACTTAGCATTGACCGATTTTGATGAAATTTGGTATGTAGGCTCCATTTGGGGTCTAGTTGTGCCCTGAAGCTTTTGGTTGAGGTAGGTCACTTCTAAGGGTTCCAAAATTAATTTTGAAATTTTGAAAACGCCCCAACTCAAAAAATTTCGATATAAAGGTATTGTTTTTCCTTCAATCTAAGATTCTATAGAATTTTTAGAATTTTTTGAGACCACGCGGAGCTCTGTAGGACAAACCGTTCGCTTCCTACGAAAATTTAAGTGTTTATTTTGAAATATATATATATATAAATCAAAACACGAGTGTGAATCGCAAAAGAGGCCTAATCTCCGTTCAAATTAGAGCTGATCAAAATGTAGTGATCGATATTTGGTGATTTTGATTTTTTTTTGATTTTCTTGATTTTTTTTTCTTTTTCATATTGGATGGTTGGTGATTTTGTAGACGAGTGATCTATATAGAAAAATAATAAACCATTGTGTAATAATTTGCAGCGTTTTTGACATTAGTTGATATCATTTCCTGAGGCCACGAAGAATAGTTAGTTCATGACAATCTAAAGGGTTATAATTTTGGTCATAATCTCAAGGCCACCCATGGTAAACTTCGTGAATTCATCCTACATTTGAAACAGTACATATTGTTCTAGGGGATATGGAGAATCTGATTAATCAATGAGAATAATTTAATCGTTGCTATATTTTACCCCTAGAGAACTATACGTTTCGTTTGAATACCTATTCCTTGATGGAGATCAACCTAGGACTAGGGATGATGAATGAAAGATACAAATTGATGTAGGAAAGATAAATAGATATATTATCCTATAATCAATTGAGGCTTGTATCTATATGTGAGGGGGAAAGAAGTATCAATAGAGTTTACCTATTATCTTCGTATTTGAACCACGAGGGTAAGGGAAGTGATCTAGTATGAAAGTAATGTACTTACAGAATTAGACTGGGGGGCCATCCCTGAGTAATGATTCGATAGAGCGGAAGAATCGCTCCATCGAATCACGAATCAGGCGACAGAGTACTCCCACCCTATTTGAAAATTTTCAAAATTTTTAAATTTTGTAAAAATTTTTATCTTTACCGTGGTGATTCTGATCCTTACATAGTTATGGCAAAAAGGAAACGACTCTTACATTGCAAACCATACAGAAATGATGGTGCGTATAAGCCTCTTTTAGTTACTTCATACTTCCTACCTATATTTGTTATTTATTTTTGGGAGTGCCGACCCTCGCGAAGTGCTTGGATCAAGAAGTGCTTAGCTCTTTACTCCTCTTTTTTTGGGATGTGCCGATCCTCGCGAAGTGCTTGGATCAAGAAGTGCTTAGCTCTTTACTCCTCTTTTAGCGAATTTTCAAAGAAAATGAAGCTATTGCAAAAAAAAAATGGTTTGGTTTTTACATTGAAAATCATGGTAATTTATGGTATATTCGGATTCAGCACAAAATTTCTGATATGAATGCTTTTTTCAAAAATGAAAATTGTCCAAAATTAAGAAAAGTTTGTAGCTATATATATATGTATATAATGAATACGTGCGTATATTTGTTGTAACCAGAAATGCAGTAGCCGTGTGGGTACTCTATGAGTTCGTAGAGACGACTAGAACATGAATATGGACTCCTAAGATCTTCAAAGCATACCCAGCAATAATTTGCAGCGTGTTATTAGCGAATTTTCAAAGAAAATGAAGCTATTGCAATGGCCTCAAAATTTTTAGAATCGACTTTTTCGAAAAATTTTAACAAAATTTTCCCTGAAGTTTTTCCAAAAATCATATGTATATATATATGTGTCATTCCGGACGATAACTTGAGTAATTGTTTAAAAATTTTTTTTTAGTTTTTGCCAAAATGTTTGTAACAACAAACCATAGGTCAAGTTCGTTAACCAGCAATTTTGGACAATCCAAAGTGGTCCAAAATTCAAAAAAACTCCAAAAAAATGGGTTTTTCCTGTTTTTTGAGGTTTTTACATTGAAAATCATGGTAATTTATGGTATATTCGGATTCAGCACAAAATTTCTGATATGAATGCTTTTTTCAAAAATGAAAATTGTCCAAAATTAAGAAAAGTTTGTAGCTATATATATATATAATGAATACGTGCGTATATTTGTTGTAACCAGAAATGCAGTAGCCGTGTGGGTACTCTATAAGTTCATGTGGAAAAAAAAAAAAAAAAAAAAAAGTCCTCGTTCAAATATTTAATCGACAACTGCCACCGATAGAAACGTTCAAAACCGAGTGTATTATTGAAAATCGCACGATTTTTTCGTACATATCGCGAATATATTTAAATGTTATTAAATTAATTACTTAGATGCAGCAGGTAACGCACCAAGGAGAAAAATATGTGATAAACAAGGTGACTTGTTGTGATGAGGTTGGGAACAAGTGATCATGAACGCGATCTGTCGCACTCATCTTTAACTACGTCCTGGAGCTCCACCAATCAGAACGCTTTTCGGGCTCCCAGATTCAGCTTTCAGCCCAGTGATTTCACGTCTTCCGGGACGTCGATTATTGGTGTAAAAGCATCATTGGTGTAAAAATATATATACATATATATAAACCAAGAATCGAAAAAAAAAAACTTTCTACAACAAATTGCAACACCATTGGTCCTTTTCTTAACCACACCTTAAACTGAATGATTTCTTTGAAAATTCGCTCATTAATTCATGCTGCATGGATGGACTTTTTTTTGGGATGTGCCCATCCTCGCGAAGTGCTTGGATCAAGAAGTGCTTAGCTCTTTACTCCTCTTTTTTTGGGATGTGCCGACCCTCGCGAAGTGCTTGGATCAAGAAGTGCTTAGCTCTTTACTCCTCTTTTTTTTTGGGATGTGCCGACCCTCGCGAAGTGCTTGGATCAAGAAGTGCTTAGCTCTTTACTCCTCTTTTTTTTGGGATGTGCCGATCCTCGCGGAGTGCTTGGATCAAGAAGTGCTTAGCTCTTTACTCCTCTTTTTTTAGGACGTCCCACAGTAAGACTTGGGCGTCCTTATGCGATCGATCTGGGGTGAAGTTGGACAACACTCAACAGAAAAAAAAAAACCCTGTGTTGTTGCCTGTAAAGTCGGTATACGGGCGAAAGTTTTACGTGACAACGACTTTGAGTGGTAAAATAATTTTAATGTTAATATTCATTCGTATAGTAGGAAGAAGGATAAAATAAAATTCTTTGTCAAGTTGCACAGAGTAGGTATTTCCCGTAGGTAGTAGGTATTTCCCATGGGTGGGGGGGGGGGGAGTGAGTGCCAGGGAAGGGGGGCGGGGCGCTCCCGCTTTTGTGATCGCCGGGGAAGGGGAGGGGCCAGGGGGGAGGGGAGGGTGCAGCTCGGCGCCTTTAGGGAGCGCCGAGCTGCACCCCCTCCGTGAGCGGAGCGTAACGCAGTTTCTTGAAGTGTCTCCCGGTAAACCAATTTATAAGACGTTATCACGTCAAAAAAATAACCACACAGTAATCCGTTTTAGACCATTCTGAATCCAAATCCGCGAAAAAAACCATAGGTGTATGTCTGTGTGTGTGTGTGTGTGTAACAAAATCTTGTGTACTCTGCACAGGCCTTAGTTCTCAACCGATTTTCCTGGTTCTTTTTTTGTTCGACGCGGAAAACTATCTAGTTGTGCACTACGTCGCCGGAATTTCGAATTTTGCCTTGTAAGGGGGGGAAAGGGGGGGTTAATGCTCAAAAAACGTGCGTTTTTGGGCATAATCTTGTGTACTCTGCACAGCCCTTAGTTCTCAACCGATTTTTGTGGTTCATTTTTTCATCAACGCGGAAAACTATCTAGTTATGCACTACGGCGCCGGAATTTTGAATTTTGCTTTTTAAGGGGGGGAAAGGGGGGGTTAATGCTTAAAAAACGTGCGTTTGCGGGCGTAATCTTGTAAACTCTGCCCAGGCCTCAATTTCCAACCGATTTGCGTGTTTCTTTTTTTGTTTGACTCAAATAACTTCCGAGTTGTACATAATTTCACCCGAGTACCAAAATTCGCAAGGGGAGGGGGCGAGTGGGGGCGATAATATTCACAAAATATCCGATTTTTCAATATTTCGGTTCTTTTACTGCTTACTAACTGTCCCCAAGCTTTGAAATTGAGGAAAAATTCTCATTATACCTCCGGATTTTCATGAATTATTCTCTGTACGACCATGGAACTAATAGTGGTGCCACCATGGTGCCAGGACACCATAAACCGCATATTTCGTGTTTTTTTTTTTTTTTTTTTTTTGTGTGTGTTTCACCTTGAATACGGATGTGAACCTCGACGGACCGCCTACTAAAACTAACAGATGAAAGTTCAATGTTACGACGTAATTCCGCTTTGGTGCCAGACTGGCACCATTGTTGGCGTTGGGGTGGTGTTTTTTGGGGGGGGGGGGGAACTCGAATTCGCATGTTGGGTGTCGTAGATCATGGATTTTAAAATGCTCTTCAGATTCGAGGCTCCCATGCCACTAGAAATGTTAGGGGGGGGGGGGGCAGTATTTCTTGCCTAAAGTAATAAATAAATTACATCGAGTGAAACAGTTTTATCACTTAACAACTGGTTAAACTGATCCAATGCTTATCCAATGGGACGTCCCCTGGAATGCATGCATTACTAAACAATATGTTTTGGGATGTGCCGACCCTCGCGAAGTGCTTGGATCAAGAAGTGCTTAGCTCTTTACTCCTCTTTTTTTTGGGATGTGCCTTGACCTTGCAAGAAGTGCTTAGTCCATGCTCTTCTTTTTTTTTTGATTTACTATTATTATTATTATTATTATTAGAGACACCTCATAACATTATTAGTGCTGTCCTGTCTTAACCCATCTATATGGGTCCGGGCTCCCCGTGGGCAGCCAGTGGCTTTGGCGCGGTGGGCGCCCGATTGGGACTTGTGCGTTCCCGTGAGGGCCATAGCGGTTGCCCTGGCTGTTTAGAGGGCGGACGCCTTATTGGCCGTTTCCAGGTAATCCACCAGAGCCTTGCGATTCCCTGAAAAATTGTTTGATACTTCTGGCAGATCAGTAAGGTAGATACGGTTTGTCTTATCGTGCTTGAATGTGATTGCTCTGTCCTCTAAGTCATAAATCACCCTTGCTGTTGTCATAAAATCATAGCCTATTATGACATTCTGAGCAATTTTTTTGATCACATAGACTTTCTGAGTCCACGTTTGTCCGTTTATGGTCAATTTTGTAACTATGTGTTTCCGACTGGTTATGTGGAAACTATTTCCAATTATTAGAAAAGTTTCCTCACCTGTTATTATTATTTTTTTTTTTTTACTTTTTAAATGTTGATAATAAAATGCTCCATTTACTGCAGACACTGAAGCTCCCGTATCCAATAATGCATGTACCGAGACATCTTGCAATTTGATTGGTAAATATGTCATTTTATTTGTGGTTTGGTCAAATGATGACGTTAAATGCGGGATTTCTGTTGCTGCCTAGAGTTTACCTATTATCTTCGGATTTGAACCACGAGGGTAAGGGAAGTGATCTAGTATGAAAGTAATGTACTTACAGAATTAGACTGGGGGGCCATCCCTGAGTAGTGATTCGATAGAGCGGAAGAATCGCTCCATCGAATCACGAATCAGGCGACAGAGTAACTGGCACTCCGTCACACATTTCTATGGATATAGAAAATCTGTGGATGTAATCATTCAAATCCGTTCCGTTCATTCAAAAGGTTCCGTTCACACTCTAAAGAAAGAAGGCATCAATTGATTCAATCATTGATATCCTTCAAGAGCGTTCTTTGAAAATCTTTACCCTCTTCGTCTCATTAGGCCAACTACTCCTTTATTATGCTTCCCGCTTCAACCCCCTTCCCTCCCCTCACGATGGACCCATTCGAACCGTTTTAGTAACAAAAGGGCTTCACTAATTGATGCCAAACACACACAAGAAAAAAAACAACATCGAGAAGCGAAAGGGGGGAGAGAAGAGGCCGTTGGATTGACACCCCATTCGCGATCACAATGCCCTCTTCTGGGGGCTGCCGCCGCTGCGTCGTCCGATGATTAGTGAGAACGGCGCACGATGAGGTACAATAATGGCGCACTAAAAAAGGAGCAGGTAGTAGTTGTGCTATTATGTGAGGTTCAAGGGTGAGCTTCGACAAAAAGGCGGTCTTTTGTTAAGGTTTCCTTTTCCTTTCACAATCCCTCCCCTACCTCCACGGTGAGGTTGACCGGAAAAATCGTTTTTTCCCTTCTCGATATCTCCGATGAACTTCTTGCTAGATGAAGGACGAAGTTTATGTTCGATTTGAATTAATTTCCAAGTCAAAGTGGGGTCTGATGCCCTCAGTGAGCTTTGGGGGTGGAAACTTGTACGGTTGGACACGTCGACGTCCCAAACTATCAAGGCGAAACTAAAGGGTGAAGTCTTATTCTCGAGGCGATAAAAAACCTTATGCTAAGTGGGCGGGCTTACAGGGTTGCTACGGAAATCAAATCTACAAACTGTCTGTCTTTTCCGGTTTTGAATACCCAGAAGGGGAAGAATTTTCAATAAATTTTCACTTCCTTACTTTCAAAACTTGGAATTCGATCGAAAAAATCAAAATTTTCACTCGCATTTTGCTTTCAAAACAAGTCAACCTGACAAGCCGTCATTAACATGTTACAAAAAAATTTGTATTTGAAATATTTTTTCATGTTTTAATTATTACCTAATTTGAAGTAGGTTAGTTTTTAATTCAAAAATTTGAATACATCCCGTGTTTGGAAACTATTCTAGTGCATGAAGGAATTATCACGAAACAATTTGTATGAAAATTAGAGGCCGAAAGCATACCCCCTTATGGGGAACGACATGTGTGCAAGTGAGAGGGAAGATGACAATAGTTTTCTCTTTAATTTATTTCAGCCTTCGATGGACCGATTTTAAAATTTCAAAGTGATCTGAGGTCAACTTAACCAAATAGACGTACTTAGCTGTAATTGACAAGTTTTTTGAATCATTATTTTAATTTAATTTGTTTATAGGAATTAATCGAATGTTTGACAAAAATTCAGCCCGTATGTGTACCTACTTATTAATGATATGCTTTTGCAATCATGAGCTCATGAAAATATTAATTATCCGTTGCGGCTGTTGGTTTATAATTTAAATATTAGTTGATTCAGCCAGGAGAGGACATGGGAGGAAGGTTGGGTCCCAAGCAGGGTAACAGGTAGAGTTACTACCTTCCAAGACTTGGATATCTGAAATTTGAAAATATCTCCAGAGTTGTTCGGGGTTAGATTCAATAAGAATGCTCATTGATTTCAACAAAATAAAAAATTAGCGGTGGTGCCACGGTTCAGGTGTTGAAGTCAAAAACCATCACCATAATCGCGAACGACTTGTCAATCGTGTTCCTGTCTTTCTACTGAGAAAACCGTCAACATAATTGTGAATATTCAGTTTCATACTGGGTAATTGCGATGTATTGGTATTAATAATTTTTGCCTAAGTAGGCCAGATAAAAAATACCCAGGTATCTTATAGCGAACTGAAATCATCTTCTTCTTTTCTCTGCCACAGAATAATAAAAATCAATCTAATGTCCTTTGATAACCTTCCTCTAATTAGTAATCTCACATGACGCCTAAGAAGAATTTTTTTGTTTTTTGACCAATCATTTCGGTTTTTGACATTTTCGTGTCTTTGCAATGGCACATAAACTGAAAAATCGTCACGAAAACTAAGCAAATCTTGCTCACGCGACCAATAAATAAAATAGACTCTCTGTGTTGCGTAGAGAACAATCAACAACCTTACATTTTGCTTTGGCACATGAACTGAAAAATCGTCACGAAAACTTTAATGCTTGGGTTGAACTAACAACCTTACTTCACTACCTTGTTGTGTAGTGGTTGACATGAAAATGTCCCAATATGTTGCAGACTCGTATGCAAGCATTTTGAGAATTTTCCTGAATTTGATAATAAATATTAGGTATTTGAAATAATAACTGATTTATTACTTGATCCTTTCCATTTTTTGTAGAAGTATAAATCATTCCATTCAATAGGTATTTCTTGCAATCAAGTAGTAGAAGAAATATAAAATGAAATGATTAAGTATTAATTTTTATGACATTTTAAATCATTAACGTAATTATATTTACTATTATTTTATTATTTTTTCATTATTGGGTTTTCAATTTGAGTTGCTAAAACATAAGTGGATAGGTACATTGGTGGTTTGTGGTATCGATACTTTGAGCCATGTAGATCGAAATATGGATATCTTATGATATTCGTATCAAAATGATATCGGGTATCGATACTTTCTTGTATCAAAAGGAATTTCGAAATTTTGGAGTATAATGCCGTCCCTATTACCGAAGCCAGTCGGCCTGGAAGATAATCTGGATTGGTGACCTCTCGAGGGCATTTCTTGATAATTTTTCGGTTTGGGCGGTTGAACCCCGTTCCACTTAAGCGGGTGAGGCAAGAATTAGCCTTGAATGAAATCATCAGAACCAATTCTGTTCTTCCCTTTGGAAGACAGCTGATGACGTCCGCGACGCCAGCTAATATGGTTTTGATTTATTATTTTCAAAAATGAACCTTTGGAATCGACCAAGAAAAAGAAAATTAACACCCCCTCAAAATTTGATGGTTTACGTTTCAAGGTACGTAGAATCCAAAAATCGAATACAAATTTGGCCGTCCGTCCGCCGTCCGCGGCACTTTTGCCACTTAGCATTGACCGATTTTGATGAAATTTGGTAAGTAGGCTCCAATTGGGGTCTAGTTGTGCTCCGAAGATTTTGGTTGAGGTAGGTCACTTCTAAGGGTTCCAAAATCAATTTTAAAATTTTGAAAACGCCCTAACTCAAAAAAATTTGATTTAAAGGTATTGTTTTTCCTTCAATTTAAGATTCTATAGAATTTTTAGAATTTTTTGAGACCACCCGGAGCTCTGTAGGACAAACCGTTCGCTCACTACGAGAATTCGAAGTTTGAACGTACGATAAATCAGAAACACGAGTGTGAATCGTAAAAGAGGCCTAATATCCGTTCAAATTAAAGCTGACCGAAATGCGATCGATGTTTTTCTTCATGTTGGATGGTTGGTGGCTTTGCAGACGAGTGATCTATGTAGAAAATAAAAAAATAATAAATCATTGTGTAATAATTTGCAGCGTTTTTTACATTACTTCACTTCCTACCACTTTTTCATCAGTGGTACTACTCAAGTATTTTTTCTCGAACTATGTCAATGGTATTCAATATAAAAGAGATTAGACTGCCCACTCAACTTGGCTGACGTTTTAAGAGTTTTTGGTGATGTGTTTCTGACATCTTGTTACAATACATAGATATATAATATGATTAGTTAGTTTTAAATCTTTCTATAAGAAACTACATGACTAATTTTGAGTTTACCTAGTTTGATAATCTTACATGTTATTAGTGAGATGAAGGTACCTATCTATACAAAATGTGAAAGATATCTGAGGACACCTACTTCTTTCCTTACTCCACCCGAAATAGTAATATTTAATTCAGAAGTAACTCAAAACTATAAAATACTACCACTAGTTCTCCACCTTTTTGTCAAAATCCTTCTTCTGTCACAACTTCTGTCACACTAATGCTTTCGTAGAATTTAGATAATTTGGTTACATGTATTCGTGTTCGCCGCTATGCTTTATTTTCCAACTTGTCAGAGAGAAATAAGATTCAAAACCACGAAGAAGGCGATAAAGTAGATTTACGAGCAGCCTCTAACCTTCCACCTGCCACCTCTCCCTCAAGTCTGGTCTGGTGGCTTCTGAGTCGACTTCGAGAGGCTATAAATAGGCGTGGATGCAATTACCTGTATGTGATCACCTAACAGAAAGAATGTCTCCATTTACTACACTGTACGGAACCCATAAAAGACGTCGAAGGGAGGAAGAATATCGTTCCTCCTAATGCAGAGTCATCCGTCATATTTCACTATGGATAGGCTAGATACGACTGCGGCCTCTCAACTTGGATAGTGTAACATCATATTTTGCTGGTCAGTTGGAATGGAATACACAAAATGGGATGTAACGGTGACAATCCACTACCTACAGGCAAATCTGTTCCACAGCAATTCACCTACCGACCTTTGATAGGCCCATACTAGCAAAACTCTTATATTTTTCTCACATGATAAAAAATAATATAAAATGGAAAAATAATAAAATAAAACCCTTTTTACAAAAAAAATGGACCGACCTCAAAAATTATGTCCGTGAACACCAAAAAGGGAAAAATAATAATCTCAGTGAAAACGTACTTGATGTAGTAGGTTGTTGGACATTAATATCTAGTCAACAGATGGTATGTTGGAATAGATACTCATCTGTAGATTCTATCATCTAGATGCTATCTAGATAGATAGGTGGGTAGGTAGGTACGCATTGAAGTCGCCGCCGTGCCCATCTGCAGACACAAACTAACCACCTTCCTTACTCGATGATCTGGTTACCATTACAAGAGTGAATACCATTGAGTTACAATGTGCTCCCCAAACTATCAGGTACCTAGTACGTCTCTCGTGGGCGTCGGTGGTCTAGTGGACAGTGTACCCGACTGCAGTGATAAGATAAGGACCGTCTAGCGGGGACGCGCGTTCAAGTCTGGTCGCCGCAGAAAGTTTTCTGTCTATTAGACGATCGGCAATCTCTCGTTCCAACCCAGGGCGGTGATGTTTGGGAAGCCATGAGCGAAATCATCAGAACAAATTCTGATCTCCCCTTAGGGAGACAGCTGATGACGTCCGCGACGCCAAGAATGGCAGTCAGACGAAAATTCAACCTGAAATGGTTGCTTACTTTACTTTTACTTTTACTAGTACGTCTCTGCTGCCATATGAGTATGATAGTAAGTGTGAACCTCCCTAGGAATGGTTGTGACGAGTATTTGAGACTTTATTATTATAGGAGACAGTTTATTATATTGGTGGACATATTTTAATGTAGCTACATACCGTCGGAAGCGTTGTTACCTAATTAACATTTAACACCTCCCACAATTTTACAAATATTTACGTTCATACTCGGTGTGGAAGCATGTTTGTAGTATGGGAGGTATGTATATTTGCGAAAAAGAATGATATGTTGGTGAGTAGAAGATCTTGAAGATGTTTGTGTCTACAGACGGGCACGGCGGCGACTTCAATGCGTACCTACCTACCTATCTATCTAGATAGCATCTAGATGATAGAATCTACAGATGAGTATCTATTCCAACATACCATCTGTTGACTAGATATTAATGTCCAACAACCTACTACATCAAGTACGTTTTCACTGAGATTATTATTTTTCCCTTTTTGGTGTTCACGGACATAATTTTTGAGGTCGGTCCATTTTTTTTGTAAAAAGGGTTTTATTTTATTATTTTTCCATTTTATATTATTTTTTATTTTTCACTTTTTAGTGGTCTTCAATTTAAATCTGAAATTAATTTACCCGCAGTTTATCGATCTGTTAATGTGGATCTGTTTCCATACTGTGAATCATTTCAGTAAGGTGAACTGGACGCCGTAGGGTGGACCAAATTCTGTAATCCGGATCAGTTTCCAAATGTATAGATGACTTTCCGTTTTTGGATCAGTTTCAGGAGGTATTTGGTTCACTTTGCTACTTAGCAATCTACTCTCTTATCCCCTAACTGTTCGACGTCCCTCATATTTGATAGGTACTTGGTAGTTCTGACAACACAATTCAACAACTCAACCATGACATGATTGACGAGGACTTATCAAGTAACTGTACTATATACCTCATATTTGGTACGACACAATTCAGTTCTGACGATCACCTGTACCATTACCTACCCAACTATATTATGGATGACGAGGAAGCTATGTGCTACACCCACTTGGTAGAATACCCTCTCATCACCTAGTTGTCCTATTATCCCTCATATTTGGTTGGGCACTATTCAGTTCCGACAATCTCCTATACCATTACCTACCCAACTATATTATGGATGACGAGGAAGCTATGTGCTACACCCACTTGGTAGAATACCCTCTCATCACCTAGTTGTCCTATTATCCCTCATATTTGGTTGGGCACTATTCAGTTCTGACAATCTCCTATACCATTACCTACCCAACTATATTATGGATGACGAGGAAGCTATGTGCTACACCCACTTGGTAGAATACCCTCTCATCACCTAGTTGTCCTATAATCCCTCATATTTGGTACAGCACTATTCAGTTCCGACAATCTCCTATACCATTACCTACCCAACTGTATTATGGATGACGAGGAAGCTATGTGCTACACCCACTTGGTAGAATACCCTCTCATCACCTAGTTGTCCTATAATCCCTCATATTTGGTACGGCACTATGCAGTTACGACGATCTTCTATACCATTACCTACCCAACCATGTTAAGGGCCTTCGTGAGTCAATGTAATTTTGTATGATCGTTGATGTACCTTTTCTCGACAATCACTCGAGGTAATTTCATGATTTTTTTTTTATTCTGTACAGTCACATCCCCTCTCCAAACTGACATTTTTTTGCCCTTTCCACTCAGCAATTCAATTTATGGGACGAAGGTTTCCACACCCTCATTTTTGAATTCACACTCATTTGTTTTGAGGTTAGAAAAAAACCGGATTTGAGGTTGAAAAAATGTCAATCTATTCAGCAACTGTTCCTCTAAAGAACAAAAAAAGAATCAATTCGATAAGCTGAACTCAGCCGAAGAAAATGTTCCTTACCTGCGCGAAAACATAGTTTTGATAAAACGGCGAAAGAAGTTACCTACCTACCTCGAGTCTCTGATCTCAGCTCTAGTTTCTTATCGCAGCGCGCGCGGCGTTGATGCCGAGATTTGTTTTACTCATTGCTTTTCATCAACTTGTGAATAAAAATAAAAAGGAGAAGAAGAAGAAGGATAGGTTTTAGAGGTTCAGGTAGTGATAAATTGCAGTCACATGATATTTTAGCGTGACTGCATTCCTTGTGTTTTCGCATTTTCATTCTGTTACTTTTGAAGATCGCTACTGTAGTTTTCATCCTCGTAAATTGACTTTTCCGTGTTCTCGATTAGGTATAACAATATCATGCCTCGAAGTGGTTCTAAAGTTTTCAAAAAGAGGCAAAAACGAAGAAGTTCACGAAAAAATCTGGATGAAAACTTCAAAAAAGTCGATGATAAAGCTGGCCCTTCCTCGCTTCTGGTGCGCACTAACTTATGACAATGACATACGTAAATATTTTGGCCTTTCACCTCTTGTATGAAGTTACCAAAATTATAAATAATTGATTTTTCAGAAGTGAATTTTCATTTCCATAATCGTGAATCCCACCCTGTCAGGCAGTAGGAGGCATCTAGCGCTCAGCAGACTGCCCAGCTCTTACGGCTTATTACTTTCAATTTGGGACCCCTTTGGTTTCTGGAACCCCATAGTGTTGCATATCAAACTGATCTGTACAAAACGGAGATTTTAACAGTACCAAAAAATTTTTTTTTTGTGGTCAACCTATTTTTTGACTCATGAAGGCCCTTAAGGATGACGAGGAAGCTATGTGCTACACCCACTTGGTAGAATACCCTCTCATCACCTAGTTGTCCTATAATCCCTCATATTTGGTTGGGCACTATTCATTTCCGAAAATCTTCTATACCATTACCTACCCAACTATATTATGGATGACGAGGGAGCTATGTGCTACACCCACTTGGTAGAATACACAACTCACAGTACTATAATTATCCCTCATAAGTATATGGTAGGAAAACTCACATATTCGAGCATTGATAAACACATTTGATACGGCTGATGCAGGTTCTGTTCGAATAGCCCACTATAATTTCCCCCTTTCTCATCCCCCATAGCACCTTTTAGTTATCGGAACCCCCCTCATATAGCATACCATTTTGAAGCTTACAATCAGACCTTCAATTTGACTATACACAAATAGTCCGTCATCGGCACAGTCGGAAGTCACAGGGGAAGAAGAGTGAATGCGGACCAATATTCCCGAAAACGGGAACCACGTTTTTCAACTTCTTTCACAAATTTTCGATACTTCTAACAAAGCGAAATGAAATCTGTTTGAAATGGGACCACCACGGATACTGGTAGAACAAATTTCAAAAAGAACCAGACAGATTGGTACCATAATAAAAAAATGCAAGGTGTTCAGACATACAAAAAAAAAAAAAATTGTCGTCCCACGACAACCCGAATTGAGTACCTCCTCTTTCGCGCGCCTTCGGCGCGTTGAAGTCGGTCAAAAAGACTTTGACTGTGTCGTATACTTTGAGGTAGGTAAGCCTGGTATGACAGTCAAGTCAAAATGAGGAGTAGGCAGGATCGTATTTCAATCGAGTTGAGTCAGTAAACGCTACCAAATTCAGCCTTGAAGGATGAAAAATCATCGCCGCGGTCCCCATTGAAACACCCTCAGACAGTAATTGTACACCTACTGTCCCACGTTTTATTTTGTGAAAGAGATGTGGACTGAGCTGGAAGGAATTCCGTGAGAGGAGTGATAGGGCAGTGAAGGGGTGTATAATATTTGACCCGAATAAAAAGTGGGGGCGCACGCGAGGTGAGACGTCTGTGCCGACTCTGGTGGTCCTCAAGACTCAACTTCTGGACTTTTCTGGGACGTCGCGTCGATGTCGAACTGCAGCGGCCACTGGTCATCTCTTCCTCAGCGGCGACACCTGATTCACCCGTTTCTTCTTGAATGACCTCGTCGATTTTGTTTTTTTCCCCCTTCGTTTACTCGTTTAGCTTTGGAAGGAAGTCACGAGAGGTATCAGAGGAGCACCAGTGGAGGGCAAACAGGCATTAGAAGGGCTGAGTGATCCAAAAATCACGAAAAAGACTGCTGGGCAGTATGGTTTCCTCACATGGATGTTATGAATTGGATTTTGTGTTTTGACGGATTCACCGCTTTCATGAATTTGCCTGTATTGAACTTCGAATAAAACATTAAATGCTTGTAAATACATTGTAAATTTCCCAGTAATAAATTTTATTACTGGGAAATTTACAATGTCTACTATGTTTACAATGACTGAAGTTAATTGAAACTGGATTGTTAGTTGAAGTTAATTTACTTGTGAAAGATGAGAAGGAAATTTTGATAGGAACTTGATTTCTGGTGTTACCGGAGAGATTTACTTTCTAGAACTTTCTCTGCGTTTGGAATGGGTTTGATGAAGAAGGTAGCCATAATCGAACGGGTGCAAGTCCTTCCTCGACCAGGGCTTATCTACCGCTGGTATATTACCAAGCCTCATATCCGAGTATTTTGTTGTGTTTCCGATTTTTGGGAGGGAGACTAGTCTAAATGTGGAAAAGTGTGTTTATTACAACATTTCTAGAGACAAATTCAAATGGTGCGAATTTTTCAGATTTAACGCTTAGGTTGAACTATTTTGGACTGATCCAATTGAATTTAAGACCAATTTAGTAACGAGTTTTAGACCTTCCTGAACAATTTTTTTTAACAAGGTTTCGTGTCGGTCTGTTTAGCCGCAAATCCTGTCAGGGGCAAACCCATATGAACTTGCTGTCCTTAGCAACCAGTAATCAAAATTCTAATAAAGGCACCCACAAACAATTATTGTTTATTTCTTCGAATTGAGTGTGAAGTTTATTTCTTCAAAACAAATTTGATTGTGAAGGGAAAAAAAGTTTGGTAGGTAGTTGCAATGGCGAAGCTGTGTTCTTTGCTGGCGAGTGATCTATACAGCAAAATAATAAACATTTGTGTAATAATTTGCAGCACTTGGTTTCGTGTCGATCGGTGTCATATCCCGTCAGAGGGAAAACCACATGAACTTGCTGTCCGAATTCAATGAAATTTTAAGGGATTGTGCGGGTTTCTATAGGTCTATTAAAAAATCGTCGCTCTTGGATTGAAAGTTGGCAGTGTGCACTTTTTTTTTTGTTAATGTTTTCCTGCCGACGGGTTATATTCCGTAGCGTCGGACGGAGTACGCTGGCGGGGTCACGTCGAGCGCTCCTTCAATGGGAAAAGAAGGCAACCGTTTTCCTAGAGAGCGGAGTACGTCTTCCGCTGGCGTGTTCCGTCGACGTAAGACGCTCGAGTGCTTCAGGAGGTGTCATGACGGGATACGCATGCGCATCTGACACTTCCTATTTGTTTACTGTCAAAAAGTTTGAGTTCATTCGCAAAAAGATTAATTTCATTTGAAAAAGGTTTGAATATGTGTAAAAAAATAAATTTACTTGTAAAAAGTTGAATACCTATTATTTTCAAAAAGATTAATTTTATTTGTAAAAAGATTAACTCTATTTGGAAATACTATAATATAGTATTTCCAAAAAGTATTAAAGTAAGTATTTCCTCAAGTAAAAAGTAAGTATTTCCTTTTTTGTAAAAAGATTAACTCTATTTGGAAATACTATAATATAATATTTCCAAATAGAGTTAATCTTTTTACAAATAAAATTAATCTTTTTGAAAATAATAGGTATTCAACTTTTTACAAGTAAATTTATTATATTACAATATAATATATTGTATATATAATATAATATACTATATTATATACTATAATAATAATATACTATAGTATATTACTATATACTATAATAATTGTATACTATAATATACTATATTATAGTATTATATACTATAATTTTCCAAATAGAGTTAATCTTTTTACAAATAAAATTAATCTTTATATGTTAATCTTTACAATATTTAATCTTTATAATATTATTATCTAGCACCCTTGCATATGAACTTTATTACCACCAAATTATATTTTTGATTTAATGAACGTACCCCAGGGTGATATTGGTTTTGCTACTCTACCGTAAGGGACTCAACTTTTCTCGTACCAGGGAAATCGAGAAGGAGAATTGAACATGCGTGAACCGACAATATTCTTTGAATCTAACTCCATTGTCGAGTAGGTGTTGAGTGATGAGAGTGTTGTGTGCTCATTCTTCTTCTCTTTCTATGAACGTTTGATCCGTAGGCTTCCGTCGGAGGAGTTCAGCAACAATTATTATATCTTCTCCATCATGAACACAATTTAATTGGTCTATGATGGCCAACAAACTCATTTTTTACCGCGGAAAGACATGGTTGACTTTTTGACTTCTAGACAGCTCTAGTGAAAACGGTTGTCTCGCCGCTCACAGGAAAACACGCTGCGTGGTACGTCACTCTCCGCCCGACGGGATCCCGCCGGCGTACTCCGTTCGACGCGACGGAATATAATCCGTCGACAGGAAAACGCGCCTTTAGTCACTTAAGCCATAAGTTTGATCTATTGTGACAGCAGTGTGCACATGCGCAAACATTAAATTCGTGTATGTTTTCATAATGTTTCTTCAAGTTTTATAGAACCACATACCTTCTTGTAACTACTTGAAACTTGCTTGCATAAATTATCCGATCCACTTCCATGGGCCGGCTTAGATGAGACCGACTACTGGGTGGCGATAGGGTGGGTGGGGGGCAGTAACGAGTCTGCATAAGCGGGATCACGTGAGACCATCCAAAAGTCTGAGAAGTCGGAATTGAAGGCTTGCATAGCGGACTGGGATGAGTAGGAGCCACAGAAGACGGCTGTTTCGCTCAAGTGACAGGCGACGCGCGGACGGCACACGACCTGCCTGCTCTCCCCACCGGGTTTATTGTCCTCCCTTCCTCATGCATAAAATTCCTTTCATTCCCTCGTCCTAATTAAATATTTGAAAGCGACATTAGATTCGAAACGTCTCGCAGTTTATAATTATTTGAATCGTTTTGAACCTCTGGAGTCTGAAATCTGAGGACGTCTTTTTCTCAAACTGAAGTTACTGCAGGGTTCTAAGTGAGATTGACTAGAGCATCTCAGTAAAGGAGACTATACAATTTTTAGAGTGGGTGCTGCAAGAAACAAGGTCAATACGCCTTTGACAAACAATAAATAAAGTAAAATTTAAAATTGTCAATTTATGCATCATGAGTTGATGAGTGAATTTTCAAAGAAATCTTTGAAGCTATTGAAAAAAAACGAATATAACCAATTAAGTTAAATTTGACAAATCATTAAACTCTTGAAATTTTTCGAGTAGGTACTCAGCTGGCGTGAAAAAGTTTGTTTGCGTAGGAGAAAGGAAATTTATTGCAATAAAATTAAAAAGTTGGGTTAGATGGGGTTTTGGAAAAAATTTCAGCCGTTGAATCACTTTGGATCATTATTTGTGAAACACCCTGTGTACCTACGTAAATTAAAAAAAAATACATAAATAAATAAAAACCGGATTCAAGTTTTTAGTTCAGAATTTTTCTTCAGAAATCATACTCGTTAAGTAAGTACTGAATTTTCCGAGTCACCTGTCCTTAATTTATTATATTGCTTCCGAGTCTACCAAGTTAGCGGAAGCTTTGTTTTCACTTTTCAAGGACGAAAAAAAAAGTTCTCTAAAATCAAAATTTTCACTCGCGTTTTGCGTTTTAGACCTTTCTGAACAATTTTGGTTCCGTGTCTGTGTGTCTGTCTGTCTGTCATGAATTCCTTGTAACGCGCATAACTATACGAAGTTATTGTCCGATTTCAATGAAATTTTCAGGGATTGTGCGGGTTGGTGTGTAGACAGTCCCCTATGAAAATCATCATCCTCGGACTGATAGAAGCGACTGCGCATGCGCAAACGTTAATTCCTTGTAACGGCCATAACTTCTACATTTTTCATCCGATTTTAATGAAATTCTCAGGGATTGTGCGGGTTGGTGTGTAGACGGTCCCCTATGAAAATCATTATCCTCGGACTGATAGAAGCGACTGCGCATGCGCAAAAGTGAATTTCCTTGTAACGGCCGTAACTTCCACATTTTCCATCCGATTTCAATGAAATTTTCAGGGATGTTACAAATTAGAGTTTAGATGGTCCCCTATGAAAATCATCACCCCCGGATTGATAGTAGCCGATGCGCATGCGCGAACGTGAATTGCTTGTAACAGACATAACTTCCACAATTTCTACCCGATTTCGATGACATTTTCAGGGATTACGCGGATTAGGTTGTAGATGGTCCCCAATGAAAATCAAGGCCTTAAAATTTACAGTAGCCTCTGCGCATGCGCAAACGTAAAATCCTTGTAACAGCCGTAACAGTGGCGTATGAGGTGAGGATCTCAAACCCCTTTCAACTATCACCTTGATAGGTCAGTCAGCAATGCTCTGGATTCCCACACAGGAATCCCAGGTTTGAATCCTAGGCAAACTAAAAATTTTTGATCCAATCACTAATGCACTTACATTTTTCGTCCGAATTTGATGAAATTTTCTAGGATTGTCCAGATTAGCGTGTTGATGGTCCCCTATGAGGGTAGTGAAAGGTACTTAGAGATTGGTGTTTTCAGATTAACTACTATGCATCAGATCATCTATATATTTTTATTAAATTCAATGTCAAATGAGATGAGCCTGTAGGTAGGTGGTATAAAAGGGCTGGCAGAACCTCAATAAATCAGAATCGTCTCAAATCTTAAACTCGCCTTTTCTATCTTATTTTACATCCTTCGAACTATACAGCTGAGCTGTCTGCACGAAAGCCGACTACCATGAATTTCAATTGGTAATATGTACGTACAATATAATGGTTTTCTTAAGAGTGAACTCTATCTATTGGTCGACAATGGACCAAGACATTTCATGGCTCTCCTTGTATAGACGATGTATTCTTATTTGATGAATAAAACATGTTTATTATTATTATACAGTTCACCCAACTTGGCAGACCTTTTTTCGGAAAGCGTGAGCTGTTAAAAAAATTGAAAATTGTCTCACGCCAGCTCGTAAGAAGAAATGGACTGACATAAGCGTGTCATCTAGGCCCACCCCTGTTTTTCAATGAATTAAACGATTGACCGAGAACGTATTCATCCAAAACTCGAGTCCGGCGCACGTCCGTCAAACAAAAAGGGAGACAAAAATCACGTCTTTTCAAATATTCATCACAATCGACGAAACCACTTCAGTCGACGAAACGCTAATCCAGTTGGAGTAGTCTGAGGGTAAATTTCCCTCAGACTAATAGTAGTTGCTGCACATGTGAAAACGTGAATTCCTTTTAACTGCCATAAGTTCTACATTTTCCATCCGATTTCGACGAAATTTCTCAGGATTGTTCAGATTAGCGTGTAGATGGTAGTGGTAGGTACTTAGGGATTGATATTCTGAGATTAATTACTATGCATCGGATCTTCTATACAATCTGGTTGTGGATACGAGGAAGCTATGTGCCACACCCACTTGGCAGACGTTTTTTAATTAAAATGGGTTTCCACAATCTTGTCGCGAGTGATTTTTTTCGTGGTAGATGTGGGGTGGAAATCATTCAAATGCGATGATTCCTCACTGGTGAAAATTGGAAATGTCACAGATGTGTAGGTATGAACATTCAAGAGGGAAGTAGAAATTACTTTATAATTTTACTCCACTAATCAAAATATTTCTTTGATTAGGCGAATATACTGTTCGTAGAAGTGGTGCTATTCATGGTGATAGTCGGTATTTAACCCTAGGATTGAATTTAAATGTTGCCAGCTTATGAAAACTTCATAGCTACCTTATTTTACAAACCAGTAGAATCTCCTTGCAGAACATAATATTGAATACGATCACATAGATCACGTAGAGCAGGTTGTAGGTCATGAAATTTGGTTTCTCCAAAATCAAGAATTTCACTCGATTTGCGTTTCAGAGCATTCTGAACAATGTCGGTTCCGAGTCTGCCTGTCGGTCTGTTTGAGTTTAATTTCGGTCTGTTTGAGGTTAATTTCGATCTCTTCGTTAGGATTTTAAAATTGATACGAAGGAGGCGATTCCATGCCAGTAAGTGAATATAATAAGGAGTTGTGTATTCATTTGTAACGTTTTGTAACTGTATTCATGGTTGTGCTTACGGACTACGACCTAGACTTCGTTACTATTGTGTGAGCTACAATGGAATATTTAGATTTGATGTGGAGGTTTCGTATTTAAATGTGACTGGAAATCGAAGCGTGCGAACAAAAAGGGGCGTCCGATTCCCACCCCTGGGAACTGCTGGCCTCCACGACTACCCCAACTGGATTAGCGTTTCGTCGACTGAAGTGGTTTCGTCGATTGTGATGAATATTTGAAAAGACGCGATTTTTGTCTCCCTTTTTGTTTGACGGACGTGCGCCGGACTCGAGTTTTGAAAGAATACGTTCTCGGTCAATCGTTTAATTCATTGAAAAACAGGGGTGGGCCTAGATGACACGCTTATGTCAGTCCATTTCTTCTTACGAGCTGGCGTGAGACAATTTTCAATTTTTTTAACAGCTCAGGCTTTCCGAAAAAAAGGTCTGCCAAGTTGGATGAATTGTATAATAATAATAAACATGTTTTATTCAACAAATAAGAATACATCGTCTAAACAAGGAGAGCCATGAAATGTCTTGGTCCATTGTCGACCAATAGATAGAGTTCACTCTTAAGAAAACCATTATATTCTACGTACATATTACAAATTGAAATTTAATATTGAAATTTATGGTAGTCGGCTTAAGTGCAGACAGCTCAGCTGTATAGTTCGAAGGATGTACAATAAGATAGAAAAGGCGAGTTTAAGATTTGTGACGAACTCTCTGAAGACAGCGCATCCCATTCTCTGACTCAGAAGACATTAGTCCTTAAACAAGCCTTCATCAGGAAGCTGGGCAGTCGCTCATCAGGCATTTTATGTGCGTGTACTATGTAGTTGAAGTGCGTCTTCAGGGTTAGTAAGAAAATTGGCCTCAGGTCTAACTCCAAAAACAACATGTAGGGTAGGTGGGGGCAAAGACCCGCACGGGGCAAAGACATGCAGTGCCTTTTTGGGGGGAATTCATGTAGTTAAAATTTCCGCCAGCAAGCAGCAGTTCCATTTTGATAGAAGTCAGTTGCTCTCCAACACTCAAGTGGATTCTGGCGACGAGGGTGGAGAAAATGCGGTAAGTTTGTTTTTACAGGTTTTCATGTAATATTTCGTCATGTTCTGTGTTAATTATTTCAAAGATGGTTTGAGCTATTTCCAAAGTCTAACTTGGAACAATGAGTCTCTTAGTTTAGCTTCAAATTCATGTTCCCAATCTCTCGTTTTTAATTGTTTACATTGTTGGGGGTATTGCCATTTTGAAAATATGAAAATGGGGCAAAGCCACGCACTCTAAAAGGGGCAAACCCCCGCAGTCCTGAAAGTGCGGGGACTTGCCCCAATTCCAGTGATAAATTCCTTGTTCAATAGGGTGTGCGCCTGGGTAGGATAAACTGTTTATTGTTATTTTTAATCTAAGGTAGATCTCATTCTGAGAATTTTGGTACCAACCGCGACCTTCTAGCGTGTGTAAATCTATTCCTACGAATTTTCAAAGTTTCGACCGTTTATGACGTCACAGTGGGCTGGGGGAACCCGCCCACGCGAGAGGGGCGCGTGACGTCATAAACGGTCAAACTTTGAAAAATCATAGAAACAGATCTTCTCACGCTAGAAGGTCGCGGTAGGTGCCAAAATTCTCAGGATGTAGTCTATTTTCTATTAAAAATCTAAAAAAAAATCAAGGCGCACCCCCATTACGAGATGATGTTCAGTCAAATAAACCACTCAAATAAGCCACTACGTCCCACCTCTCTTCATCCACTCAAGGAAGAGACTTAACTTGGTTGTAGTATGCCTGTAAGTACCAAAGGGTATAGGAACACCTCTGTTTTCATCATTTGGCTTCAAAATTTCGAGAAGTTCGCCATGCCCAATGAAACCAATCTACTTCTTTTAATTCTTGACCGTGGTCTTAAAATAAGTGTATTCACCTGTTTTTGTACATCCAAAGTTGTAAAAGTCTGTTGTTTTTTAATATAGTTGATTTGAGAAGTTTACTAATTTATTTATTTTTCCATTTACAACACTGTTCAAACTCTAACCTTGCCGAAAATATTGTCTTTTTTGGCTTGAAAATACTTCGAAAAGCTTTTAACAAATCTTCAAAACTCACATTACAAGCTTTAGCTGGGAGTAAAAAATTTTTCACTTTCTTTAACGGAGTAGATCCTACGTATGCAAGCAAAAGGTCTCTGCGTGCTTCGGTGGCCTGTGGTGTATTCCCACCTAGTCCTTTCACTTTACATAGTAATATAAATTGGGATTCATAGTCATTCCAATTCTCTGCCTCATCAAAAGATGGTGCAGAGAATCACGCAACCTTTTTCTCCAATTCCGTATCGTATTGGTTACCTCCTCCGTTGATCCCAGTGCTTCTACTACTTTCTCCTACATGTTCTGCCGCGTCTCGGGTTCCTCTTCTAGTCATTTTGTCGCCAGTGATGAATTATAGGAATGCACCATTGAATTCTATCTCAAAACTGAACTTTTATTCATAAACGAATTATTGTTAAGGACAACGCATCATATGGATAAATAATAATTAATCTTGAATCCTACAATGACCAATAATTGTTTTTGTTGTAATGGAGTTTTTCAGATTAGCGTTAGATGGTGTAAATGTGCAAATGGTGTAAATCATCGCCTCCGGATTGGTATTGGCCTCTGCGCATGCGCAAACGTAAAATACTTCTAAGTGCGGTAACTTCCACATTTTCCTCCCAAATTCGAATACATTTTCAGATATTGTGAGGGTTGACGAGTAGATGGTCCCCTATGAGGGTAGTGCAAGGTAATAACAGATTGAGATTTTGAGATTAGCCACAATGCATCGGGTCATCTATATTTATGTTATGTTGGGTTCCTCCTCCCGAAGCTCACCTTCCTCTTCGTCGGCAGACATGGTATTTGCAAAGGAGCAACACTTCCGAATTGGAAACTAATTTTATTACCTAAAGAAACTGAACTATTTCGGAAACGGAACTCGAGTTAGCGATACTCCCCCTCGGGCAGCGTTTACTACAAATTTGATATCAAAATGATCACAAGGACACCTCGAAGGTTCACACTCAGTCGAGCTACAACAACTACTCGAATTAGACTAGAGGAGGGCTTTACAGGTACCCTGATACAGGATTTGTGAGCAGCTAGTGATGCCTACTGTGTTTCTCGAGTTTAAAATAATAACGATTGTTTAAAATAACAATCAATGTCAGTAAATCTAATGATAATGCAAGTACGATAAAATCTGATGCAGGTAAAATGGTAAACGTTCAATCGGGTTCAATCAGGGTTTGAGTCTTCGTTTTCATCAATCCATCACGTATAATCGGGTGGTGGGTACGAGGAAACTAAGTGCCACACCCACTTGGAATTTTCATTTCAAAATGTTCTTAAAACCCTCAATTTTGAGAGATTATGATTTTATTTACTTTTAATTTATCACCTTTGATGAAGACAAAAATTGACCCTGGAAAACTCCAGGAGCAGCGAAACTTTGATAAAGGCTAGCCAATTTTGGTTTATTATTTTCAATAATAAACCTTTGGAATCGACCAAGAAAAAAAAATTTTAACACCCCCTCAAAATTTGATGGTTTACGTTTCAAGGTATGTAGAATCCAAAAATCGAATAAAACGCTGCAAATTATTACACAATGGTTTATTATTTTTCTATATAGATCACTCGTCTACAAAATCACCAACCATCCAATGTGAAGAGAAGAAAAAAAAAAAAAAAAAAATCAAAATCACCAACCATCGCTCGCATTTTGGTCAGCTCTAATTTGAACGGAGATTAGGCCTCTTTTGCGATTCACACTCGTGTTTTGATTTATATATATAAATATTTCAATATAAACCCTTAAATTTTCGTAGGGAGCGAACGGTTAGTCCTACAGAGCTCCGCGCGGTCTCAAAAAATTCTAAAAATTCTATAGAATCTTAAACTGAAGGAAAAACAATACCTTTATATCAAAATTTTTTGAGTTAGGGCGTTTTCAAAATTTCAAAATTGATTTTGGAACCCTTAGAAGTGACCTACATCAACCAAAAGCTTCGGGGCACAACTAGACCCCAAATGGAGCCTACATACCAAATTTCATCAAAATCGGTCAATGCTAAGTGGCAAAAGTGCCGCGTACGGCGGACGGCGGACGGCGTACGGCGTACGGCGGACGGACGGCCAAATTTTTATTCGATTTTTGGATTCTACGTACCTTGAAACGTAAACCATCAAATTTTGAGGGGGTGTTAAAATTTTTTTTTTCTTGGTCGATTCCAAAGGTTCATTATTGAAAATAATAAACCAAAATTTGGCCGTCCGTCCGCAGTACGCGGCACTTTTGCCACTTAGCATTGACCGATTTTGATGAAATTTGGTATGTAGGCTCCATTTGGGGTCTAGTTGTGCCCCGAAGCTTTTGGTTCATGTAGGTCACTCCTAAGGGTTCCAAAATCAATTTTGAAATTTTGAAAACGCCCTAACTCAAAAAATTTCGATTTAAAGGTATTGTTTTTCCTTCAATTTAGGATTCTATAGAATTTTTAGAATTTTTTGAGACCACGCGGAGCTCTGTAGGACAAACCGTTCGCTCCCTACGAAAATTTAAGGGTTTAAATTGAAATATATATATATAAATCAAAACACGAGTGTAAATAGCAAAAGAGGCCTAATCTCCGTTCAAATGAGAGCTGACCGAAATGCGATCGATGGTTGGTGATTTGGATTTTTTTTTTTTTTTTTGATTTTTTTTTCATATTGGATGGTTGGTGATTTTGTAGACGAGTGATTTATATAGAAAAATAATAAACCATTGTGTAATAATTTGCAGCGTTTGCAGATAACTTTAGATAAGATTATTAAAATTACTTTGAATCTGCTAGGGACGACAGCGGTATACAAATTTAATGGTGTGATAAGTGCTGAGTGGGCCTAATTGTGTAGGAAAGAGGTCGAATTTCATAGGATTTTGATTAATATGATCAATTTGATCAAAATTAGAGGTGTCGAGAAGGAATTGAAGAACCTCGCGGTGGGTAAATAATTTTCGATCTCGAAAGAAGCAGAAGCGGAAAACTTTAAAATTTCCCAAAACGCGTTTTGTGACGTAGGTACCATTAGTTTAGCCGATGTGCGATATGTAGGTAGTAAATGCAAGCATGGTGGTAGTATGTCCTTGGTAGGTCTTTCGTAAACTCAAACATGCAGTGTTTTTGTAAAACTAAACAGAAGGTACCCCACGCGATCATAACTGGTTATTTTCCCTCACCTAAAAAGGTTATCACAACCAAAATTATCATAAACAAAGAGGAATTCTTTTCCCCCAGCAGGTAAAGAACGGTGGCAAGGAGAGATTTACCGTTCAAGTAGGGTGACATTTTTTCCCCGGTATAAAGTATGGTACGAAACAACCCTTATATTTTCCAGTAGAAAGGTAGCTGGGCTATTAAGGGGTAATTCAGGGCTCCCCCACAACTGAGGACCACACAAGTTTTCAATGAATAGTTTCAACCTACTCTCTCCGTATGTAATTATAATCGAGCGACATTTTTTCACTCGTCGGTCGTCTCCCTACTTAAACCGGGTCTCCCCTTAGTTTCGGGTTACAGGATGTCATAAAATGCTTTATTATCGTTACTCTCCGTCGACCTTTATTTGAGAAAGGAAGGCAGGATGTATCTTATAAGAATTATTAAGTGATTTTGTAGTCTTAACGAGAGGTAGCATTGAGTGATTTTGTAGTCTTAACCCACTGTTCTCTTTACCTAAGGCTGCCGAATATGAATAATCCTCGCTAAAAAGCTGGTTGAGCTAAATTTGCTCCTGGCGAACCCAGAAGTTGAAATTTCACAATGCGCCCATGCAGGGATTCCCATGTTAAGAGCCAGAAAACTTCGGGAGTCGGTTCTACAACTAAATTGTGTAAAAAACGTCTGCCAAGTGGGTGTGGCACATAGCTTCCTCGTATCCATAACTCGATTGTATAGAAGGTCCAATGCATAGTGGCTAATCTCAAAACATCAATTGCACTACCGTATTAGGGGACCGCCTACACGTAAATCCGAGCCATCTATGAACATTTCTTCGAAATCGGATGGAAAATGTACAAGTTATGACTGTTACAAGGAATTCAGGTTTGCGGATGCGCAGTTGCTTTTATTAGTCCGGGGATGATGATTTATATAGGGGACCATATACACGCCAACCCGCACAATCACTGAAAATTTCATCGAAATCAGATAATAAATTCGTGTAGTTATGGCTGCGTCCTTGGTAGACTCGGAATCCTGCAAACTGTTTTTCCTGCTGATGACCACAGCCAGGACTCTGATGAAGCTGCAATCCTACGCAGGAACATTCTGATTCCTCCAAGGTCGCCAACATTCCCTGGTTGGACCCTGCAGCAGCTTAGAGATGGGCTGAAATCATTCAGCAGGAGCAAAGCCCCGGGGGAGTGTGCCATTGACTTTGCCATGCTTAGGGAAGCCCCAGAATCATACCTTGAAGGTCTGTTGGCCCTCTATAACCATGCCTTAGAGGATGGAATATTCCCAGCCCAGTGGAAGATAGCTAGGATTAAGGCGATCCTAAAGTCCCCGAACCGCAATCCATCCCTCATCAGCAGCCTGAGACCAGTAAGCCTATTGCCATGCAAGGGGAAACTCTTGGAGCGATTGATCCTCAATGTTATTGAGCCTCAACTCTCGCTGGCCACGCACCCCAACCAATTTGGTTGCACGAGAGGAAGATGCACGGAGGTGCAGTTGCATTCTTGCTTAGCAAGACACGCACATCCCAGCAAAGGTGGGTATTGGCAGTTTTCTACGATGTGGTGGGGGTGTTCAATGCTCTATGGTGGCCCACAATTCTATCAAGAATGAAATCTTTTGGGATATATTCTAATCTTTATGTACTTCTTCAGAGCTACTTTACCGACCTTTTGCTGAGCTGAGTACAAAGAACAGAACCCCTCGAATCGGTGTGACCAGAGGTTGCCCCCAGGGCTCAGTGCTGGGTACCGCCTTTTGGAATCTGGCCTTCTCTGGGTTGCTGCTGGAGTTGGATTCGGAAGAAGCTGTAGTATTGGAGGCACAAACCAGAGCAGAGCTTGTGCTGAAGGCCGAGAAAGTCTCCAGGAGAATTCAGGAGTGGTGCACATTTGCGATACTGGAGCTGTCTGCTGGAAAGACTCAGTCTGTACTGTTCAGGGGCAGCGAGGACCATCAGCATCCTTTTAGGTTCACTGCGGGAAATGGACGATTGCAGGCTAAGGAAGTAGTGAGGTACCTGGGAATAGAGCTCAGCAGAAAGCACTCTTGCAGTCCTCAACTGGAGAATGTGGCATCCAAGTCTACTCGCATTGCCCCGGCAGTTAGAGGACTCTCTGGTTCTGATTGGGGAATACCCTATGCCTGCCACCTAAAGTACATCCAATCGGTTTTCCTTTCCTCAGTAATGTATGGGGCTTCCACCTGGTGGAATAACCCAACAAAAGCTCAGCGAGAGAGAGTTCTGAGAATCCAACGAGCTTGCCTGATTGCTATGACTAAGGCCTATGAGACGTGTTCTACTGATGCCCTGCTTGTTTTGTCAGGGACCATGCCATTGGACTTGATGTTGGATGCAAGAGTGGCGCTTGTGACTGTGAAGTCTCCAAGCAGGGTTTGTGTCCCCATCCAGCCTGACTTGAAGATACTGTTGGAATCCTGCGAATCCATCCAGGAGAAAAGGGATGCGATAAGGCAGTGGGCTACTACTTGCTGGCAAGAGCAATGAACACAATCACCTAAGGGCCGTCTTATATTCCAATGGTTCCCGGATGTGCAGCATCGCCAAGTATAGGAGTGGGTTCAACCCAGCTACAGAGCATCACAGTTACTGACTGGGCACAGAAATTTCTCAGCAAAATTACACTTCTTCCAGAGAAGACTGAGCCCACAGTGTCCCTGCAGCACTGAGCAGGAAACAGCTGAGCACATCGTCAGAGAATGCCCCATGTATGCCACTGCACAAAAGTACCTCACTCCCCCAGGATGAATGTACTGTAATTAAATTGTGTGTCTATGTTCTGTGTGTATATGTGTCAGTTTAGGATCACTGTGATATTAGCGTTAAGTGCAACTCACTGTGATATTAGGATAGGTTTTCTTTCATAGTAGGTTTAGGATGATAGGATAGCTGGTATGGATGAGTGAGTAAGTGTTGGGGACCCTACCGGTGGTCCCTCGGGGGGGGGGGGGGGCAGCAAACCGGTAGGTTATTTAGTAATATAAGTTCTGATTTATTAATTTCAAGGGCTGTAGGTGACTCTGGACTTTGCAACACCCAAAGAAAGCGGGAAGACCTATAAGACGGGAACCAAAGTGGCCGTCCTAGGAAGGTTGGGCTCGAGACAGTCAGTGTTTTGCTTCCTCACTACCGAAGGTAGGGAAGCTTTGTATTCGTGAAAGAAGTGAAAAAAAAATGTCCTCCAAAATCAAAATTTCCACTTGCTTTTTGCGTTTTGGAGCTTCCCGAACAATTTTGGTTCCGTGTCTGTCTGTCTGTCGGTCTGTCTGAGGTCAATCCTTGTCCCGGGCAAAACTATACTAACCTGTGGTCCGATTTTGATGAAATTTTCTGGGATTGTGCGGGTTAGGTCCTAGACGGTCCCCTATCAATTTCAGCACCTTCGGACCAATAGGAGCGAGTGCGCATGCGCAAACGTGAATTTCCTGGAACCTCGGTTTCTCGGTTTCTAATGAACCGATTTTGCTCAAATTTGGAGGTTAGTTAGGGACTAACTTTTAAGAAACACCCTATAAGTTTCAATCAAATTGGTCAAGCAATAGCTGCTGCGCATGCGCGAACTTTAAATTTATTGTTACAACCAAAACTCCGCAACTATTCAACCAATTTCGATGAAATTTTCAGGGATTGTGTGGGTTAGGTCCTAGACGGTGGACCGCTAAATAAAATTCTACGTTGAAAATACAAATATCATACTACTCGTGCCCACACTTACTTCCAGGTTCCCGTGTAAATTGCTTCTTTTATTGTGTGATCAAATGTTGTGGTCTGCAGGTCAATTAATGTTGAAACCAAATTGACCCCTCATCACAGTCTCTTTTGCATCTTTCTTTCTGTCATCGAGTTAGTGGTCCACAGGTCAGTTTTGAGATGAAAATTGGCACTTCGCGTTTTTTGAATGCGCCGAACTAGGATTTTACAATGCGAATTTACACTCCATTGATTTTACACTCTGATTTATACGCTGATTTACACTCCAAAAAACCCTATCCCGCATATTATCGCCAATATTTTGGTATTCAATAACTCTTTGAATCATAATTTTTTCGCAAACTGATTCTATACGTCCATGTTACAATGAGTGAGGAAGCTATACTGCCCACCCAACTTGGCAGACGTTTTTCCCCAACACTGCTGGCTAGTACGAATGCAAGACTGAATGAAAGTATTTATTGAATGCCTGATAGTTGTGTGAGGAAACTGATTGTGATAGACCTGTGATATTTATTTGTTTAGCTCCATGTACTTTCACGTGTTAGGCAGGGGAGGATATTCCAGTACTCGCCCTGCCTCCACAGCACACCAATAACAAATCCTACGACAAACGATGATGGGGAAACCCCAAGATATAAGATGAGGGGGAAGAGGACCTAGGTGCTGTCGTAACAGGTCAAATATTAAGTGCCAGCAGCTACCTACAATGCGAAAACCCCAAGCTACAAGAAGAGGGGGAAGAGTAACTAGGTCTGCTCACTCCTAGAAACACTGGCACCTCCACGCACCATTCTCATCCAATTTTGATGAAATTTTCAGGGATTGTGGGGGTTGGCGTGTAGATGGTCCCCTATGAAAATGATCGCCCCCAGACTGATAGTAGCCACTGCGCATGCGCAAACGTATAATTCCTTGTTAAATAAATAAATAAATAAATAATTTTTTTTATTTGTAGCCGCCATAAGACAATACAAACGTCAGCAAAACATTAACAAATAAGAAAAAAGTCAAATACATCGGGGAAAAATCAACATCAAGCAAATATCAATTGGGAAAAATCTTCCACGTCATATAGTTCCGCCTGTATGAGCCTCTTCTTAGTTTTTCTCTTGAACATTTCCAAAGATAGGTCTTGAAGGTCAGCAGGTAATTGATTCCAGAGTCGTACCCCAGTCTGAAGAGGACCCGACTGCATAGAGACGTTCAATCTAATTTGATGTGGACGCAACTTTCCAGCATTTCTGGTACAGTAACCGTGGATGTCTGAACCACGCTCGAAAGAGGCCAAATTTTGATGGGCATACACTAGGCTTGCGAAAGCATACAGGCTTGGCAGTGTCATCACGCCCAGGTCTCTGAATTGGCCTCTACAGCTCTCCAAATGACCGATGTGTTTAATAATTCTTACAGCTTTCTTTTGAAGCCTAAATATTCGTTATGCGTGTGATGAGTTGCCCCACATAACTACGCAGTACGATATGCGGCTATGGAAACACGCAAAATAAACCATTCGCAGAATATCATCAGAGACAAAAAAAAAAATCCAAAAATCCTGCCAATCTCCTCAGCATGAAGATGCTAGAGGACAATTTTCCGGACAGCGAGCCCACATGATCTGCCCAAGAGAGACGGTTATCGATCGTCATGCCCAGAAGACAAACCGAATGAGCCAAACGACCATTCAGCCGGAGGTCAATACTCTGAGACTTATTCTCATTCAGAAGCAAGGCATTGAGGACGCACCACTCCTTTACAGCCAAGAAAGTCCTAGTTGCATTTGTCCACAGATTCTTCTCTGAAGCTCCCGTATAACACAGCCGTAATATCGTCAGCGAACAAGGTCAAATGACAACCGACCTGAGTGTGATACAGCAGGTCATTGATGTATATAATGAAAAAAGAAGGCCCGAGCCCAGAACCTTGCTTTATTCCACACGGAATCAGGACCTCAGCCGATCGCCCACCCTGAAAGAAGACCGCCTGGTTCCAACCTTCCAGATAATTCTTGAAAAAAGATAGCGCTTCAGGGGCAAATCCATAGTACGATAGTTTCTCCAAAAGCAATCCAAACGGAACCAAATCAAATGCCTTCGACATATCGTATAATTCAAGAGATGTAAGGGTCCTATCTTCTAGTGAACGAAGTGATTCCAAGACAATTGAACTGACGGCTGAACTGGTGCTTTTATTTACATTTAAATTTTACATATTTTAGTTACAGCCTTAACTTCTACATTTTCCAACAATATTCAGAGATTGTGCCGGTTGACGTGTAGAGTCCCCCACGTAGGTAGTGCAATGTATTTAGAGATTAATTGTTTCCAATGGTATGATCAAAAAATAATTTACAATTGAATTTAGGGGAGAAATTAGTTTTTGAACGCGGAAAACCTTGAATTTTTTTCTCAACGAAATCGATAGTTTGAAATCATTAGTTGTACTGCTCAATAATAATAGTTTTTAATCGAACTATAATATTAAATATTATAGTTTGGAAATTTTCCATGTCCTTGTTAGGAAACTATACTTACTGCCAACTTGGCGAGGGTTTTTTAACAGCTGATGCTCAATTTTCAAAACGTAATGGAAAATGTGAAAAGACGTTATGAAGGACAACATTAACCTGTCTTCGGAAGTGAGGAAGCAAATCAATTCGATTTCATTTGGACCAATTACAGAAATTCACATCAACTCCTGACCTCCTAGACGCATCATCATTCGCAACTTCTTCACGTCCCAATCATCGGTTTTAACGATTTACCCACCCAGTTTTCACAGGTTGAACTTCAAAAAAAATTGCAAAACCTGACAGGAAACAGAGGAAACATGAAGAGGTTTCAAGTGCTCTCAATCAATCAAGGGATGAGGGTGGTGGGAAGACGCCCCTCAGGTCCCTCCTCGACGGTCAGAAATCGAAGAACAACCGAAAAACGTTGTTAGAATAACATTTTTCATCTTAGGAAAAAAACGCTGCAAGTTATTACGTAAAGGTTTATTATTTTTCTGTATTGATCACTCGCCCTCGAAGAACACAGATTTGTCCTTGTTACTCCTTAGGTCCTACCCACCATGCAAATAAAATCACTCGCGATGAGATTGTGGAAAACCATTTAATAAAAACGGAGTTGAGTGGAACGTTGTCTATTTCCACGAAAATAATGAGTTACAAGTTAAATCGATTTCGACGGTTAGGTCATCATCAGTAACAAACAATAACTTATTGTTATTGTTTTTAAATCGATTTCGATGGTTAGGTCATCATCAGTAACAAACAATAACAATAAGTTATTGTTTGTTACTGATGATGACCTAACCGTGGATGGTCGCGGGTCTGGGGCTGGCCAGGTGCCTCGGTTTGAGGCGATGGTTTGCGCTGTGATACGGTCCCTTGAACGTCTAGTGATACGGGACACCACCATGGTGGGCGGGCCCGGGAGGGGTTGGAGTTGATCCGGCCCCCGCGCCTTTTGTATGCGAGACGAGCTACCTCCTACATTACTTGGACGCATTCTTGCCTTGTAAAAGGATTAATAATAAAGAGATTATTGTTAAGGCCCAAATATTATGCACGAAATTTTATCCAAGAAGCTCTTGAAATGTCCTCCTTCTTATTTCGGATGCTTTGAAATCGATGACGGATTTCGAAATCAGACAAGGTGATAGGATAACACATTAACACCTTTTGTTTTTATTGATCGATTGGAAAAGGTTTCATTATAACAGTCTATTAGGAAGGTATGTTCAACGAAAAATCGCTAAAATATCGTAGGTATCGATGTGGAATAATCCTTGAATTTTCAACTCAAAAAAGGTTTTAAAGTGTTTTATTATATTTTTAGTGGGAATTACAATTTTAGCTTATTAATATGAGGTTTATTTGGATTCAGCGAGAATGTATTGTCAAAAATCGAAACAAATTCTAGTGGAAAAGTGATTAAAAATCGGTTTATAGGTACAATCTAACTTCAAAAGTTCGCTCATTCACTCATGCTTTAGTGATGGCCTGATGTTTTTAACCTATCATTCAATTCATCAGTAATTTGATAGCACTTTGTTATTATTTTTTGAAAACCTAAGATTGACCATGAAATTACTCTAGTCATCCTCTACATCGGAACTCTCATATCAATCGGAGTCAGACCGAGAATGGATCCGTTTTATTCATTACAACTTTTTCTTCTGTTTCATAGCAACTCGTTTACAACATCAGCCCTCTGGAGTAGGTTTTTCATGATGATGTAATGGGCCTAAAGGGGGCTTTGCCCCTCAGGCACCATCACTAAAACATTATTCGCTTCCATACAATAAATGCTTCCATACAACAACTGACCTTACACATCGATGTCCGCCGCCAGCAACAAGGACAGCGAGCGCGCCACCATCGGCCCTTCCCCATCGCCACCCCAAGATGGCCGAAGGGCATATAAGGGGGTGCCCCCACCACCGCGCCTCAGTCTGCTTCAGTCACGCGTCTCGTCTGTGCCTTAACAAACCCAGCTGTGCGGCTCATCCCCTCTAATCATCATTGGTATTACGAACTGAGAAGCCGGTGCAGTGTTTTCCCAGTGCAAACCTACATCAAGAGTCGAATACCCTCCGCCAGTTAGTGTTCTCGAAGTCCGTCAGCCAAGGCCCGAACTCCGAGTCCCTACCGCCCTTCTCCGTACCGCCGACACGATCGAACCGAGTCAAAGTTCGATCCCCGAACCGAGGCAGATCTGCCCCGATTCCAGGCTCCCCCCAACCGAGCCTGGAGCCCCAACCAGCACCGAGGGGATTCTTAAGAGGTCCACCTGACTTACGCCGCTGACCGAGGGATTCTTAAGAGTCCCTGGCTCTGTGACGAAAGGCCCTCCCTTTTTTCGTCCGGTAGGGGGGGGAGAACCTTCGTTTCTACTCTGGTCCGCTGTTTCCATCGGTTCAGTGTCGTCACAGAGTAATGGAGACAACTTAAGTGAGTGTCGTTCAAGGTTTTGAACGGAAAACTTGGTTTGTGCGTGGATTGCCTACCTGGCGCCTGTTGCCTACCAAAATTCACGGTCAGCGGGGAAACGCTCAGTTTTTAGTGCGGCGCTGGGTGGGTTAAGAAGAACGAGGAACTGGACGCAAGCCGCCACGCAGATCATCAACTGATCCAAGCTAGGCCCAGGGTGAGCCCCTTTTCCATCTAGTAGTTCTGATTAAGCGCTTAATCAATCTCAAAATCTGGCAAAACTCCCCCTTCTGTAACTGTCCCTTAAAAGTAAAAGTAAAGTGAAAAGTCAAGGCAAAGTTGGAAATTGTAATAGTAAAGTTGAAGTTAAGTCGTTGTTTTATGAAGAAGTAGACGTCAGAATTCTAAGTCAAAGTATTATAAATTGTAAAACATTGTATTTTTATCTTGCACATTAGTCTTATGGTGAAAGGCTATCTTACATAGCAAATTGAAGTCAGATTCCATCTGAAGAATTATCATTAAGTGTGTGATATTAAATTCCACTACATTTATATCTATTTGAAGTAAGCTCCATAAGAGCAAGTATCAGTCTGCTTCACGGCAGAACCCTTATATTTTTCATCAATAAAAACCCTATGTGTAACTCTTGTGTTCTTTATTTCAGAACTCTCCGAATCTTTCAAGTTCTCTAAATTAGGCTTGGCACATTGCAAATTTGTCTTTTGGGTAATCTTTTCCCTGAGGTCAATTACCGACCCAGGGTGGTGGCAGCGACCCTTCAGGAGTTTCCACATTTAGAGGTAGAACCATCAACCCCAAGAACCTTCAGTTTGGGCGTTTTATACCTGGGAATTCCGAAGTACCTTTCAACAGTATAGGAAACAGGATTAGGATTTTGGAGTTAATAAAGGGTTTACCTGGTTAACAAAAGAATCATGTTTATTAAATTCAAAAGTAATTTTAGAGTCAACAATAGTACATTCTCCACGTGCCTGCAGAAGTCTTCAACCTCCAGGTAAGGTCACCAATTATCTTAGTCTTAACTTCCTATTCTAAATTAATATCTTTCAACTAAAAGTAATATCATTTCAAATCATACCCAAAATCGACAATTACAATATCAGGTCTAGGCATTAAGAGAAACTTGGAGGATGAAAGTCTACGGGTGCGACTATTGGCGGTCCGAAATCATGTATTTTCCCTTAGGCCTGAATATCATTCGAGCTGGATTCTTGATCCAACTGGCGGCGCTCGATTCGGTTTTCTTGTCGAGAACAGGAGTCGACGGGCAGCTCTGCGAAGTCGACGTGTCGCCCGACATCAGACTCACTGAGCTCCAAGCAAGAGTCGCCGCTGCACTCATGTCTTTGATGCATCCTGATGAGTCTTCGCGACTCGCTTCGCTCTCCTTCTTCACTTTCCTGGGATTGATTTTCCCTCCTGCGGATTCAGACACGACCTCTTCACTGGCGAATTTGACCATCAAACCAGCTGGTTTTGGTTGAAGCAGCATATCCTCGTTCACCACGACAGACAGCGATCCTTGACGATTTCGTTCCCCCAGCAAAAATTCTTCTCTGGCTCTCTTGATCCTTAGAGACCTCAACCTTAAACTAGCCGTGAGCTCCTCTCCCAACTTGAGTTCTTCAACTTCTTGTGGATCCTCGTTGTCGACAACCACGCCGTTCCCAGACATCGGAAAAAAGAAGCACACTGATGAAAACTTTGGAGTTTTCCTTTCAACGGCTGGAGATGAACTTTTTGCTCTCAATCTCACACTGGGTATCCTCAATTCGTTACACCAAATAATATCCTGCTCATCAGTAGCAATGACATCGCTCGTAGTGTCCCTGTGAACTGATTCCTGCGAAGCAGTAAATCTATCAGCCATTGTGTCTTCTTCCTGTTCTTCATGGCTGTTTTCTTCGTTCAATCCCTTGTCGATTCCTTCGTTCGTTTCATCGTCTTTCTCTTCTTCCCGGCCCTCGGTCTCCTCATCCTCTTCTACAATGATCACTCCAACGGCTTCGGATTCGTTGACTGGAGAGAATATTTTGCGCATGGTGGGCACAAACACGTTGGGGACGTTTATCCTCAACCCAGGATCCGAAATGTCATCTACAACAAAAATGACGCTGCAGAATTAATATTGAGATAGTTTGTGTGACTTGTCTGTCAATGTATTTTAATTTTTCTCGCTGAATAGCTCGTAGACAAAAATCAATGTTGTAATACTAGAAAATTGCCATTTTTGGTTTATTATAAGCGTTTGCAATTGAGCAAGAGAATAAAATTATAATAACCCTAAAAATTTATCGTTTCATGTTTCAAGGGACGTAGAATTCAAATACTAATTTTAAAAAATCTTGAAACGAATGATAGATTTAAAGCAAAAACGCGAGAGATAATTAGAGAGAGAGAACACATTATTAGACGAAAGGCGTTAGAAGACTGGTACATGGAACATGGAATAAGTATTTATCAAAAACTTACCTAGAATAGATTTTTTGGAATAATTTGCAATCAAAACTCCCAAGTAGTTTTCATTTCAACCACTCATTTTCAAGGTTATTCTCATATTATCTTTCATATTTACCATATTTTGCAAACTGTTTACTGTTCAAAAATAAATTGGGTTGTACCTCTCATATTATTAAACTTCCTTTAACCCTTTACTTGGCAGGAAAAATGACAAGGAATACTCGTCCCATGACTGGTAGGTGGTGAGAGGAACTAGTGTTATCGGGAGGACATGTCTACTACCCTCCTTCCAATAGGAAGTCGATTTAAGGAGTCCTCGGAAATTCCTTTTGGTCTCCCCCCTGGTTGCGAGCAGCCAGGGCAATTCACTCCAGAGAGTCGGTTGTTTGCACAATCAGTGTCCCAGCCTAACAGCAGGTCCCTGTTATAACCTACAGGTGGAGGCGCACGTTCTAGTTCGTGCTTCCGACTATGCAGGTTGGCGCCCGAGTTTTTGACAATCCGCAAAACTCACATGCCAGGATCCAAGGCACAGGGGCCCCGTGGGCCCTGGTTCCCGGATCCCTACCCAGTGACTGCAGAAGAGGAATGCAGCCCTGGGTGATTCAAACCACGACCCCCGCGAATCCAAACCTCAACTGGGGGGTAGGCTGGTGGCACTTTGACAATTGTCGTTGTGCCTGTAGCCTAGGGCATCCCCCCGCCCGCAGTACCAGTATTGGTTACTGACCATATACCCACCATGAGATGAGCACAGTCAAGCTTCCCAGAGGCCATGACTGGTCACAGGCCCGACACAGAGAATTTGTACCTGTGTCTACCGCTTTACCAACACCTGCAGTAAGCCTGCAGCTCGAGCGTTACAAGAGCGTGTAGGAGGGACACGGTGCCCTGTTTGTTTTACAAGTGTGGACACAAGGGTCCTGAGCTCCACTTGTAATGAGCCCGCACGAGTGCTACCACTTTTATCAGAGATAAAGGGACCAATTGTGGGCAACATACAACCCACAGTAGTCATGTCATGTGATTCCCCGAGATGATAAGTGCTCTCTACCCATGGCAATCCCCCCGTTACAACACCCCTCTTTTGAGAATTGTGCATTGGGAGGCCAGCAAGCAGTACCTACAATCTAATTGTTTACTAGCCATACAGTATAATCTTGGTCCTAGCACTACCTAGTTTATCCATCACCTTATACCCCTGTTTATATACAACATGCACTAATTATTACATTCCCAATCTATGTAAATGATGCCTACAAGCAAGCATGGCTATGGCAATCTCAGAGAACCTCTTTAGTTTATCGGGAGGACAGGCATTTGGCTTCGGCTGCCCACGAATATGGCTGAACATTGACGAGCGTCCGCCCTTGATGCTTTCCTGTTATCAAGGCAATATCACGGTCGAAAAAATCGGTTGTTTTTAGCGTATAATTATTGTTTGTTTTCAACGAGCCAACATCGTTGACACATTTTACCTAGAGTTCTAGTAGTTTTGCCTTGCTGGTTTTCCGCCTGTGTTTCGCCTGATTTCGTGATTCCCAGTGCGTCCCCAACTACATGAATATAATATCTTGTGGTTGTGGACTTTTTCTTTTCCAAATAAATGGGGTTTTTGAAAATGAAAGTCCTTTTTTCGGTTTCCAATCACTTTATTGCTGGAGAGCTTTCAACAACCCTCTGGTTCAACAACCAGAGGGTTGTTGAAAGCTCTCCAGCAATAAAGTGATTGGAAACCGAAAAAAGGACTTTCATTGTCAAAAACCTTATTTATTTACATGAATATAATTACTATGAATTAATGTTTTTGTAATAAATTCCTTTACATTGTAAATGGTTTCGGGTTAATTTAATACCACCATTTTTCCAGAAATATTAGTGCCAAGGACTGACTCTCGGCAGGGTTCGGCCATGTTTGTGGATAGCCGAAGTCAAGTGGAAGTCCTCCCGATAACGTCTAGTGGGAGAGGAGAGGTGTGAATAGGGAGGGGGCCCGCGACTACCGACACTTCCACGCCATCCGTGTGGCATCTTTGCCAACTGCAGTGCGGTGCTCGAGAGGTAGTCGTGGGACAACCCTACCCCTTTGCCATGCCTGTCGGGGTGGAAGTGAACATCCCTATCATGTGGTGCAGCAGTGTCCACAAACTCATGGGGGCCGCATTCTACGTCATGATGCGGTCGCCAAGCAGATAGCAGGTGCCTTGTCATCTAGCGGCTGGGATGTTGAGAGGGAGAGATAATACCACAAGCCGAGTGACCAGGGTAAGAAGCCCGACATCGTTGCCGTCAAGCCCGACCAGTCTTGCATTATCCTGGATGTCCAAGTTATCAATGGCAGCTTGGATATGGAGCAGACTTGGTGGGCTAAGATAAGGAAATATGACACGAATGATTTACGGCAAGCGGTGTCGGAGCTAAAAGGAGTGGCAACCAACAACATCAGGGTGATGGCTGCAACATTGCCATGGCGCGGAGTGTGGTGCGAGAAAAGCGCCACGGAGTTGCGCGAGTTGTGCATCTCGGTAGGCGTACTCCATGGTATCACCACCCGTGTCCTGCTCGGCTCATATTTGAACTGGTGGTCGTTCTATAGAGGCACTTCCCTTCATCCCTCTCTCCCACCCCCACCTTCCTCATCTTCCCTGATCCCGAGGGCTGGCGTCGGGTGAGTCCTGGGCGTCCTCCCCATCATTTTTGATTTATTTATTCATTTTTGTATTAATGGCGTGCCCCCTGCGTCTTTCAGGGGTTTTCTTTAAAAAAAAAATAGTTGAAGAGGGGATACAATTTATGAAACTAGGAGAAGCTCTAGGAGCAAACAAATCCAACAAAACAAGCAATTTTTTTTAATCTTTTCTTTAAACAAGCTTTTATTATTTGTTAATAATCAGCTCTATGTCATAACAGGGTGTCCACCGATTCCCCGAAAACATGTCCTGAGTTTTCCAGGTTCAATTTTCGACTTTTTCCATGGTTATAAATTAACTAAAATATAAATAAACGTGATCATAATTTCTCTAAATTCAGGTTTTTAAGTTCGAAATGAAAAAAAAAAACGCTGCAAATTATTGCACAAAGGTTTATTTTATTTTATTTATTATTATTATTTTTTTTTTTTTTTTTTTTTTTTGTAGATCACTCATCTGCAAAGAACACAGCTTTGCCATTTGTGAACCAAACTCCTTATTTCTTCGCATTGAGTTTGAAGCGTTTATTTGTTCCAAACCACCGAGTTTATTTGGAAGAAATAAACGCTTCAAATCAATTCAAAGAAATAAAGAGTTGTGGTTGCCTTCGTTAGGAAATTTGATTACTGGTTGCTGAGGACGCAAAACTGAGTACCTACAACTCGAAGAAACGAAAACAGCGATCGAACTTTGGTCAGCTAAAATTATACGGAAATTAGACTTCTCTTGCGATTCACACTCATTTTTCTGATTTATCGAAAGTCCAACCATTAAATTTGTATAGGGAGCGAACGGTACGTCCTACAAAGTTCTGGGTGGTCTCATTCGGTTATACTATTTTAAATTGATGAAAAAACAATAGCTTTATTTCAACATTTTTTGAGTCAGTGCGTTTTCAAAATTTTATTATGATAATAATATTGCAATATCATCCGATTTATACATGCATGCAAAATTTCAGCTCAATCGGAAACTGGGAAGTGGATCAAATTTAACTTGATTTGATGACAGAACGACAGACAAAACGGGACAGGTGAAACTAAATAAAAGTTTGTAAAATGGCGGCCGCCTGCCATACGCAGTCTTTCAACGTTGACAAAAAATTAATTTAATAAGAGTAAACTGATCTGTATATTCTCACCATCCGAGGTAACATCAGCATATGACGCAGAAAAGCCGTGTTGGTCCGTGAAGCGCACGTGCTGCTGCTGATCACAAGGGTAGCTGCAGACGTCGTGCTGGTAGGAGAAGAGCGAGCTCCAGTCCTGATGAACTCTGCTGGATGATGAGCCGAGGTAGCTGAAGGTCGAGGCAGAGGATGAAGCTCTACTCGGCGGCCTCACGTCACCTGAAGAAATAAAAGACGAGGGTTATCCCTTCTCGGTAATCCTAATCCACGATTCTTAGTGATCCAAAGATTTAAATGGATTCCATAGCTAGTTCAGAATGGGGAATTTCAATTGGTTCATGATTCCACCAGAAATATCTCTGGGAGAGGGCATATTATTCAAAGCGACCATGAACTTAGATTCCCCTAGCCTCCACTGAGGATCATCATTTCCCAATAACCTCACATGACCAATACATAAATTTATTTTTTTATTTTTTTTTATTTTTTTATTTTTTATTTAATGCCATTTATTTACACAAAAATAAATATTAATATCTTGGTAAGAAAGAAAATAAAGTATTTTATGCTTGAGATTAATAAACATTATATATACTAAAAAAATATATGGCAATTACTGGTCTCCATAATTTAAAAGAAATTGTCCGGAGATCAGGAGTTGCTTACATTAAAATAGGTAAAAATTTAATCGACGCCATGGCATAACCAATCGAAACATACTCGTGTTAGAGAAGTAAACAAAACAAACTTATAAAGAAGAACAAAACGGAAATAAACAAAATAATACTTATACAATTTGATGGCAAAATCATATAGTTTAAACAACAAGGAGGTTTGACAATGAAAATTTATCAATTTATGGAGGAAGAATAAAGGTTTACTGTGGCTTTGGTATCCAGATCTAAATATTAGACGCAGTACCGACTTTACTGCCACCTCTACTAAATGAAAAGCCGACTGATATGCGCCGCCCCATATAGCAATACAGTACCTATGTCAGGACTGAGTAAATAAACGCATGGAATGTCATTTTTAGGACGGATATGGGTAGGAATTTATTGAGAAAAGAAAAAATAAAAGATGATCTTCTGATTGAATTACTTACTGAGAGAATATGGGGTTTCCATTTCAAAAACTTGTCAATTGAAACACCCAAGTACCTTTGACAATCAACTCGTTGAATTCTGGGGCAAGAACAAGGGTGAGATGTGCATGAACTTGAAGGATCATGGAAATTTATCTCAGACGAAGCAGGCTGACCTACCTCAGTGATGGAGTGCGTGATATAACATGTTTTTGATTTGTTAGAAGTCAACGCATTTTGCATAAACCACCCAAACATCATTGAAACCCCTTGCGAAGCAAGCTCATGAGCATTGTTCCAAGAATCCGACACAAAAATAAGAGCTAAGTCATCTGCAAACCCAATTAGAGTGCCGCCAGTATTCAAATGAAAAACATCATTGATGTAAAGTAAAAACAAAATGGTTCCCAAAACAGACCCCTGCGGAACTCCCATTGATATATGAGCAAGCCCACTTCGATACCCATCAATATCAACAAACTGGTGTCTATTCGTCAAATAAGAGGCAAACCAACGCTCTACAATTGCACCCAAGCCAAATTGTTTCAATTTTTCCAGCAGTCGATCATGGTTTATGGCATGAAAAGCCTTAGTAAGGTCAAAATATACACTTATGGCTTTTTTATTCAGATTTAGGGCCTCACTTATCTGACAACTAAGCAGCGAAACAGCATCCTGACAGCTACGCCCGCTACGAAATCCAATTGTTCATTTGAAAGCAAATGATTCGTAGCTAAATATTCTACTAACTGCTATTTCACCAACTTTTCAAATACTTTCGAAAAGGTAGACAGCAGAGAAATAGGCCGATAATTTTCTAAAAGGACTCTAGAGCCCTTCTTGAATAGAGGCTTTACCTTAGCTAATTTTAATGATTCAGGAAATATGCCACTTGTAAGGCTTAAATTTATCAGATAAACCAATGGGTCTTGCAACCACTGAATGATCTTCTTGACCAAATCCGAGGTGAATACGTCAGTACCAGAACCTTTTCCATACTTCAACTCACCAACGCACTTTAGGACATCATCAGTAACAACTGGCCTAAAAATCATTGTGCAATTGACTTTCTTTGGAAGGTCTGAATTAGGCTTAAAATCTTTGAATTGCTCTGATAGAGAATGGCCAACATTAGCAAAATACTCATTAAATTTATTTGCTATAACTGTAGGATTAGTAAAAATTTCGTTCTGAATAGATAGCTTGCCAATTGGCGGATCTCTCATATTACCTTGGGATACTTCCTTAACTACATTCCAAATTTTACGAGGGCAGTTATTAGCACATCTAATTCTGTTTTTATAGTAAGCCAAATTTCTTAACTTGGAGCTATATTTTTTCAAGTAATCCTTTAACTGTACATTGAATGGTTGACTTTTAATTTTTTTGCTAGCTTGTCCCTCTTATTTATAGCTGTGACCAAACCAGCTGTGATCCATGGCTTGATCTTGGATCTTACCTGGATCTTGAATCTTACCTGGATTGTTCTCTCCAGGACTCAAGTCTTCATGTGCCATCGTTCGGTGAAGCACTCGTGACATCGGAGGAGGTGAAGCAAAGTCTTCGCATGTCGATGACACTTGTAATTAGAAAACCAACCATTTAATAATTATAGGTATTGTGGGAAACCTCCCAGTTTTGCATACTATAATTTGAAGATGATAAACAAAAGACCAAGTGATGGACCTTCCACCAGCCAGACCACCTCCCCTGGGGAATCCCCAGTCAATATAAATACTTTTCAAGTTCAAGTTGGAAGTTTTAGCGCAACCTACAACTTTCCGAAGGGGGGGGGGGGTATCGCCAGTTCTTAAGAAATTAGACTAACCCGGATAGATTTCGAGCTCTCCTGGGACCACCTACGATGTGTCCTTCTCAGAGGGACACTAAACGCTAAAGGGTTAAATAAAGTAAGTGTACTCAGTGAATCCAGAAACACCGCTACGTCTACTCTGATGTTATTTGTGATGCGAGTAGTGGCGAAAACCTAAAGAATGTTTGCTTCATCGTACACATTCATAGGTACCTACCTGATGGAGTAGTCATATTATTCAATGTGTGCTTCAATTCCAGAATTTTGTCGCTGATAAATTCTGCTAGACTACTTAGTTCTTGGTTCCGCCTTTCTCCCGGCCAGTAGCTCTATGAAAAAACAAAAATTTATCGATCAATAATGTTTGTTGGTCCAAAAATTATATACGAGTATGTAAATAGGGATACCTTGAGACGGATTTTTGGTTTATTATTTTCAATAATAAGCCTTTGGAATCGAGCAAGAAAAAAATTTTTTTTTTAAAGTATTGTATTGTATGGTATTTTGACTGAAGAAGCCTGCACGCATCAACCTTCTATCTTTTATTAAGGAAGTGGACGAGTGAGCAGATTTTGGGCTAGCAATGCTGACCCTTGTCTTTTTGTCAAGGAGTGTAGAAATGGGCGTAGGCTCTAGGTTGCCATCCATGTTGGTGTTGAAATTCCAGTTGGAGATCGAAAGGCAATTGACCCATTTCTCTCAGCCTTTACGAAGGAATTCCGGATCACCACTGGGTCTTTGGATGGATGGCTTCCTGGGGATGCAGATTGTGAGAGAGAAGGACGATATTTTTGTGCATCAGAAAGAATATCCTTTCAAGATTCAATATGATTGATTCAAATTCAGTTTCTACACCCTCAGAGAAGCGTGCTGAAGAAGTTGAGGATTCACCTTTGGAGGTGGTAAATCCAGGTTCAATCCTGGTCATATAGCCAGGCTGTTGGCAGCCTGCTTTACTTGGCCATGACTACTCCCTAGAATAAATTTTCATATGCAGTGAACACAGTTTCGGAAGTTTTAGACTGTACAAAGAGATCTGATTGACAAGCTGTCAAGAGAATCTTCAGTAAGTATCTGAATGGTATTCGAGAGTATGGAGTGTTTTATAAATCACATACTAAACTAAAGTTGAACTGTTATTTGGACTTTGAAAATGAGGACTAGTCTCGACGAGCAAGAACTGGAGTTTCGATGACGCATGGAACAGATTGATGCTATAAGTTGGTTGAGTCGTTAATAGCCAGTTATTGCTTTAAGCACTACAGAAGCAGAGTATAATATACTTACTCTGCTTCTGTAGTGCTTGAAGCAATAACTATTGTTGCAGCGTGTGAGGGTGCCAAGGAGATGGTATGGCTTCAGCGACTGTGCACTGCGTTGACAACTCTACATGCATTCCACAGTCGTTATTGGTTGCCCAGTGGTTGTCAGCTTGCAGATGTATTCACAAAGAGACTTCCCACTGGATCTTTGGTCAAGAATCGCACATCAATATTGGAGTCTTGGGTTTGGGAGGGTGTGTTGGAGCAACCTCAGCAACTGGAACAGTGTCTACTTTCTCCATTTTGGACATTCCATGCACCTTATCTGTTCTTATTGTTTGTTGGAGTTATATTTGAAGAAGGAAGCAGTAAAACCCAGTTCTCATTCATCATTTCATTTACTCAGTGACTAATGAGAACTGGATTTTACTGCTTCCTTCGCGGTACTGCTCCTTCTTCTGCTTTCTTCTCCGCATATAACAACAGCAGGGGTATATAACAATTTATTGTTTGTTGGATATGCTACTGATAATGTTTTCCATATTCCACCAAAACGTCTTCGCTTTTTGCTCGCCAGATTCTTTGTATTAAACATTACGTCGCTCCTCCGCCAAAACCACGAATCTTCAGAACCATCCTCCATCCGCCAAAACCGCGAATCGACAAAAAATCGAAAATTGAGCTGAGCATCACAATAGGCCACTTTGGTAAGTGGGTACCTACCCTAGTAATTTCATTCCTCTAACCCCACTGGAAGGTGTTTTCCCACATGGTTCATTTTTCGCGAATCAGCTAAATTACGATTTTCTCCTCCGCGTCTCCACGAATCTGCCAATTCGCGTGTTTGGTGGAGTAACTATGGAAACAATTCATTGTTTCGTGAAATCATAAAAACCTACACTTGTTGACCCATGCGATAATTTTATCTACCTAATAGTTCTTCTCATCCAATTACCTCGTTTTTCCCAGTTTAGTCTGATCGCTTGCTCACTGCATTATACGAATGAAGGTTTTAAATCCTTGAAAAGATGTTACTAGAAAAATGTCACGAAACTGGAGTTCAGGCTGTCAAATTGGAAAAATTCAGACGCATCTTCAAGGAGTAAAATCTTGGACTCTTTAAACCCTAGAAAGATCAGTGCAAGGTGTGCCTTGCTTATTACGCATCTCCTTCTGAGCAACAAGCAATTATTCAAGAAGAGTTTGACAAGCATTTAGTAAAGAAAAATCTGGCACGTCAAGCTCGAAACAACAAACGGATAAACAACTGGCTACTGACGACCCTTCATTCCTAGCTTTCAATTTCGACTTGGAAAAGGTGTTGTGCACACCCAAAGGTAGCGCAGGACAAATATATTTATTTGCGCAAATTAACAGTTTACAATTTCACTGTTTTCACGATCTGGTGTCACATGAAGGGCAATGTTTCCTCTGGGAGGAGTTTCATGGAAACCGAGGAGCTAACGAAATTGCATCCTGTCTGCTGCATTACTTTCAAGATAAGTGTTTGAAGGCCCTGAGTATAACCTCCGTTCGGATGATGTCCGACTCTTGTGGAGGGCAGAACAAAAATACGGTAAGTAATCGCTGCGATGTGCATTTTCGTTTTGCAAAAAATCCAAAATTTGAAGTCAATAAGGCACTCTTTTTTTTAAACCAGGGCACAGTGAGATGGAGTGCGATTCTATCCACGCTAAAATAGAAAAAAATCCAAACACGTCCCTGTTTACGTACCTGAAGGGTGGGCCCAAATTATAAGAGTTGCCAGAATCAACCCTCAACCATTCACCGTCAACAAAATGACCTTTCAAGATATTATGGATTTTAAACCTCTCGCAGAAACCCTCAAAAACACGTTCCCTTGGAGGCAGCTCTGTTCGATCGAATTCAGTAAAGCCGATTCAAATTATGGACCCCTGATCACCGTACGTTACAAGACCAGCTATCGTGGCGACTACATTGAAGTGGCACTGACGTCACCAACTTCAGGGTCCAGAGCAAAGAGATCAACCTCGAAGACCCTTCCAGCACGGCAGCGCCAGACCAACTCACCTCAACATGCTTACAAGCAGGAGCTTCCTGTTGCGTCAAACAAATACAGAGACCTCTTAAAGATGTTTACAGATCTGACCATCCCCCAACAGTACCACAATTTTTATAGGAACTTGAAACATACGTCGACGACCAGAGATGCGCTCCCACAGCCCGACGAGGAAGAGTCTGATGGCTAATTTCTACGATTTTATCATTTCCAACCACTTCGACCATAATGTATTTCATTTTTTTCTGTGTTCTCTGTTTCTGTGGTTCCTTTGCCTATTAAAAAAATTTAAATGAGCAATTTTAATTGTGGGTGTGGCTCCCTGATACCGATTAACTCATTTAGGAACTTACTACGCCAAAATCACGAATCTGACTTTCTGTACTAAGAGGTTCGATAATTAGATCGTACTTATTTTCATACCAATCCACCTATTTCTCATATAATCTGCACTACCTTTATGTCGTGGAAACACCAAAATAACAGAAAATTCTTCAACCAGGAACCACAAAATTTTATCGTGAACTTCGAAAAGCTTCTAGCCCAAAATTAGTTTTTTTACGATTCGCGGTTTTGGCGGAGGATGGTTTTGAAGATTCGTGGTTTTGGCGGAGGAGCTAATTTAGTTCGTTTCGATGACAGTTATTTACTGTGTAATTGCTGTTTCCCTCATCAGGTACTTTATCTATAATTTCGTCTGTTATTTAAATGCTTTATCTATAATTAAATATACTTAATGCAACTGTACCGGTGACGTGTAGGTTGAAAAGTTCTGTCCATATAATTCGCAACTGCAAGAGAGCCCGTTGTCCTTGTAGTGGGGTCTGTCCTTTGCGTGGTATCCATCTATGGCCGATTTCATACGTTCTGCCTGGATGTAGGACAAATACAGTTAGGATAGTATCTCGACAGAACAAAAACTACATTGGGTTTTATCTACCTACTAAGAAGAAGAGAACCGTTACGTCTAAATTACAAGAAAAGCTGTCCGCAGGTTCTTTTGGACGTTTTCACCATATTCTCCGCCCGGAATATAATATGTATAATAATAATAATAATAATAATAATAATAATAATAATGTAGTTTGAATTTAGAGTAGGTATTTCAATTTAACATTGAAGGACAGTCCCCAAGCAGAGTATCAGTCTTTTTTTACTGATTTTATCATGATTTGAGCGAAAAATGTGTAGACTGAAGGTTGCCAGCTATCCGACTTCTGGTCAAAATCGTTTGTGTTCAGCAGAGATAAGAATACACGACAAAGTACCTATTCGAAGTTTGTAAAGCGACAAACGTGTTCACGATGTATGCGCCGAACTCAAAAATCGAGTTTTGGGGCGTAGAAGAGGGGTTTTCCGCGTTTTACGCACCCACGAATTCAAATGACATTTTCCATGGAATTTTGATAATTGGAATACGACAGTGACAATAGGGGTTGAAAACCCAGATTTAGTGTCGAGTTCTTGAAATTTTCAGTTTAGAGTTGAAATTTACGTAATTGTAAAAATTCTTACTTAGATTGTGATTTTATACTGTATTTAAGGAGAGTATGTAATCAAACTGTACAATGTGTACTTCCTGAGTAGAAAATATGTGCATGATTCTCCTTGAATCCTGAAGTAAATTATAATGTGTGAATTAGTTACTTTTTCTATCATAATAATAAATACTGGTGATTGGAAATTTGAAGTACATACGCTAAAAAAGATATCAATCACCTGAACGGTAAATCAAGTTATACTCAGGTAAACTGAACTCTTGAAAATTTATCAAATTTACAGCATTCAGAAATGTTATTAAAGACTTGCCAAATCCTGAAGTTCACCGATGATTCTGAGGACAAAGTCTTGCTGCGGTTGGTTTTCGTAAGGAAAATGAAAATCTGCGCAAATTTGATGGTTGAATCCGTCGCAGGTCGTCTGAGTGGCCTCGTCGTCGAACAACGTCGTCCGAACTTTGGTGAAGTCCTGAAGCTTGACTGTGAACTCCCTCGAAAGACTTCCATGTCCGCACTGACGAGGCTGTTGAACATTGTACATTTCCATCATAAAGAGATGGAGGTACACATTAAGAAGGTATGCATTTTGCAACCTAGCGGCACTTAACCGAACTAAAGATTAGACTAGGGAGGTTACCAATTCACAATTTAATAAACTGCTTGTCATGCTAATGTGCTTATGTGTCTCATCTGTTCGTGTACCTAAAAAGTACCTATTTTGTAAAAATATAAAAAGTATTCACTGGTGAAAACTTCAACAGAGGCAGGTGGACAAAGAAGAACGAATTCGATTAGTGAAGTGCAAATATAAAAAATCGGTGGAATCAAGTGAGTGTCATCTCAATGAGAAGAGTAACGTGGATATTCGACTCTTTGAAGGAATGAGATCTGCTTTGTAGACAACCTGTATACTACCTACCGATTTCCAGGAGCATCTAGAACTCGGCCCGCAGGAATTGCGCGCGCTTCCTAGTGACAATGCAACGAATTTATCTCTTATTTCGTGTTATCGACTTGACTAAACTAAAATGGCCTTCCTTCAATCACACGCCAATTCAAATCTTATTGCACCGTTAAAAAAAGTGTTAAATTTCCAGTTTTCATTATTTTCATTTTCATTATTTGTTTTTCGTTATTTCATTTCATTATTAGTTCGTCTTTGTTTTTCATTATCTTTGCTCCAATTATCGGTAACATCGGTCATCTCAATTATCCTGCGCTCCTCGTGGGGCCAGGGAGAACTAGCTCCAGCATGACACCTACGTCTAGTCATCAGAGAGCATTAATTAGATAATTGAGAGATTCGCCGCAGTGTTGCTAGGAAGCGCGTGCAGCACCTGCGGGCCGCGTTCTAGATGCTCCTCCGATTTCCTTTGGAAAAGCCTTATAAAAAACAATGATAAATTTTGTTTGTAAATTATTATATTGTATTAAATTTCCCCAATTTCCAAGTGACGTGAAACCTCAAATCATTAAAGTTTTTCTCGAAGTCAAATCTTAGAGAGTCGGACGTTTTCCCCCCTGTGGGCCCTTCTGTTGAGATTACCGAGAAAAATTAGATTAAAAAGTGGATTGAAACCGTGTACCTACTTACCCGGACTTATGCGGCTAATATATTATGATAAGAAGAAAACAAGGAGTATAGAAAACATTCGTCGATAACCTACATAAAATACTACATAATTATTCTTACATGAGAGTCGCTCTTCACGTAACTCAGATGGTCGTTGCTGTAATCTTGCGTATCCATCTCAAACTCATATGCTCTTGGATCGTCAACCAGATCACCTGCAACCAAGAACAGCGTAAAACTTAAATCGTAGACTTTGAGCATTCTTATACATTAATTATATTTTTGGTGTCGTGATGTTAACGATGAGGGTTTCCACTACTGTGATATAACTTGAGTGAAATGTGGAATAAAGAATTTAATACATATGTAAGCCGCAAATTCGTAAAAACGCGGCAAATCCGCCGTCCACGGCCTTCGAGGATGTTGGAGTGGGGATGGGGAAGGCAGTGGAGGAGGAGGAGAGCCGCCATAACTCGTAGACGCCTCATTTTGTTGGCAAGTTGAACGTTTATTGAAGCCATTTGTGCTAGTTGATGGACTTGTTTGTCGGGATATTTCCCTGTGAAGTGAAGGAACTTTTATTGAACTTTAACGTCAGCGGCATTTTCAAAATTTATTTTTGAACCCTTAGAAGTGACCTACATCAACCAAAATCTTCGGGGCACAACTAGATCCCAAATGGAGCCTACATACCAAATTTCATCAAAATCGGTCAATGCTAAGTGGCAAAAGTGCCGCGTTCGGCAGACGGACGGCCAAATTTTGGTTTATTATTTTCAATACTTAATGAACCTTTGGAATCGACCAAGACAAAAAAAATTTAACACCCCCTCAAAATTTGATGGTTTACGTTTCAAGGTACGTAGATTCCAAAAATCGAATAAAAATTTGGCCGTCCGTCCGCCGTACGCGGCACTTTTGCCACTTAGCATTGACCGATTTTGATGAAATTTGGTATGTAGGCTCCATTTGAGGTCTAGTTGTGCCCCGAAGCTTTTGGTTGATGTAGGTCACTTCTAAGGGTTCCAATATCAATTTTGAAATTTTGACGCCCTAACTCAAAAAATTTACATATAAAGGTACCTATTGTTTTTCCTTCAATTTAAGATTCTATAGAATTTTTTGAGACCACGCGGAGCTCTGTAGGACAAACCGTTCGCTCCCTACGAAAATTTAAGGATTTATATTGAAATGTATATAGGTATATAAATCAAAACACGAGTGTGAATCGCAAAAGAGGCCTAATCTCCGTTCAAATTAGAGCTGCCCGAAATGCGTTCAATGGTTGATAATTTTTATTTTATTATTATTTTTATTTTTTTTTTTTTTGAATTTTTTATTATTATTTTTATAATTATTTTTGTTTTTATTTTTTTATTTTTTATTTTTTCTTTTATATTGGATGGTTGGTGATTTTGTAGACGAGTGATCTATATAGAAAAATAATAAACCATTGTGTAATAATTTGCAGCGTTTTACCTATTCGATTTTTGGATTCTACGTACCTTGAAACGTAAACCATCAAATTTTGAGGGGGTTTTAAAATTTTTTTTTCTTGGTCGATTCCAATTGAAAATAAATTCCATTGAATATAATAAACCAAAACTTCAAATGTGTATGCATTCAGGTAGGTACTTTTCAACTAGTTTGACCGGTTCTCTCTGGATCTATCAGACGAAATCTAACTTTCATTTTTTTAAATGTTGGTAACAATTTTGTGTTTCGTTTCACGAATTGGGCTTCGCTGACTGCTTTTAGTATCTAATTGCACTTGATAGGTACTCAAAGTCAATTTTTCGTGGATAGTTTTGTGGTATCACTTTTCATTATAGCCAAAAATTAGAATTTGCAGATAATCAAAGTCAATTTGTCGCACTCCTCGAAATACAGTTTTGAATCGTGGGGGAAAAACAGGAAGACGCCAGATAGTTAAGGAGAAAAAGATAGTTAAGGGAGAAAAGGGGCCAACTGTGGAATAAAAAGTGGAATTTTTCATTAAAAAATATTAACTTTCTCGAATTTCTACGAGGTTTGTTATTTAGCCAAGTGCCAAAATTTGGTCCATTAGTCAATTTGGCTTTGCCCATCCACAAAAAGCATGGTTTTCGGTTGGCGGTGTACTCAAATGTTCAGCTTAGTCTTTTGCAACCTGATAAGTTCCGTCGATTTTTAGTTTCTTAGGGAAATACCACTATGAAATACCTCTCTTTCACTCTGGGAATACCTGCGGGTAGATAGTTCCTACGGACATTTTTTGAATAAATAATCTTTGAATAAATAAATAAATGTGTTTGAATACATTTTTAGAATAAACCTCCTCGTCGCCCTCTAACATTTGAATATGCGATTTAGCAATACATTCCTGTGCTGCGGGCTTGCATTAACCAGAGAGCGGCGCCACTATATTGAATCATGCACTTCTATTCTGGTACACTGCGGAGTGTTTAGGAATCTTGGACGCTACAAACTCTTAGTATTTTCGTTTCTCTATTTCGAGAATGAAATTCTTTGGGGATTCTTTTAGACACCACACGCCTTCCGTTCATCATTCAGTTCAAAAGAAGCGCTAAACAACACGGAGAAGTGATGAATAACTTCTCTATGTAGCTTATCAAAGCGGGAAATCCTTATCTCTAAAATTAACGTTGATCCATGAGTTTTGAGTTGAGTTGATTTTGAAGATTTTATTGTGAGTTCACATTTTATTCAACAAGAAGTCTACATTAATCGTTGGTGAGTATTTTCTAAAAGTATTAGCTTAAAAATTGAATCGAATTCACTGAAATGTGAGAGAATGAAATCTTACTCGTTGTTTGGTCTTCTGGGAATGATTTCGAGAAGCTGTTGATCTGCTCTTCGAGTGTTCTCATGTCGTTTTCCAGCTGTCTGCAAATTTATTCAATTAGTCAGCTTGTTCTTATATAAATGAAAGGCATTTATTCTAAATTGGTTGGGTTTCAAGCGAGTGTTGTACTCCTGTGGCCCGTAGAAGTGGTGTTGCTACCTACCTGCATACGTCCCTTTCGTTCTTGAGTTTATCCAGTAGATTGATGTTATCTTGAAGGAGTTGGTAGCCGGAATTTTCCACATCTGGTCTGAATAGTTGGTCCAAGCTGTGTCGTTCTTCGTTGCTACGATTTGGAAGATAGTGATTAATATCGGTCGTAGAACAAAAGAATTACACAGGTACCTAACAAACATGGCGTATAATATACGCCTAACAAAACATATTAATATGTTCATTTTGTTGAGTTCGTTTTTGATACTGGCATAAATTCGTCAATCTGAGCCCTAGAATCGTGATATTAGGTAAGTGACGGAATAATTTGCTGTCCAATGACTAAACACAATGAGTACCTGAACCGATGAACATTGTCTGTATTCAAGATGGCTGTAGATTCGTACTGCAAAGTGCCTATGTTCTGAGAAGCTTGTCAGTCGAATGAAAGAAAATAAGTAAAAATGTTTTGTTCTCAAACTAGGTAAGATCAATTTTGGGTCATAGAGTTTCAAAAACATTAAGCTTTCCTTGGTTAGGTAATCTTGAAAACTAAGTAAGTCTCACACGGTTCCACAATGGGGTATTTCAGTCAATTTTTTTAATTTTTTTTTTCAAAAGAGTAAGGCTCAGGAATAACGGTAATCGGGTCTGTTCGTCGAGAAAATGTTTTTAAAAAATCAGAGAAGCTATGGAAAGTTGAAGATTTGAATGGTGTGACTTAGCCAGCCAATCGTGACGTAGCTAGCCAACTGTCTTTGAAAAAAGTATCCATGCACAGAAACCCTTGGAAGACCTCTTGGATACTACAAAATTCCACTCACACACGCGTGCGGCGTAGTCCTTGCACTTGCATCTCGCCGCCAAAGGACGAGCAGCCGTTGCTGCGGTCTAGCGGCATTTGTGAAAAACAGGCTGTACCTCGTTTTTACCTTTTTACCTTTTTTTGTAGGGATGGGAAATCGGTACCAAAGAATCGATTTTTTAAATCGATTCAAAATCGAATATCAGAATCGATTTTTCAAAAAATCGTTTGCAAAAAATCGATTTAAAAAAAATCGATCTGAAAAGATTTGTTCTAAAAAATCAAACGTAAAAGGGGTGTGTGTTATTTCTAGGATTCAGATTCAGAGGCATAATATTAGGGTGCTTCCTTTTTATATGCGCACTCAAGTTCGTGGTGTTGCCGCATGTTTTCAAGACTTGGAAACAGTGGCGACACTCTGCTTTGCTATCTGGCTTTTTTTGGAAGTGTGCCCAGACCTTACTTGAAGAAGGTTTCATTGTTTTTAGTGGGTCCTTAATAAAACATGAACAAGAAAAACCGAGAACGGAGAGCTGATGTAAATTAATACAAGTTGATGACGACAGTGGACAGTGACGACACCAAACCTAGATAACTAAAGTGAAATGTGAAACCTCCCCTCTTCTTCTTCTTCTTTTTCATCCACATGAGTCATCTCTATCGAACACGGACTGCAGACACAGTATCCATGGGATACTGTCCATGACTGCAAACGATAACGGAACCTGTTCTGGTGTCCGACATCGGATATCAATCTCCAGCCTCTCCAATAAAAAAAATAGGTTTTTTCCTTTTAGGAAAAATCGCCGATTTTTCAAAAGATTGTCGATTTTTGACAAAATCATCGATTTTTCAAAAAATCGTTTTTAAAGAATCGATTCAAATAAAAATCGGCAACCATAAAATCGATTCAAAAAATCGATTTTTTCTAAAATCGGTAAATCGTTCCCCATCCCTACTTCCCTGCCTTATTAAACTGGGAGGAGAACAAAACTGTCATTGACTTTGTGGTGACGAATCAAGTAGAGTGCATTATTACAGAATACCGTCTGCATAACTATTTATGAACGTATTGCTTGGAAAATTTCGCCCAGAACGGTTGAATTTTCTGATTCGCAGCTCAGATCTTGAACAATCTTTCACTGTACGAGTATAGTATAGCACAAAGAACAACCTACGAATAAAAATAGGAATTTTTCATTATCGTGAAAATTCCATGTCGGATTCCAAAGGTCCATCCAAATGTACAACAAACTAACTTGTAGTGGAATTGTGGAAGTTTTAAATTTACGCGAATCGATCGTTTAGTACGAAATTTTGCTAGCAATACTTTCCTTAAAATTTCTACAGGCGGTATTGTTCTCCTTTATAATCCATTCTGCTTGACTCGTCACTCCAAAACCCAAAAATTTAATAACAGTTTTGTTGTCCCAATTTAATAAGGCAGAGAACTAGAACCGTCAAATTTTGAAAAAAAGCGTTAAAAACAGGTACAGCCTACTTTTCACAAATGCCGCTAGACCGCAGCAACGGCTGTTCATCCTTCGGCGGCGAGACGCAAGTTAATCCTTGCCTAGTGTGTGTGCATTTATAGCGGCCCGCCTTTTTCAAACGTGTGATCTCTTTAATTAATTTTTCTACCACATGTTATAGTATCATTGGGCTTAAAGTTGTAGTACTTAGATTTTCAAGGGTGCTGAATCCAAATTTGAGGTCAAAAACCTGAATTTCCGACCCACTGAAATACCCCATTAATGTCTCTAATTGGAAGAGGAGGGTTTGGGATTCAAGTTACGCTAAATGGGTTTACCAATCGTTAATTCCTGAATCAAATAATTGAATAATTATTGTGGGCTAATATTTATGCCCTTTGGAGTTATGAGGGAATTTACAGTTTTGTCAGAAACCATTTATAACACAGCTACATCGAATCCGAATACGCGTTATGAATGAGACCATCTGCATCGATGGGACTATTATTGTTTCAGATCTTTTGTAGCTATTGTGTACATGCTAAAATCATCCAATTTTAACAAAATACAAATTGGACTGAAAGTACTCACCTGCTACTGGAATCTACTATCCTGGTGACATCCTCTGGAGTGAAGCTGGTGCAAAATAGAGGTTCTCTCGATATTATTTCAGAATTTTTCATGTCTCCGTGGCCCACTCTCGTCACTCCTACCAAAATTAGTGTTGAAAAGTTGTAAGGTTGTTGACATTACCTAAGTACTTTGCAACATTAATTTACAACCAATGTTTTTCACTTGTATTTCGCGATTGCCTTTCCGGGAGCTTAGGTCGGACATTTTTACCCACCCTTTGGTTCTCCTCAGGGCTCGGGGTGGCAGTCAAGCTGGGTTCACATGGGACGGAAGAGGGCAGAAACGGAAATTATGTTTTTATTTGAGCACCATGAGTAGGTTTCTTCGCGACAGATTGATGTTTCCTGTTCTCGCGTTGTTTTCGTTACACGATATTTTGAGTTTTCATTAATAAAATTGTGTACCTCTTCCAAGACGTCAATACCAAAATTTCCGTTATACTAAAGAATTAACTTATATTTGTAAGGATACAGACCAGGGAATGAATACTCCTATTTTAGTGAGTGCTTCGAGACATGGTGCATTCCTTCTAATACAATGAGGCATTTTCCTTCTGTTGGCATTTTCCTAGTTAATGGTGTGGGACAGATGAAAATCGGGATGATTTTGTGAATTAAGTCTCCTGTTATTTTTGGGAGACATTCAAAATTTATGATTTCAAAAAATAACCGGGAAAACGGGCCTCTTCAACGTGAAGCAGAAACGCTCGCTGATTGGCTGTTGGGATCGCCATCCCCTCCCCATGTTGCCCGATGGAACAACGAAATCGTGTTATCTAAGAGGAAAGTTATCAAACAAAAACAGGGGAAACCTCATTTTCTCCATCTTGCTTTTTCTATTTTTTCTCTTCAGTTCTTCGATTCCGATCTTTACTGGTTTTGTGAAATGTTGCCTCCGAGGACTATAGGAAGTGAGATTTCACGATCCCAGTGCTTCAAGCGGCCGTACATGAACTATTGCTGGCTGACGTCATCCTCGAGGTTTTTTTTGAACGATCATATTTTCTACGCTGTTTTGTTTATTCGTGAATTAGGGAGTACGGGCTGAAAGTTTGCCATTAGGAGGTTTTTTGAGGTGCTGAATCCGATTTTAGTGACGGAAAAAAGTAGGAAATTCCTCATTATCTTGGGTATTTTACTCCATTTAAAAATATTTCATACAGTTTCTGTAAGTACCTGAGGTGATTGTCGTACAGTGGTTCAAGTCATCCACGTCATTGAGTGACAGGCTTGAAGGCTGTTGGACTAGTGATTGACCTGTATTCAAATCAGCGATGCTCCCTATGGATTTTGAACGACCTAAACCTCCATTTCCTAAAACAGAATACAATTTTTGACTCTTCGAATAAAAAAATAGCATATTATTCATTTTTCTAACATCCGTTGCTTGATTAAAAAAGATAAATTAACTTTTTAAACAAAATAACGGACCTTCCTCTTAACACATTGAACACGGGGAAAAAAGCGTTGGTCCATTGTTGTGGAGAAATATTGTTTTCGTGAAGTGCGCAAAGATAAGGTGTCACTTTGATAACTGCTCGTGACGTTCAACATCGACCAATTCATCTCCGAATTGAACTGTTCGTCTCATAAATAGTTTATCTATCACGATAAACAGCAAGCAATGAGTGGTAACGGAGAACGAAAGAATAGGAGCAGACATTCTTGAACCTTTGCGAAAGGTGTTTGCGTGACATTGACATGATCCGTGTCCAATGTGTTAACTGATGATGGTAATCCACCAAAAAGGGAAAATTAATAATCACAACGTATTCAGATAGTTTGACTGGTAGTTAGTTGCCCCAGCAATGATTTACGGCAAGTGGTGTCGGAGCTACAAGTGGCATCAACAACATCAGGATGGTGGCATCAGCTGATGGTGTTGGAGCTACGAGTGGCGTCAACAATATCAGGATGGTGGCATCAGCTGATGGTGTTGGAGCTACGAGTGGCATCAACAATATCAGGATGGTGGCATCAGCTGATGGTGTTGGAGCTACGAGTGGCATCAACAATATCAGGATGGTGGCATCAGCTGATGGTGTTGGAGCTACGAGTGGCATCAACAATATCCGGATGGTGGCATCAGCTGATGGTGTTGGAGCTACGAGTGGCATCAACAATATCAGGATGGTGGCATCAGCTGATGGTGTTGGAGCTACGAGTGGCATCAACAATATCAGGATGGTGGCATCAGCTGATGGTGTTGGAGCTACGAGTGGCATCAACAATATCCGGATGGTGGCATCAGCTGATGGTGTTGGAGCTACGAGTGGCATCAACAATATCAGGATGGTGGCATCAGCTGATGGTGTTGGAGCTACGAGTGGCATCAACAATATCAGGATGGTGGCATCAGCTGATGGTGTTGGAGCTACGAGTGGCATCAACAATATCAGGATGGTGGCATCAGCTGATGGTGTTGGAGCTACGAGTGGTGTCAACAATATCAGGATGGTGGCTGCAACCTTGTCATGGCGTGGGGTGTGGTGCGGGAAAAGTGCCACGCAGTTGTACATCTCGGTAGGTGTACTCCTTGGTATCACCACCTGCTAGGCTCATACCTGAACTGGTGGTATTTTTATAGAGGCACTTCCCTTCATCTTCCCTACATCCTCATCTTCCCACGTCGGGTGAGTCCTGGGCGTCCTCCCCATTTAATTGTTTTTATTTTTATTTGTGGCGTGCCCCCTCCGTCACATCAAAGACCTTCAGTCTCTGAGGGGAGATCGAAAAAATAAATAAATCACCAATATGCCCGTCTGCAGACACAAACTTACTCAAGTATTTTCAACATCCATATTCAATGACTTGGTTAGTATTTCAAGAGTTGGAACCATTGAGTTAATATGTAATCCAAAACTATTAGGTACACTGCTGTCTTATGATAGAGGATATACGCGTCTTACATCTTATATAAGGATAATATCCTTATAAGACTTATAATATCCTTATATTATAAGACTTGAGATTAGATCTATCTTCAAAGACAATTGAGAAATTGATCAGAATACTATTGGAATAACTGATCTACAAAATAGAAACCGATCAAAAACGAGGGAACCTGTTCCGAAGATTGAATGGGAATTGATCAATACCTATAGGGAAACTGATTCAAGGACCAAAGGGAAACTGATCTAAAGGTTGTAGGGCGATTATTGAGTTATAATTGATTTTAATGTCTGTGGACCAATTATAATATAGCTACCTTCGGAAGCGTTGGTACCAAACCCTTCAACACCCTCCCCACGATACTTTAAATGAGCAGCTATATGGGTCATTTTCCTGGAAAGGTACAATCGGTATCCCAAGATTTCAAAAAACTTAAAGTCCAACTCAAGTTCTGCCAAAAATCAGGGATTAACCTCACACCATACTGATTGAATTTCGAAGAAAGAACACACAGTGAGACGCTTAATTAATTAATTAAAAATTAAAGAAGAAAACCTACCGAAAGGAACCTTTTGGCGTGGTTTCCGCGTAAAGGAAAATACTCGGAACCCCATCTCCATGAGGAGCGAGAAATGGGAGTTATTCCAAAAATTGAACCAGAGCGGGACGGTTTTTTCTGGAACAACGTGGAACACGGTTTTTCTGATAGCAACCTAGAAACTCCGAAAGTAACCAAGTAATCTCGATTTATCAGTTTTTCGAGCCAGAACTTGGTACCAGGGGATTTTTACAGTTGCTGAATACAGTTTTGAGATCGAAAAATGTAAAGTTTTTAAATCGCAACGGAAAATTCAAATTAAATTGTTAACAACTTGAAAAAAGTCTTTCATCTCTCCAAAACCACCATCACCGGCAGATGAAAGACACAAAATTCCTGGGTGGCACTTAGGTTTTTCAGCTTTTCCCGCATTCTGGTGCTGTTCTGCTGAAGTGTAACCATATTGCTGGAACCAGCTCGGTAGAAACAAGAACTAGAGACCAAAAAGAAAAAATGATTTCGATTTCTTGCCGTTCTTACGGAGGGCAGATGAAAGACAGACGGTGACTGTGACACCACGTTTTTGCAACTGAAACCACCTGTACACGCCTCCACACAGAAGAAATACGATTCCCGCCGCTTTCATTGATAACCTAAAAACCTCGGGAAACGATAAAAAGCCGCCAAAATACGAAAACACAAAAAAGGCAGATTAAAGACAGAAACCTCCGGACAAGCACATTTTATCCTCCTGCTCGCTTTATTTGCTTCTGAAAAAATGTGCAAACCCATTATTTTTCATGTCTAGGTATATGCAATAAAGAATCACTACAAATTCAGGCCGTTGCTTTCATAGGTGATTCACAGTGTTCAAGCAAAGTTGGCTACCTAGGGTCCAGACATGGCAGATTACTGGACATTTAGCAGTTTAAACTTTAATTTCTATATTTTAGCGTGAATAAGTGCATATTTTATTGATTGCCCGAAGTAGAACTAAGTTGATAGTTTATGGAGAATTTTTTTTAAACGCCTAAATCATAAATGGGCATTCTGAATCTTCTCTGGACAACGATTGGCCCTTTCTGGGAAAATGACCCATATACATTCATACTAGGTGTGGAAGCTTGTCGAATCAGCTTGATGGTTGTTGAATCTTGAAAGCTATTATTGAGCACATCATGAGCTCGGTACCAATCTTGCCGCACTGCTCTATACCTACCATCCTTCGCATAGTCGCAAGAAATTAGCTACATACCATCACTAAGTAGAGGGAACAATTACTACTTACTTTATTAGTATACGAATAAAATTACTCGTGATGATATTGTGGAAAACCATTTTAATAAAAACGGAGTTGAGTAGAACGTTGTCTATTTCCACGAAAATAATGAGTTATAATAATAATAACTTGTAATTCATTATTTTCGTGGAAATAGACAACGTTCTACTCAACTCCGTTTTTATTTATAAGTATGTTTGTGTTCTTTGTTGCACTGATGTGGCGTGTAAGGACATTTGAGATCATGATGTGAGTATAAATACTCACATCAATATGTATCAATATGTAACTCATATCAATATGTATCAATACTCACAAATTTGTATGTGAGAAGAACAAAAGATGTACTAAAAATGAAGTATAATATACGAAGAATTATGTATCTCCGTAGAGATTTTGGTAAATAGATATTATCATATTTGGATGTGGAATGAGAGATCTGTGGCAGGCGATATCAGAGCGTACTGGAGGGCGGCCAATGAGATCTGGGTGGTGCATCCTTAACCTTGTCCTGGCGTTAAACGAAGTGCCGCGGAGTTGTGACCTAGGAATCTCTTCAGTCTAGCTATGGTCCATCAAGGATAACAAGTATGATCCATGGTTATCCTAGGTCATTCGGCAATTTGTGCGATTCTTCTATTCATCTCTCTGTCAACGGCAAGCCTCCTTTTCACGCTACCGATGCTCCAAGTTGCACTAGTTGCTCTACATCTCCCAGAATAGGAGCCAGGATTCTTCTTGGACGGGAATACATCTACAAACCACTCATACTTGGCTCTCATTGCTCACCTAAGGCTCCTCTGGGAGCGTTTGCCTCAGTTTTTCAAGCCGAGGTACTTGCAATCGATGTCTGCGCTGGGGAGAGTCTGCGGAGGGGACACAATGGTGTACACATCCGCATTCTCTCGGACAGCCAGGCTGCGATCAAGGCCTTGGCAGCTTCCACCATTAACTCTAAGTTAGTGTGGGATTGTTACCATAACCTCTGCTCCCTGTCACAACGCAACAGGGTTTCCCTGGAGTGGGTGGCGGAGCATAGTGGGGTAATGGGAAACGAGAATGCTGATGCGCTGGCCAGAAAAGGCTCACTGACTCCGTTCATTGGTCCGGAGCTGGCCGTCAGCATTCCCAAATCCTCCTTCAGGGCGACCATAAATCGGTGGGTCACAAACCAAACCACAAGAAGATGGTCAAACCTAGGAGGACATGCTCTAAGTAAGCGCATGGTGGCCAAACCTAACCCCAGCGCCTCTGAGGAGCTGCTGCGGCTAAGCCGCAGGGAAGTCAGACTAGTGGTTGGTCTGGTAACAGGCTTCACCCCACTCCGATTCCACCTTAACCGCATTGGGGTGACGCAAGATACAACCCTATGCAGGCTATGTGGTGAGGCTGAAGAAAAGGCCTCCCACATAATTTTTGATTGCCAAGCCCTATCAACCCGCAGGTTCCAACTCTTCGGGTCACCCACACCCATGGAGGCATTCCCCTGCACTAACCTAGCCAAACCACTACTGGCCCTTACTAAAGGGCTGGGACTGTTTGACTAGACAATAGAATCTGCGGAGAAGCACAATAATCCACCAGGCTTCAGTGCTTTTGGGCTCCCCTCACCCTGATCCGCAGATTCAGGAACAATCTACAATCACCTAAGGTAATAGATTCTTTCCACTCAACCCCACTCACTCCTTACCGGATATACTCATTTTCCCACTTTCGTCAAAGTGATGGAAGGAGGGTTGATATTCTGGTCCAAGAAGTGCAAACGTCGACTCTTCTGGAGCTATACCTCGTGCTTGCTCCCACTCGTACAACTTTTTCGTGAAATTGTCCGATATTCCTTCGAACCTGAAAGTTCCAGTCGATGTTGGGATCAATACTTCCTGTCGAGCCCCCTGGCTGGATTGATTTTTCTTGAAGCTACAAAACAAATTTCGTTATTTTTATTCTTCCCTTTGCAGTTAGACAGTCTGTTGTGTATAACAGTATCAGCAGGTACAGTTTTTATACCTATTTGAAGACGTATTCAGCTGAACTTGAAACTGAACACTCAGGTCACTTTTTAAAATATTTTTGTTGTTGTCCACTTTATGATTACCAAATAATAAATTCTGTTTGCCAAGAAACTCGTCACACTAGTTTTGAGAACTTAAGCAATACGAAATTTCGGCGGGATTGCCGTTACATCTTGAGATCACTGAATGCGACATCTCAAGTGTGTGTGTTGTTCTTACTTTTTTCTCTTCTCTTATTTAGTTTCTATATTTGTTAGTTTCGTTATTTGGATCACATTATTTGAGTTCCGTGTGGATTTCGATCATAAGGGTGCCTACAACTCTATCTGTTGACGTTCTTTGATACTATATGCTGAAATACTTCTTTTACGCTTTGACAGAGCACAGCAGCGTAAATTCGGTCAGTTTTGCGCGTGAAAACGACGTCCTCAACCATCATCGATTTTCACGGTGTTTTTTGACAGAGGCTTCACTTGTTTAGGCATTTTCTTCTACGGTAATTTTTCCCTTGTGTTAAACGTAATTCTAGGGCCCTATTTAGCCTTGTTTAGGGCCATTTTAGGGCCGATGGATTTAGGGACTTGAAATGGGGTAATTCAGTCAATTTTTTTTTATTTTTATTTTTTTTTCAAAAGAGTATGGCTCAGGAATAACGGTAATCGGGTCTGTTCGTCGAGAAAATGTTTTTAAAAAATCAGAGAAGCTAAGGAAAGTTGAAGATTTGAATGGTGTGACGTAGCTAGCCAATCGTGAAGTAGCTAGCCAACTGTCTTTGAAAAAAGTATCCATGCACAGAAACCCTTGGAGGACGTCTTGGATACTACAAAATATTACTCACACACGTGCGCGGCGTAGTCCATGGCGTAGTCCTTGCCTAGTGTGTGTGCATTTATAGCAGCCCGCCTTTTTCAAACGTGTGATCTCTTTAATTAATTTTTCTACCACATGTTATAGTATCATTGGGCTTAAAGTTGTAGTATATAGGTTTTCAAGGGTGCTGAATCCAAATTTGAGGTCAAAAACCTGAATTTCCGACCCACCGAAATACCCCATTGTTTATTCGATTTTCGGATTTTACGTACCTTGAAACGTAAAACATCAAATTTTAGGGGGGGGGGGTTAAAATTGTTTTTTTTTTTTACTCGATTCCAAAAGCTTATTATTGAAAATAATAATCCAAAAATGTTCTCCAAAATCAAAATTTCCACTCGCGTTTTACGTTTCAGACCTTCCTGAACAATTTTGGTTCCGTGTCTGTCTGTGTGCCTGTCTGTCATATCATTGTAACGGGCAAAACTGTACGAAGTTATTATCCGAATTCGTTGAAATTTTCAGGAATTGTGCTGGTTTCCTAAGAGGGTAGTTCAAGGTACTTTGAAGGTGTGGCTTCTGACGTGTTTTGAAATTAGCTACAATGCATCGGACCATCTATACAATCGGGTTATTGATACGAGGCGAAGCTATGTGCCACGCCCAGATTTTGTCATTGTAATATGGGTATATCGTAGGGTTTGAGCTCAAGAAGTCTCGTTTTACAACTGTTGAACATCACCGCTAATATTGAAGGGAAGGAAGTGGACGTTCGCGTTACACACATACAGAAGAATGGGGAATTTGCCTTACATTTTTCTTTTTTCGAATGAGGGTTTATTTTTATGGAATAAAACCATAGTGAGCTGCTCGAAAACGCATCCAAAAAATTTAGAGAATTTAATGAAGATGGAAATTTTAAATGTGGTGGCAATGTGTAAGAGGCAGCCATGTTTGAAACGTAACGGATATTCTACCAATCTGACTTGAAAGGAGGTTCTGTGGCGCTTACCACAGAAGCGGAACATACACGAACTTTTAGCTTACAAGTAGTGCGCACAAGAGTGCACCGCGAACTGGCAGGAAGAACCCAGACACAAAAGTGACCAAAAGAAACAATATTACTCACTTTTTTACAATACGATTCTACCTACTTGTTTATCAAGCATTATTAGTCTTCATCTTCTCTTATTTAGTTTCAAGATTTGAATCACATTATTCGAGTAGCCATTTCACTGGATCGTTTTGTGTGGCGGTGCTAGAACTCTGTCTGTTGTCAGAGTTGTTTTCGCGTCGTTTTTTTTTTTTTCATTTTCGTATGACGTCAACAATATTCCTCGATTTTCGCGGTGTTTTGTAACAGAGGCTTCACTTGTTTAGGCATTTTCTCCTACGGTAATTTTTTCCCCTTGGTTATTCCTAGTGTTAAACGTTATTCTAGGGCCCTATTATAGGATTTGACTTGAAATTCCAGAATCTAAAATTGAGGCAAATTCCCCATTCTATGGTTCGAGAATTTTTTGCCCTAATTCCAAACATTTTTCTAGAGTAGTAAATTCATTCTAGTAAACACATTCTACTACATTATTCTTATATTATTATATTATTCTATATTATATTATTCTGAACATTCTAGTAAATCATAGTTGGTACTCGAGATGCTCGTTGATACATGAATGTACCATAAATACCTATAATATTACCGAAGTCTAAAACTGAATTTTGGAAGTGTACAAGATCCTCCTCAGAGAGTAATAAATTTACCAAACGAATGTCAATGAAGCTTACCTTCCCTCTCTGGAGTGGGGCTTTTTGCATTTATCTTCTTCCAAACTGTCGTGTTCTTTATCTGGTACCCTCGACAATTTTTCTCTCTTCTTCCTCTCTTTTTCATGTTCCCAATCTTTTAGTGTGACGGTACCACCCTGCAACTTCATCTTATCCCATTCTTCCAGTTTTTTCTTGAATTCTGGTGAAAGGTTGACTTCTCTGAACAAAATAGGGAGAAAAGGTCAATGTTTGTAGTTATAAAAAGAAATGGAGATTGTTCTGGATTTTGCTTCCGAGTCAACCAAGGTAGCGGAAGCTTTGTTTTCACTTTTCAAGGACGAAAAAAAAAGTTCTCCAAAATCAAAATTTTCACTCGCGTTTTGCGTTTTAGACCTTTTTGAACAATTTTGGTTCCGTGTCTGTCTGTCTGTGTGTCTGTCATGAATTCCTTGTAACGCACATAACTATACGAAGTTATTGTCCGATTTCAATGAAATTTTCAGGGATTGTGCGGGTTGGTGTGTAGACGGTCCCCTACGAAAATCATCATCCCCGGAGTGATAGAAGCGACTGCGCATGCGCAAACGTAAATGAGGAATTTCACAGAATTCTGTTTGCATTTTTCCTGAATAGTTATAATAAGTCTCCTGTTATTTTTGGGAGACAGTCAAAATTTTTGATTTCAAAACTAACCGGGAAAACGGATGTGAAGCGGGAACGCTCGCTGATTGGGCTGTTCGGATCGCCGTCTCCTCACAGTGTTGCCCTTTGGGACGACGAAATCGTGTTTTCTAAGAGAAAAGTTATCTAACAAAAACAGGGGCAACCTAATTTTCCCCATCTTGCTTTTTCTATTTTTTTCTTCAGTTTTTCGATTTTGAACTCTACTGTTTCGTGAAATTTTGCATCTGGGGACTATGGATTTCTCGATCTCAGCGCTTCAAGCGACCGTAAATGAACTATTCCAGGATGAAGTCATTTTCCCGGTTTTTTTAAACATTCGTATTTCCTACACTGTTTTGTTTATTCGCAAATTAGGAAGTTCGGGCTGAAAGTTTGCCTTAGGAGGTTTTTCGAGGTGCTGAATCCGATTTTGAGGTCAAAAATAGGAAATTCCGACATGGTGAAATTCCTCATTGGAGTTGGTCTCATTCGATTCAGAATTTGAAAATACGTAAGAAACATAATATTTCCTAAATTACTACCCCTCCCATAACACTTTTATACGCTTTACTTTTCAAGAGGGTATGGCTGAGGAATCAACCGATATTTTGCAAGTTATTCGTGTTTCCTGTGATCAGCCGTTTTGCGTGATGCTTGTACGTTCAGCTACTTACCTACAGTATTTCTTAGACAGCTCATCTTCTAGTTTATTCTGTAACTCCAAATAACTGGCCTCTATTTCGTACTTGAGATTTTCTTCGTCGAAAACGTCTTCTTTATCATCGAGTAGTTCGCCACTGCTCATTTCATCGGGATCTGTAAAACGAAATGATCCAGTGACCCTAGATGTTCATTTTATTCCATCAATTTCATACAATCAGCAGAAAAATTGTGAAAATATAGCAAAACATCTGAAAAGTCGACATACTTCTTGTTTCTTATCAAAGAGTTTAGATGGCTCGTATCAACGTCATGTTCGAACCAACATGCTTCGTGTTTCCGTTTAATTTTTTGAGAAGAAGTTTTACTGGTCACCCAACAAGACAGACTTTTTGGGCATTTTCAACAGCATTGAGCCCCTTCCTGAAAGACCCTCTTGTTCAGTGTGATGTCGAAAAGACACTTGAGAGGATTCTAGAATGAAATCTCATGGGAGTCCCCTCCCCCTCAACCTACTCAATCTACTTTCGTTTTTAAAAAAAAAAATAAAATAACTACCTACTCAATCTACTTTCGTTTTTTAAAAAAAATGAAATAACCTTTTTCAGATTCATTGGTGCACCATTGCTTTTTGATAGTACGCGGTTTTACCAACATAATATTCCTTGAAGTGGTAGGTAAGTTGTAACTTACTGACATCCCGCGTTTGTGTCAGCAAATATAGAAAAATTTACTATACAACAATATAATTAGACCCTCAAAACCTCAATGGTCAAGCCCTCTGCACATGGTAAAAAAGAATAATGGTTCCTTTCGCTGTTGTGGGGATTATACACGATTGAATGATAGGACTATCCCAGATCGATATCCTCTTCCCCATATTGATGATGTCAATGAAATTCTTGTTGGAAAACCCATTTTCTCCAAAATTGATTTACTCCGCGGCATATTTTTGGGGCGTGTCGGTCGCAGTTCCCCTCGTCCCAACCCAGGGCGGTGAGGCCAATGGGAAGCCATGAGCGAAATCATCAGAACAAATTCTGATCTTCCCTTAGGAAGACAGCTGATGACGTCCGCAACTCCAGGAATGGCAGTCGGACGAAAATCCAACCTGAAATGGTTGTTTACTTTACTACTACTTTCCCCTATCACCACTCCTCTTTAACTTGGTTGTGGATACGGCCTTGGGTAAGCTGCCCACAGAAGTAGGGTTTAATCTCGCCCCTGGGATGTGAGTAGGAGCATTGGCATTTGCTGATGATGTTATCCTAGGTGCAGAAACCCAGGAGGGCTTGCAGATCGCCCTCAATGCAGTTGCCAAGTAGATTGCAGGTGCCTTGTCATCTAGCGGCTGGGATGTTGAGAGGGAGAGATTATACCACATGCCAAGCAACCAGGGTAAGAAGCCTGACATCATTGCCATCAAGCCTGACAGGTCTTGCATTATTCTGGATGTCCAAGTTATCAATGGCAGCATGGACATGGAGCAGACCTGGCGGGCTAAGATAAGAAAGTATGATAGAGATGATTTATGGCAAGCAGTGTCAGAGCTAAAAGGAGTTGCACCCACCAACATCAGGGTGAGGCTGCAACATTGTCATCTTGTGGTGTGTGGTCCGGGAAAAGTGCCACGGAGTTGCGGGAATTGGGCATCTCAGTAGGTGTACTCCGTGGTATCACCACCTGCATCCTGCTAGGCTTATAGCTCAATTGGTGGTCTTCCTATGGGGCCGGCGTCGGGTGAGTCCTTGGTTTCTTCCTCATTAGGTAATGTTTGATTTATTCATTTATTTAATTAATGGTGTGCCCCCTCCGTCACAAAAGATAATTTTTCTTTGAGGGGAGATGGAAAAAAAAGGTTTCAAGCGCATTGGGTTTGGATTGATAACTGTTCAATGTTTACAAAACCTGTCCAAATTGATAGGGCCTCGTTGATCTACTGATAAGAAGAGGAACTGAACGTGCGCAGTGAGTTCTAAGTGTAGAGTCTCAGATTTTGAATTAGTTGAATTGTTCGCTACCAACGCCTAATGGGGTATTTCGGTGGGTCGGAAATTCAGGTTTTTGACCTCAAATTTGGATTCAGCACCCTTGAAAACCTATATACTACAACTTTAAGCCCAATGGTACTATAACGTGTGGTAGAAAAATTAATTAAAGAGATCACACGTTTGAAAAAGGCGGGCCGCTATAAATGCACACACACTAGGCAAGGACTATGCCGTGGACTACGCGCTCGTGTGTGTGAGTAGTATTTTGTAGTATCCAAGACGTCCTCCAAGGGTTTCTGTGCATGGATACTTTTTTCAAAGACAGTTGGCTAGCTACGTCACGATTGGCTAGCTACGTCACACCGTTCAAATCTTCAACTTTCCTTAGCTTCTCTGATTTTTTAAAAACATTTTGTCGACGAACAGACCCGATTACCGTTATTCCTGAGCCTTACTCTTTAAAAAAAAAAATTGACTGAAATACCCCATTGCTGTGAGCATCTTCTCCGGTACTTATGCTACTCTGCTACCTACCCTCCAAAGAGGTTATTCTTGTTTTCCGTTCTCCCGTTTTTTTCGATGTTTAACTTTCTATAAACAGAAAAAAATTATCTTTATACAGTCTACTTTTAATTTCCTACATGTACAGCTCGTACACTGAGCATAGTTTATACGCAAGAGGATATTACTTACTGATGTCGTAAGTGAAACTCTCTGATCTCACAGGACTTGAAGGTGCTGATCTCGACCCTTGCAGAAACACGTTCCGGACTTTGAACCATTTCGATTTCCTCGATAGTCCTGGAGAAAGTTCCACATTCTGTAAATACCAGTGTGGTCAGATCATCACCATATAATTTGCATATTACGATATAGGGGACAAGTGTTGAACATGGAATTTTCGTTGATCATCCATCCATTCTTGTTGGACGAGCTTACTTCTTCGAGTTTGTTCGGGGAGTCCAGTCTTCTGTGTTTCTTAGTATTGAGATCTGCTGTCAGTTCTTCGTTCGACGGTAACGTCACGGTCAGTTTGGGAGCAGCTAGTCCCATTGGCCCATTACATAGGTCCTCATCCATGGAGTGTTCCTCCTGGTCCTGGTGTTGTGCCAAAATGAACCAGAGGCATTAACGAAAATGGTAAAATTTGGTAGGTAGTCCATGGTTTGTGCTGATACTAGCTCATAAGTACTTACAATAGGATTTTTTCTTTAGGTTTATTCATAAATATTGTTGTTGTACAAGTTAAGATAGAATATGGTCGTGGCTCGCCATTTTCTTCCTTATCTAGCCTGTTTCCCTGTGAGGATCATATTCATCGTACAAATATAAAACGATTCAATTTCTCAATCCCCCATGCTCAGAAGGTTGTCTTCAATATCAGGCCTAAAGCACCTTCACTGGAAGCTAAAAAAAAACTGACACGTAGAGTCCCTGGCATGTGATAAGAATGTGCACGAACCTGCCTGTTTTGGACACCATCTGTTAAGCTGGATTCACATGTGACGGAAAGACGAGAAATTCAGTGGAGGGGATAAGCGGAGTCGACGGAAGGTTCACATGGATGGAAGGGACAGAAGGACGGAATGATAATCTTCCTCCTGGAAACCTCTAAAATAATAACCTCTCTATGATCTGAAACCTCTGTTGACAGAGTTTTGGAGGGGTGGTGATCGTTCTATGTTGAAATTCATAAATAAAAAAATTCAAAAAAAGGACAGTGCGAGAAAATAAACAAACAAATGAGCACGAGGGTGGAACTTTGGGGTGGCCGATTGTCAATTGCTTTTATCCGTGTGATGTCACACAGAACGGTCGCTAAAAGGCAGCCATGTTCCCACCGTTGTAAACAAAGATTGTATGGAAGGTTTTTCATTATGCCAATCTGTGCGGTTATTAGTTGCTCTTCTCGTCCCGGAAGCGGTATTTAATTTTTGGTTTGCTAAAAGTGATTAGAAACAGTGTGGAAATACAAGAGGACTTTCCGAAAAAAGAAGAATATCAGCCTTTTGGCGTCGCTGCTTCCCAGCGTTCCTGACAACCATGATTTTCGATGAACTGACACTTTTATAACCATCTTCAAATTAGGGGTATTCATGGTCTGGAAGATTCGACGTCGAATTGTCGAATCTTCGGATGTGGAGATTCGACGAGAGTCAGTGCGCACGCGCACTGGCTAATACGACGATTCGATTTACCACGGGCTGAAGGCGTCGTAAATCGAGATTTGACATCGAATTACAAAATGTGATCCTAGCGCTGGCGGCAGTTCTGTGAAGCAAAGTACCAAAGTTAATACCTACTATTGAGGTTCTGTCCCTTACTTCTTGCATCATAGAACTTTGATGCCATCTCTCTTCTTGTGCGCTCCTCTTCCTCACAGCCTTTGTGTTTATTATCCCTTTGACTTTGCTCCATGGAGTTTTGTTTCCTTTGGGCATCATGATTTTTGACGATGAAGTCTGTCAGCATAGTACATTTTAATGTATCATAATGTTTCAGTTCTTCCTATTTGTTACTTTACCTGTTCCGTCATCTGACCGTTATTATTGTTGGCGGTTGACGAAAACACGTAATCATTACTGGTGACATTACCTGTCATTAATTAGAGGTTTCTGGTTCATAGTAATACCGTTATGTAATTGCTTTATAATGGAACAGGTAGAGCAACAGATAGAAGGAGCCAAGAACTCAACACGTAGGTACGTTAAAAACTAATTAGAGAGTTTTTGGTGCCAAAATCTCATGGGCCCCGCTAGGAGGAGACTAGCGCGAGCAACAGAGGATGCTACCCAGTTGAAGGAGGAAGGACGTTAACTTTGGACAGGGGGGGAATGGAGGCGCTCGTCACGGTGGGCCTCGAGGAACGGGTGACTGTCTGGGGGCACCCTTTCATCGTCGCCCGCTGATGTTGGGAGGCAAATCCATCATCACCCGCGAACTCCGTGCTTTGTGAAGAGGTTCCACGGGCCCGTTAGTGGTTTCCAAAAACTCTCTAATACTTTGGCAACAAAATTAAAATTTATTCATATTTAATATTCATTACTATTTTGAAAAAGTGGTCAGACAAATTTTAATTGGATTATTGGAAGCCCATAAAAGGAAGATTATTACATACCTTAGGTATTATTTGTTCTTCTAAAGATAAAACTGGGTCGCCATCTAGCGATTTGCTTCTTCTACTGTCCTCATTATTGGTTCGTCGTTTGCATTCCCCTGTCAATGTGCTCCGCCTTCCTATACGTCAATATTGTAGGTACATGAAACATGCTTCACATTATATAGTCCTTTCATTGCTCAAGACTTACTCAAGTACATGACTCTACGAATGTTGTGTGCTAGTTATTAAAGAGAAAATTGAGGAATACGATTAAAACTTGTGATTCTTTACAGTATGAATGGGTCCTATGAAATCTGTGGTTAGTTCGTTCTTTAAAACTACTTTATTTAAACTTTTTTCAACTGAAATTTCGTGGTGATTGCCGGTGTGGAAATCATATAAGGATTCGGCACGAGACGCGAAGCGCCGAGTTTTTTTTTTACAGAGGCTTCACTTGTTTAGGCACTCTCTTCTACAGTAATTTTTTCCCTTGGGTATTCCTGGTGTTAAAAGTTTTTCTAGGGTCCTCTTATAGGATTTGCCTTGAAATTCCAGAATCTAAATTTGAAGCAAATTCCTCATTATTATGCGATAGGGCCGTGATAAGCGTTGATATGTGAGCAACAGACGTCATTTGAATACTCTCGTATCTCGTACCCAATCCTGCTAACGCCACCTGATTAGAATGGGGTAGTTGCATGGGTCGGACTTTCGTGTTTTTGACTTCAGATTCGAATTTAGCGCACTTAACCTTCCGGTACACGCGTAGGCAGCACCCGTGCCGCCTCGACCTTAGTTTTCGTATTTACGCACGCATTCTTGATTCCCGGATGGCGGGATCTACTGCTATTTGTTAGTTACCATATTTATCCAGAGATCAAGCTGGTTTCACCTTTCCGAGTCAAACGTCGCGCCAGCGTTATCAGTTGCAATCTGGCTAGTGCGCAGTAGAATACAGAGCGGCAACCTGTGTACAGAGGAAGATAAAAGCATGGAAGATATTCCTATTCTTCCATGATGAAAGTTATTCGTCAGCATCCAGTGAAGAGAGCGATCTGTGATTCTTCACAGCTCGAAACTTTTTCACGATTTTTGGTCAATGTGATGTCTTCAAACATATTTTTTGATAATTTTTTTATTAGCATTCGAAATTCTTTATTGAAACTTTTTTGTTCAAATTTATTACAAAGTTATTACTTTCAAAAATACTCAATTACGTACTTTTTTCAAGTAAATATATATATTTCTTTTTACTTTTTATGAAAGGTGGTATAATATCCAGTTTTCCAGACTTTTTTCAGTTTTCCGGCTTTTTTTCCAATAAAAGTTCTTGAATAAAAAAATTGATTGGCTTTTTTTACTTGCTCCCTCCCTGGGAGCGCTAATGAATATAGAACCCATCTGTACTGCGATAACGATAATTTGGTTGAGGAAATAATCATGTCGATTTCATTGGAAAAAGTTGGCTGTTTATGATTTTAGGTAGGTACCTATTTATTTGGTTTATGAGCATACAAACTATAAAATTATGGTAAGTTTGATTCAGGTGGTTTACCTAGCATATTGACACAGCTGTTAACAACCTTTATAATAATGACTTTGGGCAGTTAAAACTTCATTTTCATGGGCGGCATCGGTGCCGCCAGGCGGTGTGAATTGAAAAGCGAAATGGCGCGGGTACCGGAAGGCTAAAAACGTGCCTGCACCAGTTTTCAGTTCGAAATTCCATTTAGTTTAGCCGTATTTCAATTAAGAAGTACCATCCTTTTTAGTGTTGGCGGGCCACTCCTCTTACATCATCCCTAAACGAGAAACTCACAATAGAATGCGTTGAGATCACTGCCATCGAGGACAATTCGAGTCAGAAACATTGAAATATAGTTAGAAAATAATGGTGATGATTAAAAAAACTTTGAAATATATTTTTCAGGCTTTACATGTATGAATTAATCGTTTAAATTGAAAGTTTTGAAGCATATTTTGGTTGTTTTATGAAAACACAACCTTGCGTCAGGGTAACAGTGGTGTAGCGGTCTCTTGGCCCCCTTCACACCCGTGACGTAGCCCCCACCCCGCAGCGTCCAAGCCGTGTGTAAGTTTTCCCGCCTGAATCCGAGAATCCCGTTCTTTGAAAAAATCTCTAAATTTTTAGGAAGCGTTTCTGGGAGTTTTATTTGCAGATTCGTACTTCAATAGAGATTCACTACACAGAAAAAATACAAAAAAATATCATGCAACTACCCCATTGTCTTACATCGTGTCTGTCTATAATTTGAGTTTCTGGTTAACAATCAATTGTTCTATTTCCAGGGAATCTGATTGGAACGGAGTTTGAGCCTAAGAAACCATGTCTGACGCCGATCAGGAGGTACCCATGGACGCTCAGCCCTCTGAAGAGAACAGTCCCACGTCCGAAGAAGCCGACGCTCAACTCAAAAAAGAAATCGAGAAAAGCGAAGAGGCGAAACTCAAAGCCAAGTACCCTCAGGCTGCCGGTCGAGGCCATTCTGCTTTCCTCCTCCAAAAGAAACTGACCAAAGGACAGAAATTCTTCGATTCCGGCGACTATCAAATGGCCAAACAGTCTGATCCCAGCAAAAAATTGTTCCCAAATGCTTTAAACCAGGGGTCCATTGCCATCCCCACTCCCGAGACTGTGCCTGCTCGCAAGACTTCGATCATCCAACCTAAATTCCACTTGCCCCCGCCATCTTAAACGGGTCAGTACCTGAATAGGTTTATTTTATACTACCATCTACGACATGATTTCTCCATTAGCCCAATTCCTATTTGTTTTATATTTCTATTATCCGCAATCGTTATTTCAAAATATCAGAAGTAAAAAAACCAGTTGAACTTGTAAAAACACGTAAATCACTCGATGTTTCTACTCGTGGATGCCAACTTATACCTTCTTATACTCCTCTTACACTGTGAGATGTCCAAACGACTGCAGGGTTCTGGAAATGAACTCTCATAGTCTTCCTCAAAAGTTTTGTAATGCGCTCCGAATTTCTCAATTAAACTGGAATGTTTGTAGTGCGATCAACGAAATTGTGAAACGAGCCAGGGTTGTAGGCAGCGGGGCTCAAATGTGCACCTTGTACCTTTTCATCCGTATTTTCTATCAAAATCCTTGCTTAAAATTTTTATAATTCAATTATTGTTTGATGTATTTCTTTTATATATTACGTAGTTACTATTATTATTACTTAACTTATAAACCCATCAACAATATTTATCCGACAAGAGTTTTTATTGTGGAAATCCTATTCTTTTTTAAAAATGTTGAATATTTGATATTTCTTTCAATAAATGCCTCGATAGTATTTACTCCTTTCTGTAAACTCACATTTTCTTTCTAATCTCAGGGGATCTTGTTGTTTCATTTTCTGAAGATTTTATTGAAGGCATTTCAAAAAGGTGCTGAAGTCAAAACTACCAAACGAATGGATCTAGGTGTGAGATGATAGCGGATGCTCGAGGATCAGCGCTTATCATTGTCTTATCGCTATTACTCCTAGGTTCTTTATTTCCCATATTCTTCACTGTGCCCAATAGTTGATTATCAAGTCATGACTGAACCACCCTTGTGCATAATGCATTGAAATCACCCCAAACGTGGCTTCAAAAGGTCTACGAGAACTCTATTAATGATGCGTAGTGTGGCTCATCCCATCACTACTCTTCTTCTTTGACGGATTTTTACCTTGTAAACGAATGTCCTCTTCCGAAGATGAGGATGACAAGGGTGGTGGAGGCGTTGTGAGCGATGAGTGACTCAAGTACGACCCTGCAGGGCTGATACTGAATGACGACGACTGGTCGCTCGGTACTCTTTCCGGCACCTTCAACGTTAGTGACGACTCCTTTTCGTCTTTTTCCTTTTCCCATCCGAGTGCTCCCTTGACTTTGCTCCATTTTGATGTTTTACACTTGGATCGTCCAGACTCCAAATATCTAAGTAACACGTCTCAATTAATTAGCTACCTTGTGCGGTCCTGAACTGATGGTTTGAAGGATTCAACTCTTTCGATTAGAGATTAATTTGTGTTAATAACTAGAAAACTATTCCATAGCCTTTTTGTAAAAAGCTAAACATTTATACAAGACATATGTTTTCAGCGGAAAACTTTGAATTGACAATCAAATACATTATGTCCTAAGATATCTAGTTTAGTTATATTTGGGAGCACTGAAACTTTCTGTTTGATTTGAAGGTCGGAGCCCCTGGTAATTGAGAGTTTTTTTCACGCTACTAACGGGCCCGTGGAACATTCCCACAGAGCGCAGTTTCCACGGTGCCCATCATTAGAGAGTTTTTGGTGCCAAAATCTCACGGGCCCCGTTAGGAGGAGACTAGCGCGAGCAACGTAGGATGCTACCCAGTTGAAGGAAGAAGCCCGTGAACTTTGGACAGGGGGGGAATGGAGGCGCTCGTCACGGTGGGTCCCAAAAAACGGGTGACTGTCTGGGGGCACCCTTTCATCGTCGCCCGCTGATGTCAGGAGGCAAATCCATTATCACCCGCGAACTCCGTGCTTCGTGAAGAGGTTCCACGGGCCCGTTAGTGGTTTGCCAAAAACTCTCTATTTTGACGGGGCCCAACATTTTGGTGACGACTCAGCTGCTTGTTTTATGGGCCCCCGTCTTTGCAGGTTCCCGATGCCAAGAACATCCCTAACCTTCTCGAAATATAACCGTTTAATATTTCTCGATGTATTTTCCTTCCTTCCGAGTGTCTCCGTGGTTATCACTTACAAGTCTACTTACTGAAGAGCTTTTTCTGCACCCGCTGATTACTATTAAAACATTCGCAGTCCATGTATTGCTAAAAACATTAGTGCTGTAAGTACTATATAAGGAAGTTTTCGAACAAGCAGTGATCGCGGATGTGTCGACACCCAAATCCTACCATCAAACGTTAATTTCGTTGTAAAAATCGAAATAAATAAATAGAATTTCGTTGAAACGTTTTTCCGCATTCACAAACTAATTTCTCCCCTAAGTTCCTTTGTTTTTCATGTTTTTATTTCACCAATGGAAAGCTGAGATTTTGAGGATGTTTTTGATGAAAACCGCATCGACTTTCCTCTACAGAAAATGGGAGAGAATTTCGTCAAAAAAACTATTTTTCTACGAAGAACATTTTGTTACAAATTAATTGTAGAATCCACCCCTTGATATCATGAAATGGCTCACGACAATCATGTTTTTTGGTTTACTATTTTCAACAATGAACCATTGGAATCGAACAAGAAAAAAATCTAACCCCCCCCCCCTTCAAAATTTATGGTTTACTTTATAAAGTAAGTAGAATCCGAAAATCGCATTAGAAAAATCTGTCCGTCCGCTGTACGCGGCCCTTTTCTTATCTTAGCAACCGTTTGAAAGTTGAAATTTGGTATACCTACGGGCTTCTTTTGGGGTCAGGTTGTGCCGCGAAGCTTTTGGTTGATGTCAGACACTTCTAAGAGGTGGAAATTGAGAGTTGAAATTTTCAAGAGTGCCCTAGCTCGATAACTCTCGAAATAAAGGTATTGTTTTTTCACCAATTTCTAATTGGTGAAAAAACTAACCAATTTGAAATTGGTGAAAAATGATGTGATCTCATCTCATCTCTCCACCCGGAGATCCATAGGACAAACCGTGAAACACTAATGACGTCTCCGTTGAAATTTTAGCTAACCATGCGATTCTTCTTCATTGGCTCTACAGTCCAGGGTGGACCTTGGCCTCCTCAACAAGTTTTCGCCAGATGCCTCGATCCTTTGCCATCGTCCTCCAGCCTCTATAACCCATCTGCCTGAGATCTTCCTCCACTCCATCCAACCATCTCATTTTCGGACGACCACGTCCCCTACGACCTCCAGGATCACCAGTAAATAGCTTTTTGGGCACCTCTGACTCAGGCATTCTCATTACATGGCCAGCCCATCTAAGCCTTGCATACTTGATAATACGCGAAACAGGAGGGTCATCATACATTTCGTACAGCTCAGCATTGTACCTTCTTCTCCACCTCGTTTGTTCGCAGACAGGTCCCATGATTCTGCGAAGAACCTTTCGATTCCAAAGGTTCAGTATTGAAAATAATAAACCAAAATAGTATATTATGCTGTCCGAGTCGTTGGAGCTTGTGAGTCCTGTTCCAGCGTCGAGCTGGCATTCAAACTTCATTGTTTACGTCTTAGAAGCAGGTACCCTTGCTCCGTCGCGAAAGTTATTCTGAGGTCGACATTGGCAGACCTCTGTTCTAACTCAGAAAAGCCAATTTGAACTATCGCGGATCTAGATTCTTCCTAGCTGGCAAGAAATCCTCTCCTCCGAAATTTGCAGATTTTGTCTTAATTTTAGCAATGCATAGAAGTAGGAAGTAGTTATGAAATTTAATTTCCTCGGTATCTTATCAGTAAATAGAGACTGCTGGTTTTAGAATTTTGAGGAAGGAATAACAGGGAGGTAACCACCAATCAGATCGATCCTTCATTTCTATTTTGAAATTTATGAGCGAATCGAAACCAGAAAATGTCAATAATATCTTATCAAGTAATATCTTGTTGTAATATCTTATATATAAGTAATGTATAATATATAAGTTATATCTTGTTGAGGGTCAAAAAATACCAAACACTCAACTACCTCCCTACGGCCTACCTTATTCTACTCCTGAGGTAGGCATTTTCCTTCTTGAGATGCTCCAATTCTTCCAAGATCTTTTCAGTTCCTTCTACCAAGCTCTCAAATGTGTTCGCCGGCAGAGGTGGAGATGAATCGCACATTTCAATAGATTGGTAGCAGGCAACGTCGGCTATGACATCCTCCTCAGCGTTCAAAGTAGCCCGAAAATAACATTGCTCCTACCTAGTGTGGGCAGGTAAAAACGCCCCCTTAGTTGGATTGTGTCACACGCTAGGTTGAAGTTGCTGGACTTTTTTGCAATCAAGATGAGTTGCACAACTGAAGAGCGCCACTTGCAAAAGGGTCTAAGTGCCATTTTTTCACAATGAGCTTTTTTCGTTGATTCGGGGCCTATGTGCCTCAGTGGAGTCGCTCTGAGAATATTATGGCGATAGTGCTGCTCCAAGCGGTTGAAATTAGCATCTCGAACCAAACAGGCCTAAGTACCATGAGGTTGCATTACCAATGACGTGGAGGTAGAAGGGTGTTCTATAGCTCCATGTTTCACGTGATCTGGTAGGTTTACTTTCCAAAAGGTTATTCTGTGGTTTACGTTGGTTGGAGTTTGTTGAAATCAAGGGGCAGGGGGGGGGGGGTTGGGTCTCTACATAACCCTTATTGCCAGAGGCACTTTTGAAGAAATTGAACAGCGGTACCCTTTGTCGGGCCATACATTTTTGTCCTGCAACAGGGACTTTGGAGTCATAGAGCGTGCCAAGAAGGGGAAGAAACCTGAAGTTCCAAAAGACTTGATTGAAATAATCGTGAATTCTAAGCAAACTGAACCCTTTTTCATGGTCAAGGTAATGAACACATTCTATAACTAGATGGCATTGGCCATCTTGTATAACACATTGGACACCAAGACTCTTGGGATATCACAGCTTGTTTCATTCAAATTCAATCGAGTTCTGCTTGAAGAAGGATGTGTAGAAGTGAAGAGTAGCTACAGTGATGTAGCACCAGCTCGAAAAGTGAAGATATTCAAGAGAGGTATCAACATGGAGACTTTTCGACAAGTTTATATTCAGGCACTTGTCAGTGAGCCCAAAATTTGGTCTGCTGCCAAAATAAAAGATATTGACAATATGATTCCTTTTGTAAAACAAGAAAACCAAATTTACTATCAGGAGCTAGTCACTACAGTGAGAAGTAGGCATTCAAACCAATGAGCTTTATTTTCATTTTAATCTTTTTCCCATTTTTTAAATCTTTAAGCTCATTATTAATCATAAGACTTTTTCAGTGCCTTACATTTTAAAGTTTGATTGGCAGTCATAATTCCATTCATTCAAACCAATGAGCCTTATTTTCATTTTAATCTTTTTCTAATTTTTTTTTTTAATCTTTGAGCTCATTATTAATCTTAAGACTTTTTCAGTGGCTTACATTTTAATGTTCGATTGACCGTTATAATTCCTAGAAATAACACTGCTAATTAATAATACACAATAATAAATTGATGTAGGTACATATTATCTATATGAATATTATAGTTCAAAATCATATTTTTTCACTACTAGCTGCTTGTTTTTTTGAGTTACCTTATGTGCAATTTGTATGGTACTTAGACCCTTTTGGTAGAAAAGTTGAATAATAAAAATGTCTGCATAATCTATTTTATACCAATATACTACTTGATTACATTCCCCAAGTTGTGTTTTTAACGTTTTTCTCAATAAAATTGAGCAAACTTTTCTTAGATGTACACTGTTTTTTAGTTCCTTCTAAGTTCTCTTGAATGGCACTTAGCCCCTTTTGCAAGTGGCGCTCTTCAACCGTCTTAGCCCTTAACTTGGCAAAAAAAAATGCAGGTCGACCAATTGGTCCAATTTTTTTAATACATGCCAAATAGGCTGACAAACTAGGGGAACATGCTTTGAAAAAACATTATAGCCTTAGGACATCGCAATCGTTGTTTTTACAGATGCTGCTTGAAGCTACTCTCCCAAGCCATCGATAGATCGGCCCTTCATATGGATGTTGCTTTAACACGTTAAGTGCGGATGACGAACACCTTTCGTCATGGCAGACCTTCTCACCAGGCGGATGACGAAGGGTGTTCTTCATCGCTCTCCTTCTACAAAAAGTCTTGTATTTTCATCAAGCCATGCTCAATCTGGTGGTTTTCCGTGCTAAACACTTCTTAGGTAAATGAGTGAATCACGGATGGCGTCGGGGGCAGTTCTGATCTGTTCTGTCTATGATTTCGGTGGTAGATGATGAGTCAATGACTCGAAGATTGGTGTGCGGTTTTTTTCGTGTTATTGTCAACATTGGGTCTCAGTTACGAGTTGTTCCTCGTTATTCGACGTGGATATCGAATCGAAAAGCAAGGTTAGGTGTTACATTTCGTAATTATTATGTTTATACTTCATGAAGTATTATTGAAACTTTCGTTCCCTCTCACGAGTTGAACTAGCTCGCTTTTTTTGCTGACGACTATTGTTATCATGACGACTCCTTTACATCCCCCATATACGTATTTACTAGGTACCTATTTACTATATTTTTAGATGGAAAAACTTCCTTCCACTTCAAAAGCTGTCAAACGTAAGTTGCATTTCGGTGTCTCTGAAAATGCAGAAAACGTCAGTACACCAACTTCTCAACGATTTGGGAGACAAGTCAGCCAACTGAATCAGTCTTTTTCATTGATTGAACGCAACTTTCTTCAATTAAAAATATTGGTGAATATTAGATGATTTTAAGTATTGCACAGGACGAGAGATGTACAACAAACAAGCAAAGAATGAGTGAAAACCTCTGAAACGTGGGATTCGAGCGAAATTATGAATTTCCTTCAAAACTAGTCCATAATTTCCTAGTTTTGCCCGGGACAACAAATAACTTAAAACGAACAACTTGAGTAAAACTGTTAATAAATAAAAATTTCAACGGCAAAAATTCTAAAAATTTGTAAAAATGAGTTTTTCACATTAAAAAATTGGCCACATACGGGCAAGAATTATTAAAAAGACTGAAACATTAAATTCGAGTGAAAATTTTAATTTGAAGAATTCACATTTTCTTCAATTCGCACTACAGTTAAAATTTCACAAAAACAGAAAAATTTCGTTTTTTCGGTTTGGCACAATTTTTTTTTCAAATCGAATAATTGTAAAAAATTGAATGAATGATTCAGTAGTAGGTATCAGGTATTTGGTAGGTAGGTGAAGGAAAATAGAATTAGATAGGTACCGTGTATTGCGGGTCTCCAGGCAATGAGCCAGGCGGATGACGAGTTCGCTTCGTCATGCCCCAAAAATGGTAAAAAACTTGAAATATGGCAAAATTTCCTTTGTAATGTCTTTACTTGCATGCTTTTGAGTCTATTTACGAAAAAAAGTGTTCAGGCTGGAGGGACCACCTCCTCTTGGTGATCCGCACTGAACGTGTTAAAGATTCGTAGGTGCCATGATAGGTACTGATGCTTATGTTGCATTCAACTGGAACCTTCAACTCAATATTAAGATAAATTCTAGAAATTAGGTTTTAAAAACCCCATTTTCACCCAAATTAAAAAGAATTAAAGGTAATATCGTGAGATTATCCTCATTTAAACCATCTTATCAAGCTCATTCGAGAAGTTTCCTCCCAAATGAACTAGAAAATGGGGTAATTTCGTGAGATTTGTCTCCACATATCCGGATTTGAACCATTATCACGTTTTGGGATTCCTTGATCGACGTGAGAAGACTGCTGTTGCTATAAAGCTACGTTGCCAAGTTAACAGTTAATAGAACAAGAGTGAGCATGAGGAATTTCACCATGTCGGAATTTCCTATTTTTGACCCCAAAATCGGATTCAGCACCTCGAAAAACCTCCTAAGACAAACTTTCAGCCCGAACTTCCTAATTTACGAATAAACAAAACAGTGTAGAAAATACGAATTTTCAAAAAAAAAACGGGAAAATGACGTCATCCTGGAATAGTTCATTTCTGGCCGCTTGAAGCGCTGAGATCGAGAAATTTTTAGTCCCCAGATGCAAAATTTCACGAAACAGTAAAGTTCAAAATCGAAAAACTGAAGAAAAAAAATAGAAAAAGCAAGATGGGGAAAATTAGGTTTCCCCTGTTTTTGTTTGATAGCTTTTCTCTTAGAAAACACGATTTTGTTGTCCCAATTGGCAACACTAGGAGGAGACGGCGATCCGAACAGCCCAATCAGCGAGCGTTCCCGCTTCACGTCCGTTTTCCCGGTTAGTTTTAAAATCAAAAATTTTGATTGTCTCCCAAAAATAACAGGAGACTTATTTTCCGAAATCAGCCCGATTTTCATCTATCCCACACCATAAACTATTCAGGAAAAATGCAAACAGAAATCGGTGAAATTCCTCATTAGATACCGTGTATTGCGGGTCTCCAGGCAATGAGCCAGGCGGATGACGAGTACGCTTCGTCATGCCCCAAAAATGGTAAAAAACTTGAAATGTGGCAAAATTTCCTTTGTAATCTCATTACTTGCATGCTTTTGAGTCTATTTACGAAAAAAAGTGTTCAGGCTGGAGGGACCACCTCCTCTTGGTGATCCGCACTGAACGTGTTAAAGATTCGTTGGTGCCATGATAGGTACTGATGCTTATGTTGCATTCAACTGGAACCTTCAACTCAATATTAAGATAAATTCTAGAAATTAGGTTTTAAAAACCCCATTTTCACCCAAATTAAAAAGAATTAAAGGTAATATCGTGAGATTATCCTCATTTAAACCATCATATCAAGCTCATTCGAGAAGTTTCCTCCCAAATGAACTAGAAAATGGGGTAATTTCGTGAGATTTGTCTCCACGTATCCGGATTTGAACCATTATCACGTTTTGGGACTCCTTGATCGAAGTGAGAAGACTGCTGTTGCTTTAAAGCTACGTTGCCAAGTTAACAGTTAATAGAACAAGAGTGAGAATGAGGAATTTCACCGTGTCGGAATTTCCTATTTTTGACCCCAAAATCGGATTCAGCACCTCGAAAAACCTCCTAAGACAAACTTTCAGCCCGAACTTCCTAATTTACGAATAAACAAAACAGTGTAGAAAATACGAATTTTCAAAAAAAAAACGGGAAAATGACGTCATCCTGGAATAGTTCATTTCTGGCCGCTTGAAGCGCTGAGATCGAGAAATTTTTAGTCCCCAGATGCAAAATTTCACGAAACAGTAAAGTTCAAAATCGAAAAACTGAAGAAAAAAAATAGAAAAAGCAAGATGGGGAAAATTAGGTTTCCCCTGTTTTTGTTTGATAGCTTTTCTCTTAGAAAACACGATTTTGTTGTCCCAATTGGCAACACTAGGAGGAGACGGCGATCCGAACAGCCCAATCAGCGAGCGTTCCCGCTTCACGTCCGTTTTCCCGGTTAGTTTTAAAATCAAAAATTTTGATTGTCTCCCAAAAATAACAGGAGACTTATTTTCCGAAATCAGCCCGATTTTCATCTATCCCACACCATAAACTATTCAGGAAAAATGCAAACAGAAATCGGTGAAATTCCTCATTAGATACCGTGTATTGCGGGTCTCCAGGCAATGAGCCAGGCGGATGACGAGTACGCTTCGTCATGCCCCAAAAATGGTAAAAAACTTGAAATGTGGCAAAATTTCCTTTGTAATCTCATTACTTGCATGCTTTTGAGTCTATTTACGAAAAAAAGTGTTCAGGCTGGAGGGACCACCTCCTCTTGGTGATCCGCACTGAACGTGTTAAAGATTCGTTGGTGCCATGATAGGTACTGATGCTTATGTTGCATTCAACTGGAACCTTCAACTCAATATTAAGATAAATTCTAGAAATTAGGTTTTAAAAACCCCATTTTCACCCAAATTAAAAAGAATTAAAGGTAATATCGTGAGATTATCCTCATTTAAACCATCATATCAAGCTCATTCGAGAAGTTTCCTCCCAAATGAACTAGAAAATGGGGTAATTTCGTGAGATTTGTCTCCACGTATCCGGATTTGAACCATTATCACGTTTTGGGACTCCTTGATCGAAGTGAGAAGACTGCTGTTGCTTTAAAGCTACGTTGCCAAGTTAACAGTTAATAGAACAAGAGTGAGAATGAGGAATTTCACCGTGTCGGAATTTCCTATTTTTGACCCCAAAATCGGATTCAGCACCTCGAAAAACCTCCTAAGACAAACTTTCAGCCCGAACTTCCTAATTTACGAATAAACAAAACAGTGTAGAAAATACGAATGTTAAAAAAAAACGGGAAAATGACGTCATCCTGGAATAGTTCATTTCTGGCCGCTTGAAGCGCTGAGATTGAGAAATGTTTAGTCCCCAGATGCAAAATTTCACGAAACAGTAAAGTTCAAAATCGAAAAACTGAAGAAAAAAAATAGAAAAAGCAAGATGGGGAAAATTAGGTTTCCCCTGCTTTTGTTTGATAGCTTTTCTCTTAGAAAACACGATTTCGTTGTCCCAATGGGCAACACTGGGAGGAGACGGCAATCCGAACAGCCCAATCAGCAAGCGTTCCCGCTTCACGTCCGTTTTCCCGGTTAGTTTTAAAATCAAAAATTTTGATTGTCTCCCAAAAATAACAGGAGACTTATTTTCCGAAATCAGCCCGATTTTCATCTATCCCACACCATAAACTATTCAGGAAAAATGCAAACAGAAATCGGTGAAATTCCTCATTAGATACCGTGTATTGCGGGTCTCCAGGCAATGAGCCAGGCGGATGACGAGTACGCTTCGTCATGCCCCAAAAATGGTAAAAAACTTGAAATGTGGCAAAATTTCCTTTGTAATCTCATTACTTGCATGCTTTTGAGTCTATTTACGAAAAAAAGTGTTCAGGCTGGAGGGACCACCTCCTCTTGGTGATCCGCACTGAACGTGTTAAAGATTCGTCGGTGCCATGATAGGTACTGATGCTTATGTTGCATTCAACTGGAACCTTCAACTCAATATTAAGATAAATTCTAGAAATTAGGTTTTAAAAACCCCATTTTCACCCAAATTAAAAAGAATTAAAGGTAATATCGTGAGATTATCCTCATTTAAACCATCATATCAAGCTCATTCGAGAAGTTTCCTCCCAAATGAACTAGAAAATGGGGTAATTTCGTGAGATTTGTCTCCACGTATCCGGATTTGAACCATTATCACGTTTTGGGACTCCTTGATCGAAGTGAGAAGACTGCTGTTGCTTTAAAGCTACGTTGCCAAGTTAACAGTTAATAGAACAAGAGTGAGAATGAGGAATTTCACCGTGTCGGAATTTCCTATTTTTGACCCCAAAATCGGATTCAGCACCTCGAAAAACCTCCTAAGACAAACTTTCAGCCCGAACTTCCTAATTTACGAATAAACAAAACAGTGTAGAAAATACGAATGTTAAAAAAAAACGGGAAAATGACGTCATCCTGGAATAGTTCATTTCTGGCCGCTTGAAGCGCTGAGATTGAGAAATGTTTAGTCCCCAGATGCAAAATTTCACGAAACAGTAAAGTTCAAAATCGAAAAACTGAAGAAAAAAAATAGAAAAAGCAAGATGGGGAAAATTAGGTTTCCCCTGCTTTTGTTTGATAGCTTTTCTCTTAGAAAACACGATTTCGTTGTCCCAATGGGCAACACTGGGAGGAGACGGCAATCCGAACAGCCCAATCAGCAAGCGTTCCCGCTTCACGTCCGTTTTCCCGGTTAGTTTTAAAATCAAAAATTTTGATTGTCTCCCAAAAATAACAGGAGACTTATTTTCCGAAATCAGCCCGATTTTCATCTATCCCACACCATAAACTATTCAGGAAAAATGCAAACAGAAATCGGTGAAATTCCTCATTAGATGCCGTGTATTGCGGGTCTCCAGGCAATGAGCCAGGCGGATGACGAGTACGCTTCGTCATGCCCCAAAAATGGTAAAAAACTTGAAATATGGCAAAAGTTCCTTTGTAATGTCTTTACTTGCATGCTTTTGAGTCTATTTACGAAAAAAAGTGTTCAGGCTGGAGGGACCACCACCTTTTGGTGATCCGCACTGAACGTGTTAAAGATTCGTCGGTGTCATGATAGGTACTGATGCTTATGTTGCATTCAACTGGAAGAATTTCAGATAAATTCTAGAAATTAGGTTTTAAAAAAACCATTTTCACCCAAATTAAAAAGAAATTAAGGTAATATCGTGAGATTATCCACATTTAAACCATCATAACAAGCTCATTCGAGAAGTTTCCTCCCAAATGAACTAGAAAATGGGGTAATTTCGTGAGATTTGTCTCCACGTATCCGGATTTGAACCATTATCACGTTTTGGGACTCCTTGATCGACGTGAGAAGACTGCTGTTGCTTTAAAGCTACGTTGCCAAGTTAAGGGGGTTCATGAGTCGATTCTAATTTAACACTTTTTCATGTACCTTTTTCTCTGGATATATTCATGATAATCTTCATACTTTTTTTTCTATTCTTAATCTACTCTTCACATAACCACTGAGCGAGTTTCAACTCTGTCGTGTAAATATTATTTTACCTAAACACAATATAGCAAAACAGTTTTTTCATAATTTTCATGTTTATGATTTTTTAATGTTAGCCATGTTTCTGTTGGGTGTTTTCCGTCCAAACTTGTTCAGTAACGGTAATAATCCCCTCTCGACATATAAAAAAAATTCAAGTTGCCAGCTCGATTGGCTGCCTAGAAACAGGTACCTACTTAAGTGACGAAAAACAAGAGTTTTCCCGTTTGGAGAAAAACCGCGATTTGTGAAAGGTTACCGTTTGTCGAGGAATTTGATCGATAGTTCGTAATTATTTCATGGTTTGCATGGTGCACTTTTATGTACTTTATTGTAACTAATATAATTATTAGGTATGTCAAACAATATTGTATCAATAAATAATGTTGCTATCATTTTTTACTGTAAAAAGTAAGAACCCACAGTTTTTGCAAAAACTCAAATAATATTGATCAAAATACTGCCGTGCTAAGCCAGAAAGTCGTAAAGTGAAAATTTGACCAAATTGAGTTATTGGTACCCGGGGGTTTTGGGGGTCGATTTCTATCGATTTTCGAAGTTTCAGAGTCGTATCTCGACTAGAAATGCCTCAAAAAAGCCTCCCGATTTTTGCGTTAAGGCATGTTAACTTGATTATGCTAAGCAACTAGTCGTATCAGAGCAAATCAGAAGAAGAAAACTCGTATCTTGACACAGTTACGAGAATCGGCCTTAGTATTTCGACGATACGACTTCTTGCATTCTGATTCGGCATGATACGACTTTTTGTCTCTGAAAACTCAGCATTTAGTGGAGACTTTGGGAACCTTCTTACTGTTACCTACCTGAATACTGCCGTGCTAAGCCAGAAAGTCGTATCTTGGCTTCAACCAACTTTCGGGAAAACGACCTAATATGTTTCGTGGTGAAATAACTCTTTCACGGGATTATCTTATCCCTTAAATGCACACAATTTCCTATTTTCTTAAAAAAAATGAATTTCATGTATTTTGGCCCCCTGAAAACGAAAATGACAAGGAAAAGTCCCTAAATTACATAGTTTGACCGATAATCCCTAATTTATGCCCTTATCATATATGATAGAACGTGGTTAAGCAGCCGAGACGATTTCATATGTGATATAATGCGAGTAAAATGGTTGAAAGAAATACGTATGACCAAATAGGTTTTTTCGCATACTGCTATTTAAAAATCACATTTATAATGCTATAAGAAAGCATAAATGCTCATTTAGAGTTTCTATCACATATTTAGAAACTTAGTAGGATTATGGACAAAAATCTAGTGATATATTATACATAGACATTTTTTCAAAGAATTTATTACGACGCACTAGCCATTCGGTACGGTTGGGAACCAAGAGGGTTGCCAGTATGGTGCGACGGATGCGGGAGTCCCATGGACATGAACCACGCCCTCAATTGTATGAAGGGCGGCCTGATCAAACAGGGACACGACCTGGTTCGGGACGAATGCGCCAAAATAGCAAGCCTCGCATGGAACGGTGTTGTCACAGAACCAGTTCTTCGTGAAAGAGCTGATGGCAGCCCCGGCCTGGTGGCAGACATGAAGGTTCATGGTGTGTGGGACCGTGAGAGACCTGCGTTTTTTGATACCCGCGTTATAAACGCTGACGCAGTCTCTTACACTTCCATGGACTGGCCAACCATCTCTCGCCATGCTGCCCAAGCCAAACATGCAAAATATGACAGAATAGCCGAAGATCTGAGAGGTTCTTTCACGCCACTCATAATTTCATGCGATGGAGCATTGCATAAAGAGTATGACGCTTTTCTCAAGAATGCCTCCTTACGCCTTGCCAACAAATGGTCCAAATCCTACGCTCAAGTAATGATGTGGACGCGAGTGAAAACTCAATTCTCCGTCCATCGAGCGGTTTCCATGAGGCTAAGAGGCCCAAGGAAACAAGTCCGAGGACTCGGACTGGAGGATGGAGCAGCAATTTGGCTCCCACAAGACTAACTCCTCCACATTTACGCTCGCTTGCTCGCACGCTCGCAAAAACAAAAAACCCTTTGGCATAAATCAATTTCAATTTTCGGCAAACTTTTGGCATACCAACTTGAACTTTTGGCAACTCATTTTGAACTTTCGGCAGATCCATTACGTTTCGACAACTACTGGAGTCCTTGTCCACCTTCATTCCCTCTACAATGTTCAATAAAGTGTTTTTCTCTCTCTCTCTCATTTATTACGAAAATTTGAATGTATGTAATTTTAAAAAAAGGCCTGCAGGTGGCAATAAATTTTCCTCTTATCATTGACCAGACTATAGACAAGAATAGTTGAAGAGTAAACAATAAGTAGACAATTTTTGACAAGGTGGCTTCGGCTTCATGTGACATCTCCACTTCTTCTGACAGCCCCATGACGATTTCTTGAAATTCATTTGGCAGAGGAGGGTCCATAATGAATATGTTGGCAAAAAGTCATCAGGCTGGTCTAACTCAGCATCATCATAATCCAATTCATCCAGATCTAATAAATCATCTTCATCCTCATCTTCTCTTCCAATTGGTATTTCAAGGAATTTTTGTAGTTCATCATACTAGCTGAAAAGCCTACTAAAAGCAGGCAAAAACGATTCCTCCGACTCTCCCCGCCACCCACTCCCTCCAATTCCTCAGACTCTCCCACGACCACTCTAACTCGTTGGGGTTTTATGTAATTAATACGGTTGGGGTTTTTATGTAATTAGATTCTTTTGGTTCCATCTCTGTCCACATATATGAAGTGGTTAGGAACCATTTCTGAAATATAGTAGAGATACCTAATGTGAAATTTATGCTGACGTCAAATACAATTTATAAAATCATCAAAAACATAAAATAAAATTATATTTAAAAAAACATCATGTGCAGCAAGTGGCTTGTAACACGTTGAAACGAGATGGTAATGCAGTGGAGAAGTCCACGTTCTATCATATATGAAATTCACCCAGGTCCTCCTCCTTCACGTTCTATCATATGAGATATCAAAGCAAAAGCGCAGTTTCCAATAACACTGGAAACTTAATCGATTAGTTCTTTTCATATTTCATTTCTACATATCTTGAGACAGCACGCAGTATTTTTTCAGCCGAAAATCTTCAAAAATGTTGTTGTAAGAGGCACAGCAAAACAACACTTCTCACGCATGTTGTCCACTCGTGATTACTGCTGATTTGAAGGAGGTTATAACCTTACAGGAGGGGTTATGGATATTCTTTGATTCTTATGAGATCTAGCAGTTGTTGACTAAGGTAAAAATACCATAAAGAGCTCGAGAAGACCACCAGAATGCTCTCGAGCCTCGTTTAAAGTTCCATATCACATATGATAGCTGGTGCAGTTAAGGGTTATAGGAAATTAGTTGCTGAATCGATTTTTGAGGTCGAAATCAAACATTTTTTAGTGTAAATGGTCAAAAAACTGTATAAAATGTTTCCATTCTTATTGCTTCCGAGTCTACCAAGGTAGCAGAAGCTTTGTTTTCACTTTCAAGGATGAAAAAAAAGTTCTCAAATCAAAATTTTCACTCGCGTTTTAGGTTTTAGACCTTTCTGAACAATTTTGGTTCCGTGTTTGTCTGTATGTCTGTCATGAATTCCTTGTAACGCGCATAACTATACGAAGTTATTGTCCGATTTCTATGAAATTTTCAGGGATTGTGCGGGTTGGTGTGTAGGTGGTCCCCTATGAAAATAATCATCCCCGGACTGATAGTAGCTGCTGCGCATGCGCAAACGTGAATTCCTTGTAACGGCCATAACTTCTACATTTTTCATCCGAATTCGATGAAATTTTCAGGGATGTTACAAATTAGTATTTAGACGGTCCCCTATGAAAATCACCACCTTCGGACTGATGGTAGCCACTGCGCTTGCGCAAACGTGAAATCAAGATCGAGATACGACTTCAGGCTTAGTATATCTGACCTAAATGTAAGTAAAATAAGAATAGAAAAATATTATACAGTTTTTTGACAATATACACCAAAAAAATTTTAATTTTGACCTCAGAAATCGATTCAGCAACTAATTTCCTATAAGACAAACTTTTAGTTGAGGTAAAAGAAGGAAAAATAATCCCGTGAAAGAGTTATTTCACCACGAAACCTATTAAGTCGTTTTCCCGAAAGTTGGTTGAAGCCAAGATACGACTTTCTGGCTTAGCACGGCAGTATTCAGGTAGGTAACAGTAAGAAGGTTCCCAAAGTCTCCACTAAATGCTGAGTTTTCAGAGACAAAAAGTCGTATCATGCCGAATCAGAATGCAAGAAGTCGTATCGTCGAAATACTAAGGCCGATTCTCGTAACTGTGTCAAGATACGAGTTTTCTTCTTCTGATTTGCTCTGATACGACTAGTTGCTTAGCATAATCAAGTTAACATGCCTTAACGCAAAAATCGGGAGGCTTTTTTGAGGCATTTCTAGTCGAGATACGACTCTGAAACTTCGAAAATCGATAGAAATCGACCCCCAAAACCCCCGGGTACCAATAACTCAATTTGGTCAAATTTTCACTTTACGACTTTCTGGCTTAGCACGGCAGAATAGCTAAAACACTAACATGAGCGGTTTGAATGAAAATGGCAACGAGTAACTTTCGATCAGAAATGATTTATAATAACAGGTACACCTTGTATTATGAAGATATTTGGTTCAAAGGGGACTTAGGTCCCTCGTACCTGAAGGTTCTTGGTTTTAGAAAGCGAATGTGATGGTTACTGAACCAGTTTTGCACCTCATCTGTGCATTATCCAGAAGTTCCTAGGTTCATAATTCGCTAATTGGTTGACTCATTTACCTGTAGGTATAGTTATCAATTATACTGAGATGTTAATTAGGTATGCTGTAGTCGGCGTCTGATACCCAAGTTGGCTCCAATCGAGTTTACTCGGTTTCCGAATGTGGAGGGGAGGGAAAGGTGGAACTGAACGCGAGAGAAGGAAAACCTGCGATCACAGCGCGACGCACCAGCGACTGTTTTAAATTTGGACGGCTGTGATGGTTGGAAGTTGGAGCGACGCCAATCCCTGCAGTAGAGGACGCCCGGAACCCCTTCCTCCATCAACCCCGCCTCTATAAATAGGAGAACCAAAGGTTCAAGATGAGGTTTTGTGGGCTAGTCAGTGTACTGCCATAACGTAGGACTCTCCTTAGGTAGGTTCTTCTAACTTGAAAGGTTAGATAAACCTGGACCGAATTTTACAGCATTCAATTCAAGTTTTTCGCAAGATACTCAGTAAATTTTGATCGAGTTTGGGACCGCCCAACACTATTTTAATTCTCAAGGAACATCAGCTAATTTACATCCAAATTTTAAAACGCCAATAGCTGATGCTCCTAGGGAATTAAAAAATCAAGAAAACTGCTGTAATCCGCATCAAAAATTAAAATTAAATTATTAATGAGGTTAATTGAACCTTGAATGAACCTCAAGATGGCTTGACGATTTTGGTATGATTTCCTATAATTTTTTACGCTGAATCCTATAATGATACTTCCGAATGGTTCCGACTGCTAGAAAGTGGACTTTTCGAAGAAAACCTTCGTTTTTCGAACATAAAGTACGCATTATTCGTAGATATGGTAGTGAGCATGAAGTAACACCTTTCTGCGCAACAAAAACTGCAATCAGCTAGAAATTCGAAGTTTTTATTGAGTTCAAAGGTGTTACTTTATACTCACGACTATATCTACGAATAATGCGTATTTTATGTACGAAAAACGAAGGTTTTCTTCGAAAAATCCACTTTCTAGCAGTCGGAACGATTCGGAAGTATCACCATTGGATTCAGCGTAAAAAATTATAGGAAATCATACCAAAATCGTCAAGCCATCTTGAGGTCGAGGGGGACCAAACACCGTTTAAAACACTGGATTTGCTTGTAAAACACACGTTTTCTGGCATTCAAACTTAATTTACTCTTCTAATTTGAATGTTAAAAAGAAAAATTGATAGACCGTTGAAAAGCTGACAATTTGAGCATGTTTTCTCCGAAGAGCGCCCATCGAAATGGGCAGGGATTTACAGTAAAAACTTAGGTCGAAGAAAGTCAAGTTTCGAAAATTTTTTAAAGTTGGCTTTTTGACTTGATTTTTCGAAATTATTTTATTGCTGAAATATTTTGATTTTGCACTAGGTAGCTTTGAAATTTAACGCTCTTTCTAACGGTGTAGTCAGATTTGAATTTTCAGGAGAAATAAGGGAGTTACGACCATATCAGTGCCGTAAGGTCGAAAACGCGAAGAAAAACTTTAAAGTGAAAAAAAGGAATTTTGAGTGGGTTAAAAGAAAATTGCTACGAGACATTTTTTGTTGGAAATACCTTGTAGAATCGTACCCTGAAGTTATGCCCATCGAAAGTGTAGACACCCTGTATAGATACCAGTAAAATGAATAAAGAAGTATGCTAGTACCTACCTAACAAATGATAGTAAAACCTATTGGAGAAAAATTGGAACCCATAGAAAATGAAACAATAATGAGAATTGAATTTAAATAACTTCAATATTAATGACGAAGTGGATAGGTAGTGGTAGGTACAAACAAATAGTCTTTTCTGTTCAACCTTAAAATACCTTGGATAGTCCATGGAAGAAGAAAAACAACTCCATCTACTCTGAGGTTATCCTCACGTAGCGCACCCTCGCCTAGACAGCGGATTTTTTCAAACGCCTAAAGTTGGCTTTTGGCATCAAGGAACTTTTCGCCTGTGGGAGTAGATACTTGTGAAACGAAACGGCAAGTACAAAAATACTCTAGTGATAAGAAGAGGATTTCCAGCTCAAATATTTGCGCAAAAAAGTCTCCATTTTTGTGAGTTTCTGCATTTTAGGGAGTAGGTAATTTTATTCATTATTTAAAATACTATTTCTGCGCTAGCAGGCATATTTTATCGGAAAGTTTACATAACATCAAAGTTTGAAAATTTCCCGAAAATAATGAATTTAGGCTTTTTTATTTCAACATTTCTATTGTTTTTCAATGGACATCATCATTCAATTATTGATATAGAAGATTCTCTTAATAGTTTTCTGGATTGACAAAACCTCAATTTAATTGAGAATTCATTCACGATTAGGTAGTTAGTACTTAGTTACGTGAAAGAATATTATTACGAGTTTTGTTCAAAATAATCGTGGGTACCTGCCTAGGAAAGCAAAATCATAACGTTGAAATCAATTCGATAACAAATTAAAACATCGAATTACCACGATTCATGAAGGTTGGATTATTCAATACCGACTATACCACAATTTTTAGAAGAGTAATTTCCACTGACAACCTCGAAAAACACGTTTTCGAACCCTACTTTTTGAAAATTAGGACAGTTCTCAAATGTTGGCCAACAAACTAATAGTTTCCCTTATTATGGACATTTTAGCAAAGGAATGTTTACTTTGGAAAATCTATAAAAAATTATCAAAATAGTTTTCAAAGATACCTACAGTAGGTATATTTTGAGACACAATTTTGGTTTTCCCCCAATACCTTTGTTTTCTTCAAAGTGCAAAGAAAATTCATAAGAAGATTATGAATGAATAAAATGTGTATGAAAAAGAGAGGAAGAGAATGATACCTAATGAATAAAGGCAATTAAAAAGAACGATAACGAATGAATTAAATTACGTACAAAATGAGCAATCGTGAATAAGTAAAATGATGAGGTAAAAATTATAACTAGGTATGTAGTTGTTACTGAAGAAAGTTTGTAAAATATGTACATTGTTTGAAAGATTGAAGGAACAAATGCCAAAAAATTGCGAGAAAATGCGCATTTTTCCGCCTTTTGATAGGAAGGGGTTATAAGTGGCGTAGGTTATAACATCTAGCGGTGCCCGCAACGTGGTTCACTTGCCTTTGCTGCGGTCTAGCGGCATTCGTGAAAAGTACGCTGTACCTCGTTTTTACCGCTCATTCCAACATTATTATTCATTTAAAAATTTGACGGTTCTACTTTCCTGCCTTAAATTCATTGTAAGGAGAAGAAAACTATTATTGAATTTATGAGTGACGAATCAAGCAGAATGGATTATTATCGTGAAGATTAACATCTGCGTAACTTTTTTACGAATGTATTGCTAGGAAAATTTCGTCCAGAACGGTTGCAATTTTTTGATTCGCAGCTTCTTGATTTACAGCTCGTCTGTAAAAGAACACACAAAAAACCCCCAGATACAGCCGGATAGGGATAAAAATAGGAATTTTTCATTCTCGTGAAAATTCTAAGTAGGTACAGGAATATAGTTTGACTATTAAAAAAGTTGAGATTATCATCAGAGAGAAAGGAAATTTAGTGCTATTTTCAAAGGCATCCTCAAATTTCAACTTATTTAATGAATCATGGTATTCGCTATAGTCGTTTCATAAAGCATGAATGTGAAAAAGTCGGATTTTAAGTTGCGTGAAAAATAATTAAGTATGTTATTGTTGCTAATTTGTTGTAACTACATTATCCAATATTTTCTATTTTCAATTAATGAAATCAATACCTATACAATTTATGTCAGATGGAAGTTGTCACAGATCTTAATTTTGGTAGTGGTAGCAAAATAATAAAACACTGATAAAATTTCTTGGATTTTCAAAAGTCTATCGAAATGTACATACCTTGTACTTAGGTAGGTATTTATAATAGAATCGTGGAGGTTTGAAATTTGTGCGAATCGAATAATTACGGCCGTCTAGTGCGAAATTTTCCGAACAATAAGTACGTTCGTAAAAGGTTCCGCAGGCGGTAATCTCCACTACAATAATCCATTCTGCTTGATTCGTCGCTCCAAAACACAAAAATTCAATTACAAGTTTCTTCTCCTCACAATTTAATGAGGCAGGAGAGTAGAACCGTCAAATTTTGGAATGAGCGGTAAAAACGAGGTACAGCTTACTTTTCACAAATGCCGCTAGACTGCAGCAGCGGCTGCTCGTCCTTCAGCGGCGAGACGCAAGTGACGTGGTTCTTGCGTTGGACGCTCGTTGAGCGTCGACCGTGACTCGCGGTGCCCGTGAGTCGCAGGCCCCGCGAGATATAGCATCCATGATGACGCGTTCGCGGTGCCCGTGAGTGGTCTGCTAAAACTCTCTATTAGAGAGATAATTATAATAAAATAGAAATAATTATACTAACGTCATCCAGGCACGTGGGTGTCATTTCATGCACGAGTAATGATGAAAACCTAAAATACGACCTTACTGGTTGTTGCACCGACCCATCAAAAACCTTTCTTACTTTTATGAAAGTTGATTACATTCTAGGCAAGATAAATTTATATTTTACTGATAAAACCTTTATACATAGTTGATTACTCAAAGCTTACAGCTACTGTACAGTTTGAGGACTCCTCTTGCAAACATTTTGCGAGTAAAAAATTTGTAAGTACCGATGAAACGTGAAATTACTTCAAAAAAGAACACGTTCACGAACACTGTTCACTGCTAGTCACACTTTTTGGCTGACTATCCAAACATTGGAGCTCTGCTTCAAGACAAATACTGCTCGGCCATAGCTCTCATGAATCTTCCTTTCCGAAGGTTCTCAGCTTCCCTTTTGATTTCCTCGTTGTTGTTAGAATTCAACTCCAGAAGGCCGATGATGCGGATCTGAACGCAGAAGAGAAAATACTTGAATGTGACGAAACTCATACGAAAGTAATTGAACAATTTTCAGGGTTATTTTCAAGTCACCTATTAATAGTGAAACTCGCCATGCTCTTTTCTCTGCAAGTGTGAAAAAAGATGTGGTTGTGATGTGTGTGGTTTAATTTACCCATTCTGATCTTCTTGAACTCCTAATTACAATTACAATATGCATTAAATTACTCTCGACAAGGTAAAACAATCCTATTTAGTATTTACACAAAAGAAACCAACCAACCCCATGGTGCTACAGCCCGTGTCGGGCCTTGACCTGCTCCAGCAGCCATCGCCATTCCGTCCGATCCCCGGCAACAACCCTCTTATTTCTCACGCCCATCGCCCGACAATCCTCTTCCACTCCAGCCAGCGGAGACCAGGTCTACCTCTAGGCCGCCTTCCTCCAGGACTCCCTCGTAGGATGCTGCTTGGTGTCTCTGTGTCAGCCATGCGTGCTACGTGGCCGGCCCAGCACAGCCTCCCACATTTAATGAACCCAGTAATGCGCTGGTCATTATACAGAGAGTAAACTTCATTATTATACCGGGTTCGCCACTGTGTGCCTTCCCTGACTGGTCCAAATATCCTTCTCAGGATCTTTCTCTCAAAGACCTCAAGTGCGTTTAGATTTGCTGCAGTCAGGGTCCATGTTTCTGAGCCGTAGGTGAGGATCGGGCGGACGAGGGTCTTGTACAGGAGGAGCTTGGTTCCTTGACACGTTCCGGGACTTGAAGTGCCCCACCAATCCAAAGTAGCTTCTGTTGGCAGCCACAAGTCTAGCTGCGATTTCTCGGGACATGTCATTAGCAGCTGTGACAACAGACCCAAGGTATTGAAAGGATTCAACACCCTGGAATCTGTACTCACCCATTCCAATGTGTTGGATTGGTGGTGGATTACGCATTGCAATCATGTATTTCGTTTTTTGCTCATTCACCACGAGTCCCATTTTTCGTGCTTCCCGGTCTAATGCCAAGAAAGCCTCCCTCACATCCCGCTCACTCCTGCCAATCACATCGATGTCGTCTGCATATGCCAGTATTTGGACGCTACGGTTGAAGATGGTGCCTCGCCAATCCAAAACAGCGTCCTTGATTGCCCGATCAAGAACTATGTTGAACAAGATGCATGCCAGTGCATCCCCCTGCCTGAGTCCTTTGGTCGATTGGAAGGTGTCAGACAGGCCAGCTTGCACTTTTACTCGGCAGTTGACATCCCTCATTGTGAGCCCGGCCATCCTTATCAACTTTTCAGGGATGTCAATCTTGCTCATGGCATACACAAAAGAAACAATCCGTAAAATATTCAACATCAAAACGGAAAAACTGCAACGAATTTTAATGGCCGTGAGTGGATAGCGACCACGACAAATCGCTCTGAATGTGAGAGTTCAAGCCGGACGACCAGGTCGACAACAGGGTCTGACGGACTCTGACGAGATCGTACGAAGTCGTCCGAACAAACAAACATCCATTTTCCAATGATACTGTTTATAGTAGCAGCGACTTTGACGTCAGAAAAGACACGAAGTCGTCAGATAGCGTTCAATAACCAGCGATTGTGTCAGCCTGTAGTGCGTAGAATTTAGAGTGACTAGATTATTTCACCATGGATAATCATAAAACAGGCGTTTGTGGGATATGAAAGACAAAAAAGGAGTTAAAAAGGAGACGTACGTGAATGTGGAAACTTCAGAGGTATAAAACTCACCTCACATACTCTCAAAATATGGGAGAGGGTTTTGAGTGAGCGTCTTCTAGAGCATATCACACTGACAGAAAATCAGTTTGGGTTTGTGGCTGGCAAAGGAACTACTGATGCAATCCATGCGGTATGAACTGTCATAGAAAAAGCCCAAGCAAATAAGGAAAACATGTGGATGGTCTTCATCGATCTCGAAAAAGCCTTCGACCGTGTACCAAGGTCCATAATATGGCAGGCACTAAGAGCAAAAAATGTACCAGAAGTGTACATAAGACTAGTTGCAGACATGTATAAAGACATACAGACACATGTGCGCAGTGCAGCCAGGCTATCAGACAGCTTCGATATTGGAGTGGGTGGTCATCAAGGCAGCGCCATGAGCCCTTTGATTTTTAACATCGTGATGGATTTTCTTACCGCAAAAATACAGAAGCCTACTCCTTGGAACCTGTTATATGCCGACGATGTAGTACTAATATCCGATAGCTTTCAAGATGTACAAAATAACCTGGAGCAATGGAGGGAGTCACTTGAGTCAAGTGGTTTGCGCATCAGTAGAACTAAGACAGAATACATGGTCTTTAACTTTGATCCGGGAAACTCGGCACACGCGGACGTCATGCTGGATGGCACAGCTCTATCCAGAGTAAACGCTTTCAAATACTTGGGCTTCGTTATCTCGGCGGATGGATCCATTGAGGCGGATATAACTCATCGGACAACCTGTGGGTGGAGTAAATGGCGTGCTCTTACAGGAGTACTGTGCGATGCCAAAATGCCGATTAAAACAAAAGGCAAAGTCTATAAAACGGCTGTAAGACCCGCTTTACTCTATGGCAGTAAAGTATGGGCTGCGAAGAAAATCCATGCACAGAAGCTTCACATGAACGAAATGCGGATGCTGCGCTGGGCGGGCGGAGTTACGCTGAAAGACAGAGTGCGCAATGAACACATGAGAGGTACCTTTAAAGTTGCACCAATTGCAGACAAAATCATAGAGTCCAGGCTGAGATGGTACGGTCATTTACAACGAAGACCAGACGACCATGTCGTGAAAAAGTGCCTTTCCATAGCAGAAAATAAGAGAGGGAGAGGAAGGCTGCCAACTACGTGGATGACGAATGTCCGCAAGGATATAAAGCGGTTGGGGCTTTCGGATGACGACGCATACCAGCGGAATTCGTGGCGCCTCAGGACCAGGAAAGCCGACCCCACGTAACGGGAATAGGCGAGGCCAAAGAAGAGAAGAACCCATTTTCGTTCATCTTTCCCCCAGTCATGCACTCTTGTGTTGGCCACTTGAACTAAAGTTTCATTTACGCTACCAGAGGTAGCACTACTGTAGTAAGTGGCACAGATCCTCGTATGAAGTCAGATTGGTTAGAAAACCCGTCATGTTGCAACATGGCTGCCCCCATACACATTGCCGCTACATTTAAAATTTCCATCTTCCTTAAATTCTCAAAATTTTTTGGATGCTTTTTCGAGCAACACACAATGGTTTTCTTCCATATGAGTGAACCCCCTTCCGAAAAAAATAGAAAAAATGTGAGGCAAATTCCCCAGTCAGAAAACGATGGTTGAACGTTATTATCATCTGGCTCTCTACTCACTTCTTTCCAGCCTCAATGGCAATCACCACGTATTTTAGAACTGTATTCTGAGGTCGATCCAATGTCCACCGCCAAACAACGACGCCCCAACGACCATAGCCACACTGATGTCCCCCAGAAATGATTTTTCTTGGTTCTGGTGAACACCCTGCCTCTTGTACTCCAGGATGCCAACTGTATGGTCATCAATTATGCTGATGACACTAACTTTCTTATTAAAGGCTCCGCACTGAGCGAATGCATCTCCATCATGCTGGACAAGTTTTTAGTCCTGAAGAGCTGGCTGGATCAAAATGGTCTCATACTCAATGAAAGCAAGACGAAGTGTATCGTCTTCCATACTGGTCGAGGCAAAGAGACCATTGCCACTTTTCATCTGGGCCAACAGCAAATAGTTTCATGCAGTCAGACTAAAGGGGCCCATTCACATGTACTCCTGGAGTCGCCGCCGCGGGCCTAGCCGCCGTCAAAGGGGAAAACTACCCGTGAATGGTTAACAAAATCTTGAGGTCTGGCGGGCGTCCGCCGCTCGGCAGGTAATCGAACATGCTCGAAAATTGCGGCCAGTTAATCCTCGGCGGCCCTGTGAATGGTTGAAGTGAGGCCGACGCCGGGTCGCACTCCCACCAGTACAGCATGTAGCCCTACCGTTTTCCTCACTTCTAGTCATCTGAGCAAGCGGTGGTTGGAAGCAGGCCCGCCAATCGGCGGAGTCAGGAGGTTTTGGCAGCCAGGTGAATGGACTACTGCGGTGGCTTCAGGGAGTACCTGTAGGGACGCGGCGGACGATCGGTCTACTTTGGACTGTTCCTGTCCAAAGCATCGTACGGGATTTTGTTTTGGAACAACCCATCCAACATGACTAAGGTCTTCGGAATGCAGAAGCGCGCCTTGCGAATAATTCTGGGAGTGGCACCACGCTCATCCTGCAGAGGAAAATTTCGCCAGGAAGGCTTGCTTACGTTGCCATCACTGTTTGTTTTGGAAGCATTGCTGTTCATTCACCAAGACCCCGAGGTTCGGCGGATACATGCATTTACGCATGGTTATAGCACCCGAACACCGCACTTACTGCAAGTCCCTGACCATCGTCTGGAGTTCTATAAGAGAAGCGTGGAGTTTAGTGCAGTTTGGCATTAGAACTTCTACGTGTTGCGACTGGAATCTTCGGTTTGCACTGTGGATGCCCCAGGACCTACCTTCAAGAGATCTATTAAGAGGTATCTGGTGGAGAGGGAACTGTACGCTGTTGACGAGTTTTTCTCTATATGATACGAGGGTCGTCTCAAAAATAAGGTTCCCTATGCTATAAAAAATTCAAAAAATTTTTTTTTTCAACATTTTTTATTGCTTTGTGTTTAGTAACATCATATCACTTTTGAACATAATTCCCAGCTCGATCGATGCACTTTTGGAACCGGGGGAGCAATTTATGTATGCCCTCCTTGAAAAACTGCGTGTCCAAACTAGAGGTCCAAGCACAGACGGCAGTCTTGAGCTCGTCGTCGGTTCGGAAGCTTTTCCCCCCCAAATGAGCTTTCAGATGTGGAAATAAGTGAAAGTCACTTGGTGCCAGATCAGGTGAATATGGTGGGTGGCCAAAAACTTCCCATCTGAATGAATTGAGAAGATCTTGAGTCTTTCGAGCCGAGTGGGGGCGAGCATTATCGTGGAACAAAAAAACTTGTTTCGTCAAAAGTCCTGGTCGTTTTCGCTTTATTGCGGATTTCAATTTTTTCAGAGTCTCACAGTAAGTGTCGGAAGTTATTGTGGTGCCCTTAGGCATATACTCAATCAGCAGGATCCCTTTAGCATCCCAGAAAACACTTGCCATGATTTTCCCAGCTGAGTGCACCATTTTCGCTTTTTTGACTGGACTTTCAGTTGTTTTTTTCCATGTCATGCTTTGGCGTTTGGTTTCTGGTGTCGAATGGTGCACCCATGTTTCATCTCCAGTCACTATACGGTCAAAAACAGACTCACCTTCTTGCTCAAAAAATTCCAAAAAATTTTTTGCTGAAGCAATCCTTTGCTCTCGGTGTTGTTCAGTCAAAAGTCGTGGCACCCATCTTGCACAAATTTTGTGGTAACCCTGGTCATCAATTATCCTCCCAACTGATGCTCGGCTTACCTCAATATGTGGAGGCAACAAAGCAATGATTTCATCAATCGTTACTCGCCGATCGTCTTCGAGAATTTGCGTGATGGCGTCAACAGTTGCGTCGTTTCCACGAGATGTTGAAGGCCGCCCACTCCGCTCTTCATCTTCCACGCTTGTTCGCCCTTCCAGGAACAATCTCCTCCATTTCCTCACATGTTGCACACTCATACAGTCCTCTCCATACACAGACACTAATTCTCGATGAATGTTTATCGCAGATTCATTTTTGGCCGTGAGAAAACGAATGACAGAACGTAACTCCAGTTTGGACACGGGGTTGAGAGGCATCTCCATGGTTACTAGCGTGTTACTGCCATAGGGTAGATCCAAACGGCTGGAAAAAAATTACGGGTTGCCACTACACCCCGACAAATATTCCCTCAAAATTTCCCGATTGTAGGACGATTTCCCTCCAAGTTAGAAAATAGGGAACCTTACTTTTGAGACAACCCTCGTATTTAAATTATTTGACTTTGACAATTGCCCTACATGCCTGTAATGCTTGTGTTTTTGACAAATAAAGAAATTATTATTATTATTAATTATAGAGGGCAGGTGTTATAGCCGCAGGTACTCACCACTTTCTGTTTCCTATGGTGCTCTCCTCGCTTGGTGTGAAGGTTGATGAGGAACTCTAAGATGTTTACGTCCCAAATGCAGTCGTAGTAGGAGTCCATTGAATCTGAACAGCCCGCCTCGCTCAGACTTTTGTACGCCGTAGTGTAGTCCACCTCATCCAGGAACTGACAGAGAATTCCCGCCTACGAAGATGACGGAAGAAAAGAAAGTTTTAGTAAATTTTCGAAAACACGAACGAATTTTTTGATAATTATCAACATTCTGATGGTGGATGTGGCAAATTCGTAATGAGCGTCGGATGTCCCAAAACAACAAATAGGTTTCTGCCTTTTCAAATAATTACTTCGGCCAGTTTATTTTTGGCTCAATGGAGTCGCCACGTGAAATGAAAATGGAAAAAAAGGCATCAAAACATACTTTGTTTAGGTGATTTGACTTGTAAAATCTGCTCAGCGCACAAAAAAACTGCTTGTAACCAATAACAGAAAAGGGTCTAATAACAGTCACTAGTTTGTAACGAAATAACAAGCCTTAAAGGAGTGTAAAAGCCCTCTAACGTCATCATAGTGCATTTCATGAGCCAGTGGAAAACCAGCAGTGTTCATTCGGAGGGGTATACAGCCGTCATAAAAATAATTTACAAGGATTCACGTTTGCGCATTCCGGGATCCATTCGCGATCAGGGATCGATGATTTTCATGGGGGAACATCTACACCACAATCCCTGAAAATTTCACCGAAATCGGACAATAACTTCATATAGTTTCTCGTTACAAAGATTTCATGACACAAACAGACAGACATACACGGAACCAAAATGAGGAATTTCACCATGTCGGAATTTCCTATTTTTGACCCCAAAATCGGATTCAGCACCTCGAAAAACCTTCTAAGGCAAACTCTCAGCCCGAACTTCCTAATTTACGAATAAACAAAACAGTGTAAAAAATACGAATGTTTCAAAAAACCTGGAAAATGACGTCATCCTGGAATAGTTCATTTATGGCCACTTGAAGCGCTGAGATCGAGAAATCCATAGTCCCCAGATGCAAAATTTCACGAAACAGTAAAGTTCGAAATCGAAAAACTGAAGAAAAAAATAGAAAAAGCAAGATGGGGAAAATTTGGTTTCCCCTGTTTTTGTTTGATAACTTTTCTCTTAGAAAATACGATTTCGTCGTCCCAACGGGCAACACTGGGAGGAGACGGCGATCCGAACAGCCCAATCAGCGAGTGTTCCCGCTGCACGTCTGTTTTCCCGGTTAGTTTTGAAATCAAAAATTTTGATTGTCTCCCAAAAATAACAGGAGACTTATTTTCCGAATTCAGCCCGATTTTCATCTATCCCACACCATTAACTATTCAGGAAAAATGCAAACAGAATTCGGTGAAATTCCTCATTGTTGAGGAAGGCCTAAACCGTGAAACAGGAGTGGTTTTGATCTTGGAGAAGTTTTGATCTTGGAGAACATTTTTTTTCCAACCATTAAAAGTGAAAACGAGTAAACTTTAGTACTGCCCCCATTTTAAAACTAAGATTTCTCCTCATAAAGAAATTTAATGAGTGATTCAAAAACGTCAATCCCCACTGATTAACAAGCTTTCAACGGAGAACCAATTAGATTTTCTATACGTAATGTTTTTCAACGAATGAAAAACTGTGGGAAGGGGGGGGGGAGTACCTAAGTTTTACACTAGTCAAAAACTTCAGTAGGTACTGCTACCCATGGAAATAGCAGGAGGAAAATACTCGTAACAATGAAAACAAAACACACATACGGGCACCCATTTATTTTCCAAACAGGACTTATAGCAGGGGCGGCTGCTGATAGGAGCATAGGCGCATGTGCACCCCCAGCCAATTAAAAAAGGAAAAAAAATCAATGTTAGTTCCTCTGGGTTTGAAGAGTAAGTTGGCTAGTGACAGAAGACACGATCATAGGTACTGTGCTAGTTGAATCTACGCGCGAAAACAGTGGCGGGGAGCTCCCTCTTTTCTGACCAATCAGCGGCAGTTCGCGCAAATCCAGTTTTATGCGCCGTTCTTGACTAGGGGGACGTGTTTCGAGGGAGGTGTGCTCGTGAGATTGACCAACCAGAGAGCACGAAATGTGACCTTGAGGAGCAGCCCGGAGGTTGTGCACTTGGGGTGTGTGAGTGAGTCTCCAATCTCAAATTTTCCTGGCTCACTGGTTTCCCGGTTTCCTTATCGTAAACAAACAGAACTGATAAGGGTATTTCCCGTTTTTCGTTTTCGATCCACCGTTTTGTTCAAAGTATTGTGATTATTTAGGAGTGTTGTAGGTACCTACTATGAATAATTCGGTGCATTACCGTAATTAACTGTTGTGTCTCTCAGGAACGTCGTATTTTCCAAATAAACCAATGGTACCTTTCCCTCGGAAACCAGGTCACCAGACAAAAACCTCAACGGACGCCAAGTCCGCTCTCCGGGGAAGAATAGAGCCCAGAGAGTAGGGGGACGCTATATAAGCCTGTTTCCCGAGGAAAAGACACACTTCGATTCCAAATCTCAAACTGCTGTCCTCATTTCAAACCACCGACTCAAACCTTAAAAATCTCAAACCAAAACTTCAACACTTAGAAAATAAACCTAAGTAGTAATCTGGTTTCCCAAAAACCAGGGCTACACTTCTGCAATCTCCAATCCATTTAAATTCTCGTTAAAGTAAAATCATTCCAAGGTAATCTGGTTTCCCATAAACCAGGAGCCTTTTCCCTCAATAGTTTAGTAAGCCGGTTTCTATTATAGCCCGGGGCTAAACTATTCAACAACTCCCTCAAAAACTTTCAGACACAACATCTATCAAAATTTAGAGTATATACTTCCCGTAAATTTATCAGTCATCAACATCTTAGAGTCAGATCTTTCACTAGTACAAAATTTGCAATAGTAGTGACCCGAAACACAACATTAACGTAAACTAATCGTGTTTGTCGGTCGTGGAAAAGTGCAACATTCCAGAAACCCCCTTGCCGTCTCTACCTGGACTCCAGCAGACGTTGATATTTAAAAATCGTGCAGATTCGTACCGTAAGTTTAATGTCAAATAATATTCGGCTTTGCAGGTGTGAAGTGACTAACAAACTATTTTGCTTTGTTTGCCTACTTTGTTTTATCAACCGAAATGAGGCTTGAGTGATATCGGCATAAGTGATCTCCCATTTAGCAAAAAAAAAAAATGCATCGGCTGTCTCCCATCAAAACGCTCTGGTAGATTTGCGTATATTGGGTCGTCAAAATATAATGCAACAACTCGACAGTGCATATCATCTTCATCTGATGCAAAAAACCAAAATGGTTAACAAAAATAGGTAGATTCTCTCTCCGACGCCAGGAAGAGTACTGATCAGCTGAGTGAGCTCCGAAGCCATTTTCAATCCTATTGGACGCAGGAAGCTGAAATTTGAGAGGGAAGGTCAAGGGAGAATACAGATGGTGGTAGGTGCTATTGATGGAGAACCAGTGATCTATACAGAAGGGTGATCTATACAGAAATAATAAACCTTTGAATAATGATTTGCAGCGTTTTAGCGTCCTTTTAAAACTGTCCAGTTTCTCAAGGCTAATGAGGAAAAATAAAAACCTGTAACACGATAGAGACTCTAGCTGCCAACGTACTACGATGCTGTAATAATAACTTCTAGTAAATATTTAATGACGATTTTCATAGGGGACTATCTACACGCCAACCTCTGAAAATGTCATCGATACGAGAATTGTAGAAGTTATGGCTGTGGCAAGGATTTCATGACTGACAGAAGGGGAACCAAATTTGTTCAGGAAGGTCTGAAACGTAAAACACGAGTGGAAATTATGATTTTGGAGAACTTTTGACATTTTATGTCTTTACTATGGCACATGAATGAAAAATCGTCACGCACCGCGGGGAGCGTCACGCGGGGAGCGTTATGAGGGGAGTGTTACGCGAAGGGGAAATATGAAGGGGAAAGGGGGCGCAAAGACATAAAATGTCTCTCCTGGTTGCGTACTTGTACGGAAGCTGTAGCCACCGATTCCTTCCGATTAAGTTCTTCTAAATACTTAACTTACGAAGTTAAATTGATTTCTAAAAGGTTCTTCTCTAAGGGCCGGTTTATCAGTCACTTTTTACCACCCGGTAAAGCAGATTTATCCGACAGTCATCGGGTAACTCAATCGCTCGCGTTTATCAGTCCCCAGATAGCCGTTACCCGTAGTTTAAAGTTAACTGGTCGTCCGAGGACCGGATAAAAAGTTACAGGGGGGTAACTCGATTTATGCAAGGCTTTTTAACCTCAAAGAGAGTCACTTCTCGTGTTTTTGTTTCCCAGAACGTTCGTTTTTGCAAATTGCGTTGTTGATTGTTAGTGAATTATGCTACAATCGAAAATGGATGTGTGGGGCTCTTTTTCAGACAGCAGCGACGAAGATGTGTGTTTATGGTCGAATTCCTGCAGTGGGGAAGAAAGGCGGCAACATAGATCGTGGATTGACCATTTGGAGAAGTGGGACGATTGCGATTTTTTGATGAGATTTTGATTGGATAAAAGAATAAAAAAACCATGTTGGTGTCTGTTGGCGACTTTAGTGGCGTCAGTAAAAGCTCTGCCTGTAAAATTGTCAAGCAGGTGGCCCTGGGAACTGCCAGGCTATCCGCCCAATTTATCAGAATACCTACCAGCAACCAAGGAAGTAGGTATTATTTCAATCTCGGATGGAATTTTATTTAAAAAAACAAAAAATCCAGGTTTCCTGGAGCTGTAGGTGCTATGGACTGCACGCATGTAAAAATTCATTCGCCAGGAGGGTCACACGCCGAAAATTTTCGAAATAGAAAAGGGTACCTACTTCTTTATTAACGTACGAACTATTTCGTCTGCAAATTTGAAAATTCTTGACAGAGTGGCTCGGTGGACGGGATCTTGTCATGAACAGATAATTTTCAACAAAGAACAATAGTTACTGCCGTACCAAGAAGGAATGAAAGAAAAAGAAAACACCAAAACAAAGAACATTGCTTCATCCTCTTCTAATTTATTCTTTTTTCTGATGCAAAACACACTGCGAAAACGATTTTTTTATGTGGAGGAAACTCGATTTTATTACATGGAAGAAGTATTTCTTCCATGCATAATCGATTATTCGGCCTAACAGACAGTTAATTTTACCAGCCAGTTAATAGTTACCAGTGGGTTAATTTCGCACTGATAAACAGCACCTTTATAGTATCCATAATTTATACCACCGTTAAAGTTAACAGGGGGATACGTAAACCCCCGTTAACTTTGGTGACTGATAAACCGACCCTAAAAGGTTTCTTCTTTATCTTCATTGAGTTTTAAATCATTCGTTTTATCTTATGCTTGTCAACCGCACTGACGGAAACACTGTCACAGTCAAACACATTTTAGTAACAATCTCTTCTCTGTGGATAAATTGGGTGACTTTTTTTTCAATCTATAAAAGTGAATACAAAGCTTCCGCTACCTTGGAAGACTCCGAAGCAATATTATGAATAAATTATTGAATTCAAAAGAAATTAACGGTCTTCACTTTTGATAACAATTGATGTTGTCAATGCATTTGTTTAGAGGACACCCATTTCCTCAGATCCGGTATTATAGACTGGGGTGATAGTGATCAATTTCTACAGTTTTTCCTCGAAAACTACCAGTGTAATAATTCAAAAAAATCTGAAAAAAATAGTTTATATTCTCCCACATCTTAAGAACAGTATCCTATATCAAACTTTGAAATTTTGTTGAATTAAGCTCATTTAAAAAAAATAATTAAATTGATCAGTATCACCCCCCACATAGGGGGTGATAGTGATCACTAATTTAAAATCGAACTTAAACATATTAAAACAATTAAAAATCGAACTTAAACAATTAGAAATTGTTTTTTAGTACCCTGAGGTAATAATAACGCTCTAACAACTAATTTCAGAACAATTTTTATTGAAAAACTAATGAAAACCAACTCTTAACTTACAAAAATCAGAATAATGCCAAAATTCAAGACTCGTAATATCCTTTTCAGTATTTATTATTATAATGAGACCATTCGTGGCACATGTTTGGTAACTGACAAGAAACAACTTATTTTAAAGCACTTGTTACTAAAAAAAAATGATGGACCAATCACTTGTTGATAGTATTGGGGCATTTCGGCCGTGATCACTATCACCCCCTGAAAATGATTTTTTCTTGTTTTTAACAGATAACCAACTGTAGTAACACGGAAAGAACAAACTAATTGCAGATATTTCATGCTTACCTCTAGTAGAAACAAAATCTTTTCGCTAGAACTTCATCACACAACACCCGACACCGGCACAACAGAAGTTACAATCACAATGTCAGCTGAGCCCGATTTTGAGATTTGTTTATTTCCTTATCAGCTACCATGGTAACCTAGAGGGTATAGGGTAAACTATCGGGCGGGAACGATATCCCCCAGAGAAAACATTGCTACGAACACATAACACGATCTAACTTTCCATTTAGGACTGTGTGGAGCGCTGCAATCGCATGCAAATAAAAAAAGGCTTGTTAATCAGTATCACCCCAGCATATCAGTATCACCCCAGTTCATGGTACATTACAGGGCAACTTACTTGCGTGTGGCACTGAAGCGTCGAGCAGCACTTGATCATTCTCTTGTAAATGTGATCTTCAACTAAATTTTTGTGGAGAGGTCTCGAGAAACAGTCAGTTGCTGCTATGATTGCTTCGATGTAACTCCTGAGAGCAGGCATGTGATGACCATTCACTGGAATAATTTGAATGTTAACTTCGACAAGGGACAAGCTAGATAATTGTATAATGGTAATTATCACAATCAAATGTTGAATGAACGAAAAGTAGATGAAAATTGAAACCATAGCGTAAAGAGGTGATGAACGGTTGACTGCCTAGTTCGGAGACAAAACCCTCTCAACTACCTTGGCCTGACTCTCACCCCCGAGCTGAGCTTGGGGAGACACTTAGCAACCAAATTGTCAAAGGCAAAGTTAGGTTTGAATACTGTGTGGGCGAGGTTTTTGGGAAACAAAGAAGTTCCTTTGGAGGCAAAATTCACTGTTTTTGGGGCTGTGAGTAGGAGCAGTATGTGTTATTCGGGGCAGGTTTGGGGATATGGAGAGCACACTCAGGTGGAAATGCTTCTGAAGTTTTTTGTTAAGAAACTATTTTCTCTACCAATGAATACACCTGACTATATGATCTATTTGGAGAGTGGCGTTGAACAAATGTTCATCTACACCCTAAGCCCCAGTGTACACTACATTGTAAAAGAGTTAGAAAGTCCGCGAATGAGATTGGCCAAAGTTGTAGCTCGGGAGGTGATTAGGAAAAAGGTTTCGTGGATGGAAGCTTGGAATGAACTTGCCAGTAAATACGGAATCACATTGTGCATCGATCCTGACGAGCCCAAAAGCATAAGGGAGCAAATGAACGTGTTAGTGGATCGCATTAAACAAGAATTCATTATTGAATGTAAAGCAAAAGCCCGTTTGGCACAGTTCCATTTAAAATATCAGCATTTGGGTCCGCCAACGTATCTTAAGGAAAAAAGCATAAATCAGCTCCTGATTAGGAATATTTGCAGAGCACGGTGTGAAATAATAGAGTTAAATTTCAAGCCATGGATTGGGGATCGTATTTTTACCTGTTCATTGTGTAATAGTGGAGAGGATGAAACGGTGTTTTATTTTTTGGCACATTGTCATATTTTGAGAAGTATCCGGCAAAACCAATGAGGAATTTCACCATGTCGGAATTTCCTATCTTTGACCCCAAAATCGGATTCAGCACCTCGAAAAACCTCCTAAGGCAAACTTTCAGCCCGAACTTCCTAATTAACGAATGAACATAACAGTGTAGAAAATACGAAAGTTTAAAAAAACCGGGAAAATGACGTCATCCTGGAATAGTTCATTTATGGCCGCTTGAAGCACTGAGATCGAGAAATCTATAGTCCCCAGATGCAAAATTTCACGAAACAGTAAAGTTCAAAATAGAAAAACTGAAGAAAATAATAGAAAAAGCAAGATGGGGAAAATTAGGTTTCCCCTGTTTTTGTTTGATAACTTTTCTCTTAGAAAACACGATTTCGTCGTCCCAATGGGCAACACTGGGAGGAGACGGCGATCCAAACAGCCCAATCAGCGAGCGTTCCCGCTTCACGTCCGTTTTCCCGGTTAGTTTTGAAATAAAAAATTTTGATTGTCTCCCAAAAATAACAGGAGACTTATTTTCCGAAATCAGCCCGATTTTCATCTATCCCACACCATTAACTATTCAGGAAAAATGCAAACAGAATTCGGTGAAATTCCTCATTCGGAGCCCTGTATCTGACTAATGATGAAGCTCTGGAGTATTTGAACGGAAAAAACTGGTCAGCACTTGGGAGGGACATAGTAAAAGCAACAAATTATAGGAAGTGTTTGGTTGATGAGTTTAATTATTGAAAAGTGGAGGTTGTTTGTGTATGGCGTTCTGTAATATTGTTGTTGTTTTGTAATTGAGCAATTTTAGTACTATTTATTTTGTATGTTTTGTAGTTTATCAGGTAGTTAGGTAATTTAATTCCTAGAGTTGTTTTGCATTGTTTTTATTATGAGAGCTTCAAATTTATGAAGGTTGTTAAAATCTATTAGGTAAACACGTTCTATTTAAGTTTATAAGAAACCGTAACTCCGGCTCATAGCCTTGTGCTTCAGCCATAATATGCTTATTGGATGTTTTTTTTTATTGTACCATACCTGTTATTATGGAATAAAGCATTTTATCAATCAATCAAATCAATCAAGAAAAAACCCTCTCAAGGACCCTAGTGTTGGCCTAGCACAAAGAATTTCAGGAGGGAAGAGAACGAGTAGAGAATGAGGATCGTGATCGCAATCCCTGGAGCACCACCTCAGAAGAGAACACTCGTGCGGTTTGTGACATTCTTGAACATTATCGTCGTGTGACTGTCTCGGAAATGGCAGCATAGGTAGGGATTAGGTTAGGTCATCACTAAAGCCCACTTTCACCAAAAGTTGTTCAAATCGCGTTTAACTAAACGCCTTGATTGTTAATCTGAAGGAATAAACCTGGCAAGATGGCGAGCATCTTTCACCAACCCAAATCAAAGTTAAACGGCGATTGAGATAATCGAGCTTAGCTAACCTTGAAATGTCAAGTGAAATGAACAAAAGTTGGACATTATGACGCATTTGGGGCAATAGAAGCGTTGAACAACAACCACTTCTGTGCTTGCTATCAGTAGATTCTCGCCTTTATCAGTGATGTTCAGTGATACGAGTTCGTCGCGGGTCATTTCGATTTCTTCATTGCCAATCACCTACTTCTGATACAACATCGGTTCTTTTAATTTTTTACTAGTTAATAATTCGTATTAATAAAGGTAGGTAAGTTAAGGACGACCTTTCTTCTGTTCGACCTGTTCCCGGTTTACAAGGTATATCGTCAGGAACTCTAGCTGAGTATCAATCAAATTTAGGACTTTGATGACCTTGGGCTTGGTAGTGTGGAACACATTGAAGGATTCTCCTCGGACGTCTCCTGGGGACGTCGTCGTCGTCGTCAGACAAGTCATAAATTATTTGTAATAGCATATCCATTTCCAAACACAAAACACTTCCGAGAACACACACAAAATCTCACAACAATAAAAAATGTTCACTGCGCGGCCATATTGAATTTGTAGTTAAACGAGCACACCGAGTTTATTTGGCCGACTTTCGACTGTTTGAACTCGAACCCCTCGAGATGGAGTTTAAACTCGTAAATCGCACTGGTGAAAGACGTTTATTGCTAAACGTCGATTATCTCTTGGCACTCTTGGTTCAAACTCGTTTCGAATGTTTGGTGAAAGTGGGCATAAGGACCTAGGATTCCGTAAAGTGTGTGCCAGATGGGTCCCTCGTATTTTGACTGCAGATTGGAAGTAGAGGAGTCTGCTAGAGACTTATTGTAAGGTTTGAGGAAGCATGGGAAGTTTGGGTCGAAGGCCAAAACTCGACAGTCAGCTGGCAAAGTCCTCTCCACTGGATTTTTCGACTATCGAGGCTCGATTGATTTTTTGCATGAGCAACGGACGTGAATGTTGCCTACTATTGTGAGCTACTGACTCAGGCGAGGGCAGCATATCGCAATAAACGGCGGAACCAACCAATGAGGAATTTCACCATGTCGGAATTTCCTATTTTTTACCCCAAAATCGGATTCAGCACCTCAAAAAACCTTCTAAGGCAAACTTTCAGCCCGAACTTCCTAATTTACGAATAAACAAAACAGTGTAGAAAATACGAATGTTTAAAAAAAGCGGGAAAATGACGTCATGCTGGAATAGTTCATTTATGGCCGCTTGAAGCGCTGAGATCGAGAAATATAGTATATTATAGTCCCCAGATGCAAAATTTCATGAAACAGTAAAGTTCGAAATCGAAAAACTGAAGAAAAAAATAGAAAAAGCGAGATGGGGAAAATTAGGTTTCCCCTGTTTTTGTTTGATAATTTTTCTCTTAGAAAACACGATTTCGTCGTCCCAACGGGCAACACTGAGAGGAGACGGCGATCCGAACAGCCCAATCAGCGAGCGTTCCCGCTTCACGTCCGTTTTCCCGGTTAGTTTTGAAATCAAAAATTTTGACTGTCTCCCAAAAATAACAGGAGACTTATTTTCCGAAATCAGCCCGATTTTCATCTATCCCACACCATTAGCTATTCAGGAAAAATGCAAACAGAATTCGGTGAAATTCCTCATTGGCTTCAGATGCTGATTCTTCTTATTCTTTTTACGATGCTAGAATTAAGAAACCGCCTATTCGCTAAGAAAAATGCATTTCCTTCAAAACAGGAGACTATGTGGAAAAATGGGGTATGATTGGATTTTTTTCCTACGAATACACATTTTTTAAACGAAAAGTCCCGTTTATATTTGATTTGTTCTTGTAGATATTACACACAAAAACCTCGAATTTCTGGAGTTGGTTCCATTAACTTTATAGACAAAATAAGGTCTTACCGAAGTGTAGATCACCAAGGAGTTTGAGCCAGTGGACGTTATTTGGGTACCTGCTCAGAGCCATTGTCAGAACTTCAAAAATTATTTCGGTGACTGACTTCAAATTATACTGGCTGGGCCTGGAACAACAATTTTCAAATCCGACATCAAACACAGTAGGAATCAAGTTGGTTCTTGAAATATCATTCTAGCGAAGGCTTACATTTTCGACTAGCTAAAAAGCCTGCTGCAAATGCAGGCAAAAACAAATCGTGGGTAGGTAATATATCGATACTTGAAGCACAAAGGTGGTATTTTCACCATCTTCCACATTTTTTAAAATTTAATTTCAGAAAAACTGAAATATTAGAAGATGGATATTACACTGAGTTACACAGTTTGGAATTTTATCACGCGAGATATTTATCTCCTCCGACTCCTCCCCCCCACCCAGACACCTTCAACTTCTTTCGCTTCCGACTCCTCCCCCTCCCTGACACCTTCAACTTCATTCGCCTTCGACTCCCCCCCCCCCCAGACACCTTCAACTTCATTCACCTTCGACTCCTCCCCCCCCCCTGACACCTTCAACTTCATTCGCCTTCGAATCCCCCCCCCCCTGACACCTTCAACTTCCTTCGCCTTCGACTCCCCCCCCTGACACCTTCAACTTCTTTCGCCTCCGACTCTCCCCCCCCCCCTGACACCTTCAACTTCCTTCGCCTTCGACTCCCCCCCCTGACACCTTCAACTTCATTCGCCTTCGAATCCCCCCCCCCTGACACCTTCAACTTCATTCGCCTTCGACTCCCCCCCCTGACACCTTCAACTTCTTTCGCCTCCGACTCCCCCCCCCCCCTGACACCTTCAACTTCATTCGCCTTCCACTCCTCCTGCCCCCAAATTTTCTAACTTCTTTCGCCTTCCACTCCTCCTGCCCCCAAATTTTCTAACTTCTTTCGCCTCCGACTCCTCTCAACCCTCCTGACACCTTCAACTTCTTTCGCCTCTGACTCCTCCCCCCTGACACCTTCAACTTCTTTCGCCACCTACTCCTCCCCCCCCCCCTGACACCTTCAACTTCTTTCGCCTCCGACTCCTCCCGCCCCCAATTCTCTACCTTTTTTCGCCTCAGACTCCTCCCGACCCAATTCTCTAACTTCTTTCGCCTCCGACTCCTCCCCCCTGACACCTTCAACTTCATTCGCTTTCAACTCCCCCCCCCCCCCCTGACACCTTCAACTTCTTTCGCCTCCGACTCCCCCCCCCTGACACCTTCAACTTTATTCGCCTTCGACTCCTCCCGTCCCCAAATTTTCTAACTTCTTTCACCTCCGACTCGTCTCAACCTTCCTGACACTTCAACTTCTTTCGCCTCTGACTCCTCCCCCCTGACACCTTCAACTTCTTTCGCCACCTACTCCTCCCCCCCTGACACCTTCAACTTCTTTTGTCTCCGACTCCTGCCCCCTGACACCTTCAAGTTCTTTCGCCACCGACTCCCCCCCCCCTTGACACCTTCAACTTCTTTTGCCTCCGACTCCTCCCGCCCCCAATTCTCTACCTTTTTTTGCCTCAGACTCCTCCCGCCCCAATTCTCTAACTTCTTTCGCCTCTGACTCCTACGCCCCCAAATCCCCCGACTCCTTCCACTCCCAACTATTCCAACTCCCCCTGCCTCCGACTCCTCCCACCCACAACTCCTCCCATCTCTGATTCCGCTGACTCCTGATTGCTGCAAATGCAGGCAAAAACAAATCGTGGATAGGTAATATATTGTGAGAAACCAGGCAAGTTACCTGGACATTTTAGTAGTTGTTGATGATAAACAATGAAAACTTCAGTTCGTTAGTTTTGCGTGGAGCCATACTCGACCTTACAATGAGGGAGATCTAGTCTGGCTGCATAACCCCTGCCGGATCAAGGGCCGGAACCCCAAATTGATGTGCCCTTGGGAGGGTCCTTTCAAGATCCTCAAGAAACTAAATGACGTTGTTGTACGTATCAGACAGGGGCGCAGACCCTGCAAGGTGGTCCACACCGATAGGTTGACCCCTTACTTAGGCCCAGGAGCAATCACTCAACCAAAGGGGGAGACAGTGTGAGAAACCAGGCAAGTTACCTGGACATTTTAGTAGTTGTTGATGATAAACAATATCGATACTTGAAGCACAAAGGTGGTATTTTCACCATCTTCCACATTTTTTAAAATTTAATTCCAGAAAAACTGAAATATTAGAAGATGGATATTACACTGAGTTACACAGTTTGGAATTTTATCTCGCGAGATAGCTCTCTCCTCCGACTCCTCCCCCCCCCCACCCGGACACCTTCAACTTCTTTCGCCTCTGACTCCCCCCCCCCCTGACACCTTCAACTTCTTTCACCACCTACTCCCCCCCTGACACCTTCAACTTCTTTCGCCACCGACTCCCCCCCCCCTGACACCTTCAACTTCTTTCGCCTCCGACTCCACCCACCCCCAATTCTCTAACTTCTTTCGCCTCCGACTCCTACGCCCCCAAATCCCCCCCGACTCCTTCCGCTCCCAACTACACCAACTCCTCCCGCCCACAACTCCTCCCCTCTCCGATTCCGCTGACTCTCCCCACTCCCACAACCCCTCCGTGCATACGTACGTACATACGGTTGACGTTTTATGTATACAGGGTGTCACCCTAACTCGAGGACCAAACTTCAAGGATCGATTCTACAACTAATTTGCAAACTTTTTTGTCTCTTGACATTTTTTTTTTAACGCTTTAAAATTATACTTTTTTCACTTTTAAGATTTTGTTCGTGTTTTCGACCTTGAGCCATTAAAACGGCCATAACACCCTCAATTTACTGGATAAACTCAAATATGAGTATACCGTTGGGAAGAACGTTAAATTTCCTATCAGTTCATCAGGACACAAAAGCCTTTCGTATAAGTGAATAAATTGGTCAAAGTCAGAAATTTAAAACTTTCTCGAAAATCACCATTTTTCAGGCTGACTCATCTTATGTAATAAACAGCCGTATCGGCGGGCACTCAACGGAAAAAACTTGCCCAGAATCTCAGCTTTCCAACGGTCTATCAATTTTTCTTTTTAACATTCAAATTAGAAGTGTAAATGAAGTTTGAATGCCCGAAAACGTGTGTTTTACAAGCAAATCCAGTGTTTTAAGCGGTTTCTGGTCCCCCTCGACCTCAAGATGGCTTGACGATTTTGGTGTCATTTCCTATGTAATTTTCTACGCTGAATCAAATAGTGATACTTCCGAATGGTTCCAACTGCTAGAAAGTGGATTTTTTGAAGAAAACCTTCGTTTTTCGTACATAAAATACGCATTATTCTTAAATGTGGTAGTGAGCATGAAGTAACACCTTTGAACTCAATAAAAACACCGAATTTCCAGTTGATTGAAGTTTTTGTTGAGTTCAAAGTTGTTACTTCATGCTCACTACCACATTTAAGAATAATGCGTATTTTATGTACGAAAAACGAAGGTTTTCTTCAAAAAATCCACTTTCTAGCAGTTGGAACCATTCGGAAGTATCACTATTTGATTCAGCGTAGAAAATTACAAAGGAAATGACACCAAAATCGTCAAGCCATCTTGAGGTCGAGGGGGACCATAAACCGCTTAAAACACTGGATTTGCTTGTAAAACACACGTTTTCGGGCATTCAAACTTCATTTACTCTTCTAATTTGAATGTTAAAAAGAAAAATTGATAGACCGTTGGAAAGCTGAGATTCTGGGCAAGTTTTTTCCGTTGAGTGCCCGCCGATACGGCTGTTTATTACATAAGATGAGTCAGCCTGAAAAATGGTGATTTTCGAGAAAGTTTTAAATTTCTGACTTTGACCAATTTATTCACTTATACGAAAGGCTTAAAAAGCTTTTGTGTCCTGATGAACTGATAGGAAATTTAACGTTCTTTCCAACGGTATACTCATATTTGAGTTTACCCAGTAAATTGAGGGAGTTATGGCCGTTTAAATGGCTCAAGGTCGAAAACACGAACAAAATCTTAAAAGTGAAAAAAGTATAATTTTAAAGAGTTTAAAAAAAAAATGTCAAGAGACAAAAAAGTTTGCAAATTAGTTGTAGAATCGATCCTTGAAGTTTGGTCCTCGAGTTAGGGTGACACCCTGTATAGATACTTACCGCATTATTTTAATGAACTCTATGAAAATAAAATCACAAATCCTGATAATGGGGTATTTCGGTGGGTCGGAAATTCAGGTTTTTGACCTCAAATTTGGATTCAGCACCCTTGAAAACCTACATACTACAACTTTAAGCCCAATGATACTATAACATGTGGTAGAAAAATTAATTAAAGAGATCACACGTTTGAAAAAGGCGGGCCGCTATAAATGCACACACACTAGGCAAGGACTACGCCACGGACTACGCCGCGCGCGTGTGTGAGTACTATATTGTAGTATCCAAGAGGTCTTTCAAGGGTTTCCGTGCATGGATACTTTTTTCAAAGACAGTTGGCTAGCTACGTCACGATTGGCTAGCTACGTCACACCATTCAAATCTTCAACTTTCCTTAGCTTCTCTGATTTTTTAAAAACATTTACTCGTCGAACAGACCCGATTACCGTTATTCCTGAGCCATACTCTTTTGAAAAAATAAATAAAAAAAATTGACCGAAATACCCCATTGCCCATTGGAATTGATTTTAAAAACATTTTTCAAATACAATATCCATTAGTAAGCTAAAAAACTGAGGACAACAACGTTACATACATTAATCCCCTCCAACTGCACATCTAGGTCAGGAAATGATTTATTTGTGAGTTCAAGTTGACTTCTGTAGATCAATAATTTTGATCAAAGTTTAGCTCTAACCAATGCAGAGAGCGCAGAAATACTGTGGATGTCAGCCACCAGAATAATTTATTAAACTATGAAAATGAAAACTTATCGGGTCTCTTAGTTATCATCAAGATTAAATAAAAACTGATATTCAATATAATATATTGAATGTATGTATGTATGTATATATGATATGTTGAAGTGTCATATTATGACACTTTCAGTAGACGTACATTGCAGCTCTGAGCCATTGTTACCTTACACTTGAGATAACAGTAAAGGGCACTTGAGTATCGGTTAATTTCTTTAATTAATTAATTATATTATTTAATATTATTTGTAAACGGAGAAGAATATTACTCACGTTTTAATACTGTTAGGCCATAGGTGAACGTTCTGGGCATAGAGTTCCATTTGAGGTTGATCGATTAATATATTGTGAAGGCGAGCGAGGAGAGAGATCACGATCGCGATGGCATTGATCTCAGCGATGGAGCAAAGAGCTGTTGTAACCACTGGCAACGAATCCCGTCTCTTCTGGTTAGTGGCAAACATGGTTATCACTGTAAGGTAAATAGACATTCATTCACGGATATTAGGTGGCCTCGTACGTACATTCCATTCTGACATTTCTTGTGGACATTTTGTGCAGGGAAGCATTGTGAAGGCTCCATGACACTAATTTTCATGGCTCAGACTGATGCTGTCAGAGCGAAAGAAGATCCTTCCCTGGCGGATGGGAAAAGTAAAGGTCTATTGGAGCATAATAATTAACTACTCACAATATTTAACAGTGCGGGACAACTATCTAGGGCGGCATTTTTAGTCATAACTTAAGTCTGAGTGGACCCTCAAATGCTTCGGTAAGGGTCGGTGGTAATGGTATTCATAGACAAGATTTGAGGCCGCCCTGAGGAAGGACTCAACGGCATTCATAAAGCAAACTCGTTTATAACGCAAAAGAGCGTTTGACTCCATTCCGCACAGTCTTCTCTGGTGAAAGCTCTTCTCGCAGGGTGTGAGTGGTAAGATAATCCGCATTCTCCGCCTCTTATACAGTCAGGCAAACTGCCAACTGAGAGTTAATGGAAATATGTCAGCTACAATTGACATTACACAAGGAGTACTTCAGGGGGAAATTTGCAGTCCTCTTCTCTTTACATTATTCTTAGCAGATATTGAGGATTACTTTAGATCAAGAGGATGTAGTGGACTTGATATCAATGGACGTACAGACGCACTTCTACTGTTATATGCAGACGATATGGTGATCTTGGGCGACTCAGTGGTGGACATAAATTAAAAAATGAAGTACTAATGCATACTGTGAGGAAAATGGTCTTATGGTCAACACAGCGAAAACTAAGTTGTTGTGCTTCAGGAAGTGTAGAGGCATAAAAAAACTGGTGGCACCTGTATGGTTCCGTGATGTGATGGTGGAGCAGGTATCAACATATACATACTTGGGAGTGCCATTCTCCAGCTCGGCTGTATTCTCTGGGGCCTGCAGCCATTTTATAAGCCGGGCTAACTCTGCTTCAGCATCAGTGGTGGACATTTTGGTTAGAGCTGGCATTAGTTCCTGGTCTGCCCGATCGAAAATCTTTGACGCAATGGTTAAATCTGTCCTAATGTATGGGTCCTCTGTGTGGGCGCTTCGATATGGTGATGTCATGGAACGCGTGCAGGTTGGCTTTTACAAGCGCATTCTGCTGCTCCCTAGAAGTACGCCTAATGTTGTGGTACGAGCAGAGGTGGGAGTACTTTCCCTCACTACGCATATATTGAGGGATGCCATACAATGGTTACTAAAAGTAATAACAATGTCCTCAGACAGACTGCCACAGATATGCATGATCCGCCTCTTCTCCCTCTACAAGAAAGCGCCATGTGACCCCAGGTACAACTGGATAAATCAGCTGGATGATGCACTTGGGTCGCTTGGAGTGAACCTGCCTACCATGACTGAACTGTCACCTGCTGCCCGTTGCTCTCTGAATGGCCTTTTGACCGCATTGCCTTTTAATTCTCGAAACATCGACTTGCAGTTGGCAGTGGCCTCTCGAGCCTGCCCAACTTACGGTCAAGCAGCCTACCAGGAGACATTTCTCCAGCCTCAGCTCTACCTCACCCAGGATTGGCCGATGTATCTCCTTCGCTCATTGGCCCAGCTGCGAGTTCTCAACAAACATGGGGCAAGGATTCTGGTTGCAGGGGTCAACATCCGGTTTTTAATGACAGCATGCCCTTTATGCAACTGGAAAGAAAGCGACTCTGCCCTTCACTTCGTACTACAGTGCCCCATGCTTTCTATACCACGTATTAAGTTTCTTCTCCCCGTACTTGTGCTTCCACTCTCATTTCAGGAGCAGTATAAAAGAATCTTAATGTCGAGTGACAGAAATGTGGTAAATAGATTGTACTACTATCTGAAAGAGGCCAGTGATACGAGGCTTTTAATTTTAGGAATTCATATTTAAACAGGTGAATTTGATTATCTATTTATTTTCTTTTGCATTAGGTGCTTACAGCTGTCATTCACATTTGATTTCTACTCTATTTACTGTCGCAAAGAATTTACGAGCCAAACTCTGCGTTGTATGGATTTATATCTATATGCAATAAAGATTTATTATTATTATTATTATAAAGCAAACTCAGGGTTGAGTTGAGGCCACAGAGTACCAGAGACAAGCTCACCCTCGACTCAATGAAGCAAAATCCTGAGTGCTGGCCGGAGGTCCCTCAAGTGCTCTTAAGCCTCAGCTATTTTGAGATTATCCTACTGAAAATTGTGTGTAATTGTGTGGTTTGTTTTTCTACATAAATCAGTGCAGAATACGAGATTTCCCGTGAAACAGGGAAATATCCCCCTCAGCTTACCGTCAAGGCTGCCAACTTACGGGGAAAATGAGTTGAGTAGCCTTTAAATGTACCCTCAGGCTGAGTGTGCACTCAGGCGACACTTGAATGAGCCGGCTCAATCAACTATGAATACGGACTGTTGAGTGGATCAACTCAGATGATTGTGAATGAACACTCACACTCAAGCACACTCTACCTGCCATCTATATTCTCGAGTGCCTTTTGCACGTCTATGACCACCAGGATGAATTTGGAGCTGCCCCACATGACTATAATACAAGAAATTCCGATGATCTTCGAATACCATTCAGTAGGTTAAGTTCGTCCCGGAACAGTTCAAAATGGTGGGCTTTAAAGTTTTTTAATGCCATCCCTAAGAAAGTGAGAGAACAAAAAAAAAAAAATTTGTAAGCATAAGGTTGTTGAATTCCTTTACAAGCTTGGTCCATATAATTATTACGAATAATTTGAAGCAAGTAAGATTTCTTTCTTTTAGTTAACTTATTTTTATGATATGCTACTACCTGAGGAATATTTATTAAAAGTACTCAGTTCAGCCTATAGCAGATGTATTAAAATTTAATACATCTGCTATAGGTATATTTAATACATCTGCTATAATGTATTTAATACATTATTTGTATTTAATAACACCTTCCTTCGAAATAAAACCACTCTAAATCTATGATGGCTCTTACCGCGAATGTTGCTTACAGTTCTTTAAACTCAGGGGTAGGTATATCTCAGTTTCTTCCATAATTACAGCGGTTTTAGCAGTATATAATTTATGCATCAATTTAGGGCTTACCAACGAATGATGAAGATAAAGTTCCATAGCAAAGACTTGGTTGTAAGTGGAAATCATTGCAAAAACTATCGTGAAACCGCCGTCTCCCAAAAACGTTACTCTTTTGCCAGTTAGCTCAAGGCTAAAGCATGTTCCATGCTAAAGGTCAACCTTTTCAAGTAACTAATGACCAAAGCTACCCTTGCGGGTCATTTGTGAACTGGAAGCCCTAAAATGTTTTGTTACATCTCTGGCCAACATTCAAAAGCTGTTTAGAGGATAACACTAGCGGAATCTCTGAAATGAATCTGAATTGTTCTAATAATAAGATTGCTTATTCATTGTGAAAGGCTACCTCTTCGCATTTCTATCCATTCAATTCCTAGGCTCAGTGCTCAGCGGTAGAGGGCTCGACTCAGGAATGTAAATACACTTTGGTCGGAAAGATTGCCGATCGATCCCCGGTCGGGAGAAGATAATTTTCAATGACACAACATGTGAACGGTGGATATTACTGTTGAAACCACGTAACAGTCACCTTGAGGTTTACCCTCCATTTTTGAGCCGAACTGAGTCATCAAACCTTGATAAATTCAAGATATACTAACGCTTGTCCCAGATTTCAGGAGATATCTTCTTTTGGTGCATTATATCTTCACAAGCTGCAGCAATAGCGGGGTACAGATCGAGCATGAGAACGCTGTGTTTGCTGACAGGCGCCGCGATGAGGGCGGCCCAATGACAGGTGTTGAGGAGCGTCAGCGCGCATTCTTCTTTCAGAGAGAATCTCGGTAAACATCCTTCAGATTTGTGCATGAGGGCGATGCAACGGTTGCTCAGGTTGACGATATCTGGAATCCGAAGTAAATGAAGAGAACCTACCCATTCAAGTTTGAACATGATGTATTATGTTTCGTAATTAATTAAATAAACCTGTCAGTGTTTAATTAAAGGAAGAGACTATGGCTGCAATCACCAGTTCTAGTGAAGTAGATTAACTTCGATGATGAAGCTAGGAAGGGAGAATCAAGGCAGAGGGAGGACTGGGGATCGCAACTGTAGCTCTTTCTACCTTCAATACCTTCAATTCTAAGCTACTGAGACCTTCACAAGCTCCACTCTGGTGCAGAGACAGGCGCATTAAGAAGGTACTGCTATGACTTTCTTCTCTTCTAAGGAAGAAATAAGGCATGCACTAAAACAAATGAAAAATGGTAAAGCGCCTGGTTGGGATAACATACCCCCGGAAATTCTGAAGGCTGACCCTCAACTCATGGCCGACCTCCTTTTCCCTTTGTTCGAGAAAATCTGGAATGGCGAGATGATGCCAGATGATTGGAAGAAGGGACTGCTCATCAAGCTACCTAAGAAAGGAGATACCACCAACTGCAACCATTGGAGGGGGATAACGTTGTTATCAATCCCCAGTAAAGTTTTCTCGAAAGTAATCCTGAACAGGATGAAGGAGCCGTTGGATACCCGCCTTAGGAAAGAACAAGCAGGGTTCCGCAATTAAGATTAAGATTAACACTCTGCGTCTCATCGTCGAGCAACATAGAGAGTTCCAGGCTAGCCTTTATCTCCTGTTTATCGACTTTGAGAAGGCCTTTGATAGAATTAACCGCGTCGAGATTTGGAAGTGCTTGAGGAAGTATGGTGTTCCACAAAAGTTGATCACAATGTTGACTGAGGCGTACAATGGCTTTGCATGCCAAGTTGTGCATCAAAGTAACTTGTCTGCCCCTATCTCTGTGACGTCAGGTGTGAAACAAGGTTGCATCCTTTCACCTACTATCTTCCTGGTCGTCATGGACGAGGTATTGCGCAGGGTGAATGAGGGGAAGCATAGAGGGATCCAGTGGACACTCACCCAAAGGCTCGAGGACCTAGATTTTGCAGATGATATTTGTCTTCTGGCATCTAGGTTCCAAGACATCCGGGACAAACTAGCAGACCTGGAATTCATTGCTCGGGATTATGGACTGAAGGTGAATGCCGTCAAAACCAAAGCCATGCGAGTCAACGTTTCTACCAATCATCCCCTCCATGTAAATGGAACGACGATCGAGGACGTTGAAACCTTCACATACCTGGGCAGTGTAATAACAAAGAAGGGTGGCACAACTGAGGACGTAGCAGCGAGAATCCGCAAGGCTAACGCTGCTTTTGTCCAGCTGTACCCAGTTTGGCGCGCTAGGGAGATCACACTCAACACGAAACTGAAAATCTTCAGCTCGAACGTCAAGGCAGTCCTCCTGTACGGTTGTGAGACTTGGAGAGTCACGAAGAGCGAAATGAATAAGCTCCAAGTGTTCATCAACCGATGTCTCAGGAGGATTTTCCGCATCTTCTGGCCCAACGTGATCTCCAACCAAGACCTATGGAAGAGAGCCAACGAGTCCCCAATTGACGCCCAGATCAGAAGAAGGAAATGGAATTGGCTGGGGCACACTCTCCGCAAGGAGCAGGATGCAGTCGAGTGGCATGCACTCAGCTGGAATCCGCAAGGAAGGCGCAAGAAGGGACGGCCGCCTATAACCTGGTGCAGAAGCGTGGAAGCCGAGGCTCTGACGGCTGGGAAGTCTTGGGGTCAGTTGAGGAGCCTGGCTCAGAACAGGGTTCGCTGGCGATCCTTTGTCGAGGCCCTTTGCTCTGATAAAGAGCCATAAGAAATAAGTCAAGTAAGTCAAGCTATGACTTTCTGTCGAAATCCATCCATGAGAAATTATTTAGTATTACAGCACGATTTTATCGGTAACTTGGTGCCCAAAATTGGTTCGGATTCATCCAAAATGAAAATCCAAACTGAAAAAACAAAACCAAACAAAGGAAAATTGATTTTTTGTTTGGGGTTTAAAGATTGTTAACGATGGCACTAGTGACGTCACTCAGTGAGCTTCCAGCACACTGAAGCTTGATAATTTGCCGTCTCCAAATGATTGAAGGAATTCGTTCAAATAAACATAGCACAAGGAATAGATCATCACAAACTGCTCCTTAAAGGAAACGACTATGTCGACTATGCCCTTCTTCCATGATACTTGCTATAAAATTTGGAATACTAAACCATCAGCGAAGAAAGGGAGTATTTAACTCCATAGACAACTTCTATTGGACTCCACCTGGTAATATGAAACGTACCCATATACTTCTCTTCAGGCCATTCTGCGTGGAATTGGTGGATGTCAATGAGAAGGATCTCCCACATGATGAACTGATTGGCTTTTGCCACCACCTGTGAATTCTCGTCTCTCAGAGAAGCCATCATCGCCCGGTTGATTTCATCACGGACAGACGCCATCATAGCACGCGCTTGTCGGAAATTCTGAAATCACGACCAAAGCCCAGCATGAAAATAGGTAACCCCTGTTATCCTGTAATTCGAAAATACATTCAACGGGAAGATTGGTAAACACATTTTTATGACTCACTTTTAACTGGTCAAGTTCGTAAGCTTTTGCCAGAAGAAGAAAGCAGTAATTTTGCAGAAATCCTGCTGGAAGACTGAGCACCAAATTGTTGATAGGAATGGGTATTTCCCACTGAAATCACAAATCAATAAAGTACATTCATTGGACAAAGGTTATTTGACAAAAGGGAAAGTTATTGCCTTTAACGGGATCTCAGTCGGTCGCCTTAACCTTCTTCGTTGCGGGATAGTCTAATGTCATTCTATCCGGCGCTCGATAGCCCCTTCTCACCCCCACCACCGTCTGAAGGAGCAACATTGCCACCCACTGCCCCCAACCTGTGTGAAATGGGCCATAGACTCCCAGCCATAGATTTAAGGCGCGCCTAGACTGACCCGCAACACTTCCCGAGCCGCGCGGCCACATCATTCCATTACAACAGAACTTCTTATTCGCCCAACTTCTCGAATCCATCAAAAAACGAATCTCCACTGAAATTTTCTTGAAGTTCTGACATGATTGAAGCCTGTAGAAAAATACACGACCATTTTCAACGGTATTAGTTCGTGCTTTTAACAAGATAAGTAATAGGTAGGTACAATAGTATGCAGAGTTGAACATACTGTTAAGTCCATTACTTTTTTTATTCGAAATTCCCACCCACCATTTTTTAGCATAATGTTGAGGATATGGTACTCTAACATCCACCAGAGTTTAGAGCTATTTGAAGATGACTATTTTTTGTAAAGTGCGAAAATGTTCGAAATTTCTACTAAAATCAGCTATCACCCAAAATCGGGCGTTCATAAATTTCTCCTATTGATCCGGAATCGACGAAATTTCAGTATAATGTCCACCAGTTATATAAGAAACATATCCCAGAATTTCATGCATGTAGCTCAGTTGTAAGTACCCAGCCATAGATGATTCATGCGAGAAAACGTGTGTTGCGGCGTCAGAACTGGTGGCACACGAACTTCATACATCCATTACTTTTTTAATTCGAAATTCCCAACCACCAGTTTTTGGTATAATATTGAGGATTCGTTACTCTAACATCCACCAGAGTTTGGAGAGATTTGAAGATGACTATTTTTTGTGGAGTGCGAAAATGTGGTTCTGTAGTAGTTGTGATTACAGAACCTCCGCAAATTCTAAGACCGATTACTTTTTCTATTCGAAATTCCCACCCACCATATTTTAGTATATGGTTAAGCATATGTTACTGTAACATCCACCAGAGTTTGGAGAGATGTGAAGATGACCATTTTCTGTAAAGTGCGAAAATGTTGTAAATTTCTAGTGACATCAGCTATCACCCAGAATCGGGCGTTCATAACTTTTCTCCTATTGATCCGGAATCGACCAAATTTCAGTATAATGTCCACCAGTTATATAAGAAACATATCCCAGAATTTCGTGCATGTAGCTCAGTTGTAAGTACCCAGCCATAGATGATTTATGCGAGAAAACGTGTGTTGCGGCGTCAGAACTGGTGGCACACAAACTTCATACATCCATTACTTTTTTAAATCAAAATTCCCACCCACCATTTTTGGTATAACGTTGAGGATTCGATAATCTAGCATCCACCAGAGTTTGGAGAGATTTGAGGATGACGATTTTTTGTAAAGTGCGAAAATGTGGTTCTGTAGTAGTTGTGATTACAGAACCTCGGCAACTTCTAAGACCGATTAATTTTTCATTCGAAATTCCCACCCACCATATTTTAGTATATGGTTAAGCATGTGTTACTGTAACATCCACCAGAGTTTGGAGAGATTTGAAGGTGACTATTTTTTGTAAAGTGCGAAAATGTGGTTCTGTAGTAGTTGTGATTACAGAACCTCGGCAACTTCTAAGACCGATTACTTTTTCTATTCGAAATTCCCACCCACCATATTTTAGTATATGGTTAAGCATGTGTTACTGTAACATCCACCAGAGTTTGGAGAGATTTGAAGATGACTATTTTCTGTAAAGTGCGAAAATGTTGTAAATTTCTAGTGACATCAGCTATCACCCAGAATCGGGCGTTCATAACTTTTCTCCTATTGATCCGGAATCGACCAAATTTCAGTATAATGTCCACCAGTTATATAAGAAACATATCCCAGATTCTCGTGCATGTAGCTCAGTCGTAAGTACCCAGCCATAGATTTGAGGCGCGCCTAGACTAACCCGCAACACTCACCGGCGTCAGAACGGGTGGCACACGAACTTCATACATCCATTACTTTTTAAAATCAAAATTCCCACCCACCATTTTTTGGTATAATGTTGAGGATTCGATACCCTAACATCCACCAAAGTTTGGAGAGATTTGAAGATGACTATTTTCTGTAAAGTGCGAAAATGTTCAAAATTTCAACTGAAATCAGCTATCACTCAAAATCGGTCGTTCATAACTTTTCTCCTATTGATCCGGAATCGACGAAATTTCAGTGTATTATCCACCAGTTATATAAGAAACATATCCCAGATTCTCGTGCTTGTAGTTGTAAGTACCCAGCCATAGATGATTTGTGCGAGAAAACGTGTGTTGCGGCGTCAGAACTGGTGGCACATAAAATTTCATACATCCATTACTTTTTAAAATCAAAATTCCCACCCACCATTTTTTGGTATAATGTTGAGGATTCGTTACTCTAACATCCACCAGAGTTTGGAGAGATTTGAAGATGACTATTTTTTGTAAAGTGCGAAAATGTTCAAAATTTCAACTGAAATCAGCTATCACCCAAAATCGGGCGTTCATAACTTTTCTCCTATTGATCCGGAATCGACCAAATTTCAGTATAATGTCCACCAGTTATATAAGAAACATATCCCAGAATTTCGTGCATGTAGCTCAGTCGTAAGTACCCAGCCATAGATGATTTATGCGAAAAAACGTGTGTTGCGGCGTCAGAACAGGTGGCACACGAACTTCATACATCCATTACTTTTTTTATTCGAAATTCCCACCTACCATTTTTTGGTATAATGTTGAGGATTCGATAATCTAGCATCCACCAGAGTTTGGAGAGATTTGAGGATGACGATTTTTTGTAAAGTGCGAAAATGTGGTTCTGTAGTAGTTGTGATTACAGAACCTCGGCAACTTCTAAGACCGATTAATTTTTCATTCGAAATTCCCACCCACCATATTTTAGTATATGGTTAAGCATGTGTTACTGTAACATCCACCAGAGTTTGGAGAGATTTGAAGATGACTATTTTTTGTAAAGTGCGAAAATGTTCAAAATTTCAACTGAAATCAGCTATCACCCAGAATCGGGCGTTCATAACTTTTCTCCTATTGATCCGGAATCGACCAAATTTCAGTATAATGTCCACCAGTTATATAAGAAACATATCCCAGATTCTCGTGCTTGTAGCTCAGTCGTAAGTACCCAGCCATAGATTTGAGGCGCGCCTAGACTAACCCGCAACACTCACCGGCGTCAGAACGGGTGGCACACGAACTTCATACATCCATTACTTTTTAAAATCAAAATTCCCACCCACCATTTTTTGGTATAATGTTGAGGATTCGTTACCCTAACATCCACCAAAGTTTGGAGAGATTTGAAGATGACTATTTTCTGTAAAGTGCGAAAATGTTCAAAATTTCAACTGAAATCAGCTATCACCCAGAATCGGGCGTTCATAACTTTTCTCCTATTGATCCGGAATCGACGAAATTTCAGTGTATTATCCACCAGTTATATAAGAAACATATCCCAGATTCTCGTGCATGTAGCTCAGTCGTAAGTACCCAGCCATAGATTTGAGGCGCGCCTAGACTAACCCGCAACACTCACCGGCGTCAGAACGGGTGGCACACGAACTTCATACATCCATTACTTTTTAAAATCAAAATTCCCACCCACCATTTTTTGGTATAATGTTGAGGATTCGTTACCCTAACATCCACCAAAGTTTGGAGAGATTTGAAGATGACTATTTTCTGTAAAGTGCGAAAATGTTCAAAATTTCAACTGAAATCAGCTATCACTCAAAATCGGTCGTTCATAACTTTTCTCCTATTGATCCGGAATCGACGAAATTTCAGTGTATTATCCACCAGTTATATAAGAAACATATCCCAGATTCTCGTGCTTGTAGTTGTAAGTACCCAGCCATAGATGATTTGTGCGAGAAAACGTGTGTTGCGGCGTCAGAACTGGTGGCACATAAAATTTCATACATCCATTACTTTTTAAAATCAAAATTCCCACCCACCATTTTTTGGTATAATGTTGAGGATTCGTTACTCTAACATCCACCAGAGTTTGGAGAGATTTGAAGATGACTATTTTTTGTAAAGTACAAAAATGTTCAAAATTTCAACTGAAATCAGCTATCACCCAAAATCGGGCGTTCATAACTTTTCTCCTATTGATCCGGAATCGACCAAATTTCGGAATAATGTCCACCAGTTATATAAGAAACATATCCCAGAATTTCGTGCATGTAGCTCAGTCGTAAGTACCCAGCCATAGATGATTTATGCGAAAAAACGTGTGTTGCGGCGTCAGAACAGGTGGCACACAAACTTCATACATCCATTACTTTTTTTACTCGAAATTCCCACCTACCATTTTTTGGTATAATGTTGAGGATTCGATAATCTAGCATCCACCAGAGTTTGGAGAGATTTGAGGATGACGATTTTTTGTAATGTGCGAAAATGTGTTTCTGTAGTAGTTGTGATTACAGAACCTCGGCAACTTCTAAGACCGATTAATTTTTCATTCGAAATTCCCACCCACCATATTTTAGTATATGGTTAAGCATGTGTTACTGTAACATCCACCAGAGTTTGGAGAGATTTGAAGATGACTACTTTCTGTAAAGTGCGAAAATGTTCGAAATTTCTAGTGACATCAGCTATCACCCAGAATCGGGCGTTCATAACTTTTCTCCTATTGATCCGGAATCGACCAAATTTCAGTATAATGTCCACCAGTTATATAAGAAACATATCCCAGATTCTCGTGCATGTAGCTCAGTTGTAAGTACCCAGCCATAGATGATTTATGCGAGAAAACGTGTGTTGCGGCGTCAGAACAGGTGGCAAACAAACTTCATACATCCATTACTTTTTTAATTCGAAATTCCCACCCACCATTTTTTAGTATACGGTTAAGCATGTGTAACTGTAACATCCACCAGAGTTTGGAGAGATTTGAAGGTGACTATTTTTTGTAAAGTGCGAAAATGTGGTTCTGTAGTAGTTGTGATTACAGAACCTCGGCAACTTCTAAGACCGATTACTTTTTCTATTCGAAATTCCCACCCACCATTTTTTAGTATATGGTTAAGCATGTGTAACTGTAACATCCACCAGAGTTTGGAGAGATTTGAAGGTGACTATTTTTTGTAAAGTGCGAAAATGTGGTTCTGTAGTAGTTGTGATTACAGAACCTCGGCAACTTCTAAGACCGATTACTTTTTCTATTCGAAATTCCCACCCACCATATTTTAGTATATGGTTAAGCATGTGTTACTGTAACATCCACCAGAGTTTGGAGAGATTTGAAGATGACTACTTTCTGTAAAGTGCGAAAATGTTGTAAATTTCTAGTGACATCAGCTATCACCCAGAATCGGGCGTTCATAACTTTTCTCCTATTGATCCGGAATCGACCAAATTTCAGTATAATGTCCACCAGTTATATAAGAAACATATCCCAGATTCTCGTGCTTGTAGCTCAGTCGTAAGTACCCAGCCATAGATTTGAGGCGCGCCTAGACTAACCCGCAACACTCACCGGCGTCAGAACGGGTGGCACACGAACTTCATACATCCATTACTTTTTAAAATCAAAATTCCCACCCACCATTTTTTGGTATAATGTTGAGGATTCGTTACCCTAACATCCACCAAAGTTTGGAGAGATTTGAAGATGACTATTTTCTGTAAAGTGCGAAAATGTTCAAAATTTCAACTGAAATCAGCTATCACCCAGAATCGGGCGTTCATAACTTTTCTCCTATTGATCCGGAATCGACGAAATTTCAGTGTATTATCCACCAGTTATATAAGAAACATATCCCAGATTCTCGTGCATGTAGCTCAGTCGTAAGTACCCAGCCATAGATTTGAGGCGCGCCTAGACTAACCCGCAACACTCACCGGCGTCAGAACGGGTGGCACACGAACTTCATACATCCATTACTTTTTAAAATCAAAATTCCCACCCACCATTTTTTGGTATAATGTTGAGGATTCGTTACCCTAACATCCACCAAAGTTTGGAGAGATTTGAAGATGACTATTTTCTGTAAAGTGCGAAAATGTTCAAAATTTCAACTGAAATCAGCTATCACTCAAAATCGGTCGTTCATAACTTTTCTCCTATTGATCCGGAATCGACGAAATTTCAGTGTATTATCCACCAGTTATATAAGAAACATATCCCAGATTCTCGTGCTTGTAGTTGTAAGTACCCAGCCATAGATGATTTGTGCGAGAAAACGTGTGTTGCGGCGTCAGAACTGGTGGCACATAAAATTTCATACATCCATTACTTTTTAAAATCAAAATTCCCACCCACCATTTTTTGGTATAATGTTGAGGATTCGTTACTCTAACATCCACCAGAGTTTGGAGAGATTTGAAGATGACTATTTTTTGTAAAGTACAAAAATGTTCAAAATTTCAACTGAAATCAGCTATCACCCAAAATCGGGCGTTCATAACTTTTCTCCTATTGATCCGGAATCGACCAAATTTCGGAATAATGTCCACCAGTTATATAAGAAACATATCCCAGAATTTCGTGCATGTAGCTCAGTCGTAAGTACCCAGCCATAGATGATTTATGCGAAAAAACGTGTGTTGCGGCGTCAGAACAGGTGGCACACAAACTTCATACATCCATTACTTTTTTTACTCGAAATTCCCACCTACCATTTTTTGGTATAATGTTGAGGATTCGATAATCTAGCATCCACCAGAGTTTGGAGAGATTTGAGGATGACGATTTTTTGTAATGTGCGAAAATGTGTTTCTGTAGTAGTTGTGATTACAGAACCTCGGCAACTTCTAAGACCGATTAATTTTTCATTCGAAATTCCCACCCACCATATTTTAGTATATGGTTAAGCATGTGTTACTGTAACATCCACCAGAGTTTGGAGAGATTTGAAGATGACTACTTTCTGTAAAGTGCGAAAATGTTCGAAATTTCTAGTGACATCAGCTATCACCCAGAATCGGGCGTTCATAACTTTTCTCCTATTGATCCGGAATCGACCAAATTTCAGTATAATGTCCACCAGTTATATAAGAAACATATCCCAGATTCTCGTGCATGTAGCTCAGTTGTAAGTACCCAGCCATAGATGATTTATGCGAGAAAACGTGTGTTGCGGCGTCAGAACAGGTGGCAAACAAACTTCATACATCCATTACTTTTTTAATTCGAAATTCCCACCCACCATTTTTTAGTATATGGTTAAGCATGTGTAACTGTAACAACCCACCAGAGTTTGGAGAGATTTGAAGGTGACTATTTTTTGTAAAGTGCGAAAATGTGGTTCTGTAGTAGTTGTGATTACAGAACCTCGGCAACTTCTAAGACCGATTACTTTTTCTATTCGAAATTCCCACCCACCATATTTTAGTATATGGTTAAGCATGTGTTACTGTAACATCCACCGGAGTTTGGAGAGATTTGAAGATGACTATTTTCTGTAAAGTGCGAAAATGTTGTAAATTTCTAGTGACATCAGCTATCACCCAGAATCGGGCGTTCATAACTTTTCTCCTATTGATCCGGAATCGACCAAATTTCAGTATAATGTCCACCAGTTATATAAGAAACATATCCCAGATTCTCATGCATGTAGCTCAGTCGTAAGTACCCAGCCATAGATTTGAGGCGCGCCTAGACTAACCCGCAACACTCACCGGCGTCAGAACGGGTGGCACACGAACTTCATACATCCATTACTTTTTAAAATCAAAATTCCCACCCACCATTTTTTGGTATAATGTTGAGGATTCGTTACCCTAACATCCACCAGAGTTTGGAGAGATTTGAAGATGACTATTTTCTGTAAAGTGCGAAAATGTTCAAAATTTCAACTGAAATCAGCTATCACCCAGAATCGGGCGTTCATAACTTTTCTCCTATTGATCCGGAATCGACAAAATTTCAGTGTATTATCCACCAGTTATATAAGAAACATATCCCAGATTCTCGTGCTTGTAGTTGTAAGTACCCAGCCATAGATGATTTGTGCGAGAAAACGTGTGTTGCGGCGTCAGAACAGGTGGCACACAAACTTCGTACATCCATTACTTTTTTAAATCAAAATTCCCACCCACCATTTTTTGGTATAATGTTGAGGATTCGTTACTCTCACATCCACCAGAGTTTGGAGAGGTTTGAGGATGACTATTTTTTGTAAAGTGCGAAAATGTGGTTCTGTAGTAGTTGTGATTACAGAACCTCGGCAACTTCTAAGACCGATTAATTTTTCATTCGAAATTCCCACCCACCATATTTTAGTATATGGTTAAGCATGTGTTACTGTAACATCCACCAGAGTTTGGAGAGATTTGAAGATGACTATTTTCTGTAAAGTGCGAAAATGTTGTAAATTTCTAGTGACATCAGCTATCACCCAGAATCGGGCGTTCATAACTTTTCTCCTATTGATACGGAATCGACAAAAATTCAGTATAATGTCCACCAGTTATATACGAAACATATCCCAGAATTTCATGCATGTAGCTCAGTTGTAAGTACCCAGCCATAGATGATTTATGCGAGAAAACGTGTGTTGCGGCGTCAGAACTGGTGGCACACGAACTTCATACATCCATTACTTTTTTAATTCGAAATTCCCACCCACCATATTTTAGTATATGGTTGAGGATATGTTACTGTAACATCCATCAGAGTTTGGAGATATTTGAAGATGACTATTTTCTGTAAAGTGCGAAAATGTTCAAAATTTCAACTGAAATCAGCTATCACCCAGAATCGGTCGTTCATAACTTTTCTCCTATTGATCCGGAATCGACCAAATTTCAGTGTATTATCCACCTGTTATATAAGAAACATATCCCAGATTCTCGTGCATGTAGCTCAGTCGTGAGTACCCAGCCATAGATGATTTATGCGAGAAAATGTGTGTTGCGGCGTCAGAACAGGTGGCACACAAACTTCGTACATCCATTACTTTTTTAAATCAAAATTCCCACCCACCATTTTTTGGTATAATGTTGAGGATTCGTTACTCTAACATCCACCAGAGTTTGGAGAGGTTTGAGGATGACTATTTTTTGTAAAGTGCGAAAATGTGGTTCTGTAGTAGTTGTGATTACAGAACCTCCGCAACTTCCAAGACCGATTACTTTTTCTGTTCGAAATTCCCACCCACCATATTTTAGTATATGGTTAAGCATGTGTTACTGTAACATCCACCAGAGTTTGGAGAGATTTGAAGATGACTATTTTCTGTAAAGTGCGAAAATGTTCGACATTTCTAGTGACATCAAATATCACCCAGAATCGGGCGTTCATAAGTTTTCTCCTATTGATCCATACTAAAAAATGGTGGGTGGAAATTTCGAATTAAAAAAGTAATGGATGTATGAAGTTTGTGTGCCACCCTTTCTGACGCCGCAACACACGTTTTCTCGCACAAATCATCTATGGCTGGGTACTTACAACTGAGCTACAAGCACGAGAATCTGGGATATGTTTCTTATATAACTGGTGGATAATACACTGAAATTTTGTCGATTCCGGATCAATAGGAGAAAAGTTATGAACGCCCGATTTTGGGTGATAGCTGATTTCAGTTGAAATTTTGAACATTTTCGCACATTACAGAAAATAGTCATGTTCAAATCTCTCCAAACTCTGGTGGATGTTAGAGTAACGAATCCTCAACATTATACCTAAAAATGGTGGGTGGGAATTTTGATTTTAAAAAGTAATGGATGTATGAAATTTGTGTGCCACCAGTTCTGACGCCGCAACACACGTTTTCTCGCACAAATCATCTATGGCTGGGTACTTACAACTGAGCTACAAGCACGAGAATCTGGGATATGTTTCTTATATAACTGGTGGATAATACACTGAAATTTCGTCGATTCCGGATCAATAGGAGAAAAGTTATGAACGACCGATTTTGAGTGATAGCTGATTTCAGTTGAAATTTTGAACATTTTCGCACTTTACAGAAAATAGTCATCTTCAAATCTCTCCAAACTTTGGTGGATGTTACAGTAACGTATGCTCAACCATATACTAAAATATGGTGGGTGGGAATTTCGAATAAAAAAAGTAATCGGTCTTAGAAGTTGCGGAGGTTCTGTAATCACAACTACTACAGAACCACATTTTCGCACTACACAAAAAATAGTCATCTTCAAATCTCTCCAAACTCTGGTGGATGTTAGAGTAACGAATCCTCAATATTATACCAAAAAATGGTGGGTGGGAATTTTGATTTAAAAAAGTAATGGATGTATGAAGTTCGTGTGCCACCCGTTCTGACGCCGGTGAGTGTTGCGGGTTAGTCTAGGCGCGCCTCAAATCTATGGCTGGGTACTTACAACTGAGCTACATGCACGAGAATCTGGGATATGTTTCTTATATAATTGGTGGACATTATACTGAAATTTGGTCGATTCCGGATCAATAGGAGAAAAATTATGAACGCCCGATTCTGGGTGATAGCTGATGTCACTAGAAATTTCGAACATTTTCGCACTTTACAGAAAACAGTCATCTTCAAATCCCTCCAAACTCTGGTGGATGTTACAGTAACACATGCTTAACCATATACTAAAATATGGTGGGTGGGAATTTCGAATAGAAAAAGTAATCGGTCTTAGAAGTTGCCGAGGTTCTGTAATCACAACTACTACAGAACCACATTTTCGCACTCCACAAAAAATAGTCATCTTCAAATCTCTCCAAACTCTGGTGGATGTTAGGGTAACGAATCCTCAATATTATACCAAAAAATGGTGGGTGGGAATTTTGATTTAAAAAAGTAATGGATGTATGAAGTTCGTGTGCCACCCGTTCTGACGCCGGTGAGTGTTGCGGGTTAGTCTAGGCGCGCCTCAAATCTATGGCTGGGTACTCACGACTGAGCTACATGCACGAGAATCTGGGATATGTTTCTTATATAACTGGTGGACATTATACTGAAATTTGGTCGATTCCGGATCAATAGGAGAAAAATTATGAACGCCCGATTCTGGGTGATAGCTGATGTCACTAGAAATTTACAACATTTTCGCACTTTACAGAAAATAGTCATCTTCAAATCTCTCCAAACTCTGGTGGATGTTACAGTAACACATGCTTAACCATATACTAAAATATGGTGGGTGGGAATTTCGAATAGAAAAAGTAATCGGTCTTAGAGGTTGCCGAGGTTCTGTAATCACAACTACTACAGAACCACATTTTCGCACTCCACAAAAAATAGTCATCTTCAAATCTCTCCAAACTCTGGTGGATGTTAGAGTAACGAATCCTCAACATTATACCTAAAAATGGTGGGTGGGAATTTTGATTTAAAAAAGTAATGGATGTATGAAGTTCGTGTGCCACCAGTTCTGACGCCGCAACACACGTTTTCTCGCATAAATCATCTATGGCTGGGTACTTACAACTGAGCTACATGCATGAAATTCTGGGATATGTTTCTTATATAACTGGTGGACATTACACTGAAATTTCGTCGATTCCGGATCAATAGGAGAAAAGATATGAACGCCCGATTCTGGGTGATAGCTGATGTCACTAGAAATTTCCAACATTTTCGCACTTTACAGAAAATAGTCGTCTTCAAATCTCTCCAAACTCTGGTGGATGTTAGGGTAACGAATCCTCAACATTATACCAAAAAATGGTGGGTGGGAATTTTGATTTTAAAAAGTAATGGATGTATGAAGTTCGTGTGCCACCCGTTCTGACGCCGGTGAGTGTTGCGGGTTAGTCTAGGCGCGCCTCAAATCTATGGCTGGGTACTTACGACTGAGCTACATGCACGAGAATATGGGATATGTTTCTTATATAACTGGTGGACATTATACTGAAATTTGGTCGATTCCGGATCAATAGGAGAAAAGTTATGAACGACCGATTTTGAGTGATAGCTGATTTCAGTTGAAATTTTGAACATTTTCGCACTTTACAAAAAATAGTCATCTTCAAATCTCTCCAAACTTTGGTGGATGTTACAGTAACATATGCTTAACCATATACTAAAATATGGTGGGTGGGAATTTCGAATAGAAAAAGTAATCGGTCTTAGAAGTTGCGGAGGTTCTGTAATCACAACTACTACAGAACCACATTTTCGCACTACACAAAAAATAGTCATCTTCAAATCTCTCCAAACTCTGGTGGATGTTAGAGTAACGAATCCTCAATATTATACCAAAAAATGGTGGGTGGGAATTTTGATTTAAAAAAGTAATGGATGTATGAAGTTTGTGTGCCACCAGTTCTGACGCCGCAACACACGTTTTCTCGCATAAATCATCTATGGCTGGGTACTTACAACTGAGCTACATGCATGAAATTCTGGGATATGTTTCTTATATAACTGGTGGACATTATACTGAAATTTCGTCGATTCCGGATCAACAGGAGAAAAGTTATGAACGCCCGATTTTGGGTGATACCTGATTTCAGTTGATATTTTGAACATTTTCGCACTTTACAGAAAATAGTCATCTCCAAATCTCTTCAAACTCTGGTGGATGTTAGAGTAATATATCCTTAACATTATACCAAAGAATGGTGGGTGGGAATTTTGATTTTAAAAAGTAATGGATGTATGAAGTTCGTGTGCCACCAGTTCTGACGCCGCAACACACGTTTTCTCGCATAAATCATCTATGGCTGGGTACTCACGACTGAGCTACATGCATGAAATTCTGGGATATGTTTCTTATATAACTGGTGGACATTATACTGAAATTTCGTCGATTCCGGATCAATAGGAGAAAAGTTATGAACGCCCGATTTTGGGTGATAGCTGATTTTAGTAGAAATTTCGAACATTTTCGCACTTTACAGAAAATAGTCATCTTCAAATCTCTCCAAACTCTGGTGGATGTTAGAGTAATATATCCTCAACATTATACCAAAGAATGGTGGGTGGGAATTTTGATTTTAAAAAGTAATGGATGTATGAAGTTTGTGTGCCACCAGTTCTGACGCCGCAACACACGTTTTCTCGCATAAATCATCTATGGCTGGGTACTTACAACTGAGCTACATGCACGAAATTCTGGGATATGTTTCTTATATAACTGGTGGACATTATACTGAAATTTCGTCGATTCCGGATCAATAGGAGAAAAGTTATGAACGCCCGATTTTGGGTGATAGCTGATTTCAGTTGATATTTTGAACATTTTCGCACTTTACAGAAAATAGTCATCTTCAAATCTCTCCAAACTCTGGTGGATGTTAGAGTAATATATCCTCAACATTATACCAAAGAATGGTGGGTGGGAATTTTGATTTTGAAAAGTAATGGATGTATGAAGTTCGTGTGCCACCAGTTCTGACGCCGCAACACACGTTTTCTCGCATGAATCATCTATGGCTGGGTACTCACGACTGAGCTACATGCATGAAATTCTGGGATATGTTTCTTATATAACTGGTGGACATTATACTGAAATTTCGTCGATTCCGGATCAATAGGAGAAAAGTTATGAACGCCCGATTTTGGGTGATAGCTGATTTTAGTAGAAATTTCGAACATTTTCGCACTTTACAGAAAATAGTCATCTTCAAATCTCTCCAAACTCTGGTGGATGTTAGAGTAATATATCCTCAACATTATACCAAAGAATGGTGGGTGGGAATTTTGATTTTGAAAAGTAATGGATGTTTGAAGTTCGTGTGCCACCAGTTCTGACGCCGCAACACACGTTTTCTCGCATAAATCATCTATGGCTGGGTACTCACGACTGAGCTACATGCATGAAATTCAGGGATATGTTTCTTATATAACTGGTGGACATTATACTGAAATTTCGTCGATTCCGGATCTATAGGAGAAAAGTTATGAACGCCCGTTTTTGGGAGATAGCTGATTTTAGTAGAAATTTCGAACATTTTCGCACTTTACAAAAAATAGTCACCTTCAAATAGCTCTGAACTCTGGTGGATGTTAGAGTAACATATCCTCAACATTATACTAAAAAATGGTGGGTGGGAATTTCGAATAAAAAAAGTGATGGACTTAACAGTATGTTCAACTCTGCATACTATTGTACCTACCTATTACTTATCTTGTTAAAAGCACGAACTAATACCGTTGAAAATGGTCGTGTATTTTTCTACAGGGTTCAATCATGTCAGAACTTCAAGAAAATTTCAGTGGAGATTCGTTTTTTGATGGATTCGAGAAGTTGGGCGAATAAGAAGTTCTGTTGTAATGGAATGATGTGGCCGCGCGGCTCGGAAAGTGTTGCGGGTCAGTCTAGGCGCGCCTTAAATCTATGGCTGGGAGTCTATGGCCCATTTCACACAGGTCTGCCCCCAGTGCCTTCCCCAGCCTTCGCATAGCTGGTCACTTTTCATCAACAGTTTTTCCCCAGTTTTCTCATGACATAATCTTCCACTTTTCATGTTTCTTGTGGCATTCTTCATATTTTTATAATCTCTACACCCATGATTAATTCTAAAAGTAAAAAATGAGTAAAACATTGTACCTGAATTTGACATTTTCAACAACCTAGGAAATTGAAAAACTAAAAGATTGTCGCAGGAATCATCAAAATCGACCAATAATTGCCAGAGAAAAGTGGGAAAACCGATTATTCACTGACTGAGACCACCTTAAAGTTCCTAAAGTGTTTCTGAAGACTTACGTTCTTGTTCAATGTGGCCATGTTGATAGTGGGATCGAGGATCATGACCTTTGTGACGGCTTGCTTTAGATCGTGGGCATCGTAACTGCTAGTCAACACTCTTTCGACCGCTGCCAGCTCTAAACTAGGAGATCCTGCAATGGGGTATTTCAGTCAATATTTTATTTTTATTATTATTATTATTATTATTTTTTTTTTTTTGGCAAAAGAGCATGGGTCAGGAATAACGGTAATTGGGTCTGTTCATCGAGAAAATGTTTAGAAGAAATTAGGGAAGCTAATGAAAGTTGAAGATTTGAATGATGTGACGTATGAGGGGTGTGCAAAAAGTAAGTTTCCCCAATTTTTAAAAAAAAATTACCTAAGCGAGAGAAAAAATCCCGCACATTTCACACCTGCGTAAACATGTTGGCGAGACTGTGTAGAAGTTTCAAAACGCCAGGTTAGTTTGTTTAGCTGTTATCAGTTTTTGAAATGGAATTGCTGATCCAAGTTTCGTCCGCCTGCGAGGTGCATTCTGTTATCCGGTTTTTTACGGCCCAAGGAAAATCTGCGACGGAAATTCACGGGGAACTTGTCACAGTGTACGGGGACAATGTTATGTCAGTGCAAATGGTGCGTCGTTGGCGCCAGGACTTTCTGGGGGGGGGGGGGGGGCGTGCAAATCTTCACGACGAAGCCCGAAGTGGGCGCCCATCGACTGCGACGCAAGGGGAACCGGTGGACTCACACTCGATGAGATAATGGTCCAACTTCCAGCACGTATTGAGGTGAGTCGTAGGTCAATTGCCAACATCCTAAAGAAGGAATTAGGGTACTCCAAAGTTTGTGCCAGGTGGGTGCCTAGGCTGTTGTCTGATCAGCAAAAACAGCAGAGGGTTGGAGCTGGTAGAAAATTAATGGAACTCATTGAGGGTGAGGAAGATGTTTTTTCACGTGTGGTGACTGGGGATGAGTCATGGGAGCACTTCACCCCCGAAATGAAGACCCAGAGCATGGTTTGGCAGCAAAAAGGAGCCCCACCTCCCAAAAAAGCCAAGATCGTGAACTCTGCTGGCAAGATTATGGTCACTGTTTTTTGGGACATGAAGGGCATTTTGCTGATTGAGTACATGCCACGTGGCACTACCATCAATGCTGTGACATATTGTGAGATTTTGAAGAGGCTGAGAGCAGCAATAAAGTCGAAACGACCCGGAATGTTGTCAAAAGGAGTCCTGCTCTTCCACGATAACGCAAGACCTCATTCAGCTGCACTGACCACTGTAAGGTTCTCTTACAAAAGATTTACCCGTGATGATGGAATTATTGCGGGGTAAAAAAAAGGGGATTATCTTGAAGATAATGAACTGTAATATAGTTCAAATATATTATATTTATTACTCGAATGTTTTGAGTAACTCGAAATAAAAAGAAACAGAGATTCAAATTAAAGAAAATGATACAGCTCACCAAATGCTGGGTTTGTTTTAAAAGGAGGTTGTCGCGCGCACAAAAGGTAAAGACAGACTCCTTTTAAAACAAACCCAGCATTTGGTGAGCTGTATCATTTTCTTTAATTTGAATCTCTGTTTCTTTTTATTTCGAGTTACTCAAAACATTCGAGTAATAAATATAATATATTTGAACTATATTATAGTTCATTATCTTCAAGATAATCCCCTTTTTTTTACCCCGCAATAATTCCATCATCACGGGTAAATCTTTTGTAAGAGAACCTTACAAAGTGGTAGCAGAGCAAACAAGATCCAAGCAACATTCATTAAATTTAAAATCGTGAAACGTGCTTTCATCCTCATAAAAATAGCCAAGATAACTTTGGAACACAAGTTCAAGGACAAGCAAAGACAAGTACAATCTCATTGTAAGGGCCTAACTTCATTGTTTTCTGGACACCGAATGTTGTCAAGATTTCACTCGGTCAAATCCACCCATCAGTATCTGAACAATCTAACCGAGCAATCTGAACTGACCTTGACCGAGAATCATGGATTGTTTTGCATGCAAACTTTCCGACCCGCCCGCAGATCCTGTAGTATGTGCGAATTGTAAACAAAACTTTCACGCAAAATGCACAAGACTCGGAAATTTAGAATCGTGGACAAAAAAGAGCTATGATCGTCGCGCAGCTTGGAAATGTGACACTTGTAAAGTAAGTGCAACCCTGGTACCTACAGAAACCGCCAAGGTCACTGATATTCCTCCAACGACTCCGCCGGTTTGGTATTCGCGATTAATCGAGGATTTAAAAATAATTTCGAGCGATTTACAAGGACTCCGACAGCAAAACGACGAATTAGTCCAAATGAATTCCGATCTACAGGATAAGTATGCCACACTATGTACAGAAAACGAAAATCTAAAACATGAACAATCATCTTTACGCCAAAAAGATGTAGCACTTCGACAGGAACTGGAGGATCTTCGCGAACAAGTCCGCAACCAATCCGAACAAACCCAACCTCTGGATATAAATTTATTGGAATACCGCAATAATCGTCTACTTGGTCAAACTGAAGATAAACTTCCAAAATACGTTGAAAACGAGATAGGAAAAATACCAAGATTATACACTGATAATCCTTGGAGTCTCATCAAATTTTTGGAAAAACTGTTTTTGCTAAACGAAGTGAATGCTTGTTTTTTCAACCAAATTTATCGTCGAGTGGCCACTTATCAGCACAATACTATTCTACAACGTCTTGCAACAGAGCCAAATTTAACATTTCGGCGAGTAGCAGACAGATTGTTGGATGAACTGACGACGCCTCAAACTAAATTGTGCGCGCGACAAAAGGTAAAGACAGACTGGACTCCCGGTGACAGTTGAGAGGAGAGATTCATCTTGCAGCGCTATCTCTCGATAGGCCATCGAAACTTTTAGACCCTCTAGTAGAGTCATCTGTCACCGGGAGTTACTACTCTCTCTTTTACATTAATGTATGAAATTTCGGACGTGACACCACTCAGCTCCTTCATTCCTTCAATTGGGACATTTTTCCTCATCCCCCATACTCTCCAGACCTAGCCTCTTCAGATTTTTTCCTCTTCCCATTCCTCAAGAAGCATTTGGCTGGGAAACGCTTAAACACAGATGAAGAATTGAAGTCCGGACTTGAGACGTTTCTTGCGGAGGTGGATGGAAACGTGTATGCCGGAGGCTTGAAAAAGCTGCAGCAGCGGTACCAAAAGTGCTTGGATTTAAATGGCGATTACGTCGAAAAATAATGAGATGTTGATGAATCTTCTGAATCTTTTAATAAAAATTGTCTATCTGTCTTAGTTTTTTTTAAATAGGGGAAACTTACTTTTTGCACACCCCTCGTAGTAACTTGTTGTGACGTATTAACTTGCTGACCTTGGATCGAGACATTCCACTAATCCCGTGCGGTCTTGAACGCCTCGTGGCCTTGGATACTACAAAATACTACGCACACACGCCCGTGGGGTAGTGCACCTGCGTTTATGGAGGCACGCCTTTTTTTCAAACGTGTGATCTCTTTATTTAATTTTTCTGCCACATGTTACAGTATCAATGGGCAAAAAGTTGGAGTATAGAGGTTTTCAATGGTGCTGAATCCAAATTTGAGGTGAAAAGCCTGAGTTTCCGACCCACCGAAATACCCCATTAGATGGTTTGGACGTTAGCGTGATAAATTAAATTTCAGTGGAATTTATACAACTGATAGGTAGGTTTGATGTGGTGGTATTAAAACTTGAGCAGCTTCATTAGGGAATGATCTTCAACAAACTAAGGAGTGCGCTAACCGCCGTGCTATTAGCAGCCGAATTATGACTGGTTCTTTACATCAAACTCCGAGTGATCCTACACCTGACTTCTAGGTTGGCCTCTTCAACCCAGTTAGAACTACTCAAGTCAATTTTTACTCCATTGAATACAAACTTCGTTGTATTGATCAAGAAAACGGCTGTCACAACTTTTTGTGTTTTATGAGGGTGCAGCGGTGCTATGCTTTGAGGGTCAAGGAACTGTGAGCTCTCTCAGAGAATGACCTTGAGATCAGTTTGTTTTTCGTACTTCAGTCAAAAGTTCAAATGATGGCTTTGGCATGCAGCTATCAGAATCAGACGGGTTCTTAAGTGTTTTTTTTTCCTTTCTTAGTTAATTTCTTTAAATTTGGACGAAAGCCCCCTCATTCAACTGAGGGACATCTTAAAGGTGAGGAAGGGAACAAAAACCTACGGTGGGTTCCGTAAAAACCGGGCTCTCTTGTGTGGTACAGAGATGGATCAGTCATGTGTGGAAGATCTGGCATAGGCATTAAAGGCCCTTCGGCCAGCCTCGTAAAGTCTCTTGGGACGAATGCCACAATCTTTCAGGCAGAGGTTCATGCAATTCAATTATGTGCTGAAGAAATGCTGAACAAGCATCTCAACAGAGCCACAGTATACATTTTGTCAGACAGTCAGGCTGCCTTGAAGGCCATTGCTTCATACACCATAAATTCGAAGCTGGTTTGGGAATGCCTGAATACCCTCAAAACTGTGGCCCAGAACAACCAGGTTACCCTTCTATGGATTCCCGGTCATGAAGGTCATGAGGGTAATGAAATTGCCGATAACCTTGCTAAAAGAGGCTCAGAGTCCCTGCCAATAGGACCAGAACCGATCTTGGGAATCACCAAAAGTTGTTTACAAAACGTGGTTAAAAACTGGGAAAAAAAACGAGCGAGTAAGATACTGGCAAAACCTCCCAGGTCTGAGACAGGCAAAACTATTCTTGACGTTCTCGAAGAAGCGGGCTAACGAGCTCATAGCTATGCCTAAAAAGGACGTCAGAATACTTGCGGGCCTGTTAACAGGCCACTGCCCACTTCGATATCACCTAAAGAAGATAGGCAAACTAACAACGGACATCTGCCGCTTCTGTGATATGGAAACGGAAGATGCCGAACATATTATATGCTACTGTGAAGCACTGAGTCGAGCTAGATTCACAACCCTTGGAAGTGATGTCTTAGTGCCTGACGACGTTTCTAAGTTGACTTACACTGATCTTCTTCGCTTTGCTAAAAAGTGGGAAGAAGGGGTTTTCAGTAAACTCTTCTTAGTGGGCTAATATAGCCTGGAGGCACTCCACAATAGACCTCGTTAGGTCGCAGTGGAAGGAGTCTGAAAATCAGCTCGCAGTAAGACCTACAATTATTTAAAAAAAAAAAATGCTTTGAGGGTCAAGGAACTGTGAGCTCTCTCAGAGAATGACCTTGAGATCAGTTTGTTTTTCGTACTTCAGTCAAAAGTTCAAATGATGGCTTTGGCATGCAGCTATCAGAATCAGACGGGTTCTTAAGTGTTTTTTTTTTCCTTTCTTAGTTAATTTCTTCAAATTTGGACGAAAGCCCCCTCATTCAACTGAGGGACATCTTAAAGGTGAGGAAGGGAACAAAAACCTACGGTGGGTTTCATCAGGAGACTCGACATCCATGTCTGATGAGCTGAGAGCATGAGGGATGGGGTCATTGTAATCGGCTTCCATCGCCAGGGAGAGCTCGTCTTCAGTTAGAAGCGCTCTGGTCGAAGGCAGGTCAGTCATTTCCCTGCAGGTCGGTAAGTCTCCGTTCACCAACGTCTCACCCACGAGGTACTTGAGCCGGCGCCTTTCAATATCGGTCGCTCTGGGTATCACAGCTGCCAACGCCTGGAATACAAAAGCCAAATGGCAATGTTGAACTCAATGAAATAACTGGAGTACCCTTCTTTCACATGAGAATGCGACTAAGGTTATGAATTAGAATAAATAAATTACTTTGACTCAAAAAGGGGCAATTCAAGGTATACATCAGAGCTGAACCAGAGATGGTAAGTGGAGCAAAAAAACTGAACTGTAAGATATCAGGATTTCAGTTCATTGGTTAGCGACAGGAAGTTCAAGCAGTTTCAATATCTGCTTACATACACAATATTGTAAAAATGTTGGTACAGAGGAACAACAACTATGGAATTTGCAAACAAACTATCCAATTTATTCAGACATGAATCTCACACACCACACAAAACTTTAAACATTTCCTCGTTGCTCTAAAATCCATATGATCCAACACCTGTTCACTAGGTACCCCTGAAATTAGTATTGGAGAACTTTAAAACAATATAAAGCTTACATGCTTTCTACACCAAGACCTAGTATATCCAAGACCTATAGTATCCAGGGCCACAGAAAAGGATTTATGTCCATTGCGTCATTGTTGCGAACCAATCAGAAAGAGAACTCAACTAGTTGGACGCTGGACTTGTTGGATTTCAAAACTGCGCTGAACTATAGTTATAATTTTTGCAGGATGAATATTCCTTCCGAGTCTACTAAGGTAGCGGAAGCATTTTTTTTACTTTACAAGGTTGAAAAAACAAAGTACATCAAAATCAAAATTTCCATTCGCTTTTTGCGTTTTAGACCTTGTTGAACATTTCTGGTTTCGTGTCTGCCATGAAATCCTTGTGACGGGAAAATCTATCCGAAGTTATTGTCCGATTCCGATGAAATGTTCAGGGATTGTGCGGGTTGGCGTGTAGACGGGCCCCTATGAAAATCATGGCGCTCGGATTGATAGAAGCCTCTGCGCATAAGCAAACATAAACACCTTGTAACAACCATAACTTCTACATTTTCTACCAGAATTCGATGACATTTTCAGGAATGGTGCGAGTAGCTGTGCAGATGGTCCCCTATGAGGGTGGTGCAAGGTACTTAGAGATTGATGTTTTGAGAGTAGCTAAAATGCATCGGATCATCAATACAATCGGGTTATGGATACGAGGATTGGTTAGTTGATAATACTGGTGACCTCCTAATGGCTTATAATTCAATCATTACAAGGGGAGCTATGTGCCACACACTTGGCAGACTTTTTATTTCATTCATTCAAGAATTATAGAATTATCTTCCAAGGAAGGCTCGTATTATACTGTCAATACAAATAAGTAAAAAGTGTAAAGTTTCAAGTATATGTTGCTGAGAAGCGATTAAACCCCAAAAGGTAAGCATTTTTCATACAATAAAAGTGTTTCGTCGCTTTATTAGGGGAGTAAGTGCATACCTTGTGCAAAGCAGAGGGCGTGACCCTAGTGCCCTGCCAACATCCTCCATGAAGGGCTCTCCGCACAACATTGGACGCCTGGACCTGAACCAAACCGTCTCTGTACACAGTAACCTTCCCATTGGCTACTTCTGACGTCACATCAAGCTCCAAGCAGTCTCGGTACATGAGAGGTATCTCTTTCATGATGTTATCACGCTCTACCACTCGATTTATAGACTGAAAAAAAAAAATCATTTTTTAGACCAAAGTGGATACATATCAGAAAAAATACACACCATTCATTCTGAAGCAAAACCAGCCAACCAACAAAAGTCAAATTAATATACTTTTTAAAAATCTTAATTCTCTACGTTTTTTTCCTTGAATTTTCAACTTACCAGGTATTGATCCTGAACAAGATTATGAAACTCTTGATTCAGCGAAGGGGTGAAGTTGTTCGGTGTGATCCCGACTGCTATGCAATAACCAGAGATCAAGTCGGTCGTGACTGTACAGTAAGCATCAATCTCGGGTTCTCTTTTCCAGAGATCGAATGCAAATTGGCACTCTCGGAGAGTTACTTGAGCGTCTTTGTATGATTCTCGTAGCATCAAGTAGGAAGCAATATCCATCAAAACCTATAAAATTACAACAAAAATACATTAAAAACAACTTGAAGGGAACTCCGAGATGTCGTGGAAAAAATTATATGAACAACAAACCCCAAACCACTAGAGGGTCATGTACGGCTCAGTCAAATCGAGACATCATCAAAAATGTAGCTTAGAAATTACAAACTCACTTGCCTTTGTGGTCGACCTGACCTAGGAGCGCCTTCGGAAATCTCACTGAAACTCGTACAGAACCCCAGAACTACTTGAACTGTACTTAATTATTTTGTAAAAGAAAAAGGCAAGTATTCGACTTGAAAACTTAGAGCAAAACTCCTTTTTTATTGTTGTCTTGTTACATAACAACGGTAAATTTGATCAACTGTTCGAGGTATGAAAATAATAATAACTGATGGCTATTTACAACATACTCCCGCGCGAGGAGATTAGCGGCGAAACCGTCTTATAGTCTCTTCGTCCCTGGCGCCTTCTAATAGGTAAATTCTTTGCAGGGGGCGAGTCAACACTTGTCCTGCAGCCGTTCGAAGGCGTGCGACTCTTGGATGTCCGTCACGTCCTGCTATCAATTCTTCGACCCTAGCCAGGGGCCAATCTTGGCGACGCTTTCCGTCGATATTCAGGATCACCACGTCGCCAACTGCTAATTTTCTGGCTTCATTTTTGGATGGTTTCTGCACAAGTTGGCCCAAGTATTCGCTACGGAACCTGGACATCAAGGCTTTAAGGACCTTATGGCGTTGTTGAAGACGTGTTTCGAGACTAGTGCCCTCTACCATGTCGACTTCGGGCATGCACATCTCTGGTAGGTCTCTCAAAAACATGGCAGGTGTCAAGGGTTGTAGATCATCTGGATCTTCACTGACGTAGGTTAGAGGGCGACAGTTCAGCAGCGTCTCGCTATCACATATCAGCGTTGTGAGCTCTTCCACGTCTAACCGAGCTTTACCCAAAGCCTTTTTCAATATTCCTTTCAACATTCGGATCAGGCGTTCCCACCACCCGCCCCACCAAGGGCTCGCAGGTGGAGAGAAAATCCATTTGATTCTCCTCACGTTACTGATTTCTTGGATCTTTCCCCAGTCTAACGTGTCAAATGCGTTGTCGGCACCTCTCATATTTGTACCATTGTCACTGTAAATGCACGCAGGCCTCCCTCTTCTTGCAACAAACCGCTTGAGGCTCATGATGAAAGCATCTGTACTCAACGACAAGACAACTTCCAGATGTGCTAAGAACGGTGGTCAATGCACCATGGTACTTTCGAAACGAACGTCTCCATCATGAGCTTTGGATCGAAATAATAGACGATGCTATAAAGCGACAAGCTGTGAGACACCTACAGCGGCTAAGATGTCACATCAACGAGGAAGCTGTCCAACTCCTTGATACAAGTGATATCATCAGAAGAGTGAAGCGTACCAAACCACTTGACCTAGCTTACTTGTGAAGCAGTGAAGTGAAACATCCACCATAATCAACAAAACTCAGTGATGTATCTTAGTTTTGAATATATGTCCATATTTTCAAAATAATATTGTTGATAAGTTTTACTTGGTGCAATAAAGTATATTGAAAAAAAACTAGAGGGTCTGCCGACAGATGCAGACCGACCAGAATGCTTATCACTTCATATTACGATGCTAAACAGGACTTATGGTTGACTTCAGAATGTCGGAACACCATCAGGCTAATGACAGGTATTCTAACGAACATTACGGCTTCTGAAGAATGCTGAATACCATGGACAGTCGTATTTCACCAATGAATCCATGCGAACAAGAAGAGGATTCAGTCGAACACTTCTTGTGCAAATGAAACCGTTCCAGGAGATCCAGAATGGAAGCATTCGGTCACCAACTAGAGGAAAGCGCAAAATTTCGTGAAAAGGATAAAGAAATTAGCTGTTCTCAGCAAAAGTTTTACAAACTCTGCCCTCAATATGTTTTTATATACACTAATTCCGCTCTCAGATTTACGATTCAGGCCTCAAATACGCAATGAACACCGACTCGACTAACCGCCAGATGGTAATCTTAGCAGACTCACTAAGTATAATAACCATAAATTAGGTTACCCTAGATTAGACAGCATCCCTGACTTCATTGGGTACCCTCATGCGAGGTTTCCCATGCGCGGAGAATTGCAGGCGTATGGAGGAGACGGAGGTGTTGCTACACCTTCATGGCAATCATAGGATGATTGATACGCCCCTTTGTCGTAGCCCAGATTCCCATAATCGTAGTTATGTCCTCCGTTCGACCAAAATTTTATGGGTTTACAGAAAGAAAAAAATATTGCGTGTGATTCATGAAATCAATAGAGAAATTCCTCGTGATATAAATGAATCCACACAAAATGACAAATTTTGAAAATTCGTTCCTTTGTCAATATAAATTAACATTTTTATAATAACCAAGCATGATGACTAACCTGACAACGGAACTGGTTGAAAGATATGGGTAACCCGACATCCCATTTGTGAACGACATCTGCAACGTACTCGGACAAGACAGTGAAAGTGGCTAGTTTGGGCATCATCATTCCTCTCGGCATTTTAGTGACGGACAACTTCTTCAGGATGCTCAGGCTTCTTTCAGAAGCGGCTTCATTCACGTCCTCACAGGGCAGATCGTTCATCCTGTAGAAATGGTTGGTTGGTTTAAGTATCTTGAGTTATTAAAGGACAATACGAATATATCCGTCATCAATAACGTACTGATGATAACAAAAGATTATTCCAGATGGAAGTTTCTTGAACGATGATACCAAAAGTTACGAAAGTAATTACTGCTGAGGAGAAAAATCAATGATGTACAATTTTTTTATTTGAGTTTTCTACCTTTTGTTTAGGGAAATTGAGTTTGAATGGAAGAAAACGTGTTCCTTGAATGAATTCAAGTGTTATAACCAGGGATCGGATTCTTATGTATTTAAAAAAGCAAAATATGCAACACATATATTGTCATGAGCCTTCAACAACCACTGCCAGTGTCCACGAAGCGCCCACAGCTGGGACAACGATGAAGGGTGGTGGTGCTGATAGCGGTTGATAACGGGCTGTCAACCCCGACCGCGAACTCCGATGGGAACACCACGAAAGTAGGCCAGTCCCCTTCCAAAATTATATGAAGTGCAAGGAGAGCAGAAATATGTAAAAGCACAATTTCTGTAAGTGGCAAGAGGCCTCATTCTTATTCTGGATGACAATCAATACAGTGTCGTAAAAACCGATTCCCCTCTCGTCCGTGTGACTTATTTAAACACCTGGTCCAGGTTTTAGTAGGTCCTACTAGGACCAAGATCGTCACAGCCTGGCGCAGTCAATAGTACTCGAACCTACGCTCCCAGAGGGAATCTGATTTCTATTTTTACTGTTGAGTCATCAAAAATTAACTTCCCTCGACCGGGGATTGATCTCCTATCGTTCCGATTCTGAATCGGAGCTCCTACCACTTGAGCTAAGGAAGTAAATGGACAGAAATGCGAAGAGGTCGCTGATCACAACATCTTCCCCCCCCCCCCCCCGTTAGGAAATCTTAGGTACTCCGTTACCTAGTCAGGGCCTGCGTTTTTTACAACCCATAGAGAACGCGTATTTTTGACTGGCTTCAGAGTTTTTTGTTATTGTTCCTTATCGACGGGGCGGAGGATCTGCAGACCTCAACGTTTGTCCGAATAGGCAGTGGCTCGACTCGTGTCTTGGGAGGGAGTAGTTTTTATGACCTAGTCTTAATGAATTATTGTTTCTCTGAGAAATGCTAAGGAGATCGTTCGGGTCCTTCTGACTGCGCCATACTGTGGATTCATCAAAAAGTAACTTCCCTCGACCGGGGATTGATCTCCTATCGTTCCGATTCTGAATCGGAGCTCCTACCACTTGAGCTAAGGGAGCGAATGGACAGAAATGCGAAGAGGTCGCTGATCACAACAATATCTATTTATTTTGGTATAATATGCGATAAATATGTAAGAATGTTGGAATATTTTCAAAAATTATTTATAAGCTCATAACGAACAGTTGTTCAAAAGAAAAAAATGGTTAGTTGAAAAAGAAGGGTTAAATGTGGAATTTTCTCTTTGAAATTACTCGCCACGACAAGGTACTCCAAATGTGACAATGAAGCGGCGACCATCTGGACGAAAAATCGCCTTGTACCTACTGACCGACCATTCAACGCCCACAGAAGTCATCGGTTAGTTCTTGAAGGCGGTGATCTCGTTGGGAGTGAAGGCAGCACAAACACTGGAGATTTTAGATCCTTTGAAAATATCCGCAATGATGATGATGATCCGTATGATCAATCACCCCCCTCCCAAGAAGATATTTAACAATCAATTGTCTGTTTGAGATTTTATTTGAGCATGGAACATGATTGAGCCTGGGACTTACAATCCGATAAGTGACATGCATGGGTTATTCCCCATCCCATCACTACTCCGCCAAAAAGCGCTGCTAAATTTTAGCCAAAGGCTCTAGGCAGTAAGTAAGGCGAGACCCGATGCGGGTTAACATTAATTTATTAGCTGGAGGTGTGCCCTTATGAACACTTCAAGCAAATTTTCGAAAAAATTTAAGCAGTTTCAGTGGCATTATAAATTTTAATAGCCAAAGTATTAAAAAAAAATCAAGTTCAAGATTTGGGACATCTAGGTATATTTGAAAACAAAACTTAGGTTATACCATATTTTTTTCGTGATTGGCCATCCTGTATGATAACTTGAACCGTGAAACATTAAACTAAGACAGAAAACAACGAAATAAAGTTCGTAGGTATATTTTTTAAAATTCACCATAAAACAGCCAGTTTTGCCAGGGTTTGCATAAAACTCTCATATTGGGCCGCGTATTGGAAACAGCCTACATTTTGCTTAGGACACATCCATTCTATTATGCCTGGTTTCACGGAATAAAATTATTACCTACTGTCAAATTTTCATGCGTGAGTATTTTTCCGAACTAAAACCTTTCCGCAAACTAGGGCTTTTTCTAGGGTTTTTCGGGACAAAAATGGAATTCCCTGAGTTTTCCCGTTTTACTGTATTTCCCTGTGTATTCCCGGTTTTCCAGGTCGCTGGACACCCTGATGACGCAGAAAATCCGAATGTTTCACTCCACCACGAGAAAAGGAAGAAACATCAACCTGGTACAATCACCATGGGCTCAATGGAAATAGTAATCGAATGTGAAGGCAATATGTGCTATAAGTACCAATAATTGATATACAGGTGGTACCAAAATTGAGGACCTCAGGAAACCAAGGCCCTGGGTATACCTACCCAGCTCTGGTGTGGCGAACTGGGATAGCCTTGACGCAACAGTATTCCATACGGAAATACTCGCCATTAAAGAATGTATCACAAAACTAACACAACTTCAACAGTGACAACAATAAGAAATCAATATTGATTATTTTCATCGACAGCTAAGCAAATATAAACCCTTCAAAATCCCATCACTACCTCAAACCTGGTGTGGTATAAATTAAAAATAAATAAATAATAAATGGTATAATAATGGTATAAATTATTATCAGAGGTTTGTGCCAAATTTGCAGGGAAGTTGCTCTACTCTCTATGACTTGTTGAAAAAAGGTAACAGATGGAATTGGAGGGAGGAACATAGAAGGAAGTTTGAAGAACTGAAAGGCGTGTTAACTTCAAAGACAACGTTGACTCATTACACCCCTTCGTTGCCAATACTGTTGTACACAGACGCGAGTGAGAAAGGAGTTGGAGGAGTTTTGTGCCACCGGTACCCTGATAAGTCAGAACGGCCAATAGCTTACACTTCCAGGGTACTTAGTTCTGCCGAACTAAAGTATTCTGTCATCGATAGGGAAGCCTTGGCAATAGTACACTCAGTCTGCAAGTTTGAGAGGTTTCTGTATGGGCGTCGATTCATTATAAAAACAGATCATAAGCCACTCATCTACTTATTTGGCGGTAAAGCAGAGTTACCAAAGGTAGCGATGTGTAGGGTTAGCCGATGGGCAATAATGCTGGCTGAGTTTGATTCTGAGGTTGAATTTGTTCCGGGAAAGAAGAACAGTCCAGCGGATGTCTTATCGCGGTTGCCTGGGGCACATACAGGGGCTGTCGAGGAGAACGACTTTGGCAGAAAAATTGCATTCACTCGAATAAAAGATGTTTCAATTTCCAAAAGTTTGTTGAAAAGTCGAATTCTGGACGATCCTCAGCTCTCAAAAGTAGTAAGTTACTTACAAAGCAATTGGCCAGATAAATCAAATGTGGCTGAAGAATTATGTACGTACTGGGAGAAGAAAGACGAGCTGTCTTATGAAGAGGAAGTACTTCTCTGGCGGGGTAGACTTGCAATTCCAGCCGCCTTACAAGAGACGGTTCTCCAGATTTTGCATGAAGGACATCCAGGAGCTTCAGCAATGAGATCGGTTGCCAGGTTGAATGTTTGGTGGCCATCGATGGAAAGACGCAACGAGAGTTACTTGAAAGGGTGCAAGGCTTGCCAGGAAAATCGGCCTTGGGACCAAGAATCTCCCTTGTATTCGTGGAATATTCTGGTCCCGAGTCCATGTGGACTTTGCCGAAGCCTTCGAAGGTCAATACTGGTTGATCATCGTGGATGCTACTAGCAAATGGCTGGAGGTACATCCCATGAAAAATATCACTGCAGAGCGGACAATCAGTATTCTACAAGAAATCTTTGCGAGATGGGGATTTCCGAGAGTCATAGTGTCCGATAATGGGCCCCAATGGATTGCCACGACTTTCAGTGACTCCACGTTCAAATGGTCTAGCTGAACGAGCTGTGAGGACATTTAAACAGAGGTTCGCGTCATCAAAAAGTGGAGGGGAAGATATGCATATGCGGTTGTGGAAATTCTTGATGTCGTATCGGAGTTCCGTTCATCGCACCACAGGAAGGACCCCTGCGGAATTGATGATCGGTCGGCAACTACGCTCCAAGCTTACCTTGCTCAAGCCAAATCTAACCAGTCGAGTCGAAGAAAATCTTTTCAGGCAGAAGCAGTACCATGATAGGGGAGTTGGTGTTGTAAAGGAGTTTAGAGAAGGGGACAAGGTTTGGGTGAAGAGAAAGAAGGAAGAGAAAACGTTTAAAGAAGGAATTGTCAAGGAAAGAACGGCTCCCATATCGTATGTAGTAATTGTGGAAGGAGTAGAACGGCGCGTACATGCGGACCAGCTAAGAGGAACAGAAGAGTGCAAAACTGGAGGGGGAGGAGTGTTGGATCCACATTTATTATTATAGTTATTGCCAACCACATGGCATGTGTTGATACGTGTGGAAAGTTCCCAGAAAATATAATTCATTCTAATTCTAACAATCTATTAGTTTCGTATCCTATTAAGTACCGATATCGATAGGTTGTTACAGAAACGAATCCACTTAAAGTGGATACCCAGACACTCCAATCGGCCCGAAATTGAATGAGCTGACAAACTAACCAAGGAGGATTCGAGAAATAAGTTCATTGGACCCTCACCAGTGCATGTAAAGAAAAGGTTAAAAACGCTGCAAATTATTACACAAAGGTTTATTATTTTTCTATGAAGATCACCCTTCTGCAAAGAACACTGCTTTGCCATTATCACCACCAACCAACATGAAGAAAAATATCGATCGCATTTCGGTCAGCTAAAATCTGAACGGAGATTAGGCTTCTTTTGCGATTCACACAAATGTTTCTGATTTATCGTAAGTCCAACCCTCAAGTTCTCGTAGGGAGCGAACGAAAAAACAAACAAGTTTTTCGTAAATTCCATTCGATTGTTACTATCAGTAACAGTTTCCTGTATCCCTAACAAAAAATAAAAGAATAACAGTGATAAATTATGCGCTGGCAAACTTACATGACACTATTTGGTTTGGTTGGTTTCCCATTGATGGTAGACGACACATAAGCCTTGAGAACCCATCGGTGGTAGAGGAAGACGGCAAATAACGCGTGTGGCTCCAACTCATCGAGGTTGAGGGTCTGGTGGTCTGGTATGTGGACGAGGTCAGAAGACACGGCGTCCAGCAGGTCTTTGAGGACGATGGCTTGGACATTCAGCGGAATCCTAGAACATCGGGCGATCATAAGAGAATCAATCATAATAGATGCATCATGCTTGCAGTTCCTATCACATCTTCGTTGCGTTATCACGGTTGGTCTCTGGATGGTCTCATTCGATCCAATAAATTCAATATTAGCTTAAATTGAAGAAACAACAACACCTACCTTTGTATCAAAAGCTTCCGAGCTGGGGCGTTTTGAGCATTTCAACCCTCAATTCACAACCCTTAGAAGTGACCAACATCAACCAAAAGCTTCGGGGCACAACTAGACCCCAAATGGAGCCTGTATACCAAATATTGATGCTTTAAAGCACAAAGTCACTATGTCCATCCATCTTCCTTTTTTTTTAGTTTCAGAAAAACTCAAATTCAACTAACTATCATAGACCTTTTTGACGATTATAGCTTGAAAATGTCTTCAAGAAATTAAAGAGGTTATGTTGGTTATGTTGCTAGCATTAGGATAGCTGATAAAGAGGTTTTTATCTCTATTATCTATTCCGTGATACCGCGCTGAACATGGCGCTGTGACGCGCGAAGGTAAGTTTACCACCCCATTTTACCTATTTGAATAAATCTATTTTCAATAAATTTCATCTTTCGTCGTTGGCATAGTTGTAAAGATCATGTAGCATTTACTTCTTCCAAGTTTTCTCCATTTTTAACTTTGCTAGAAGTCAAAATAGGTTTGATGCACCCATGCAACATGGGGCAGCCAGTGACGGTAGATTGTTGCTCCCAGGCAACGTTTAGCAGCCAGTGCTAGTAGATTGTTGCTCCCGGCCACCAGTGGGCAGTCAGTACATGGTTTCAAGCATACTAATTAGGTCAGTTGATTTTGCCTCATTAGTGCAAAAATCCTGTAAGATGGATAATTTCGCAACATTGAGGATATTTAGTCCATAGATTTGGACAGAAGTAGTTACCTACCTACTAGATACATGTATTTGAGCAATAATGTGCTTTTTCCTGTAGAAATTTTTGTTCACATCAAGATCAGACATGATGAAGTTCTGCAATTACACGATGATGACAAAAGTTACGAAAATGAAGAAATGGAATGTCTTATTGTGCTTTATCGCCATCAGAAAAATTGTTTTAGAAGTTCTCATGAGGGAACCAATAATAATTCAATATTTTTATTTACAAAAGTTGGCAGTGCTTGAGCCCTTTGCATTATCCATACTGTTCAACTTTTTTCATGTTTCATTTTTCAATATGACATAAATTTTCAGGAGGGTGTTACATTTTGCACTTTGGGTTTCGCTGAAATACCTACTTTCTGAAAAAAGGAGAGGTATTAGTATCAATTGCCTCCTATGGGGAGTTCAAATTGAAATTTCTAATTCTGACACTTTGTTTCATTATTCTCAGAATAAGAAACTAGTGGCTTTTGTTCATTATTCTTTGAATATCACATCTGTTCTATTCGTTAGAAACAATTCCTTATCTGGATTATCTTTTTTTAATTTCGCCAGGATTTCCTCTCAATATTTGCGTCATCTGTGATGCATTTTGACGACTGCTAGTTTACAATTTTTCGTTTGCTGTCGTTAGCTAAGTATAATGTTGAAAGAGTTCCAAAACACCTCATTTTAGAGGTCCAATCATATGAGCAACTTATGTATGAGTGATCGTTTGGGAACCAGGTAGGTATGTGACATTCGACAACGATGTAATAAAAATATTGAATTGGTCATGACAAATGGCCTATGCATTTGTCTAACTGAGTCAAGTTACTTTTTCGAGTTCCATAGTCAGTAGGGGAATGAGAAAAAAGTATTTTTTTTTTCTAATACCTACCTATTGATTGTTGGTGAAGACGCCTGCAAATAATTATTTATGGAATCATTCAGTGAAATGAGTACCTCTGAAAGCTCTACTATTCCGAGTATTGCAATAGATTCTTGACTATCATAGCCCAATGTTGCAGCCGAACAACAAGAAATACTTTCCGGCTGCCCAATATTGCACCGGAGCGACAAAATTTTAAAATTTGATATATGAGCAAATAATTTTTTTTCCTTCACTTTCACGTAGCAAGAGCTGTTTTTAATGAGAAATCAAGAAAAACTCGGAAATTTTCTAATTATTTCATGTCTTGGGCTATTAGGGGTTAAGGTATCTATATACTAAATTTGATCAAAATTGGTCCATGGTAACTAATGAAAGTGCCGCGTACGGCAGATGGAAGGCCAAAGTTTATTTCAATAATAAACCAAAAAACTTAATTCTAATCACATTTTCATTCTTGGATCAAAAACTTACTTGTTTTCAAATAGATCCAAATCGAACTTCAGGTAGGCGGCCACCTTAACTGCGAGGATTTTCAAACATTTGCCTCGTCTGTTGTAATTTTGAAGAGGAGGTGGGAGGAAGCCGAGGCCTGGCGGTAGCTCTTGAGGGGGACCATCTTTCTCGCCTTCAGATACGGAAATGAACTTCGACACCAACTCAGTTGGAGAAGGATCTGTAAATCAAACAAAATCTCTTAGGTAGATTTCATCTACTTTCACACACTTCTTCACATTTTCATGTGTGCATCATGTGAAGCATCTCCTTTCATAAAGATTTATGAAAGGAAGGTACCCACCACCTCCCCATCGATAAACACACCCAATGTGTGATCAACCGTACTCGAAGACTCAGTAGGAAGAATCATGCCATCCAATATAATAATATTAATAATAATTATTATTATTATTATTATTTTTTTATTGCCATTCAGATATAAATCCAGAGCAATACAGCGGATGGTACATAATATCACACAATAAATGTCATGTCAATGTGTCACAATAAAAAGATAAAATGAACAAAATAAAAATATCTTCAGTGGGCTTAAGTATTTGCTATTAACAGTCTTATCTCACTGGCTTCCCTCAAGTAATAAAATAGTCTGTTTGGGACGTTACGGTCACTTGTAGCCAGGATTCTTCTATATTGCTCCTCAAACGAGAGTGGCGAAGCGAGCACTGGAAACAGGAACTTCAACCGTGGGTCGGCCAACATGGGACATTGGGTCACAAAGTGAAGAGCCGAATCATCCGCACCCCAGTTGCAGAGAGGGCACGCTGACGAAAGGAATTCGATCTTCACACCTGCAACGAGGATCCGTGGTGCATGCCTGCCAAGCACTCGCAGCTGAGCCAGTGATCGGAGGATGAACATTGGCCAGTCCCGTACGAGATATCCTTGGGGCTGGAGTGAAGACTCTTGGAAGGCCAATGGACCATAGTCTGGGCAAGCCCGCGAGGTAGTTGCCTTTTGCAGGTCTATGTTAAGGGAGATGAAAGGCAGAGAGGTCATGAGGCCACTCAATGTGCGAGAGTCTGGCAGGAGTCCATAATCAGAAGGTAGGCCCATCCCGAGAGCACCCAAGGCATCCTCAAACTGCCTAAACCAATTGTATCTAGGGTCACAGAAACGCAGTCTAGAGAGGGCGGACAGGCGCTCCATGCACAGCCTAGGCAGGCGACCTGAGGGCATGCATGCAACCTTTCTCAACCATTGCATGGCCTCCCTCAACATAAGGGTGCTGAGCGAGAGTACACCAACCTCTGCACGCACCACCGCATTTGGGGTACCCCGAGGGATCAGCAAGATGCGCTTGTAGAAGCCCACCTGCACACGCTCCAGCGCACTGCCATACCGAAACGCCCACACCTAAGAGCCATACATCAGGACCGACCTCACCATCGCCTCAAAAACCCTCACCCGGGCAGACCATGAGGAGACCCCAGCCCTGACCAGAATGTTGATAACTGCCGCCGAAGCCAGGTTTGCACGACTTACAAAATGGCTAGATGCTCCAGAGAACACTGCAGAACTGGAGAAAGGGACTCCAAGGTACGTATATGATGTGACCTGCTCCACCACATCAGCCCCGAACCGAACTGGTACCTGCAGACTCTTGATTCCTCCACACTTCCTGAAGCACATAAGTTTGGTCTTGCTTATGTTAACAGTGAGACGGTTCTCCTCACAATATGCCCTCAGAACATTCAGTTTCCTGTTCATATCTGCAACTGAATCGTCCAAGATCACCATGTCATCTGCATATAACAGTACCAACTCGTCACTCTGGCCATTTATGTCAAGCCCAACACACCCTTTTGATCGAAAGCATTCTTCAATATCAGATAAGTACAGTGTGAAGAGGAGAGGGCTACAAATTTCACCCTGGAGTACGCCCTGTGTGAGATCGAGTGGGGCTGACAGGTTTCCATTAACCCTCAGCCGGCAGGATGCCATCCAATCTTGTAATCTTAAGAAACTTCGTGTTTGATTACACGACGAATGGAAGGAAAATTATCCAACTTGTTATTTCACAACAAAGCTGGTTCAGCGCAAGCATCTGAGAGGAATGCTCGATGTAGTTGGACATCCTGGGTCTGGAGGATCACTGGTTCATATTTTGGTGTACCACCACATTTTCCCCCACCCTGAACGTTTTTCCAGCCAGAAAGCTATCTGAATGTTTTAACTAATGTCCTGGTGGGCCCAAAATAATTGTATGATACTAAAAAGGAATTTTGTATCTCTAAGGGTCAGGAAGGAACTGTTGATGAGAATGGTCGTGCCCCTCCCATGTGTCTCCTAAAGTGTCGTCTAATCCTTCATACAGTCCCCACCGTTTCAAGAATTTGGTTGAAGTTCCTTTAGTATACTTCCTGTATAATAAAGTTTGTTTGTTCCCTGTAATGCATCTTCGTTTCCTTTCCCCTATTTGGTCACATCAGTCGAAGATGCCCTTTGGCAACTTCTAGATAGTTATTAGGTAGTACTTATTAGGTATTGAAATATTCAGGATTACCTCCAACAGGATTTTCCAAGTGTTTTTCGAGACGCGAAGGGTCCAACAAAAATTCAAACCAAAGCGTCGTGTCAGGAGACAACGGGACCGTCCCTGGTCGAAGTAGGTCCACATCCATGGTCAAAGATTCATGTACAATTCACAGTTATCCCTAGGATTTTTTGCAAGTCAGTATAAATAAAATCGCAGTAGAATTGTTTTTTTAAAACCCCTATTGATGAGAAACCGCCTTGAAGAAGAGTTAAAATCCATTGAAATCTGGTCATCCACGGATTCTTGAAGATCACAGAAAAACAGCCAGGATAGCACTAGAAAGAGGACCTTCTTCTTCTTCTTCTTCTCTGGATTTGTTGACCGTAATCTTGAGTTGCGTGGTCACATGTTTGTTGTTTTTCATGCTGTTCTTGTTGTTTTTCTTGTTTATTATTGTTTGTCATGAATTCTTCTGAATGAATGAATTCTCTGAATCAATTCTGCCTCTCCAATCCCTTTCAATCCTTCCTTTTGGTTAAATGGGGATGTCCATTGCCTCCATTACCTCCAACAATCGGGTCAGCCTCTTCAAATCCTTCAATCCCTCGCCCAAGTACTCCATCACTGCTTCCTCATTGTAATGATCGTAGGTTTTCGCCATTTCCTCCTCCATGTGCTCCTTCAGAACATCTGCTGTGAAAGCGCAGTCCAGGAAAAAGTGGAGCACATCCTGCACCTGAGCAGCTCCGCAGAGATTACAAAATGGGTCGCTCACCACTCTCATTAAATGTAGGAATTTCCTATTATTGCAGTGGCCAATGAGAATTCTATTTATTCTTGTTATGGTTTTAACATTTAGATCTCTTGCTTCAGAGAACCATGCCCTCTCGTTGATATCCAACTTGAGACGTCTCATCCAGCCCCAAGGTCCCTCCTCCATCGACCAATATTCCTGTTTCCAGGCTTCCCAGGTTTTCAATCGTATCTGGTCATAGAAGTCCTTGTAATCCATGTAGGAGTGTTGATCAATTATCTGGACCCTGGCCGCTAGAACACTCGCTCGATCGGCTCTCTCGTTTCCGTCCACCTGGACGTGTGAAGGGCACCACTGCAATTTAATGTCTATTCCAGATGTCCATCTGGCTTCTAGGCTCTCGTACGTCCTAATTAGTGGTATTGGTATAACTCGACCCCTTTGCAGATTCCTGAGCGCAACTGTAGCTGCCTGAGAGTCAGTAATTATGACGAATTTACTCCCTGGAGAATGATCATCAGTGTGCTGAACAGCCATCTCAATACCATTAAGTTCAGCTTGGAATATGCTTGTGGCGTCTCGTAGTTTCTTTGACTCAGTATAGTTATGATGTCGACACCACATTGCAGCAGCACTGCCATTGTGGTTTTTTGCTCCATCTGTATATATTTGTATATGGTTTGAGTAGTTGTTGTTGATGTGCTCAACAGCTCGCATCCTTGCTTCTTCTTGGAATGTTGTTTTTTTCTTGATCCCCGGTATTTCTGATTTCAGTTTTCTCATGTGTGTAGTGTCAACTCTTGTATGCAAAGAAGATGTATTGGGTAAATAAATGTTGTTGAGTTCAATTTGTTGGAAAACATCTTGGATCAGAGCTTTTCTACGCCTGTGTGTGGGCCTATTTTGTCCTGCCAATGCTTCATGCAAGGTTGACAGGGATTCTCTTAAATCTGCGCTGTTGGTTGCTCGATGTAAAATTTGTTTTGTTGCAGTTGTAAGCCGCTGCTTTTACTGACTTGAGAAACGGGATGCCAGTATTGAGGACAAGTCTCAACACTGTCACCAATTTGTAAGCCTACTTGTCTAGGTAAAGTTGACAAATGAATTTAGTTACCTAGCCCAAGTAGCAACTGAGTAGGTTCCTGAAGGGAAACTACTTTGTGTTTAACTGTGAAATGGGGGAGACAAGAAAAGACCGAAACAACTTAATTCTACGTTAAATTTAGGATAATAAATGGTAATTACCTACCTGTGAAGTATGGTAGCTCTTCGAAGGTGTTGACTCCTGGGTTGTTTGAATACTAAATATAATGCTGTTAAACCTGAAGGGTGTTTTGTTTTACCTTGGAGCTCCAAGTGTGTCCTGTGCCAGAAGGGCGTGTCCTTCGTGTCTTTTGTGTCTAAAACACAAGTGACCCAACCGACCAGTCGGACGTGTTCTTTTGCGAAGTGTCTCCTACGGACACGACCTGATGGGTCTGAAATGAATTAAAGATTAAATATTGAAAATTGAAGTTATTTATTTACCCCTAAATACCTCAGCTGATATGATGCAGGATGAACTCAAAGAGAACACAAGATATGGAGTAAAATACCAGGTAAGTAGATTTATTTAAGGACACAAGTGTGTTGATAACAAAGTAGTACAAGCCTGAGGGGCAATTGTTGAACTTGACAAGAATTACGAATGAGATCGTGTTATAGGGTAAGACTAGGGTTTAACAAGGTTTCCAAAATTGACAATACTTTCCAAATTCCTTTTCCGATACAATTTCCAAGCTGTGTCTTCGCCGTGTTCTAGTGTGTCTTTTAGAGTTCGTTTCTTTTTCTTATTACCAAAAATTACAATCTTTTCACTAACAATTTTCTACTATTCTCTAGAACTTTCTCCACTGTTTTATGTTTCACCTGCCTAACTATTTTTGGCCAAAAATGAGTTAGATACTTAGTTTGTGCACTCACGTGTTGGGCCCGAAGGTATCCTTGACGATCTTGATGCAGTTTGATGAAGTTCTCCAGTCGGATGCTGTTGAATCCAAACAGAGGGATGATGGGGACTACTCCTCAGCAAGTTCAGGGGATAATTACTCTCGCACTGACTTTAGAGAAAAGGGATAGGGGTGACTTTCTGCCAGAACGTACTCGTCACGCTTTTTGGGAAAAAACGTTCAGCCGGGACTTACTTGTTTGAGCTCTGGGGAAGGAGTGATGGCCGCCTCAGGCCGTCAGATCTCGAGGGTTTCCCCCCCCCCTTTCGTGACGTCATCCACGGCCTTCCTCTCCAAAATCAGGCTGCCATTCGGGTTTGGCTGAAGCTTTGCTGCTGTGGCGGACATTGACAGTTGTTTCACCCCCGGCATTCATGGATGAAGTAGTGTTCGAACGCCTCTGGTGGAGTTCGGCGTCCTTATCGTAGTGGGGCAGCCCCTGTAGAGCTGGCCCAGATTACCCCTCCACAGTCCTTCGCCGCAGGTGGCTCTGTGGGGGCGGCATCTTGGGGTTCAGGAAGGGAGGTGTCAACCTACCCCAGCCCCGTCACCTTGTTGGTTCCAGTGAGCAGGGGCTCACACAGTGCTTGTAACCCAATGTTCTACAGGAAGCAAACCCGTGAGAGCATGAAGTGACACTATTGGAGACGTTTTTACTGCACCTAGAATTTGTCGCAAAGCTTGATTTTGGAGTTTTTGAATGACCTGTAAGTTTTTCTTTGTGGACGTCAGGTACAGACAGGCTCCATAACTTATTTTAGGTAGGATTACTGATTTGTACAATGATAACTGCTCACAGAGTACCGGAGACAAGGAACCAGACTTCTTCTTCGACTTCATGCTACATTTGTGGATATTATATCTCACCCTAAGCCCTTTCTAGGCCCTTTTTATGCTCTTGTATAAACCATCTGCTATTCGGTGATAATGAAGCAAGAGCTCATTGGTGAAATGAGGGACCAGCAAAAAAACTTTTCCTCGCTTTCTGCGACATTTTACCTTTCAAAATGATGTAATAAAAATGTATAATGCTAATTAGGAGGCGATACACCGATTGTAAACGACTATAGGCTTTAAATCGGCCAGTCCCTAGTTTCTAAAGTGCTCATAGGAGAAATAAGGGACCAGGAAGAAAAAAAACATTGTGTTTAGTGCCAATTTCCGCAAAAAGTTGGTGCATATTTGTACCAACTTCTCCTAGAATTTGGAAATAATATATTTGATCTTGTGAAAGCATATTAAAGTTTTTTCTTGATGTTAACAACCCAGTGTACTAGCTCACTCATTTATTGTTTCCTGTTCTGCTTGATTCTGAAATTTTAAATGCTTGCATATGAGTCTGCAACACATTGGGACATTTTCATGTCAACCACTACACAACAAGGTAGTGAAGTAAGGTTGTTAGTTCATGTAGCCAAGCATCAAAATGAGGAAACATTTGATTGCTCTCTACGCAACACAGTGAGTCTTTTATTTATTTATTGGTCGCGTGGGCAAGACTTGCTCAGTTTTCGTGACGATTTTTCAGTTTATGTGCCAAAGCAAAGACATGAAAATGTCAAAAACAAAATATTTCCTCGCTTACTGCCACTTTTTATCTTTCCAAATGATGTAATAAAAATGTGCAATGCTAATTAGAAGGTGAAATACCAAATATAAACGACTATAGGCTCTAAATCGGCCAGTACCTCGTTTCCAAGGAGCCCAAGTGTCTATGTATAAACCATCTGCTATTCCCCACTGGAGGATTGCATAGGCAAATAAGGTTTTAAATAAATTTTTAATTAAATTAATCAATTAATTTAAATAAATTAAATTAATTTTTAATTAAATAAATAAGGTTTAAAATAATTATTTGCCTAGGCAATTGTTTTTCTGAAAAACAATAATTCGTCCGATAGAATTGAGGAGGGGGACGGAAGCGCGGAGGGGGAAAAGTTTATGCTTATTTTATGCTTGTTTAAGTTTATGCTTTTTGTTGGAAAAAAAATATGTAAGTATTATGCTGAAAGCTTATGTTTGATGGATTCTAGGTCCATGGATGTGGCGGAGCATGGATCTAATCCATGAGTGAGTGAAAATCATCCATTGGCAAAGATCCATCCATGCAAGTACTTACTCTGGAAAAGCGAAAAGAACTACCAACTCCAGTACCAATCTACTCTAGAAATACTTACTTTTGATCTTTATCGACCATTAATTATTGATCCTTAATTATTTACCGAATAAATTCACTTCACCTTCCATCTTGTTTCCAATTGTTAAGTTGGTGAACCTGGGAACAACTCTTCCCTCGCTCTGGATATTCAGAAAGTGTCATACAAGTGTCTGTGGAGGATTAGGAAGTGTCGTACAATTTAGGAAGTGTCTATAAGTATTTAAGTTGAGTAGGTAATTGTAAGTATATTTTATTGAAGTGTAATTCCGAACTCTCTCGTGGATATTTAACCAGTATACTCCACTGACTTAATTTTATACAGTGAAAAGTCAACATCCATGCCTCGGAATTTTTGAATCGCCATTTTTTCTAATCTGTCGGTTGTACGTTGGTGTGTCCGTTACTTCTTGGCTTGTTAGAGGATTTGAATCGTACCGTTTGAATTAATTTGTTTGTTTCGATCTGAAATTTCTTTCACCAGTGGTAATCTACCAGGAGAATCAGTATTCCTCATGGCTGGAAACAACGACGAATTTGATTGCAGAGTCCCTCATCCCTACGAGTCACTTGCTCTGATGGACCAAATCACTGAGGCCGACGGAGCAGACGAATTTTTCGGTAAACCAAACATTAATTCATTCTATCGATTTTGCTGATATTTTACATTTCTCAAAACTGGGTTGTGCAGCTAAATATGTTCAATCTAAGTTGAAGGTACGAAGGTTTCAATTGGAACCAGGAACTTGTAAAAACTTGTAAATTCGTATTTAATACGAACCTATGAACGTTGTTCAATGAACCTTCGTTATCATGATAATTTTCATCCTGATGATTCAGGTACCAACTGATCCTTATTTTCAGTCCAGGAACTTGTAAATACGAACCTATGAACCTTGTTCTATGAACCTTCGTTATGATAATTTTCATCCTGATGAATCCGGTACCAACTGATCTTCATTTTTTCATTCCTCCCAGTTCTCCAGACTAGCTGTGGTGGAATGGAAAGTGTAGACTACTCGAGTAACTAGTGATTGTCAGTTCAAACGGTAGTGAGAACAATCTATGAATTAGTACTGTAGGATACCTACCATATCGATACCTACTACTGAAATTTCTACGCCCCTGGTTTTCTCAGGTAATCAGAGATTAGTTCGTGTTAATCTTCAGACAAGTTACTATAGTTAGGGTAAGGGCACCAGTTATAGACACTACAACCAAAACTTTCGGGTGATTTCATGATTACCTACTTGTTCGTGTTAAGATTTTTTCTACTTTTTCTTGCTGTGTCATGTTGATCTGGGTCTATTGAATAAATTAAGTTCACAAATTTCCTTAACCCTCCAGTGGTAGACCTAATCTCATCTCGCAAAAGGTAGACCCAGGAGCGCGGCGCTCTTTCGGTATTTCCTCCCAAAAAAATCAATATTTATCATATTTTTTAATGTTTTTGGTCAGAGTGTGATACTCAACTCATCTACTGGTGTATCTAAAAGTGTTCAATGAAAAACATATTGGTAAAAAAAAGTTTTTTTAAAAATTCAACTCAGGAATACGTATTGGTAAAAATAGGTTCCTTTTGCTCAACTCTGAAATACAAATAACTGAGCAATTAAAATGTGACTAATCAAAGCCGTTTCAGTCAGATGCACGTTCTGCCTTTTCGACAGAATCTTCCTGCAGCCACTTCTTGGGGTCAGAAGAGCGCTCAGACTTAAGAGCTATCTGACACATTCACGTTTTAGTGCAAGAAACCAATCCATAATAACCCTGAGGGGGTTTGGGGACTGAGAGGAGGGTACGGTCCTGCGTAGAGGTGGTTTCTAGGAGGGAACTGTGAATCATAGCCCTCAGGATAGCCACTGTGAACCACAGTATTCGAAAAATGGGCTGAAGGAGCGCCGCGCTCCGGGGTCTACCACTGAAGGGTTAAAAGATTAGAATTTACAATTTTTCCACCGAAATTACGAAAGTGAGTTTTGTTACCACTTATTGACATGCAAAATCCATTTTACGACACTCGAAGGAACCAGTTATTGACACGACATTGAACTTTGAAAATGGGTAACTATATTTATAATATAATGAATTATAGAAATTGGTCACTGAGATTAAGACTAGTTATATATAAAATTCAACTTAATCTTTTCTCAAGTCAATTGGTATAAAATCTGATAATTAAACTCGCTTCCGAACTTCGCTTTCATCTCTGTTGAATACTCTTTTAGGATCTTCCAATATCTCAAACAACGACTGCTCTCTCAAGAGGTCTTCTGTTCTTAGATCCATCCCTTAAATTCATCTCCTGTAACCGCAGTTACAAGGATTTTATGTATGCGCGTGCGCAGAGGCTTCTGTATATTTTAAGGCCTTGATTTTCATTGGGGACCATCTACAACCTAATCCGCATAATCCCTGAAAATTTCATCGAAATCGGGTGTAAAATGTGGAAGTTATGGCCGTAAACAATACCTTCATATCAAAATTCTTTGAGTTAGGGCGTTTTAAAAATTTCAAAATTGATTTTGGAACCCTTAGGAGTGACCTACATCAACCAAAAGCTTCGGGGAACAACTAGACCCCAAATGGAGCCTACATACCAAATTTCATCAAAATCGGTCAATGCTAAGTGGGGAAAGTGCCGCGGACGGACGGCCAAATTTTTATTCGATTTTTGGATTCTACGTACCTTGAAACGTAAACCATCAAATTTTGAGGGGGTGTTAAAAAAAAATTTCTTGGTCGATTCCAAAGGTTCATTATGAAAAATAATAAACCAACATTATTGAAAATAATAAACCAAAAAGTTGGGATTAACATCAGAGAGAAAGGAAATTTAGTTAGGTAGGTACTCATAATAGAATCGTGAAGGTTTGATATTTGTGCGAATCGAATAATTTACGGCCGTCTAGTGCGAAATTTCCCCAACAATACGTTCGTAATAAGTTCCGCAGGCGGTAATCTCCACTATCCATTCTGCTTGATTCGTCGCTCCAAAACACAAAAATTCAATTACAAGTTTCTTCTCCTCACAATTTAATGAGGCAGGAAAGTAGAACTGTCAAATTTTTTAATTAGCGGTAAAAACAAGGTACAGCGTATACTTTTCAAAAATGCCGCTAGACCGCAGCAATGGCTGCTCGTCTTTCGGCGGCGAAACGCAAGTGTTCTTGTAGTGGAAACCACTACATACACGATAGACGAAACTTTTGTGGTGAAAACCAACTCCTCAATGTTTGTTTTGTCATCGGGGTAATTTTTTAATTCCAGATGTCGCTGCTACACCCCCTGAAGCTGAAGGGGCACTGAAAGAAGAGTTCTTCACGCCTATAGCTATTCCTGATGCTCCAGCCAACGCCAAGATGTTCCTTTCGCCGGTTGTGGAAGAACCCGATGTCGGAGAAGGCGAGGGAAGTGAACGGAGGAAGAGCAGCAGCGATCTTCCTCGAGGACGAATAATCCTGAAGGCTAGAAGAGGCTCATGGCACAACCAGAAGAAGAAATCTGACAATGAAAAGTGAGAGTTCTGTCTGAATTCTTTGCTAATATGTAGAACACCGGTAGCTGCAGATAACTTTTACTATCGAATTTCGAATGCTTTCGTGACAGCAGTCGAAACCTTCAGATTTCGCTCAGAGTTACAGTTCTAACGTCTTGATAGTCACGATGGAGAAATCTATGTCGCAAACCCACGGGTTTTATTTCAAGTTCAGAATCTTTACCATTATTAGGCAGTTGTCATGATTACTAGTAAATGGATTTACTAGCAAGATAAAACTTGCTACATTTTGGTTGATGACTCCCCCCATTCAAGCTGAGGTCGAAATGCATAGTCAACCGCCAGACCGTGAATATCGTCAACAACAAATTTAATGGGGGTTTGGACCGTGGGGATGATTCTGATTAAATGCGAAACCTTTAATGTTCACTGGGCAGTAGGAATGGGGTACTTTGGTGGGTCGGAAATTCAGGTTTTTGGCCTCAAATCTGGATTCAGCACCCTTGAAAACCTATACAGGGTGTAAGCCTAACTGGTCTGCCATACGGTACCAGTTGATTCTACAACTAATTTGCAACAAAAAATGTCTCTTAGCAATTTTTTTAAACCCTTCGTTTTCGAGTTATTTTAACTTTAAACTTTTTTTCGTGATTTTGACCTTATGTCATTAAATCGGTCATAACTCCTTTAATTTGCTGTGTAAATTACAATTTGAGGATGCCGTTGGAAAGAGCATTAAATTTCCTATCAGATAGATGCCTTAACTTTTTTTGAGTCAAGGTTTGAGACATGAAAACGTCCTCTAAAAAGAGAATTTTACGTAATTTTGGAAACCTCGCATTCTTTCAATCTCAAATTGAACTACGAGAACCCATACTTTTTCAAGATGCAAGAACAGTGAAAACTGCGCCAGAAACTCAGCTTAACAATGGTATAATCAAAATATGTGACCGTCCATGGGAAAAGGGACCTTAAGTTAGATTTTGTGAAAATGGAGTTATTGGTATTTTCGAATAGTAGAAGAGTAGCTGAACACGATGGTGTTTTCAAAATTTTACTACGATTTTTTTTCAAAAAGTTATGAGTTTTCGAAGTTTGAGTTTCGAAAAACACAGTTTCGAGAAAACAAGCCTCAAAGTTTACCAACATTTTTCAAGTGTTTAAATGTGAATATTCGCCGTTCTAACAGGAATTTTGAGTCAATTTTTTTTTCATCCATTAGGTACTCATTCACAACCAATATCTGAACATTTTCTAGGATTTTTTTTCAAAAAGTTATGAGTTTTCGAAGTTTGAGTTTCGAAAAACACAGTTTTGAGAAAACAAGCCTCAAAGTTTACCAACATTTTTCAAGTGTTCAAATGTGAATTCGCCGTTCTAACAGGAATTTTGAGCCATTTTTTTTTTTCATCCATTAGGTACTCATTCACAACCAATATCTGAACATTTTTGGGCCATTAGTCTTGCGACCGGTTGGCAGTGACGCAGGTTCATCCCCACTTACTTACCTCTTCCTAGCAGAAATTTCGTACCTATCAGTTTATTTCTCTCAAGTTCTAAATTAAACAAGCAAAAATCGTTATCTGGCCAAATCATAGAAAAACAAGAGATAATATCTCTTGGAAACTGTTGGAAACACTGCTTTGGGAAAAGGGACCTTAAGTTATCCCCTCCTCCGCTCCATATGAATTATCGAGCGGGGGGGGGTGGTTAACTTAAGGTCCCTTTTGTTGAGATTGACCTTCTCTCGATTTTTTCCATTTTTCGATTATTTAATCGATATAACCTTGCAAACGGCCTGTATCTCCATAAAGAGGGATAGTTGCTGCATCAGAATCGATCAAAACCCAAAAATCGATTTTTTTGGCATTTTTTCTTAAAACTGCTCTCCTGAACATTTTGCCATTTTAACTTAAGGTCCCTTTTCCCATGGACGGTCACATATATTCTACAACCGTATCTAGGGGAGAAATTCGTGTTTGAACGCGGAAAAACGTGCATTTTTTCAACGAAATCGGCGCTCCGCCTAGTCGACCTGAGGGGTCGGACGATAGCAGTGGGTGGGTCGGCGCCGCAGTAGACCGCGAGGCCTCCGGAAACAGGAGGCCAGAGCGCTGATTTCGTTGAAAAAATGCACATTTTTCCGCGTTCAAACACGAATTTCTCCCCTATATACGGTTGTAGAATATGTTTTAATTATATCGTTGGAAAGCTGAAATTCTGGTGTAGTTTTCATCGTTCTTGCATCTTGAAAAAGTATGGATTCTCGTAGTTCAATTTGAAATTTAAAGAATGCGAGGTTTACAAAATTACGTAAAATTATCTTTTTAGAGGACGTTTTCATGTCTACAATCTTGACTCAAAAAAAAAGTTAAGGCATCTATCCGATAGGAAATTTAATGCTCTTTCCAACGGCATCCTCAAATTGTAATTTACACAGCAAATTGAAGGAGTTATGACCGATTTAATGACATAAGGTCAAAATCACGAAAAAAACATATTGTTTAGTAATGCATGCATTCCAGGGGACGTCCCATTGGATAAGCATTAGATCAGTTTAACCAGTTGTTAAGTGATAAAACTGTTTCACTCGATGTAATTTATTTATTACTTTAGGCAAGAAATACTGACCCCCCCCCCCCCCCCCCACCATTATCCACCTTAACATTTCTAGCGGCATGGGAGCCTCGAATCTGAAGAGCATTTTAAAATCCATGCTCTACGACACCCAACATGCGAACTCGAGTTCACCCCCCCCCCCCCCACACCACCACCCAACGCCAACAATGGTGCCAGTTTGGCACCAAAGCGGAAATACGTCGTAACATTGAACTTTCATCTGTTAGTTTTGGTAGGCAGTCCGTCAAATTCACATCCGTATTCAAGGTGAAACAAAAAAAAACACGAAATATGCGGTTTATGGCATCATGGCACCATGGTGGCACCACTATTAGTTCCATGGTGGTACAGAGAATAATTCATGAAAATCCGGAGGTATAATGAGAATTTTTCCTCAATTTCAAAGCTTGGGGACAGTTAGTAAGCAGTAAAGGAACCGAAATATTGAAAAATAGGATATTTTGTGAATATTATCCCCCCACTCACCCCCTCCCCTTGCGAATTTTGGTACTCTGGTAAAATCATGTACAACTCGGAAGTTATTTGAGTCAAACAAAAAAAGAAACACGCAAATCGGTTGGAAATTGAGGCCTGGGCAGAGTTTACAAGATTATGCCCGCAAACGCACGTTTTTTAAGCATTAACCCCCCCTTTCCCACTCTTAAAAAGCAAAATCCAAAATTCCGGCGCCGTAGTGCACAACTAGATAGTATTCCGCGTCAAACGAAAAAAGAACCACGAAAATCGTTTGAGAACTAAGGCCTGGGCAGAGTACACAAGATTATGCCCAAAAACGCATGTTTTTCGAGCATTAACCCCCCCTTTCCTCCCCTTAAAAGGCAAAATTCGAAATTCCGGCGACGTAGTGCACAACTAGATAGTTTTCCGCGACGAACAAAAAAAGAACCAGGAAAATCGGTTGAGAACTAAGGCCTGTGCAGAGTACACAAGATTTTGTTACACACACATACACACACACACACAGACATACACCTATGGATTTTTTCGCGGATTTGGATTCAGAATGGGTCTAAAACGGATTACTCTGTGGTTATTTTTTTTTTCTGTTGAGTGTTGTCCAACTTTACCCCAGATCGATCGCATAAGGACGCCCAAGTCTTACTGTGGGACGTCCTAAAAAGTTTAAAGACGAAAACGAAGGGTTTAAAAAAAATTGCTAAGAGACATTTTTTGTTGCAAATTAGTTGTAGAATCGACTGGTACCGTATGGCAGACCAGTTAGGCTTACACCCTGTATACTACAACTTTAAGCCCAATGATACTATAACATGTGGTAGAAAAATTAATTAAAGAGATCACACGTTTGAAAAAGGCGGGCCGCTATAAATGCACACACACTAGGCAAGGACTACGCCGCACGCATGTGTGAGTAGTATTTTGTAGTATCCAAGAGGTCCTCCAAGGGTTTCTGTGCATGGATACTTTTTTGTAAGACATTTGGCTAGCTACGTCACACCATTCAAATCTTCAACTTTCCTTAGCTTCTTTGATTTTTTAAAAACATTTTCTCGACGAACAGACCCGATTACCGTTATTCCTGAGCCATACTCTTTTGGAAAAAAAAAAAAAAAATGACTGAAATACCCCATTAAGAAGAATAAGCCCAAGAATTCAGGCTAGAACTCATTTACTAACCTGTTGATTGACCTAAGACATTGGTAAGAATGATTCAGAACGGAATGTTTTGACAAGAAATATATATTTGACAAATGTGCAGTTATTAGTTACCACTTCTGCAAGTAAGTACTGAATAGGGAACGTTGGCAAATTTCGTGAAAATTGCACCTGTTTGAGATTTGTGAGACTTAAAAGTTCGATCTTCAATATACCAATACCCTAACTTGCAGGATTTCAAGTGAAATGACGAAACAGTAGATTATGCTGTGTAACGAATAATGTTTATTCAAAGAATTCGACCTGGATGATGACACAATATCGTCCATATACCTGGTAAACCATGTAAGTGGGTATTTTTTCGAAAATAAGGTTTTGAGCTTTTCAGGTGAATTAGGGTCGCTTGATTCATTTAGTGAAGCCGTTTTCCAATCCGATGAATAGTTTTTCATCCAGAAGGAATAGAAAAAACCTGTAAGTCGGTAACCTCTTTTTTCGCCGGAAAACCGTGTAAGTCCTGTGTATAAAATTAGCATAAATTAAAAAAATTAAAATTAGCCTTCATGAAATGAGCAGCTCACGCTCGTGGCAAGTTTCCATCAAAGATAGTCAGTTTTTTCTTCTTTTTTTTTCATGTAAAAGTTTACAAAATTCATAAATGGAGTTCGGAGAAAGTGATCATAAATAGAAACCTTTTTATAAGGCTCAATTTCAGCAATAAATTCCACTCCTTGTGTTCTGCAGACACGTGATTTTTCATACTGTGGCCAACCTTAAGATCACAACCTACCTACGTGTTTTTCCGCAATGTTTCTAAATTATTTTTACATTATTTAGGAGGATAATTTCAGATGAATTAATTGATTTGTTGGCTGTTTGACCTAGCTGTAATGCTGATGTTGCTGAAATCCTGCTCTGACCTATCCCAAACCCCTTACCCACACCCAACCAATCCATAACCCATACCTAACTTATCCCTAATCCATCCCTAACCCATCCTCAGCTCATACCCTACCCAGCCCTGACCTATCTATAACCCCTAACCCAACCTGTCCCTAACTCATCCCTTTCCCATCCCCAGCCCATCCATTACTCATCTCTGACCTATCCCAACCCCTAACCCGTCCCTAGCCCATCTCCAACCTATCCCTAACCCCCTATCCCAACTCTAACCTAACTCACACCTAACCTATCCTCAATCCATCCCTAGTCCATCTATAACCCATCCCCAGCTCATCCCTAACCCAGCCTTGACCTATCCCAACCCCTAACCCATACCCAACCCATCCCCAACCTATTCCTAACCCCTATCCCATTCCTAACCCATCCCTAGTCCATCTCTAACCCAACCCAGCCCTGACCTATCTCCAACCCCTAACCCACCCCTAGCTCATCCCCAACATATCCCTAACTCATCCCTTGTTTTAATGAAACAAAAGTACCTAGTTGCCTAACACTTGAATTCAATGCATACCTACCTATAGGTCGTGCACAAGAATATTGCCTTCCGACCCTGCACTCTGACGGAGAAAGTGGAACTAATTTTTAACACGAAATTCCCTTTTTTTTTTTGTTTTTACCCTGTCCACTGGCAGCACTGTCTCCCTGTAATCGTTTTAGCGGATTTTTGTAGAAAATCAGTTTTTCATTAAATTGAATATTGTTCGAACCAAAAGCAACCAAAAAACGTATTTTTTTTTCTTCGTTTATAAAAAAAATGATAGGTACTTTGATAAAAGCCATACGTCCTAATTTACTTACTTTTTACCTTTGTACGATTATCAAAGTTGTTCAATATTCTGCCTTTGAAAATATTTTGAAGGTAGATAGGAATAAAATGAAAGATTGGAAACAAATGTTATTTTATTATTTACTTAAGTAGGTACAAGTTACAATATTTTTGAACTTAAATAATTAATCAGAAAAATCCGAGTCCTCCTCGGAACTGCTATCGCTATCAGAAGTCCCCCCAACGTTAATGATGAAACTATCGATCTCCGATTCGACTAAATGATCTTTTTGACGGTAGTCTGCCTCACATTTTTTCACATGTCCACAAACATTTACGCACTTTTCTTTCGAATACTCGGAGAAAAGTTTTTTCAGGTATATTTCTTTTTGGCCCAGTGGAGTGCCAACTGATTCCCGCGCGAGTTTTCCCTTGATATCACCCCACACCAGTTCGATTGGGTTCAAATCGGGATGGTATGGGGGGAGGTGGAGGGTATGATGGCCTGCGTCTCTAATAATTTCGTCGACCTTGAAAGTCTGTCCGACAGACGAATTTTTTTCCAGAAGTAGGAGCTCGGCTTTGGTAAATTGTTCGTTGAATTGCACATTATTCCTTCTCAACCACGAAACGACATCTGCCTTCAGAGTAGAACTGTTGGGTCTTTTGTTTGTCTGCACACAATGGTATTTCGCGTTGTCCATCACCACGACCGAATCCGCTGGTAAATTCGGGAGGAACTTTTGCGTGAGCCACTTGGAGAAATTTTCAAAATTCATTGATGAATGATAGTCTCCAGATCTTGATGACGCCTTGAAGATGAGCAATGCGTTTGGTACGAACCCTTTTTCACCACCGCCGTGAACGATGATCAATCGGTCACCCTTTCCAATTTGTTGAAGGGCTCCCAACTCCTCATTGGATTGCCAACAGGTCGAGACGCCGTGTGACGCTTGAACGTAGGTTTCGTCGAGGTAAACAATGTTTTTCCCTTCAATGCGGTAGGTATTGATCGTTCGTAGGTACCTCGCTCGCCAAGCTGCAATTTCAGGTCGTTCGATCAAAACTTTTCGGTTGGATTGACATTTCTTCCATTTGAAAGGTCCCTTGCAATCTGATGCAGTTCGGTTTCCAGCTTCCTTCATGATGTAGCCGACGGTTCTAGCCGAAACGCCTGTCGCTTCACTAGTGACTTCGCGGACGTTGTATTTCGCATTATCATCGTTCTTCTTCGTTGTGAAATACTGGAACACATTGTACACGATTTCTCGCGCCTGGCTTCTCAGAGCCTTGCCTCTTGCGATCGCAGGTTTGGGGTTTGACATTCCTGACGATAAAGGTTGACTGTCCATCACGAGATTTATGCGACACACGGAAATTGACGGGTTTGTGGGATTGTGATGATACTCACAGTTAAAAAGAAAGGGTTATTACGACGATATAAGTAGGCTGGTGTAACGAGAAGAACAAGCAACCACGAAGCACGAACACGATGTAAACAAAACAGGGACGAAAATCTATTATCGATGTATAAAAATATCGATATTTGGCCTCCGATTATCGATTTTTTTTTTTTTTTTTCGATATAAAGTCTCCCGATATTTAGTGCATCTAATTTTTGTCGAATACGATTGTGTCCACGTCTACTATGGCTCAGTCCATGGTAATAAATGGGAAAGAAAGATTAACCTTCTTGGATTCATGTCCGTGCTAAGAAGAAGGGGTGTCCGATACATCGATGTTACCGATTATCGATATTATGTCACCAATGTTGCCAACCTAAAACGCTATCGCCTGTCCTGACATGGCTGCTAATGTAACAGAGTAAAATTATCGTTCTCGCATCCCGCCAACAGGCTGCCATCCCTCTGCTTCTCCCATCCTCCGTCAGAGTGCAGGGTCAGAAGGCAATATTCTTGTGCACGACCTATAGTTACGGTTGTGATAGGTAAAGTGTTCCTAAAAGTATTGGTTGTAATTTAAGAAATGGTAATTGAGGAATTGGTAGTATATTGAATAATTTATTGCTCAACTCTAGTAATATTAAGAGTGAAGACTGTCATTTTGACTCAAGGAGCCTTAAATTTGGACTGTATATTAGTCAACGCCTATGAATTTTCATTTAAATATTTTCCTTTTGCGTCGATTTGGGTATTTGGTGTAACCTTGAAACCTGGAGAACAAAATTGAATAATATTCCTAATAATTGAATAACCCAAGCTGGGTATATTGTCATAAAAATCAAATTGAAAACCATGTAAGTCGGGTGTCAAAGGCTGGGTAAAAGCATGTAAGTCCATTTTGTCGTTCGCTGTAGTAAATTTTGATGAAATTAGTATCAGGCTCTTTGAAGTACTACTGTTACCACCAGTTTTAAGGAATGGAACGAAAAAACTTATTGCATGTGGAATGAAAACTGAATTATTTAGTTTTTAGTGTCCCCTGTAAAATTTGATAAACTCGACTTACATGGTTTACCAGGTAAAGGGACGATAGTTTCCTTACATAGAATAAATTGGACTTGCTGAATCAGATCTCTAATACGATTGATCTCTAATATGAAATTTCAATTTCTCTACCTAGTTTACGGTCTACTGAATTGTAGAATCATCAACACGGTTGATGAATGTTTCTATTTATGAACATTTCTCAAATTATGTGCCTTGGCTCTTACTGATCGTATTCTCATCAGCAATAATTTACCATAGAAACGACCACTACCTGCCTTTCAGATTAGAGCGAATTGGGTCAATTATGTACCTCTTCAGGAATATAAATGTTAAGGGTGTCTCAGTCGATCTCTGTTCGTTCCTTGTTTCAGGTTAGTATTTATCTCGAGAACCGGCGCCGAAACTTTAAAAATTATACCTAAATTGGAAATGTACAAGGATTTTTGAAATTCATTAGTGCATCTGCCTAGGGAATTGAAAAACTAAAACGCTGCAAATTATTACACAATGGTGTATTATTTTTCTATATAGATCACTCGTTTACAAAATCACCAACCATCCAATATGGAAAAAAAAAATCAAAAGGAAAAAAAAATCAAAATCACCAACCATTGATCGCATTTCGGTCAGCTCTAATTTGAACGGAGATTAGGCCTCTTTTGCGATTCACACTCGTGTTTTGATTTATATATATATATATTTCAATATAAACCCTTAAATTTTCGTAGGGAGCGAACGGTTTGTCCTACAGAGCTCCGCGTGGTCTCAAAAAATTCTATAGAATCCTAAATTGAAGGAAAAACAATACCTTTATATCAAAATTTTTTGAGTTAGGGCGTTTTCAAAATTTCAAAATTGATTTTGGAACCCTTAGAAGTGACCTACATCAACCAAAAGCTTCGGGGCACAACTAGACCAAAATGGAGCCTACATACCAAATTTCATCAAAATCGGTCAATGCTAATAAGTGGCAAAAGTGCCGCGGACGGACGGCCAAATTTTTATTCGATTTTTGGATTCTACGTACCTTGAAACGTAAACCATCAAATTTTGAGGGGGTGTTAAAATTTTTTTTTCTTGGTCGATTCCAAAGGTTCATTATTGAAAATAATAAACCAAAAATTGCCGGCAAAATTTGGGAAAACCATAACTGAATAAACTGGTTTTCTCACATCTCGCCTGCAATTATTGTTCGATTTTGATGACTCTAGAGGCCAAATCTTACAGTTTTTCAATTCCCGAGGCAGATGCACTATTGAATTTCCAAAATCCTTGAAAATTTCAAATTTAGGTACAACTTTTAAAGTTTGAGAGCCGGTGCTTGAGAGAAATACTAACCCAGAACGAGGAACTATTGGCGACCCACTAAGACACCTTTAAGGCAAACCGGATATGCAAAAGTATTCTCCGTTGCAACCGCAAATACAAATACCATCAAGGGCAAAATTCGCGTAATGTTTGATGAATTTATCAAAATCAGCTGATTTGTAATATTGGCAAGAATATCATAAGAATCCTAATCGTCATTAATATTTTTGAAACGTATGTTTCTAGGAAAGAAGTTGACAAACTAACAAGTTTGGTGTTCGAGGGAATCCGCCTTGAACCTCCCACTCCAGAAAAGACTCACCAGATGATGACTCGCCAAGACGTTGCTACGAAGACTCCAACGCTGGGCTTGCGGAGTCGCCAAGTGATTCGTCAATCCATGAAACGGTCAATTGTTCAGTCTCCTTCCAGTAAAGGACCGCCTTCTAAGTTCATTGCATTGGCTGAGCAAGTGCATCATTTCTTCTCAGATACACCACCGCGATTCCGGAGATCGCCACGAAAAACGATTGGCCCTGACGGTATGTATTGATTACTGTTGGGCGTTTTGGCGGGTAATATGATATTAGGACTGAAGGGGCCTACGCGCTTGCGATTCGCGTGAGCCTTAACAGTCCCCACCTTGCAATTTAAAATCAGTGGAAAATGTTCCATTCCATCATGACTAGGGAATTGCCTCTTCATGAAGTTTTTTGACTTGAATGTTGATGATCACAGCTCTCTTTTGGGTATTTAGTAGTAATGTCGGAAGTTGAAAAACGTCAGGGTATTTTCAATAAGAATTTAAACTTTAACCCATTACTGCCCAGAAATCCATTTTGACAAAATTTTCGAAATTCTTCTTCAATTCTTCATTTTTATACCTTCTAATGTTAAATATAAGGTTACCTTGTCATCCACCATCATAGGAGGGGCAGGAGCCCCCGTTGCATATATGCAACGCTGGGCAGTTACCCAATGAAGTTGCTACTATGATGTTGCTTCCGAGTCTACCAAGGTAGCGGAAGCTTTGTTTTCACTTTTCAAGGACGAAAAAAAAAGTTCTCCAAAATCAAAATTTTCACTCGCGTTTTGCGTTTTAGACCTTTCTGAACAATTTTGGTTCCGTGTCTGTGTGTCTGTCCGTCTGTCATCAATTCCTTGTAACGCGCATAACTATACGAAGTTATTGTCCGATTTCGATGAAATTTTCAGGGATTGTGCGGGTTGGTGTGTAGACGGTCCCCTATGAAAATCATCATCCTAAGACTGATACAAGCGACTGCGCATGCGCAAACGTGAATTCCTTGTAACGGCCATAACTTCTACATTTTCCATCCGATTTCAATGGAATTTTCAGGGATGTTACAGATTAATATTTAACTGGTCCCCTATGAAAATCACCACCTTCGGATTGATAGTAGCTACTGCGCATGCGCAAACGTGAATTTCCTTGTAACGGCCATAACTTCCACATTTTCCACTCGATTTCGATGAAATTTTCAGGGATTATGCGAATTAGGTTGTAGATGGTCCCCTATGTAAATCATCATCCCCGGACCGATAGAAGCGACTGCGCATGCGCAAACGTGAATTCCTTGTAACGGCCATAACTTCCACAATCTCAATCCGATTTCAATGAAATTTTCAGGGATGTTACAGATTAGTATTTAGATGGTCCCCTATGAAAATCACCACCTTCGGACTGATAGTAGCCACTGCGCATGCGCAAACGTGAATTTCCTTGTAACGGCCATAACTTCTACATTTTCCATCCGATTTCAATGAAATTTTCAGGGATGTTACAGAGTAGTGTTTAGATGGTCCCCTATGAAAATCATAGAGAATTGTTCTTCATAGAGGGATTTATTCATAGAGGGATGGTCTCCTGTGAGAATCTCAAGCTTTTTCATGACAAGTTTAATAGCTCAGAGGAAAGAGTCTTGATATGAGCTCCAGGGGTCGCGGGTTCGAATCCCAGCCGAGGCTAAGAATTTTTTTGATCCAATCACATACATCTACTCACTTAATTTTTCATCCGAATTTGATGACATCTTCTAGGATTGTCCAGATTAGCGTGTAGATGGTCCCCTATGAGGGTAATGAAAGGTACTTAGAGATTGGTGTTTTGAGATTAACTACTATGCATCGGATCATCTATACAATCGGGTTATGGATACGAGGAAGCTATGTGCCACACCCACTTGTTTTTTGTTAGTGACCTCATTTATTTCCATATTTCCAGCACGGATAAGAATAAAAAGCTGTATAATAAATTTTATGAAATCAATACAATATCAATTAAGCTTCAAAATTCACAAATAAGGCAAAATAATGTTGAAACAGTGATTATACCAGATTGTGGTTAGGACGGAATCAACACAAAGTCCCAAGTTGCACTTGCTGCACTGATATTTCACGGTTGAAGTACAGTGTTACTCTGTGTATCTCCTCTTTTTTTCTTCCGGTTTTTTCTCGATTCATCGAATGATTCAATCATTTTCTTCCGGTCAATTGATTCATTCGTACCGAACTATCGGTCGATCGATAGACGACATTCTTCCTACACCTTTTGGCTGAGTGTTTTACTTGGTCAGGTAACCTGTGGTTATTTTTCTTCTGAATTCCAACTGGCATAAATGTGTAAGTAAAGTAAACAACCATTTCAGGTTGGATTTTCGATCTTTTGATTCATGATGTCGCACTCTCCCATGCTTTATATTCTTGAATTATAAAAGGTCGAGGAACTTGAATGGGTTTCTTCTCTCGTGCAGAAATCTTCTTACCACTGAAACTGGCTGAATCCTGTAAGCAAGACGAAAGAAACCACAGAATTGTCTTTCTATTAGGAAGCAATTGCACAATAGTTTCAATTGATTGCGGATTCGAAATGCCTTCGACTACTCTTCTTCAGTTCCAGAGGCATAAAAATCAGGAGGGCAGTAACAAAAACTTTCTCTCATACAAGGAGGTAGAGAATATACATCATCCAGATACATCATCTAGATTTTGAAAGACGATTTCAGATTCAGCAGGTGTTTGTTTCAGTTCAGCTTCAAGTGGTTTCTGTTCAAATTGTCAAGGATTACTCCTTCATCTTCATCACCAGAATCCTCATCTGACATGTCGTTCTCGACTGGGGGAGTAATATACAGTGAATTCTCATACATATCATCTTAGTCGGCGAATAAATTAATTATAGCATCTTGAACTGAAATTCCAGGGCCCAAAAGCTGAGAAAAAGCTCTGACAAAATGAAAAATCGAGTCATAGCAGTTGTTTCAGGGCACTGCCCAGCGTTGCATATTTATTTATTTATTTATTTATTTGGCAAATACAAAACAGATACAAATAATAGGACAGTTATACAAGTACATAAAATGAAATAGAAATAATAAATCAATTACACACTTTGCCCACCAAGGCTTAAGTTCCTACGAACTTGTGTCCCCTGGTGGAGTCTCGGTAAATTACAATTTTAGTCAAAATGTTGAAATGAAATTAACAAAAGCATTTAAGTTTAAATTTATACACCCAATAAAAATATTATAATAATCGTATGTCCATACTCCCTATAAAATAATAAATTTAAAAACTAAACGTAGGCACCTACCGTCTACAACACCCTCGATAAAATAACCGATAAATATTTTTAAATCCAAATATACTATGGAAATTAGTTATATCAATTTTGTGCTGATAAAAAAAAGTTCACAGCGGTAATGTAAGAATTTCTTCGATAAAATTCAGTACGGCAACGAGGCAAAGATATATTGTAAGCCTAAGCAGTTCTGCTAAAGGCAATGTTACATGCATGCTCAGACCTAATGCCCGTTTTGTAAACAAGAATGCAAGACTGAAGCCGAAATACATTTTTTATAGATAATACATTGAATTCGGAAAAAAGTTTAGCAGTGGGGTACCTGTGAGGTTATTTACTAAATTCCATAATCAGTTTTGTTCACTAGACCAGAAAGTGCATTAAGATAGCTAGGGCAAGTACGGTCGCTAGCCTGATGATCATGCGGGATTCCAAACTTCTTACAGTTAACGCAGCACGGTGTTTCGTTTTTCTTAGAGCACTCCTTGAAATCATGATTACCAGCACAATGACCACAATTTTGATGTTCAATTTTACAAAATTTCTCCACATGGCCGAAACCGTTACACTTGAAGCATCTTGAAACACGAATAAAGTCCTCGACATGGCAACAGCTCCATCCAAGGAAGATTCTTCGCCTTTCGAGTAACCTCTTGCGAAGGTCAGGCGAAACCTCAATCACATGGTTAGTGGTCAATTGCTCTCTTCTGCCGAATTTGAATATGAAATTCATCTGATCTCCAACTTCTTCGGCATCAAGATTGTTTAGTTTCACCAAACTTTCCCTGATGTTTTCCTCTGTCAGACTTGATTGCACCCCATAGAGCGCAAGCCTCGGCAATCGCTTCCGTGGTTTTGAGACATGTAGACCGATTTCACAAAATTTTGGGCAGTCCAATATGGCATTAAGATCCTGTTTTCCAGCAGTACGGATTAAAAGACCTTTATTACCCAATTTTCTAGTGTGAGCTATTTTAATCCCCTCAGAAACTGGATTCCAAACAGTACTCAGATCGGCTTGAATTTCCTCCGGTTTTTTTGTGCTGTTCTTGTCAACCGGGAACACAACAACACTATTATCTGTTAGAAGCGGCTTTTCCATCACTTTCGACTTCAAAATGGTTGCAAAAGTTGGCCGCTGAGTCTTATGTTCAACACCTTTGGACACCAGATCCAAAATGTTCAACGTATTGGATTCTAGCGTGGTACAAATAAGGTCCCTTCCTTTTTTGGCCTCTTCATACTTCCCTTGTGTCAAGTTCAAATGCAGCGCAATGTCATGTGCACTAGAGACTATTTGCTTAACATAAGCCGTAATTTGAGCCGCCTCCTGCTTTCCTATTTTATTGTCTTTATTGATATATACAATATATGCATATATACAAAATTATACATATATACAACACAATATTTCAGACAACACTGGGAAAATAGGAATGACAAAAAAATTGGACTATAGTACTCATAAGCCCATGCAGGTATCTGAGAGTGGTAAAGAGTCACATCCATCTCATTTTGAAAACAGTACATAACATTGTACTTATTTTTCGTCCATTGGGTCAGCAATTCTCGAAATCGAGAAGAGAGAACACCTGTAATAAGTAAATACAATTATTATAGATAATGAAAACGTCACTCTTACAGTTGGAATCTAATTGATAGGCTCTCCTCTTCGAGGAACAGACGCTGAACAAAGTTTTTCATTTCTGTGGATGTCCTGGCCAGCCTCCTAAGAAGAGCTACTCCGCGTGGCATATATGCAACGCTGGGCAGAAATGGGTTAATAAACTTGGTAGTGTATTGAATTAAATCTACGAGAATTTTATAAATTTGTCCCTTTGTTCCCCTTTGAGAGGCGAGAGGATGTATCCAATATCCCCTTTAGACTTTTACTGCACTTTTGTTTAACTTTGAAGCCAACGAGATGTCCGATGTCGCTCTACTACAGTCGCATGTCACCATCCGAGATGTCCGATGTCGCTCTACTACAGTCGCATGTCACTGGGCGCTGTGACATGCTGCGGCCGCAGCTTTTTAATCGTTGCAATCAAAATCTCAAGTGAGATGAGTTAGTTACCCTTAGACATGACTTCTTTGGTAGCAGGGGACAGTAGGATGTAGCGAGCAACAACATTAGTAGGTTGAGAGATTGTTGTGCTGATATTCATTGACATCTCACTTCATCCATTGGTTCTGGATTATACAAATTTTGTAATGTACAATCTGTCATTTCCAGAAAACCGCGATAAGGAGCGGGTAAAACTGACGTTGACTGTACCACACTCGCCTCACCTCCGCACCAAGGAGAGAGCGAGGTCAGTCTCTCCTGTTCGCGAAGAAAGGTCAGTATGTCAACCTTTACAGTTTATTTTTGTCAATCGAGCAAGAAGGAGAATTGAAATTCCCCTCATAATTTGATGGTTTACGTTTCTCTTATGTAGAATGCAAAAATCGAATAAGAAATGTTCCTTAGTTCGCAAGGACCAATTTTGATTAAATTTTATATGTGGACTCTATTTGGGGTCTAGTTGTGCTCCGAAGCTTTTGGTTATAAGTAGAGCTCGGAAAATATGCACGAAAATGAATCAAGTGTGCATTTGCAGAAGAGGGTAAACTGTTGGGGGGCTGGGGGGGTTCACGGGCGGAGGGGTCGCGCGGGTATACCTCGACCATCCGCTGGGGCTCGGATTCTTGCAGCGATGCCGAACCTTCGGGGCCTTCAAACATCCCAGAGCTCTTTAAATAAAGGCAAGAGTATAGTCCTTGGATGGTAGTTGACGCGTTAAAAAATAACCGCTTCACTCTCTATTCGAACAAAAAGGGAGTTGTAGGAGGCTTTCATTAGTAAATTTGATTACTGGTTGCTAAGGACGCAAAACTGAAACTCGAAGAACCGAACAGTCATCGCATTTTGGTCAGCTAATTTATGGTAAGACCAACCCTTAAGTTTTTTGGACGTCCCACAGTAAGACTTGGGCGTCCTTATGCGATCGATCAGGGGTAAAGTTGGACAACACTCAACAGAAAAAAAAATAACCACACAGTAATCCGTTTTTGACCATTCTGAATCCAAATCCGCGAAAAAAAACCATAGGTGTATGTCTGTGTGTGTGTGTGTATGTGTGTGTGTATTGTGTGTGTGTATGTCTGTGTGTGTGACAAAATCTTGTGTCGTCTGCCCAGGCCTTAGTTCTCAACCGATTTTCCTTGTTCTTTTTTTTTGTTCGACGCGGAAAACTATCAAGTTGTGCACTACGTCGCCGGAATTTCGAATTTTGCCCTTGAAGGGAGGGTTAATATTTAAAAAACTTGCATTTGCTGGCGTAATCTTGTAAACTCTGCCCAGACCTCAATTTCCTACCGATTTGCGTTTCTTTTTTTTTGTTCGACTCCAAATCCTCGACTTCCAAATTGCACACAATTTCACCAGAGTATCACAATGAGAAATTTCACCGAATTCTGTTTGCATTTTTCCCTGAATAGTTAATGGTGTGGGATAGATGAAAATCGGGCTGATTTCGGAAAATAAGTCTCCTGTTATTTTTGGGAGACAATCAAAATTTTTAATTTCAAAACTAACCGGGAAAACAGACGTGCAGCTGGAACGCTCGCTGATTGGGCTGTTCGGATCGCCGTCTCCTCCCAGTGTTGCCCATTGGGACGACGAAATCGTATTTTCTAAGAGAAAAGTTATCAAACAAAAACAGAGGAAACCTAATTTTCCCCATCTCGCTTTTTCTATTTTTTTCTTCGGTTTTTCGATTTCGAACTTTACTGTTTCATGAAATTTTGCGTCTGGGGACTATAGATTTCTCGATCTCAGCGCTTCAAGCGGCCATAAATGAACTATTCCAGGATGACGTCATTTTCCCGGTTTTTTTTAAACATTCGTATTTTCTACACTGTTTTGTTTATTCGTAAATTAGGAAGTTCGGGCTGAAAGTTTGCCTTAGGGGGTTTTTAGAGGTACTGAATCCGATTTTGGGGTCAAAAATAGGAAATTCCGACATGGTGAAATTCCTCATTTTGATTAAATTTTATATGTGGGCTCTATTTGGGGTCTAGTTGTGCTCCGAAGCTTTTGGTTATAAGTCACTTCTAAGGGGTAGCAAATGGGAGAAAAACATTTTCAAAGCACTTTAGCTCAAAAACTTTCAAACTTTCATTTATTTAAAAATTTCCTAAATTTTTAAGAATTTTTCGACACCTCTGTGGGAACAAACGTTTGTTTAATTAAGATATTAATTTCCTAATTAATGAATGTTCTGTGACGGTTTTTCATAATTTAAGATAGGTACCTAGTGTTAAATTTTAAGAAACTAATGATGATACCACACAAACGATCAACAATGGACAATTTCAGTGTGTAAGAAAAATCTCGTGAAATTTTGGATTTTTAATCAACTTGCTCTAAAAACGTGAAAAAATGGAATAGTTGAGGAATGTATTGTTTATTGGAAATAATAAACTGATCTGAATGATTTTACAATTTGGAATAACCGCTCAGTGACGAGGAGCAGTAAATGGACGCCCATTGGATGGAATGTGGGGTAAACGTCCAAATAAGCCGAATGCACTATACTCTTGCCTTTATTTAAAGAGCTCTGGACCGCGGGTTCCAAAACCCCTTCCCTGCCAAGAGGTGGCAACGTTGCAAGGTGCTCACCTTGAGGTGAAAACGGTCAAAACCCATCATCCCTCTTCCTTCTTCCTCTTCTATCAACATACAATTTAATTATTTATCGTTCGGTGAACATTTTTTGTAATTTAAATTCGTAACGTACTAATTATTCTGATGAAAATGAGTCCAAATTTCCTGTAATTCGGCGAAGAGGGCGTAATTCGTTTGGGTGGATTGGCCGGGAGAGGGCTGCTGAGTTTTAATCGTACCTGCCTCGAGTTTATACTCGCTATGTTCAATTTTTCTCCCTGATCACGATTTTGGTGATGGGATGATCGAAATAATTTGTGAATCAAGTGTGCATTTGCAGAAGAGGGTAAACTGTTGGGGAGCTGGGGGGGTTCACGGGCGGAGGGGTCGCGCAGGTATACCTCGACCTTCCGCTGGGGCTCGGATTCTTGCAGCGATGCCGAACCTTCGGGGCCTTCAAAAATCCCAGAGCTCTTTAAATAAAGGCAAGAGTATAGTCTCGTCCAATCACAGTACATTCCCGCACCACGTCATCGCCAAATTTTACTTTTTTTTTCTCCGCTCATATTCAAAATCTCAATTTTGAGATGCTTCTGAAAATTTAGAGAAAGGAGAATTTTCGATTCCACCTCGATTTTTGCTCGTATATTACCATGAACGTTCGAGAAAAAATAAAATCACAAATCACTGAAATTCCTCATTGTGGACTGCGCGTGTGGAATTCATCTGGATCGTGTCTGCCAAACTAGCCTTGTCTTAAGCCTTGCCCTAGTCCTCGTATGGTAGTTGACGCGTGAAAAAATAAACGCTTCACTCTCTATTCGAAGAAAAAGGAAGTTGTAGGAGGCTTTCATTAGTAAATTTGATTACTGGTTGCTAAGGACGCAAAACTGAAACTCGAAGAAACGAATAGTCATCGCATTTTGGTCAGCTAATTTATGGTAAGACCAACCCTTAAGTTTTTTAGACGTCCCACAGTAAGACTTGGGCGTCCTTATGCGATCGATCTGGGGTAAAGTTGGACAACACTCAACAGAAAAAAATAACCTCACTCTAATCCATTTTAGACCATTCTGAATCCAAATCCGCGAAAAAAAACCATAGGTGTATGTCTGTGTGTGACAAAATCTTGTGTCGTCTGCCCAGGCCTTAGTACTCAACCGATTTTCCTTGTTCTTTTTATTTGTTCGACGCGGAAAACTATCAAGTTGTGCACTACGTCGCCGGAATTTCGAATTTTGCCCTTAAAGAGAGGGTTAATGATTAAAAAATTTGCGTTTGCGGGCGTAATCTTGTAAACTCTGCCCAGACCTCAATTCCCTACCAATTTGCGTGTTTCTTTTTTTTGTTCGACTCCAAATCCTCGACTTCCAAATTGCACACAATTTCACCAGAGTATCACAATGAGGAATTTCACCGAATTCTGTTTGCATTTTTCCTGAATAGTTAATGGTGTGGGATGGATGAAAATTGGGCTGATTTCGGAAAATAAATGTCCTGTTATTTTTGGGAGACAATAAAAATTTTTGATTTCAAAACTAACCGGGAAAACGGACGTGCAGCGGGAACGCTCGCTGATTGGGCTGTTCGGATCGCCGTCTCCTCCCAGTGTTGCCCATTGGGACGACGAAATCGTGTTTTCTAAGAGAAAAGTTATCAAACAAAAACAGGGGAAACCTAATTTTCCCCATCTTGCCTTTTCTATTTTTTTCTTCAGTTTTTCGATTTCGAACTTTACTGTTTCGTGAAATTTTGCATCTGGGGGCTATAGATTTCTCGATCACAGCGCTTGAAGCGGCCATAAATAAACTATTCCAGGATGACGTCATTTTCCCGTTTTTTTTTTAACATTCGTATTTTCTACACTGTTTTGTTTATTCGTAAATTAGGAAGTTTGGGCTGAAAGTTTGCCTTAGGAGGTTTTTCGAGGTGCTGAATCCGATTTTGGGGTCAAAAATAGGAAATTCCGACATGGTGAAATTCCTCATTAGCATGGGGAGGAGGCGAGTGGGGGGATAATATTCACAAAATATCCGATTTTTTGATGTTTCGGCTCCTTTACAGCTTACTAATTGTACCCAAGCTTTGAAATTGAGGAAAAATTCTCATTATACCTCCGAATTTCCATTATTCTCTGTACCGCCGTGGAACTAATAGTGGTGCCACCATGGTGCCAGGGCACCACAAACTGCATATTTCGTGTTTTTTTTTTTTTTTTTGTGTGTGTGTGTTTCACCTTGAATACGGATGTGAACTTCGACTGACTGCCTAACAAAACTAATAGATGAAAGTTCAACGTTACGACGTATTTCCGCTTTGGTGCCAGACTGGCACCATTGGTGCTGATGGATGGGGGTGGGGGTGTACTCGAATTCGCATGTTGGGTATCGTAGATCATGGATTTTCAAAAGCTCTTCAAATTCGATGCTTCTATGCCGCTAGAAACGTTATGGGGATAATGGTGAGGGGGGGGGGATTTCTTGCCTGAAATACTAAATAAATGGGGGGTGCGCCTGATTTTTTTTTTTAATTTTTAATCTAAAGTAGACCTCATCCTGAGAATTTCGACAGCAGCCATTCTATTTTTGGATGAGTAGATCTTTTTCTATGATTTTTCAAAGTTTCAAATGTTTATGATGTCACTCGCCCTTCCGCCTGGGCGGGACCTCCCGCGTGACGTCATAAACGTTTGAAACTTTGGAAAATCATAGAAAAAGGTCTTTTTCAGCTAGAAGGTCGCGGTCTGTGTCAATATTCTCAGCATGAGGTCAAGTTTAGATTAAAAATAACAATAAACAGTTTTTCCGACCCATGCGCACACCCCATTACATCGAATGAAACAGTTTTATCGCTTACCAACTGGTTTAAATCGATCTACCGCTTATCCAATGGGACGTCCCCTGGAATGCATGCATTACTTAACAATATGTTTATAGGGAGCGAACAGTTGGTCCTACTGAGCTCTGGGTTGGCTCATTCGATCCTAAAAATTCAATACCAGTTTGAATGGGGAATTTGCCTCAATTTTAGATTCTGGAATTTCAAGTCAAATCCTATAATAGGGCCCTAGAATAACGTTTAACACTAGGAATAACCAAGGGGAAAAAATTACCGTAGGAGAAAATGACTAAACAAGTGAACCTCTGTTACAAAACACCGCGAAAATCGAGGAATATTGTTGACGTCATACGAAAAAAAAAAAAGACGCGAAAACAACTCCGACAACAGACAGAGTTCTAGCACCGCCACACAAAACGATCCAGTGAAATGGCTACTCGAATAATGTGATTCAAATCTTGAAACTAAATAAGAGAAGATGAAGACTAATAATGCTTTATAAACTAGTAGGTAGAATCGTATTGTAAAAAAGTGAGTAATATTGTTTCTTTTGGTCACTTTTGTGTCTGGGTTCTTCCTGCCAGTTCGCGGCGCACTCTAGTGCGCACTACTTGTAAGCTAAAAGTTCGTGTATGTTCCGCTTCTGTGGTAAGCGCCACAGAACCTCCTTTGAAGTCAGATTGGTAGAATATCCGTTACGTTTCAAACATCTTCCTTAAATTCTCTAAATTTTTTGGATGCGTTTTCGAGCAGCTCACTATGGTTTTAGCCCATAAAAATAAAACCTCATTCGAAAAAAAAAAAAAAAATGTGAGGCAAATTCCCCATTGATGAAAACCCATACCTTTTTGTGAAAGTTTTTGAGCTAGGGCGTTTTGAGAAATTGAAAAATTTGATGAAATTTCAGCCATTATTGTGCAACCCTTAGAAGTGACTGTCGTCAGCCAAAAGCATCGGGGCACAACTAGACCCGAAATGGAGCCCGTATACCAAATTTCATCAATTCATTACGGATGGACAGCAAAAGTTTCAGTTGGATTTTGGATTCTACATATCTTGAAACAAAATCTTGAGGAGGGTTAAATGTGTTTCTCTTGATTCATTCCTAGGATTCAGTATTGAAAATGATAAACCGGTACAAAAACTGCATTCCCATTAAAACTTTTCGGGCTTTTAGGGCTTTAAAAAATTGCGATCCCCACTTTTAACACCTAGAAGTGAATGACAATAACAGAAAGCGTCGGCGCACAACTAGACCCCAAATGGAGCTGATATTTATTAAATTTCATTGGTACATGGTGTAAGCTTGAAACTTAACTGTTGAATACTGTGTCAACGACCTGTAAGTGGTCATCGTGCACGAATCTGGTGGGGACAAAACAAATACCAAAACACTTATAGTTACTTTAAGTTAAGAGGGTAGCATGAGGTAATTACCTGTGGCGAAGCTGAGCTGAATTGAAGTCTCGTGGCGAGATCGTGGCGAAGATGAATCGGCCTGAAGGGCGTAGTAAAAACAAACAGATCACAAGTTTGTCTGGCCTGAGGGGCTGCAATAGGTATCCTGAAGGGATCCGTCAAAATGATATTGAGGTGTGTCGATGCACAAATCCTTGTAACGATTGTCTGAACCAGGTATAACTCAAATGAGAACTTCAAGGTTACAACTAGAACTTAGTTTATTAATAGGAAACAGTGTGGCGAAGCACATGAAAAATGTGAGCCTGATGGGCGAAAGACAAGTATCAGAAATATGGCACAAGTAAAGATTTATACAAAGTTTTCCGTGTGGTCATTACATTCCATTATCAGTTTGTATCATTCAGTGTTAAAGAATCTGTGTCGTTATCAAGAGGCAGTTCAATCTTAAATTTACTAGGAACGTTCTTTTCTAAAGTTTACTAGGTAACTGTTTTTTTTTTTTTTTTTTTTTTTTTTTTTTTTTTTTTTTTTTTTTTTTTTTTTTTTTTTTTTTTTTTTTTTTTTGTATTGTATATTTGATGATATTACTACAGGACTAGGCCTAATTACAGTAAATCACAAGTCAGTACTAACATTAAAAACAAAGAATTAAATAATAATGATCTACAATAAATATATCACAGTTAAAATATTACTGATCGTAAAGTTTCGTGAGCTCGGACAAAACAATGTTTCTGAATTCTGTGTGCGAGTTGAAGAAAATGTCAATATGTGGAGAGGAGTTACACAGTTTATTATATGCTTGGAAAGATCGGACAGAGAAAGTGCTGGCGTGAGATGAGGTGCGACATGCGGAGACCGAAAATAACTGGTTGGACCTGCTGTTAAATCGGGGTACATGTAGGGAGACGGCAGAGAGGAGCTTGGGGGAGTCAATCGACCCGTGGAGTAACCTATGGAGGAATGAAAGATCTATCCAGCAGCGCCGCACCTGCAACGGAGGTATGTTGAAACGTTGACACAGTGGCATGTAGCTGGCTCGAGAATCGTAGACGCCTGATGCCCTGTGTAAGCCTGGGGGGTTAGAGTACCAGTCGATCGGGAGGGGAGAAGTTGAAATGTTCCTATTTAAATTGGGGGTGTAACGGGTCACTGAAAGGTAGAAGAGCGACACACTTAGGCTAAGAATTGTTGTTATACTTAACTTTGGTGGGTCGTGGTAGCTCCGTCCGAGGCGGCTTGGGAGATGAGGCTCTGCGACACACCTTGACGATACTGTTGGTTACTGTTAAGATACCTTTGTTTTACCTGTATTTTATACCATTTAAGGTGTATCGGTTGTTAAATAAAAATGGTTTTTACTGACGTTACTGTGTTTTGCAATGAGTTTAACTACCTATCACCGATACCCGTTACAAGTCAGAACCAGAACCAGGGTGAGTTGAAAGAAAAGATTGAATTAGAAAACGTAATTTTAATAAGATTGACTCGAGATACGTTACGGGGCCAACGACCCGACACTGCCTGATGGGCTTACTGTTAAGAACAAAATGTGGTCTTTTGACTAATTTTACTAGAGTTACGGTACGTTGTACAAGCTGACTAGGAAGTTTCTTATGGTTACGCTGAATGTTCCAGTTCGATATCCTCTTAATTAGATATACAATAGTGACTAAAACTGAGTTTCACTTTGTTCCACCTTCTACCTAAATTGGCCAATTTGAGATAGATTTATAGTTACACTCACGTGCTGCAGGGTTACCGAGGCGAGTCCTGGTCACGATGAGAGGCGAGAGAAAGTTCAGGGGGGTAGCCGGGACAGGACTGAAGACACGAGCGCGACACCACGGCGACACGGTTCCAGGGGAGGCAGGACAGACAATCACAGTATCGGATGGCACCACTCACTGGTTACAACCTATCTTTTACTTGACTGGGGAGGCAGGAGGACGATATAGTACGGTTCCGTTCGAGCGTTACGGTACGGGGAGAGAGCTTCAAAGGTAAGGGGGTACACGTCAAAGACTTGCTGGCTAGGCGGCGCATCAGGGATTGAGCTCTCCAAGTTACACAATGGCATTTCATTATCCTCCCTCCCAGTCCGGCCAACTGATTAAGATTGGAAAAAGGGTGGTAATACTGCTCGGCTGGGAGGGGGAGATCTTCTCCTGGTGGTTAATGAGGCCTTTGTTTGAAGTGCCCAGGTGGTGGGAGGGCACATTGGCTTGGCCACGCCCACTATAGTGGCTGTAGGGCTTTCCTGCTGCTGCTTTCACTCTTCAGGGCTTACTGGCCTCTTCGGCCTGGTACTGCTACTCCATCCTCCAGGACTTACTGGCCTCTATGGCCTGATAGGGGAAACAGTGAGCTGCTGAGTGGCAGCTCACATCCCCCACCGCTCCGGGAGCCAGTGTCCTCTCCGATGACACTGGATATAGACAGTCATTGCGATGAAAGGCTCTTCACAGTCCTCATACTGGAATCATCTGAATCCTGGTCATATTGCCGGCTCTTGCTTGTTCCCGTGGTCCAAGGTGCATTGGGGTGCTCAGGCAGCTCGGTATCTGGTGACGCTTCGAGGTTGGTGGTTGGCGAGGGAAGGGTTGCTGTCACCACGACCTTCTCCAGTTCCTCCACGGGTGATGGGTCTCGCGCTCTAGACGTTGAGGGCTGGGGCTCGGCTGGTGGTGGGTTGCTCGTATCGTGTTTCACCTTCTTCTTACTGTGGCCCTTTGATTTGCTGGCGGAGGTTGCTGCTGTCTTGCGATCAAGATAACGGTGTATCATGGCGATATCTTCGTTGGGCGGCGGGGCTCCTTTTTGGGCTCGAGGGTCCTCAAGCTGTCGTTGCACCATCCTAAGAACCACAAATTGCCCCTAATAGAATTTGGCCCTCAAAATTATCTGGCATTTACTTTAGTGCGAACTAGCGCATTTTGGGCTCAATCTGGGCTTGAAAGCAAGGTGAGTTTCTCAGTCTTTTTGAATTTATTTTATTGATGTTACAGGACCTGAAGGGTCCTATACTAATTTACCGGGTCGTGGGCTTGGGAGGTTGACCTGAAGGGTCCTAGTTAAATGGTTTGACCTGAAGGGTCCTGTTTAACTGGTTGACCTGAAGGGTCCCTTTCGAGTTCAATCTTATTTCTGTGTTGTATTAATATACTTGTATGTTTGTGTTTCAGGTGTTTACGTGTACGTGTTTGTTCTATGTCAGGTAAGTTTTAGTCGTAGTCGTAGTTAGTCAGTAAGTCATCACTTCCCCGTATGGATCTGGCTGTAATTTGACCGGTACTCTTGGTCGCAAAGAGTGCCTGGGAAGCGAACTGTTGTTGATGATCTCTTCATTATGGCGGTTGGTTCGCTCCATCTGTTGTGATGTTGAGGCTATAGGATCTTCGTTCCATTCATGAGGTAGGGTATCAGGAGGTTCAGTCGTCTGATTCCATGATTCATTTGGACATGGTGTCATCACGGTGCTGGCAGTGCAATTGGTTACGGGGTAAAATTTGGTGTACTTCGTGAAGCGGTCAATAGTTGGCAGAATGTAATTCTGGGGGGCTCCAGACGTGACTGGTCCAATGAAGTCCACCCCTAAAATCTGTCCAGGCCCCTTAGGAAGAAGGGGCTTCTGAATTGGTTGACGATGTCCAGCAGGGATGTTCCAGCATTGGCAGGTTTCACACCTCTGCACACAATCCTTGACTTCCTGGGACTTTTTCCATACTCCTCCTATCAACTTGTGAGTGCTTTGGTTCGACGTTGGTGACGGTCGTCCGGCTTGCATGGTAGCCACTGGTATCCGTATTTCAGGGAAGTCTTCTTCCTCGTCCAATTCATACTCAGGTACCGGTTCTGCTTCCAATGCATCACTGTCACCAAATTTGTAACCGCAGCCATCCAAGTTGTAGTTCCGAATCTGTGTTTCGGTCCGGGATTCTTGTGTCGTTCCACCCGGCGTTCCACCCGTCGATACACCTGTCGTTCCGTCTTGTGTTCCGGTCACTTCTCTTTGGTATATTGTGGGCGATACACCCGGCGTTACACCCGGCGATACACCTGCCGTTACACCCTGTGTTCCGGTCACTTCTTCTTGGTATACGAGGGGCGATACACCTGCCGTTACACCCGGCGACACACCCGGTGTTCCTGTCACTTCCCCTTGAGATATTGGGGGCGATACACCTGCCGTTACATCCGGCGATACACCCGGCGACACACCCGGTGTTCCTGTCACTTCCCCTTGATATATTGGGGGCGATACACCTGCCGTTACACCCGGCGATACACCCGGTGTTCCTGTCACTTCCCCTTGAGATATTGGGGGCGATACACCTGCCGTTACACCCGGCGATACACCCGGTGTTCCTGTCACTTCCCTTTGAGATATTGGGGGCGATACACCCGGCGTTACACCCGGCGATACACCCGGCGTTCCACCTTGCGCTCCGGTCACTTCTTCGTATATTGGGGGCGATACACCCGGCGATACACCTGGCGTTCCACCTTGCGTTCCTGTAACACCTTCTTTGTATATTGGGGGCGATACACCCGGCGTTACACCCGACGTTACACCCGGCGATCCACCCGGCGTTCCTGTCTCTTGGTCTCTGTATATTAGGGGCGATACGGTGGTTAAGTCATGACTTGGGCACAGAGCGGCGGTTACGTCGGACGATACACCCATGTTCCACTCTTCACGTGTGTACAGTGTCATGTCTTCCGACACCTCCATAGCGGTTTTATTCAGGAAGCGTTCTTCAAGTGTTACTATGGGGCGATCCTCCGGGTTCTCATGGTGGTGGGATGAGGAGCTGCTCATTGCAACTCGAAAGGTGCTGGGGAGGACTGTGTCGGCACCCTCACGAAGACTCAGGCGCGGTGACCCAGTATCCTCCCTCCTCTCGAACTGCGATACAACCCCTATACTCCCAAGTTCATGATACAGAGGTTCCATGTTCCTCCATTCCGATTCATCTTCTCTTCTCATTCCCATAGTCGGTCCGGTGGTAAATGTCATGGGAACGCGTCTCAGTATGTCGAGCCCCAATAAATTAAGAGTAGCACCTTTCCGGGCAAACACCAGAAAAGTGTGTTTAAATCGGCGTTTCCCGATACGGGTGTCGATACTTTGTTCCCCTGCAAATGGTAGTAAGGCTCCATCCGCCCCCCATGCCATTATTTTTGTCGGCAAGAGCGGGACTCCCGATACAGGACGAGCCAACACCGACAAGGCGGATCCGGTATCAATGAGCATGTTCCTGGTTTCAGGTCCAAGACCCACTTCTACCTTGAGGGTCCGTACCATAGGGCGTTCCACGGCCGTTACATGGAGCTCGGTCGGTTCCTGTGACTTGTAACGGTTGATCTCATTCAAGTGTTTCGGTTCGGCTATTGGTTGCAATATGGGTAGCAACTTCCGTCTCTGGGGGCAGTTTTCTTCTAGATGTTCCCGACACCCGCAAAAATTGCAAAATATGGTTCGTTGTGGACTCTTAGGGCAATCCACGGGGAAGTGATCCATCGCGGCGCAGAAGATACAGGGGTATCGAGGTGTGGGTCGTTCATCAGTTCTCGGGCGTTGTTCGTCACTGTTCCACCTGTTCCGGCGGTCATCGCCAACACGCTGTTCCCGTCGGGGTACCGGTTGGTCCTTTCGGGGGCATCGAGCGGCAAAGTGGTTGGTTCCACCGCAGTTATAGCACCTCAATTCTCCCGATACAGCCGCGAGATCCCATCGTTCCTCCGTTTCTTCCGTCTCTGTCAAGGTGTTTTCAAGTTCTTCCGCCCGTTCCAGGGCGATGCGGAGTGATGTGGGACGGTTGGTTACGAGGAATGGGCTCATCTTTTTTCCGACACCCCTCACGAAGGCGCTCAAGGTCTTCCGCTCGACCCACTCCCGTTTTTCATGACGGTCGAGGTGCGTTCCTTCCTCCAATACGGCGCATCGAGCCAATCCCCTGATGCGATCGGCGAACTGCCGAAGCGTTTCTGGGGTGTTCCTCTTGATGGTCCAGAGTAGGGCTGCCGCATGTTGAGGGTTCTCGCGCATGAACCAGTTCGTCATCTCGTCCCGTATCACTTCGTAGGCATTGTCATAGTCGAGGGTATCGTCTCTGTCGATCAAAAACTGCTTCGCAGTACCTCTGGTCTTGGTTCTCAGGAGTCTCATTTTTTGTTTTTGAGACAACCCACTGGTTACGGTGTCGAAATTTGCAAAAAACGACCCGACACTCAGCGACCCCGGTGTATCTGGGTCCCACGGTTCCAGTTCTAACAGTAGTGAACGTGGAATACCGTCCTTGTCACCATCTTGGGTTGTCTTGTGATACCTCTTGAGCAATACGTTCATTTGTTTCATTGTTTCGGTCAGTGTATCGACCGCTTCCTTATTGTTGAAGGGTTGCTGTTCCTCCTCATCCTCGACGTCCGAGAGCACCATGTTTCACTTGTAAGGACGCGGAAAAATGGGTAAACACAGCACAGTCGATACGGTTCGGTTCTCTGTCACAGTTACTGTCTAGTGGTTCGGTGTTAGTTGTTGTTTGTTCCCGTATGACGATACGGTTTTGTGTTGTGTTCCTGTGTGACGACACAGTTCGTTGGAATGCAGGTATAGTGGTGAGGTGCGACCTACTTTTCGGAATTACCGTTACGAGGCGTCCTACCTACCTACTACCCTGGGTTCTGACTTGTTTTGAACTATTTGAAAGTGGATCGGCCGATACTCCAGGCACAAATATTTGTTTTGTGGGTTCGTGCAGGGCGCCACCACGCGCGATCCGTCAATACACCGGACTCGAGGAGTGAAAGTTACGAGTCCGATATAGTTCCGGGTTCACGCTTGCAGGAATCCGTACCGCTGCCACCAATTTGTAAGCCTGGGGGGTTAGAGTACCAGTCGATCGGGAGGGGAGAAGTTGAAATGTTCCTATTTAAATTGGGGGTGTAACGGGTCACTGAAAGGTAGAAGAGCGACACACTTAGGCTAAGAATTGTTGTTATACTTAACTTTGGTGGGTCGTGGTAGCTCCGTCCGAGGCGGCTTGGGAGATGAGGCTCTGCGACACACCTTGACGATACTGTTGGTTACTGTTAAGATACCTTTGTTTTACCTGTATTTTATACCATTTAAGGTGTATCGGTTGTTAAATAAAAATGGTTTTTACTGACGTTACTGTGTTTTGCAATGAGTTTAACTACCTATCACCGATACCCGTTACAAGTCAGAACCAGAACCAGGGTGAGTTGAAAGAAAAGATTGAATTAGAAAACGTAATTTTAATAAGATTGACTCGAGATACGTTACGGGGCCAACGACCCGACACTGCCTGATGGGCTTACTGTTAAGAACAAAATGTGGTCTTTTGACTAATTTTACTAGAGTTACGGTACGTTGTACAAGCTGACTAGGAAGTTTCTTATGGTTACGCTGAATGTTCCAGTTCGATATCCTCTTAATTAGATATACAATAGTGACTAAAACTGAGTTTCACTTTGTTCCACCTTCTACCTAAATTGGCCAATTTGAGATAGATTTATAGTTACACTCACGTGCTGCAGGGTTACCGAGGCGAGTCCTGGTCACGATGAGAGGCGAGAGAAAGTTCAGGGGGGTAGCCGGGACAGGACTGAAGACACGAGCGCGACACCACGGCGACACGGTTCCAGGGGAGGCAGGACAGACAATCACAGTATCGGATGGCACCACTCACTGGTTACAACCTATCTTTTACTTGACTGGGGAGGCAGGAGGACGATATAGTACGGTTCCGTTCGAGCGTTACGGTACGGGGAGAGAGCTTCAAAGGTAAGGGGGTACACGTCAAAGACTTGCTGGCTAGGCGGCGCATCAGGGATTGAGCTCTCCAAGTTACACAATGGCATTTCATTATCCTCCCTCCCAGTCCGGCCAACTGATTAAGATTGGAAAAAGGGTGGTAATACTGCTCGGCTGGGAGGGGGAGATCTTCTCCTGGTGGTTAATGAGGCCTTTGTTTGAAGTGCCCAGGTGGTGGGAGGGCACATTGGCTTGGCCACGCCCACTATAGTGGCTGTAGGGCTTTCCTGCTGCTGCTTTCACTCTTCAGGGCTTACTGGCCTCTTCGGCCTGGTACTGCTACTCCATCCTCCAGGACTTACTGGCCTCTATGGCCTGATAGGGGAAACAGTGAGCTGCTGAGTGGCAGCTCACACCTGTATGAGAGATATCTCAGGAATCGCTTCTGGACACGCTCCAGTCCAGAGATATATTTCCTCTGCGAAGGAGACCAGATCTCACTCCCAAATTCCAGGTGAGGGCGAACCAGTGAGAGATAAAGAAGCCTCATAGAGTCCAAACTTGCGAGGTGCTTGCAATTCCGGATCACCATGCCCAGCATGCCCGTAGCCTTGGATATTGCCTGCCTTATATGGGTAGCAAATGTGAGTTTGGAGTCGAATACGACACCTAAGTCACGAACATCAGAGACACGCTCGAGTACTGACCCCTGGATGCTGTAGTAGAAAGCTGAAGGTTGGCGCTTGCGTGAGAAGGTTATAGATTGACATTTCTTTATGTTCAATGGCAGGAAGTTTTGCTCACTCCAAAGGTATATTCTTTCGAGGTCCTCTTGCAGATCCAGTTGGGAGGAAAGGTCAGTTATGCACTTGAAAATTTTTATGTCATCGGCATAGATGAGAATGCTAGAGTGCTTGACAACCCTCACTATGTCCTCTATGTAGAGGAGGAAAAGCAGCGGTCCCAAATTCGACCCCTGAGGCACTCCGGATGATACGGTATAGCTGGCAGAACAGTATCCATCCCAGAAAACATACTGCTGGCGATTTGCTAGATAGGAAGAGAAGAATGTCAGAGTAGGGGAGGTGAAACCGTACGCCTGCAGCTTTAGTAGAAGTAGCTCGTGGTTTATACGATCGAACGCCTTGCTAAAGTCAGTATAAATTGAATCGACTTGTCCTCCTCTGTCTAGACAGTCTGAGACAAAGCCCAAATAAGTAAGGAGATTGGTTACCACTGAACGGCCACCAAGGAATCCGTGCTGATGATCCCCAATCAATGGTCCCATGTGCAGCTTAAGACGAGATGAGAGAATGCAGTCGAAGACCACTGCAGGCGTCGAGAGGATAGATATTGGTCGGAAGTCATCTGGCCTCATTTTACCATTCCGCTTTAGCACCGGGACTACCTTGCTCGTTTTCCAGTGAGAGGGGAAAACACCCTCTGTCATGCTTGAATTGAATAAGTGCGTGAGAGGTCCAGAGAAAGATGCAATGTTATCCTTAAATATGTTGCTTGAAAGCCTGTCGTGGCCAATCGACCGACCGTATTCAAGTGATGAGACAGCCGAGTCTACCTCTTCTGTTTGAATATTTTCCAAGGAAAAGGGTAACGAGCTCGTATGGAGCGGTCCTGAAAAGTCCAGAATAGGAGGGGCAGAGATTGGAGAGTATACGGACGAAAAATGACGACCAAGGGCCTCAGCAACAGCGATGGGTTGAGAAAGGGTCACTCCATCCACGTTCAAAGATTTGGAGACTGAGGACTTGCGTTTGCTTCTAATGTATTTCCAGAAACTTTGGGGGTTGGTTTTAATATCCTGCTCTACTCTGTGTATGTACGCCTTGTAGCAGGCATTAGTATCCTTCTTCACTTTGGCCCGAATCCTCCTAAACTGGTTGAGGACAACAGGAGAGCGAGTACGAATGTACAAACGATGGGTTTTCAACTTCAGCTTGACCTCTGCAATAAGTCTGCGACTGTACCACAATGGGTACTTACCCACAAACCGGCGAGGGAACCCTTTGGGTACATGAAGATCTAAACAAGTGTAAAGTAGGTCATAGAAGATCTGAACTTTTTCATCCACCTGGCCAGCAATGTAGACGGGAGACCAATCAATGGATTGAATTGCCAAGTTAAGTGCCAGGACATTCGATTTGTTGAAATCATAGAACCAACTGGCCTCCGGGTCCATAGAGTGAGCAGTCGGCTGGGAGCGATATTGCAGTACATAAGAGACGTTGATACTTAGAGGAGGATGATGAGGGTCTACATTACATAAAGGATCCAAAGCCATGGAGACCTCCAGCTCCTGGTTGGAGAGGGCTAGGTCCAGGGTGCGTGAATTGGAGTTACAAACATTGTTGTACGAGCTGAGTTGGTAAAAAAGCATGAAGTCAAGCAAGGAGGTGCAAAGATTATTCGTTGAATTGAAGTCGAAATCCGTACCAGCAACGAAAGGGAGATTGAAGTCACCCAATACTATTATATCCTCACTCATATTTACATCATACAGGATTTCATAGACGTCCGTATAATGGTTGAGGTTTGATTGGGGTGGAATGTATACTCCACAGATATCCATATTTAGACCAGCAGTGTTAGAGATGTTGACGACCAGAAGTTCTTTGTCAGCGTTGGTTGAACAAGTGTCATAAAGTATGGACTTCAGTGATTTATGGACTGCAATTAAAACTCCCCCGCCATCGCTCTTCTGCGAACGCTGTAGATCTCTGTCTCTTCTGAAAACGACATAACGATCATCGAACAATTCTGAATCCTGAACGGAAGGTCTGAGAAAAGTTTCAGTGAGAACAATAACTTCAGGTTGCTGAGTGGACAAGTTCTTATAAAAACTGTGGGTCTTGGATCTTAGACCTCGGCAGTTTTGATAGTAAATGTTTATGGATTTATGTGCAACTCTCTTTGATAACATTCGCTGGGGTACTAAGCTAGACCCTTTGGGCCCGGAATCAAATCTAAAAAATCTTGGGAAATAGTGGAGTTGGTACTAAAAGTTTCGTCGAGTGTTAGGAATGATTCTTGCACTTCATCGCTGTTATTTGTTTGGCTGTATGAGACGCTACACTGCTGTGCTGGGAGTAAGTAAGAAACAATCTGGGAGATGAGGGTTGACTTTCCCTTAGAGTTGACAAAAAGCCCTCCAAAATTGGAGTAGGGAAACGAGAAAAGATCCAGAATATGTAAATTGTTGAAATGTGTCACCAGGCCCTCCAATCTGCAATTCACATCGAAAATGTCAAATCTCGAGAAACGGCTGTATTTGGCGACAATCTTTGAGAAATTACATATGAGTACATTGATACGTTTCTTGTTCAAAGTCGTCAGAAGAGACTCTAGATGTAAAAAGGAACCACCCGACACAAAATCAGAGGAGAAAGAAATAACAAGAGTATCACCAGCCCTGAGATCACGGGCTTGGCGAGAGGCAGCTGAAACCACAGCTGAATAAGGAGCGCCTTTAGTCAAACAATGACAGTCAACAGAAGAAAATGACGATACTACTGGAAGAAGTTCAGCCGCCACGTCCCGGAGATTCTCGTTTCCCACAAGCAGAATGCGCTGAAGACGACGTCCGACCCCACCTGAGACGGGAATCCCGGAAGGCCGAGTCAAAGAGTGCAGCTCAGCCTCAGACAGCTCGTTCCGAAGAGAAACCACTCCCCCCGAGAGACTCTCTCCGAAACGTGAGGAAACGAGAGTATTTAAGCGTACCTCGAGCAAGGATCTATCCAGCATTAAGGTTTGCAGGTTTTCATTGAGTCGACCAATGTCGGCCTCAATTTGGATCAGTCTATTGTCATCGCACTTACAGCGGATAAGCTCAGCATCAGGGGGCTGGACTGGGACAGACGGTCGGAGAGAAACATTGCCGTCCGAGCTTGATTTGAAAGAGTCCACCGCTGGAGGTGGAAGGTGTTTTAGTTCTAATCACTGTGTCACTACATTGGCCAATGTGAATAGTATTTTAGTTTGTGCACTCACACTTTACAGGGCCCGGAGGAAATCTGCGAAGGTGTGGCGAGGGTCGTCAACATCAATTTCCCTGGGTCTTATGACGTGGCGATGTATGGCGAGGGTATGGCGAAACGTTAATGTCACTGGGTCTTATAACGTGCGCCAGGTAAAAGGGGGGTACAGTAGGTTTGTGGGCCCGGATCTCTCGTCGACCGTACTGTTAAGGATGGCAACGATATATCGATATATGAAATATATCGATATATTACGTTTGATATATCGATATATTTATATCGATAAAGAGAACCGATATTATCGGTCAATATCGATATATTTAACAATATATCGCGACCTGTTTTAAAGTCAAAAAAAAAAAAATTTTTTTTTTTAGTAAAAATTAAATATTGAAATGGATGGACGAGAAGGGACGCCTGTACTTTTAAAAACATCAAGTAATTTTATTCCAAATTTTGTAGGTACCTACTGATGGGTTGATTTCAGACTGTTGACTTCAGCTCAGACATAATTGTGTACATAGTATTCACCTACAGTGGCTCTCAAGGCTCAAATACTTGACTTAAGCCAAAATTAATGGAGGCACGTCCAGCTTAAAACTACCTACTATACGAAGTGAAGCAGGTTTTCACAACAATTATTTTCAATTATGAAGGATCATGATCGTCTGCAGTACCTATACCCCTGTCAGTTTATAAATTAATTTAACATTGCAATGACATTTTCGCACTTTTTTCCAGTTTTTAAACAATGGATTTCGATCATTCATACCCAGTAACTTTTGAAAGTAGGTTAATACGTATTTCACACGGTTTTTCCAAATAGATCTTCCGATATGTCGAGTATATCGATATAATTCCCTCAAAATGATGTTAGTAACTTTTCTATTCACCTACCTACTTACTTCTTCAAGTTTTTCCTAGTAGATACTCCGATATGTCCATAAATGTCATCCTAAATTATTTTTATATTGTTTTAAAACTATTAAATTCACCTACCTACTTCACATCTGACATTTTAAAGTAGATCTTCCGATACGTCGAAAAATCGATATATTTTCTCCGATATATCGCAGGTATCGATATCTCATTGACGATATATCGTTTGATCGATATATCGATATATTTCATTTGATATGCCATCCCTACGTACTGTATGCAAACTCCGAGGGGGCTCCCCCTTCCACTAGATGTTGTCATGGAAGCTTCTGATTGGCTGTTGGGGAAGACAGCTGTCTTCCCCGCTTCAGGGAAATGGACGCGTGGATGGAGGTGGCATCCTGCGGTGCGGGGGGCTTCAGGAGGGAGGCTGACTTCTCAACCTAGTTCCGCCACTGATGATGGTGTTTCAGTGAGCGGGAGCTCACACCTGGAACTGAGCAAATTGCTGTGGAACCACGGAAATCTTTTTATTCAATTTTTTGGATTCTACGTAAAACTTAGACCATCAAATTTTGAAGGAGAGTTTAAATTTTTCACCAATTCCAAAGGTTCATGAGAATATAATTATGTATAGATGCTTCAACATTTTGCACGGCTTGATCGATGGTAATCGAATGTTTCGAAGAATTGTGATCTCTTTATTTCTGTTTCTGACCGAAATAATTATGTGTGTTTTAATAAAATGTTTAAAATACCCATTTTAAAATGGGTATTCGAGGTTTTAACATCGGAATTTGAGGCCATAATGTGACTGACACTGAAATACCTCATTACTAGACGTAGTTGTAGTCTTGCAGATTCCAAAATATAACGCGTATGTTTAGACAGTCATTTCCATAAAAACCGGCAAAAAGTTATTCTAGACTCCTTAGGGTTGTCCAAACTGTTGGCCAACGATTGCTACTTCCTGTCTTAAGATATCGATTAAGGATTCGTTCCTGATTTCCATCATGAAAATGCTCAAAAATTTGGAAACGATCGGCTACCAGACATTGCGTTGGTTGAGCTCTTCTTCCCTGAACGTTATTTTACGTTGGCTACCCCTTCCTCCTACTTTTCCATACCGTTAGTTGTATATAACATTGGGGATTCGTCATTTTATTCAAATCATCTTCTTTCCACAGTCATGTGATCAAAGCTCTTCCGCTGAATCCCAAGGTGTTCCAGCCGCCGGATATGAGTGGCAAGCCACAACCGAAAAAGACCACTGTCCCAGAGCCGTTCAACCTCACTTACGTACCTAAAAAGGTAACACTTCTTCTATTTGTTCCAGCGTTTTGCTTCTTAGGAATCTGTATTATTTGAATCATTTTGATCGTTCAAATAAGAATATTCCCCTCTTTGAATCATGTCATCAATTTTTCCGCAGATTCGGATTCTTAATGAACTTATCAGTAAAATATTACTCGTCACTTGGTAAACTAGCCTACCTCCTGTGGCAGTTTTATTGTGATCTTGATCATATTAGAGAGGAAGGGATTGGTTATCAAAAACTCACCCATAGAGCGCTTATTGGTTGTCAGAAACTGTGTTCACCAGTCAAAGGCCTGTTGGTCCTTCTCGCATCCCTTGCATCCCTTGGATGGGCGATATCAGGAAGAGACGTGTGCCAACATAAAACGGGAAATTTTAGTACTTCTGGGAAAAAATGTAATTGCTGTTATCCGCGAGACTCAATCGATTATTTTCAGTATCAAACCTAACCTTCTCAGCTGACCCAATCAGCTGGTCGTGAAGGGGCGCCATTTTCACACCTCTGTCCAGCAAGGTCATTCTGTTTACATACCAAATATTTCTTGGTATGCAAACAGAATGATGGTGATATATTCATTATTTTCTTCTTTCTATTCTTTTAAAGCAATGAGGAATTTCACCGAATTCTGTTTGCATTTTTCCTGAATAGTTGAATAGTAGATGCTCTTTCCAACGGTATCCTCAAATTGTAATTTACACAGCTAATTAACGGAGTTTTGACCAATTTAATGACATACGGTCAAAATCACTAAAAAAAGTTTAAAGTTAAAATAACTCGAAAACGAAGGGTTTTAAAAAAAATTGCTAGGAGACATTTTTTTTGCAAATTAGTTGTAGAATCGACTGGTACCGTATGGCAGACCAGTTAGGCTTACACCCTGTATAGCTAGGTACCCCTCGAGAGCCTGTTGTCAATTCTCAATCCCAGGTGTGTTGAGTCATCAAAAATTAAATGAGGAATTTCACCATGTCGGAATTTCCTATTTTTGACCCCAAAATCGGATTCTGCACCTCGAAAAACCCCCTAAGGCAAACTTTCAGCCCGAACTTCCTAATTTACGAATAAACAAAACAGTGTAGAAAATACGAATGTTTAAAAAACCCGGGAAAATGACGTCATGCTGGAATAGTTCATTTATGGCCGCTTGAAGCGCCGAGATCGAGAAATCCATAGTCCCCAGATGCAAAATTTCATGAAACAGTAAAGTTCGAAATCGAAAAACTGAAGAAAAAAATAGAAAAAGCGAGATGGGGAAAATTAGGTTTCCTCTGTTTTTGTTTGATAACTTTTCTCTTAGAAAACACGATTTCGTCGTCCCAATGGGCAACACTGGGAGGAGACGGCGATCCGAACAGCCCAATCAGCGAGCGTTCCCGCTGCACGTCTGTTTTCCCGGTTAGTTTTGAAATTAAAAATTTTGATTGTCTCCCAAAAATAACAGGAGACTTATTTTCCGAAATCAGCCCAATTTTCATCTATCCCACACCATTAGCTATTCAGGAAAAATGCAAACAGAAATCGGTGAAATTCCTCATTCCCTCGACTGGGGATCGATCTCCTATCGTTCCGACTATACTATATTTACACACTTCTAAGTCGGAGCTCTTACCATTGAGCTAAGGAAGTGAATGGACAGAAATGCGAAGAGATAGCTGATGACAACAGGTGCTTCTTCAAGCTTCCCGTTCACGCTTATTTCGAGGTTTTGGGTTTTATCCAAGTTAAGACGCAAACAATTTGCTCCACACCTGTGACGATCCTACTTTTTTATAAGGGACAATCCAATTGGTTTGTTCCCGATTTGTTGGAGCTACGCGTTTAGGGATATCCGATTCATAGAGATATGAATCGATATTCTCTTCAGGCCGGCTGGTTAATCTAATCACTGGTTTGAAGGGGCAGGGTCGTCACACCCTCCTCTGTCTCATATATGGGCAATTAGGTGTATTTCAAATTTGTTGTACAAATTGAAATTCAACCTATATTGTTACACACCATTCTTGAATCTGCACATCAGAAGAATGCAGGACCTGGTCGAGCTCCTAACCTGTCCCAGAAGGTAGGTCCATTTACCAATTATTTGTTAGTAATTATTTTTGTGTTTCAGGAGGTTACTTTATCCGCAGAAAGCACAGAAATGATGCAGTTCAAAGCTCGGCCGATGCCCATGAGTTGTCGCAGCTCGCTTTCTTCTCTGTCTTCTAACACAAGCTCAGCGGTGCCGACACTGCGGCGAGTCGCTGTCACAGAGAAAGAAGATGGCACACTTGAGATGACGGAGGAAGAGGACAAAAATCACAGCGGAGTCAACCACTTTGACTCCAATAACAAAAGGAACGTGAAAATGCAACCATTCAGTTTCGATGTGCGAGATCGAATCAAAATGCAGGAGAAAGAGAAGAAGATTAAAATGGTATGTTATTCCGATTCTTCTATATAGGTATATCCACATGCAGGGTTTCTTGTCCTTTCAAGTAGTGAGTGTCTCACGAGACGTTTTTTAACTTTTAATTTCCTAAAAAAACGTGAGTTGGCAAATTAATTTCAAATAATGGAATCACATCAGAATCAAATGCACGTCATCGCAAAATCTTGTGTATCCCAGGCTTCAATTTCCAACTTTATCGCGAGGTTCTGCGTTCTGAAGCGGGCCCCACACGATCAAACATGCTTGACAAGCATGGTTTGACAAGCCGTGCTTGTCAAGCATGTTTGACGTTTGACGCCGCACCCACACGTTCAAACCAACTGTTTCAACCGCATCCACCAAGCTTCAGTAGTGTTCAGTGTTCATGTTGCGTTCATCTGTTCAATCTGTTTCAAGTATGGATATTAACCATCTGAGTTACCTGTATTGCCACATCAGAGCTGAAGCAGCAAAAAAAGAAGCCAACAGGAAGATTAAAAGGTCCATGTGGACCAAACAATGGCTCTTGAAGAACTACTACTACTACTTTTAGAACAGCTTTTCTTAGTAAAAAATAGTCAAAATCAGAGATTTTACCCCAATAAGGGGATCTTCAGAGATGAGAACGATAATTTGGTTAATAACGGAGTATAAATATGAGTATAAATATCGGAGTAGTCCATATCGATAAAAAAGCATCGATAATCGGAGGCAGAATATCGATATTATCGATAATCGTTTTGCATCCCTAATGGAGACTGTGATTCACAGACGCCAACTCGGTGATTCACGGAAACTAACTCTGTGATTCACAGTAAAATTACCCCTACCACCCTTTTTTCTTGATGGTTTGAAGGTTTGATGGTTTGACGCTCACCCACACGATCAAACTTGGTTGTCAAACCTCATGTTTGACAGCAAATTTTCTGACAGTGACTGAAAACCGTCAAGCGTGCTGTCAAACCTTCAAACATGACCCCCCACACGATCAAATCTGCTTGACAAGCTGGCAAACCATGCTTGTCAAGCATGTTTGATCGTGTGGGGCCAGCTTGAGATGTAACGGGAGGATTCGGGGTTGTATGAAGAGTGAGAGGAGCGTCGGCGGAAGCGACCTCCGAATCCTCCCGTCAAACCGTCGACTTCGTTGAAAAAAAAAATTACGTTCAATTACTTTCAAGCGCGGTTTTCTCCACTTATAAATATATTTGAAACAATTCTGACCATACCGTTGGAAAGATGAGTTTTTGGGTCACCTTTTGGGGTTACAGTGGGAAATTAACCAGCAGTATCACCTAGGGTTACAAACGTTTGAAAAAAACTGTACATTTGCGAGAGTACATTTATCCGGGCTCATTTTTCAACATCTGAGTCTTCTTTTAAAAGTTTTATTTAGCACTATGGAGAAGGAAAATTTAACGCTCTTTCCAACGGTGTAATTACTTTTAAATTTTGACTGAAAAATAAGAGAGTTATGGCTGTTTTAATGGCTTAAGGTCGAAAATACGAAAAACATCTTAAAAGTGAAAAAGTCGGATTTTGAGGGAGTAAAAAAAAAGTCAGGAGAAAAAAAAGTCGCAAATTAGTTGTAGAATCGAACCCTGGCTGGTGGTGCGCACGAAAGGGTGACGCCCTGTATAGATCACTCGTCTGTGAAGAACTCTGCTTTGCCATTATCACCACCTACCTACCAAGTACCTACAGTGATCGCATTTCGGTCAGCTAAAATTTGATCGGAGATTAGGCCTCTTTTGCGATTCACACTCGCGTTTCTGATTTATCGTAAGTCCAACCCTTAAGTTCTCGTATGGAGTGAACGATCTCAAATTGATGAAAAAACAATACCTTTATATCAAAATTTTTTGAGCTAGGGCGTTTTCAAAATGTCAACCCTTATTTTTAAACCCTTAGAAGTGACTGACATCAACCAAAAGCTTTGGGGCACAACTAGACCCCAAATGGAGCCCACATACAAATTTCTTCAAAATCGGTCCTTGGGAACTAAGGAAAGTGCCGCGTATGGCGGATGGCCAAATTTTCGGATTCTACGTACCTTGAAATGTAAAACATTCAATTTTGAGGGGGTTCAAAGTTTTTTTTTTTTTTTTTTTTTTGACGATTTCAAAGGTTTATTATTGAAAATAATAAACCAAAACTAATAAGAAAATTAATGTTCTTCTTAGATTGGAGTTTTGGGTTGGTAAACAATTATACCTACCTTTAAATTGGTTTTCTGGGGTAGGGTTATAGAGGGTGTTTTTATCTCCTTGGAGCCCTTCTTATCCCTACCCAAGTCATGGTCATGCGTCCCCATCGCGCAACCCAGGCCCCTGGGATGGATAGGGTTGGCCCCATTAGGTTTCCTGGTGGACCACCCGTGAAGTTCCAGAGGTGGCAGAATGACCCTCTGGCAATTAGGGGGGGGGACCCATGTCAATGGGTTCCCTGGCCATTAAACCACACGCTTTCCCGTTATGGATCCAATGCTACTGAGCCTTATAACCCCTGCCGGCCCATTGGCAAACGGGGTATTAGGGGAGGTGCCCCAGGCAGGAGAAGGTGGTTGTTGCTCAGTCGCACCATGCTAACTGCTGCCTGACAAAATCAAGATCAGCAGCCGCACGGGCGACCTCCCAGCTTGACCCTTGAAGGGCTAGCGGGCGCTTGGGGCGCAGTAAAGGGATACATGCCGAGAGAGACACAATGCCAAGCCCACTGGATTTGACTGGTGCGTGAACATAGGCACTTGGGACACCAGGTGGGAACTTCAGCCAAGAGCGCACAGCAGAGCGAACTTGTCGATCTAACTCCTGCAGCCTCCCCACAGTAAGCCTGCCAAAGACTAACCCATAGGTCAGCTTTGGCAGTAACTACGTGCGGAGGAGGCACAGCTTCTGCTGTGGCTTCAATGGAGCCTTGGTAACTCGAGCTAGCGCTCTACCAAGGTCCACATGTCTGGGACTAATGGGGGCCACCCCTATGAAGTCGACTCCAAGGTACCACCAAACCTCCAACACAGATCGAGACGGAATGGGGGATTGTCCTATGACAAAACCCTCATCCACAACTTTGACCTTATGTTGGCGACCCCAAGGAGACCGACCCAAACTTATTGGGGTTAACCACGAGTCCACACCTGGTTAGCTGCTTAGCAAATGCATTGAGGGCGATCTGCAAGGCCTCACGGGTTTCTACGAGTAGGATAACATTATCGACAAAAGCCAATGCTCCTACTCGCACCCCAGGGGCGAGATCAAACCCTACTTCTGTGGGCAGCTTACCCAAGGCCGTATCCACTACCAGGTTGAAGAGGAGTGGTGATAGGGGATCCCCTGGCGTTCCCCATGCCCGATCTGTATGTCCCCTGACACCTCACCTCCTGCCTCGAGGACAGTCACGCCTTCCTGGTACAGACAGGCCACATACTCAATTAACCGAGATGGGGCCCCGACACCACGAAGGCAATCGGTCAGGGCAAGGTGACTGTGTCAAAGGCCTTAGCGACGTCCAGGGTGGCGAGGTGAAGTTGCTGGCATTTAATACGGGCCAGCGAGATGACCATTTGGAGAACTATAAGGTTCTCCGCTGTACCATCCGCTTTATATGGGTACCGAAGTGCATTATGCCTCCCTCTCCTGTACCCCCTTAATGTTAGGGCACCGGCTCATGCCTCTGACAGGAGTAGAGCGGTTAGGGAGCAGGTACAAATTCTCTGCTTCTGGGCCTGTTACCTGGTCGGGCTTCTGGGGATAGCAGTAAGGCCGTGAAAGGCTCATTACTCATCTCAAATACCAGTACCACGGGCGAGGGGAGCCCCAGGCTACAGATGCGCTGACCTCGGTCAAAGCATCACCTGCCTGCCCCTCAGTAGAGGTTGGATTCGTGGTGGTCGTGGTTGAGCAAACCCTACTTCATGGGCTTGTACCAAGAAGGCTACAAGGGGAGAGATGGCCTCCTCAAGAGCTTGCCCCTTGAAGATGTCTCTCGGCATGTGAGTTCTGTTATGAACTCGGGCACCAACCTGTCTAGTTGGTAGAACCTTAGCTAGAAGGTTCGGCCTAACCTGTGGTGTTAATACAAACAGGTACCTAGAGGAGCTGACAGTCATGACTAGCTCCCCTAGGGCTCTCGTGTGGTGAGTTCCTTCCACTCCCTCGATCACCCTTCTAGGGTTTTCGGGGTTTCATCTATCTGCTTGCAGATGGAGGGGGTTGCGAAATCCAGTTTGGATCGGCTCTCCCAGAAATCAAATAGTAGTTATTTGTACCATCCGCTGGCCGAATCGCTCTCTGGACATTACCAATGACACCAGCCACCTGAAGGCGAGATTCCAGTACTTTTTGGTAGTGGCGGAAGACTACCAAGGACACAGAGATTGGTCGATAGCTTCCAGGCCCACTCCCTTTCTTTGGGATAAAAACGGTTCGGGCACGGGTCAATGCTTTCGGGGGTCTTCCTGCAAGGAGGAGCAGGTTGATGATGATTAGCTTAATTTTCTTTGGTGCTTTATTCCAGCGTCGGGCAGAAACATCATTCTGCAACCCCCAGAACTTCAAAGGTGGTCCACCAGGAAACCTAACAGGACCAACCTCATCCATCCCAGGGGGCCCGGGTTGCGCGACGGGGACGCATGACCATGACATGGGTAGGGATAAGAAGGGCTCCAAGGAGATAAAAACACCCTCTATTACTTTACCCCAGCACCCATAGATCCTACCTACCGACCACGTACCCACTTCACAATCAAGTTTATTTGGAAGAATTAAACGCTTCACACTCAGTTCGAAGAAAAAGGGAGTTGAGGTTGTTTTAATTATTGGGAAATGTGATTACTAGATGCTGAGGACGCAAAACTAAGGACAACTCGGAGAAACGAACAAGGATCGCATTTTGGTCAGCTAACATTTTAATGGTGATTAGACCTCTTTTGCGATTCACACTTGTGTTTCTGATTAATCTTAAGTCCAACTCTATTTATAAATTGTTCGTTTTCAAAATTTCAACCCTTAGAAGTGAGTGACATCAACCAAAAGCTTCGGTGCATAACAGACAGAGAAATGGAGCCCATATACCAATTTCATCAAAATCGGTCCATGGCAACTAAGGAAAGTGCCGCGTACGGCGGACACGCGGCAGAATTATTATTCGATTTTGGGTCATCATTTTAATAGTAAACCTTTGGAATCGACCAAGAAATAAAATTTGAACCCCCTCAAAATTTGTTGACTTAAGTTTCAAAGTAGAAGGGTAGAATAAAACGCTGCAAATTATTTCACAAAGGTTTATTATTTTCCTGAATAGAAACATTTTTATTCGATTTTCGGATTCTACGTACCTACCTTGAAACTTGAACCAACAAACTTTGAAGGGGGTAACTTTTTTTTCTTGGTCGATTCTAAAGGTTCTTTATTGAAAATAATAAACGATAAAACGCTTCATAGTTAGAACGACATTTTACTCAATTTTATGAAGTTTTGATTTTAAAAATAAATTCCCTTTTCAATTTACGTATGTGGGGATCGTTATTTACCAAATTTCTTTTTCAGCTGCGAGAAGAAGCTGCTAAGATTCCCAAGTTCACCGCGCGTCCCGTTCCCTCCTTCATCTCTCAGAGGTGTGATGAAACAAGCTCAGTCGCCAGCAGCTCGGCGTCCAGCAGCTCTAGAAAAAGCATTTACCACCATCACGATGTAAGTGCCTACCGGCTCTATCTCATTTATGAAACTTTCGGATTCAACTGATCCCGCTTGACAACTTCCCTACAAGATTACTTTAGCTCTCCAAAGACCAAGTTTTTCAAGTAAAGAGCGTTTTTATTGATTTCAGTTACACCCCTTCGTACTTATTCACAACGTTAGTGAGATATTGAAATACAATATTTAGGTATAAATAAGTATGATTGTCATTTTGTGTACCTAACTGTGTTTCATATATTGACAGTGTAGAATATACTATACAGTTTGGTATGTGCGACTTGAGTCCTCATGCCCCAATGAGCTGGCAACGTATTGTGACGGTAAACGGGGATGAACCCAAGAAAAAAAATCAAAATTTGAAATCGCAAGATTCAGAAATTTATTTTTAAATAAATTAAATTAAACCTTTACTCGAAAGGAAATTTTAGTCCTTTCCGAACTACTCAGGGCAGGTATCACAGATACATTCAAGAAAATTATTTAAATTCGTACATATGTATTTTACCTTAAATTTCCAACGGCCGTGGAAAAACATCAAAAAAAAAAAAAATAATAATTACTTAGCCAAGGATATTCAGAGGGTCTATACGGGTAGGAGTCTGGACAATTCCAACTTGGTGAGCAGCTGTGTATGATGTCGCCCTCACCCTGAAACTGTACGATAAACGGAACGATCCCTTGACTCACGATGCTCGTAGTCTTCGACTCCACAACCAATATCAGGACGTCCAGGACGATGAAAGAAATCAGGAACAAAGGATTCGTAGCACAAACGATTTCTCCTTAGTTCTTCCGGCAGTTTGGAGAGCCCGCAGACAGAAATTCTCCGATCAGCCGATGACCGTCCTTCCGGTGTTTTAAAGGCAATATTTAAAACTTCTCTAAACGCAGACAAAGACAAAATTTTGACAAAAAACGTGATTCAGTAGACGACCGGACGGCAGCAACAAAAAAGTAGAGATTGAAAAAAGTATGGCCGCTTCCTTCCTTCTTCGTCAGACCTCAATTAAATTTTGTTCTCCTTTTACCTCTTTTAAATGCAGATAAATTCCAAAATTATTTCAACAACATTGTAGAATATGTTGTTCATTAAATAAAATTAAGATGTGAAAATAATGTGTCGAGGTTCGGGATCCAGAGATAGCTCGCTCTAGACTATCTACCAAAACCGCGCAAATACGAACAAAGCGGGACTCATCTTTACTTTCACGCTACAGTATAGTATACTATACATTTTGAAAATTGATCAAAGTTAACATATTGATCAAATTTTATCATCTAATCTGTCTTTTTAGAGCCCAGAGGGCTAGAAAATTAGGTTGAAAAAAATCGAAGGTCAATAGCAAGATTTTGCCAACTTAAGGGTTAAAGAAACTCCCCTGAAAGACGCAGGGGGCACGCCATTAATACAAAATAAATAAACAAATCAAATATAATGGGGAGGACGCCCAGGACTCACCCGACGCCAGCCCTCAGTATTAGGGAAGATGAGGAAGGTGGGGGTGGCAGAGAGCGATGAAGGGAAGTGCCTCTATAGAACGACCACCAGTTCAGATATGAGCCGAGCAGGACGCGGGTGGTGATACCACGGAGTACGCCTACTGAGATGCCCAACTCGCGCAACTCCGTGGCGCTTTTCCCGCACCACACTCCGCGCCATGACAATGTTGCAGCCATCACCCTGATGTTGTTGGGTGCCACTCCTATTCACATTCAGACCCGGTGACCTATGCGCTCCTAGTATCCATTGGTGTGCTTGCTCGGAAATTCGTTGTTCCACGTCACTAGAGTCCTCAGGCACCTTTAGTACCTCCACTGTGTAGCATGTTGCCAAATCGTTCGTATCATGAGACGCTGCATGCATACTGACAGGCTCATCTAATCCTCGATTAGTTGCTAAACGGTGACCATTGATTGCAGTGATGGTCTTACCAACGCAGAAACTCGGACAATGCCTGCACTCCAAGAGATATACAACATTACGGGATTGACACGTTGTACGAGAGCCCTTCCATTGATATATGAACGGAGTGTTGACTGTTGAGAAAACTGGATCGGAATTGACCATGGCACACAGCTTGCACCCAGGCCGGCGACAAGGCTCGAGTCTCGCCTGTTCCCAAGTCCTCCCAAGTACTTATTATTCGCAGTAAATTCATAATAAGATATAGCTTGGGCACGGAAATAATCCAGTATTTAAACACCTACCTAGTGTTCACAAAATTCAGCTGGAAACGAAAACTGCAGCAAAAGCTGTCCTAACTACATGGTACTGTTGTACTACCATGATTGTCTTTCAAATGACCAAAGCCATCTACGTTTCTCTATTAGACGAAATAGTTCAACTATGATTCGAACAGAGAACATGAGAATAATCATAAGATAGGTAGAAGGACCTTTTGGATACAGCGGTCTTCAGTTTCTGTAGGTTCTGTTTTGCAATTTGGGAAACTGGGTATGTAGGTAAAACTAGAAAAAAATCACTGATTTTCAAACCAGTTTTATTCATTTGAACTAGGATAGGAACGAACATAGACAATCAAAGATCAAATCAAATCAAAGATCAAATATTGAAAATCAAATAATAAGAATGTGAAAACGTGTTTATAATCAAGGTAAAGTTAAACACAGAATACCTACTACTCAAAATCGTCCCAGGAAAAAACCATTGACTACACTCCTGGACTTCACACGCAACTTTTCATTTCAACGAACCAGATCGTGAAAGTTTGTATCACTTTGTTTACTTTTTGCAATATCAAGATAAATTGAGCGACAGTGTTGCTGAAGCTGAGTGCACTTTTTCGGGGAAAATTGGCGATAGTGTAGCCAAAAAGTTTCATTTTTAGGTGTAAAATGAATTTTGAACACCATGGAGCTGACCGATTTTCAAGTATCCATGAGAAAAACGAACTTCAGTGCGTCAGTATCCATGGCAACCATGACGTTCATCAAGGTTAATTGAGCAATCGATTCTATTAAGGTAACCCAACCCCAAAATTGTTTTTTGAACGCAATTTTTTGAATTCCCAGAAACGCTTCCTAAAAATTTATAAAGTCTTTCAAAGAACGGGATTTTCAGATACAGGCGGGAAAACCTACACACGGCTTAGGCACTGCAGGGTGGGGGCTACGTCACAAGTGTGAAGGGGGCCACGAGACTGCTACACCACTGTTACCCTGACGCAAGGTTATCGAGCTTTCTGTTTGTTTACGTTCGTCTATGGTGCTGTCATACTGAATTTTGCTAGCAGCGCAATCGAAACATGTTGCATCCAAGATTTCGTTTCCTTCTGGCATACCCTCCACTGTAACTGAAACCTTATATGGTTGTGAAGAAACACGGTGTTCTGGTGATACTCGAGCCACAACCTCGCAAATTTGCTAGATTCTCCCAAGTTGGACATAACCAACATCCTTTTATTTAACAATTTACAAACACTCATTGGTACTACGTTGTACAGGATAATGACACTACGATGAAACTTCCAATAAATGAGCTACTGCAACCATTTCGATGAAGAAGTACTACACTCAAGAAAACAACTGACCTTTTACTTTCTATAAAAGTGTCAACTTACCTCAAATTCTTGGCTCCTCTTATTTCGGCGCTGACTAACTTGTTGTTATTGACCTAAAAATCGTGCAACATGCCAATATCGATGTACGGAATGTTTCCCAGGGAAGCCACTTCAAAACTCTAGTCGATGGCTCTCCTTTTTGGCATAATGACATTTTATTTCAATACTTTGGCACATAAACGAAAAAAGTTACGGTTGTTTTTCTGATGATTTCTACTTACAACCAAGTCGTTCCTACCGAACTTTATCTTCGTCATTCGTGTTCGTATAAAAATCGTTCATCATTCGTTGGAAAGCCCTAAATGTTTGCATAAATTATATGCTGCCAAAACCGCTGTACTTACGGAAGAAACTGAGATAAAAGACTGAGTATGTGGCGGCGCGTAGGGAGGCACTGGAAGGAATTTTGGCAGGAAAATCGCAAAACTACACCTACAACGGTAGTTTCTAGTGGGTGGGCCGGAGGAATGGCACCGACAGGGTTGATTATATATTCGTTCATTTCTGATGTTGTGATCATATGACATTTGTTGACATTCCAATGTCTGTGTTATGGGTGGGAAAAATATAATTAAATATAAATATAAATATAAATAAAGGTGGGAAAAATATAATTTCTGGTCTATCGTCATCCTGCATTACGCGTGTTATTTTCTTTCTGTCAGTAACACTCAAGGTTGAACGAAACTCGGTTTTCACAATAGGGTTACGTAACCATCAAGGTTACAGATTTTTTTTTAACCGGCCCTTAAGAAGTTATTTATGTGCTATTACAGGCACCCTCAATGAGGAATTTCACCGAATTCTGTTTGCATTTTTCCTGAATAGCTAATGGCGTGGGATAGATGAAAATCGGGCTGATTTCGGAAAATAAGTCTCCTGTTATTTTTGGGAGACTATCAAAATTTTTGATTTCAAAACTAACCGGGAAAACAGATGTGAAGCGGGAACGCTCGCTGATTGGGCTGTTCGGATTGCCGTCTCCTCCCAGTGTTGCCCATTGGGACGACGAAATCGTGTTTTCTAAGAGAACAGTTATCAAACAAAAACAGGGAAACCTAATTTTCCCCATCTTGCTTTTTCTATTTTTTTCTTCAGTTTTTCGATTTCGAACTTTACTGTTTCGTGAAATTTTGCATCTGGGGGCTATAGATTTATCGATCTCAGCGCTTCAAGCGGCCATAAATGAACTATTCCAGGATGACGTCATTTTCCCGGTTTTTTTAAACATTCATATTTTCTACACTGTTTTGTTTATTCGTAAATTAGGAAGTTCGGGCTGAATGTTTGCCTTAAGAGGTTTTTCAAGGTGCTAAATCCGATTTTGGGTCCAAAAATAGGAAATTCCGACATGGTGAAATTCTCATTTCAAATGTAAACTAAGAGAATGAAAAGTAAATATTTTTCATTTATTGTTATAATTTTTAGAAGAAAATGGTATTAGGATATAATTTTAATTTATAAGATGATTTAGTAAATAATTTTCACTTTAAATTATGTTGAAATCCATGCCAATGAACAAAAAAAAATTACAACGTTCTGTAAAACTCAAAATTTTATTCACTTGAACGAGCCAAGCAAGCGGACATGTTAGGTAATAGAAATTCTTCTATCAAGCCTTCATCCTACCAAGGTATGGTGGTAGGCCCTGAAATGCAAGCATTGTCATCTCGACTGTATTATGTTCATCTCCGATTGTTCTCAGGTGGAAACGAAAACGCAGTTCAAGGCGAAACCTGCCACGGTCCTGAGCAAGGAGCCGTTCATCCCCAAGAAGTCCAATGTGCCTCTCACAGACATCACGGAGGTACAGCTCAACACAGAACGCAGAGCCAAAGTTCGAGCGGAGCTTGAAAAAGCGCGGTTAGAAAAAGAGAAAGAGAGGCAGCAATTGGCGGAAAAGGTTTGTGTTTGGAAATCCCACCTATTCTAGGCGGTTAGTGTTGCCCCTACGAAGTTAGTACAAAAAATCAGATTCTAAAAACCAAATCAGATTCTAAGTTTAGAACTCCAAGGTACTCGAATATTAATCTTTTGATATTAACTGCTATGCGTCGGATTATCCATACAATAGGGTTAGGTGTAGATACGAGGAAGCTGCGTGCCACACCCTCTGAGCAGACTTTTATTGCAAATTAGTTGTAGAATCGATCCTTCTCAAGGGTAGACACCCTATACAGGGTGTAAGCCTAACTGGTCTGCCATACGGTACCAGTCGATTCTACAACTAATTTGCAACAAAAAATGTCCCTTAGCGATTTTTTTTTAAACCCTTCGCTTTCAAGTTATTTTAACTTTAAAACTTTTTTTTCGTGATTTTGACCTTATGTCATTAAATTGGTCATAACTCCGTTAATTAGCTGTGTAAATTACAATTTGAGGATACCATTGGAAAGCGCATTAAATTTCCTATCGGATAGATGCCTTAACTTTTTTTTGAGTCAGGGTTTGAGCGTAAAATCGAGAGCTTTCCAACGAGTGGTGAACGATTTTTGTGGGTTAAAAAGTGTAGAAAAGGAACAAACCTAACAACGGGGTCGTTGTAAGCGGAAATCATTATAAAGGCACTGTAACACAATTTCGTTACGCAATTTCGTGACAGTTTTTTGTGCTATGTGCCAGGGCAAAGACATGAAAATGTCAAAAAAACTTGTTTCTTGCATTTTCCAAATTGTCCACGTCGTTGTTTATTTAATTTGGTTTACAAGAAGGTTTGCGAGCCAATACAAGTAGTACAGCTATTTTATAAACATCAATTGAAATCTAATTTCAACATAAATCACAAAATGTGTATTATGGATTCACTCATAAGTCAATATTATTTGAACCATCTAAATTATTTCTGAATCAATTTGTAACAGATTTCTGGTAAACGAGGTGGTTCTTGGATAGTTAATAATTTGAATTTTCCAATTGTTCTATTTAAATTCCTTATAGGTGCTCCGAGCAAATCTGGAATCTGGTACAGTCTAATGTTGAGTTAGTGAAAGAGTTTTTAAATCTTCCGGTCAATGACCGTTTTATTTAAAAAAGGAAAACAAAAATGTATCTGAGACACATCTATAGGTTTGTTCCAGCGCCTCTCAGTTCATGAACTTTCTTACACCTAACCTGCGCATAACCAGCGCGCATGTTGAGTTCATGAACTGATGCGTTCCAGCGGCGCCGAGTTCGAGAACTTGCAAACATAAGGTTTGTTCCAGCGCAAAAAGTTCATGAACTCAAGTTCATGAACCCGCTGGGTGTGAGAACCCGAAAAAGTTGAAGAGTTCATGAACTTTTTAGGTTCAGGAACCTGTGCGCTGGAACGTTTTTAGTAGTTAACATGAAATTCGGCAGGGAGCGCGCAACTCGGCTTTCAACAAACCTTGAATAACCTCCTCTCATCTCAATCTTTAGCGGGATTTTTTAAGTTTAAGATTGAACGATTCATTGTAGTTTTTAACAAACAATGTCTCCTAGCTATTTTGTTTCAACCCCTTGTTTTTTCAAGTTTTCTCAATTTAAAGATTTTTTTCGTGTTTACTGACTTATTACATTAAACTGTTGTAACTCCTGATACTTACCGAGTACACTCAAATTTGAGGATATTGTTGAAAAGAGCGTTACATTTCCAAGCTAACAAGTGCGAAACCAAAATATTTTAGCAATAAAACATGTTTGAAAAAATCAAGTCAAAAAGCAAACTACAAGTTTTTACTCTAAATCCCTGCCTATTTTTGAGTCAGGGTTTGAGACATGAAAACGTCCTCTAAAAAGAGAATTTTACGTAATTTTGGAAACCTCGCATTCTTTCAATCTCAAATTGAACTACGAGAACCCAAACTTTTTCAAGATGCAAGAACAGTGAAAACTGCGCCAGAATCTCAGCTTTCCAATGGTGTAATCAAAACATATTCTACAACCGTATTTAGGGGAGAAATTCGGGTTTGAACGCGGAAAAACGTGCATTTTTTCAACGAAATCGGCGCTCCGCCTAGTCGATCTGAGGGGTCGGACGATAGCAGTGGGTGGGTCGGCGCCGCAGTAGACCGCGAGGCCTCTGGAAACAGGAGGCCAGAGCGCTGATTTCGTTGAAAAAATGCACGTTTTTCCGCGTTCAAACACAAATTTCTCCCCTAAATTCGGTTGTAGAATATGTTTTGAGTATACCGTTGGAAAGCTGAGATTCTGGCGCAGTTTTCACTGTTCTTGCATCTTGAAAAAGTATGGGTTCTCGTAGTTCAGTTTGAGATTGAAAGAATGCGAGGTTTCCAAAATTACGCAAAATTCCCTTTTTAGAGGACGTTTTCATGTCTCAAACCTTGACTCAAAAAAAAGTTAAGGCATCTATCCGATAGGAAATTTAATGCTCTTTTCAACGGTATCCTCAAATTGTAATTTACACAGCTAATTAACGGAGTTATGACCGATTTAATGACATGGTCAAAATCACGAAAAAAAGTTCAGTTAAAATAACTCGAAAACAAAGGGTTAAAAAAAATCGCTAAGGGACATTTTTTGTTGCAAATTATTTGTAGAATCGACTGGTACCGTATGGCAGACCAGTTAGGCTTACACCCTGTATATTTGCATGTTCATAACGTTCCCTGCAATATGCCACTTTCGTAGTTTGTGTTTCAAGTCAATACCGTTTATTCCTTATAGTTCTAAGAGGTGCTCAGGTACGCTACTTATATTTCGATACGCCTTAAACAAGGTGTTCAGCGACCTGGAAAACCGGGAAAAATTGGAATACGAAGGGAATGTTACTCTACTGGAAAACTCTGGGAGTTTAATTTTTCTTCCGAAAAACAGACATTTTTTGTGAGAAGTTCCTGCAGTCAGAGAGCGAAGTTCAAGTACGATATTAGTAGTATTTTCAATTATTGATGTTCCAAATTTTTTTAAATTTCTCAACTACAGGGTGTCCAAGTAACTACGCTCCCCCCACTTATTTTCTCTAGTAGTGTAAGAAAAAAAATCGGATTAACGATATTCTTCATAATTTTTTGCGTAGAATGGGGAATTTGCCTCAATTTTAGATTCTGGAATTTCAAGTCAAATCCTATAATAGGGCCCTAGATAGTTTACGTTTAGTGTTTATCTGTCGGTGATTATCTAAAATTCTTGTGACGTAAAAAACTATACGAAGTGATTATCCGATTTCGATGAAATTTTCAGCGATTGTGCGGGGTGGGGTGTAGATGGTCCCCTATGAAAATCATCACCCCTGAATTTACAGTAGCCACTGGGCATGAGCCATTGTAAAATCCGCATGACTGCCATAATTTCTACATTTTTATCAGAATTTGATGAAATTTTCAGGCATTGTGTGGTTTGGCGTGTAGATGGTTCCCTATGAAAATCATGGTCCCTGCCTTTGCGCATCTGTGGAAGTAAAAACAGCAAGCATAACTTCTACATCTACATGAACTCATTTCCGGCCATTGATGCATTTTTGCATCGTCATAATAATGATTTTTTCAAATATTGAAATTGTGGAAAATATTTGTAGAAGAATTTTTTCTCGTTCATGCTGTTCCTAAACTTTTCAAAGAAAAATGTCTTCGACATTCGGGAGCTCAAAGCGATTTGGGGATTTTTTTTTGAAAAGGAGGCCTATTGGCCGAAAGCATGATTATGGTTGCTCAAATTTGGTCCTGGGAGAGTGAGCGTTCTGGGCATTGAGCCAAAAACGATTCCGGTTCATAAAAATAGATTTTTAGATTTAAAAAAAAATTCGACAATGAAATGGATAAATCATATTGATATGGAAAACTGAGACCTCTAAAATACTATTAAAATGTAAAATTCATAAAATTTGGAGCATTTTTGCTCGTGAGTAAATGATGTTTTACTTCGGCCGGCATTCTGTAAAATAGTTCATCCTCTTCCCTCCATTACTCTGTTATTTCTACCCTCGGCTTGAAATGGGTTAACCACGTGATTTCGAAAACGTTTTCAGGTGGTCCTGAATGTGTCCTACCCTCAAGTGGGTAGTGCAAGATACTTATAGGTTGTAGTTTTGAGATTAGCCATCATCTTTCTAGACCATCGGTTTATTGATTCGAGGAAGCTGTGTGCTACACCCACTTGCCAGACTTTTATAGTGCTTTTTCATTTCAAAATGTCCTCGAAAACCTGAATTTTGAGAAATTATGGTCACATTTATTTATATTTTTGACCGATTTCAATCGCGGCGGAGCCGCGACGAAGGAAGGAGGTGTACCTACAGTTCGGTGTGCCATGGTACGATTTTTTTTTATTTTTTTAGTTCACCTATAACCCTGGAAAAACACAAAAATTGACCCTGGGAAACTCAGGGAATTTTTTTTCGGGGAATCGCTGGACACCCTGCTTATACTTTGATATTTGCAATACAGTTGTGTCTCCCAAATCCCCAAAGTGTCTGAAGTTACCGATGCGAGTACAAAACCTATTAGAGACTTCCTAGTAGTTTTTGAAGGCCATAAACACGGAAAATGCTTTATACCTCGTTAGGTACGGCACGATACTCCAAAGTATCGATATTCCTTTTGATACGATATTTCTCAGGAAGTATCGATACTCGATATCGATATTATTAGATATCGATACTTCGATAATATCGGCTCGAAGTATCGATACTATCGATACTCCAAATTAACCCACAAATGATTTCGCAAACCAAATAAAAACTCCATTAATCAAGAATTATATCAATACTAATAATATACCTAAATATATTAATAAAAGTCAATAATTTAAAATTCAATAAAAATGAATGATCATTTCATTTTATATTTATTCCAATTCTTATTCCCAAGAATTCTCCGTTCAGTGAAATGATTTTTTTCATTCACTACAAATGGAAAGGATCAAGTAATAAATCAGTTACATTACAAATTGATAATATTTATTATTGAATCATAAAAACAAAAATTTGTCGTGAAGTGAATTTTGACTTGATTTTGATTTTTTAAAACGTAAATCTAAAAAATTGTTGTGAACCGGAAAGTAAAACAATGGTCACAAGGAACTCGAACTGTTCAAGAAACCCAGAGAAATGAAAACCCATGGACCTACTGTTCGCAGATAGAAAGAATGCGGCTGGTCAACTTCTCGAAGGGTATACCTGCTGACATAAGACGACTACCTGTTCCAAAATCTTAGGTAGCCTGTTGAGTCAGGCTGGAGAAAGGGAAGAGCCTCAGTAATCGTAATCCAGGCATCGAGTTACTCAAGTCGCTCAATCCTTTCACTTCATCATCGGTTGGTAGTCAACAACCCTCGGTCTCATTTTTCCTAGCTTGAATGGCAGGTAGAAGAAGGACTATGTTTTTGGGATTGTAATACACATGGACACCTCACCAAACCATCCGCATTCTTTCAATATGCAAACAGTAGTTTCCTAGGTCCATGTGAAAACCGCAAAAAAATGCGAGGTTACAGGGTTACTGTGGACATTTTTTGAATATCGATGAAGGATATTAGAAGCGATAGGTATATCGTTTCGATTGATACTATTCTGACTATTATTCAGTGGCAGATATAGTATGGTATCTAAGTACTTGATATTTGGGGTTTTTTTTTTTTTTTTACTATTCCACTTTGGCAAAAATATCGATAATATCGTCAAGAAAGTATCGATACCTCCGATATTTCATGCAAAAGTATCGATACCATCATATCGGTATGAGTTTGTTTTAATCAAAAGTATCGATACAAATATCGGTATCGATACCAAAAAAGTATCGATACTCCGATATATCGGTGGTATCGTGCCGTCCCTATACCTCGTACTGAGCATTTAAAGACCAACTGGACCTTGTAGGTTAAATAATTACAGAGATACAGTAATTCAAAAATAGATCAATTTTACAAAAAGTAATACTGTTTGTGATAAGGCCGTGTTTTGAACCGTTCCCTCGCAGAACCATTAATTTTGGAAATAAGTAAAGTGAGAGGAATTTGAAGGCAGTGCAATCAGCTTCAAAGTAAAACCTTAATATAACAATATAGTTTTCTAAAAATGAATAAACAAAAAGATTTTTTAAACATTTCTTGGGGAAAATGAAGAAAATTCAACATAACCACGAGAAAATTGATATATTTTGAGGAAAATGGAACTACTTCAATGACAGTGTTCAATTTTATAGATTTTGATAGTTTTCGTAATAGAAATAATTTAGAACTTACTCGATTCAATTATGTATTGACTGAAATGTGAGAGGATTACCAAGTAGACAACCAACTGAAGATACTCTTCCATTCCATTCTACCGCTTTTTCGATTCGTCACATTCTTGCAGCTTGTTTCACACATTAAAGTCAACCTTACCAGATTACTAGCTCAGAGGTTGAAAAGCACCGTTGCTGATGCACCACCAGGTTCAAAAGTGGTTAGAACAGGAAAAGAATATCTCCAAATATTATTATCTCCTTCCCCATTTCACGCACAACACACTACAAACTGACGAACTACCGACCACTCAAAAACAAACATGCAGCGCTCTCAAAACCTACCGGAAGGGTTACCACTGCAGTGATGTATCAATACAGGGAAGTTCCCCATTAAACAGGGGAAAATCCCTGTCAAACAAAGGAAGTTTCCCGTTCAACTAGCAATCAGGGCTACCAACTGCTGGTTGAGGAACTACTCGAGCCTCACGATGCATCTCCAGAATCTCGAGTAGTTACTCGAACGACAAGTAATTGCTCGATTTACACTCTGAATACCAAGTTTCGAGTAACTACTCATGTCCTGAGAGTAATTACTCTCAGGACATGAGTAGTTACTCGAAACTTGGTATTCAGAGTGCAAGTGGAGTAATTACTTATCCTTCGAGTAACTACTCGACAAGAGTAACTACTCGAGATTCTGGAGATGCATCGTGAGGCTCGAGTAGTTCCTCAACCAGCAGTTGGTAGCCCTGATTGCTAGTTGAACGGGAAACTTCCTTTGTTTGACAGGGATTTTCCCCTGTTTAATGGGGAACTTCCCTGTATTGATACATCACTGCAGTGGTAACCCTTCCGGTAGGTTTTGAGAGCGCTGCATGATTGTTTTTGAGTGGTCGGTAGTTCGTCAGTTTGTAGTGTGTTGTGCGTGAAATGGGGAAGGAGATAATAATATTTGGAGATATTCTTTTCCTGTTCTAACCACTTTTGAACCTGGTGGTGCATCAGCAACGGTGCTTTTCAACCTCTGAGCTAGTAATCTGGTAAGGTTGACTTTTATGTGTGAAACAAGCTGCAAGAATGTGACGATTCGAAAAAGCGGTAGAATGGAATGGAAGAGTATCTTCAGTTGGTTGTCTACTTGGTGATCCTCTCACATTTCAGTCAATACATAATTGTAAATGAATCGAGTAAGTTCTAAATTATTTCTATTACGAAAATTATCAAAATCTATAAAATTGAACACTGTCATTGAAGTAGTTCCATTTTCCTCAAAATATATCAATTTTCTCGTGGTTATGTTGAATTTTCTTCATTTTCCCCAACAAATGTTTAAAAAATCTTTTTGTTTATTCATTTTTAGAAAACTATATTGGTATATTAAGGTTTTACTTTGAAGCTGATTGCACTGCCTTCAAATTCCTCTCACTTTACTTATTTCCAAAATTAATGGTTCTGCGAGGGAACGGTTCAAAACACGGCCTTATCACAAACAGTATTACTTTTTGTAAAATTGATCTATTTTTGAATTACTGTATCTCTGTAATTATTTAACCTACAAGGTCCAGTTGGTTTTTAACTAACTATAGAAAATTCTACCTACTGTAGACAATAAATTATTGGAATTACATTTTAGAAGTTATAGTTAAAAAACTGAAAAAATTCAAAAATTTCATGGTTTTTAGCGCACTATGTAGCAGTAGCAAAGGGTTTTCAAAGTTGCAAATTTGGATGACTTTTCAAATCATTTCACTTATTATTATTATTATTATAGATTTTTGCGATTGCAAAGAGTCGTAGATATATCCATTTTTGATGAGAACAACACGTTGAGTAACTGCTCAAGTGTCCTGTCCAGGTGGCTCGAGTATTTGCTACTTTCGAGTATCGGCCAGACCTCGACTTGACGCTGAGTTTTGTTTATGAATACCACATCGAGCAAATGCTCCAAGTCCGGAGTAACCGCTCGAGTAACTACTCGAGTAGATACTCGAGATGGCGACTGTGAATACCGCTGAGCATCCGCCATTACTCCAAGACCCATTCGAGTATTTACTCGACCTCGAGTAATGTCTATGAATACCGCCCATAGTGTATAGGTACAGTAATCTGTGGTGTTCTCTACGTTTTAGACAATAATTACTTATTATATTCTTACAGGTCACTCAACAACAAGCAGATTTAGAAAAGAAGCGGATAAAAGAACTGCGCAAAAGCATGATGCCGAAAACAACGCCGATTCCCAGTTTCCTGTCAACCAAAAAGCATTGACGATTCTCAATAGTTTTTACATTATATCATAAACGCCTTTTTTTTAAATAAGATAAATAAAGATATTGCACTGAACTTAATTTGTTAATAGTTCATCGTGAAACATGTCGTGAGACTTCTGTACCTCCACACAGTGCGGTATTCCTCACTCGACCAGAAATACCTTCAACTCGAGTAAGAAATGGACTAAAAAGTTGAAGTTTCTGAAACTTGTGTTAAATGATGACATAAATCTATAGATTTCTCGTAAAAAACTTATTTTAATGTACTTTAGACTTGATTTCTTCGTGATTGTTATTTTATTGTAGTTTTACGACATTACAGTAAGTGTTAAACATAATCATTCCGTGAATTTTTATTCAAAACCTTTTTCGTGTTTACTTTCTTCAATTGCGTTTGTTTCCAATGCTTCCGAATCTTTCAAGGTAGCACTAGCTTTGTTTTCACTTTTCAAGGTTGAAAAGAAAATGTTCTCCAAAATCAAATTTGCCAGTCGCGTTTTACATTTCAGGCTTTCCAAAACCATTTTGATTCCGTGTCTGTCTGTCATGAAATTACTGTACCGGCATAAATACGAAGTTATTTTCCGATTTCAATGAAAATGTCAGGGATTGAGCAGGTTGACGTGTAGATGGTCCCCTATGAAAATCATTACCCCAGGACTGATAGCAGCTGCTGCGCATGTGCAAAAGTGATTTCCTTCCAACAGCCATAACTTCTACATTTTCCATCTGATTTCGGTGAAATTTTCAGGAATTGAGATTTAGATGGTCCCTTATGAAAATCATCGCCCCAGAACTGATAGTAGTCAGTGCGGATGCATCACATCATCTAGACGATCGGGTTATCGATACGATGGAGCTATGTGCCACACACCCACTTTTTCCATTTCCCGAAAACTATAGGAGTACCTATTTGAATATTAAGGATTTCTTTCTATTACCTGCTCCCCCTACTGAGGATGGGACATCGAATGAAAAACTTCAATGTCAATATTTCCTATCAACATCGATATTTTTCGCTAGCGTTCACTTATTCGTTTTATCCTCGAGACTCAATAATCGATTATTTTCGATATCAAACATAACCTTCTCAACATAATCTTCTCTGACCCGATCAGCTGGTCATGAAGGGGCGCCATTTTCGCTCCTATCCAGCAAGTTTATTCTGTTTACATACCAAGTTTCTTGGTATGTAAACAGAACGGTGGTGATAATATTCTTTAAAAGCAATTATGTAATCGTTATTATTATGTCTCCCTTGTGGGTTAGATGTCTGACAAGAAATTCCATACTCAGTATGTGTCTTAAGATACGTCTCTGCGGTGGTTTAGACCCCTTTGAGCAGAGTGTTGTTGAGTGTGACGACGATTTTCCTGGCATAACTCGCGAAGATCTCGTGGAGTATTCTGTATTGAAGACGGATTTCATATCCCTGAAGCAACTGAAGTGCTGCAAATCTTTGGATCCGCACAACTTCGTTAATTCAGGGCATGTGAAATCCGTCTCATGCAAGGTATTCCCAGGTGACAAGGTGGTGGTGTTTGGAAAGGTAAATGATTCAAATGTTATCCAATTATTATTAAGTTAATTGAAATAATAACGATGTATGCCATGTTTTGGGCAGGTAGTAGATTCAACAACGGTCGTTTGATGAAAATAATGTTATGATAGCATCCCCTGCCCATTGCTAAGTCAACATTTTTATGAAACTTTGAAAAATCATGGGAAAAGATCATGATAGAAGAATCCAGTTGATACCAAAACTCTCAGTGAGGGCTCTACTTTCAATTAAAAATTATAATAAACCACTTTCCCGACTCTAGCACACACCCTACTTCGAGCCATGAAGCAGTGTCTATTGTATGAGCAATTTTTCCAAATTAGGTTCCATATATGTATATATTGACCTAAACGCTTACTCCGTTTTATGGTTCGAATATGGATAGATTAACATGCACTGGAGTCATTACTTGAATTTTGAAATTCAGGAGATGAAGTGCATATTTACATTGATCATTTACTAATTGAACTTCAAAACAATCAGGCAAATTGGTTCGAAATTATCTTCCTGGGAACTTCGTATAAATCAAAACACTTGGACACAAACAAAAACATTTTGTGAAGCTCTTCCAATGAGGGTAGGTATTCTATTATTACTACCTAACTACTGATGACTGAAGTAACGTAAGCACATTGATATTCTTGTTTTTTTGGAAAGTTCTCTTGTCTTTCCACACTGTTTCTAATCACTTTTGGCAAACCAAAAAATTAAATACTGCTTCCAGGACGAGAAGAGCAACTAATAACCGCATAAATTGGCATAATGAAAAACCGTCCATACAATCTTTGTTTACAACAGAGTCAACATGGCCGCCTTTCAGCGAGATTCGAATAACCGTTCGATTAGTCGAAGAATCGATACATCCGTTCTGTGTGACGTCACACGGATAAAAGCAATTGCTCTTATCAGCGTGACGTCACAAAGAATCGATGTATCGACTAATCAAATGGTTATTCGATTCTAGCTCAAAGGTGGCCATTTTGCGTGTTGTATACAATCTGTGTGGTTATTATTTGCTTTTCTCGTCCCGGAAGCGGTATTTAATTTTTTGGTTCGCCAAAAGTGATTAAAAACAGTGTGGGAAGACAAGAGAACTTTCCAAAAAAAATAAGGATATCAGCCTTTTGGCGTCGCTGCTTCCCAGCATTCCTGACAACCATGATTTTCGATGAACTGACACTTTTATAAGTAGGTTTGATCTGTACTTCCCGTCTGTGGTAGGTAGTGTAAGCGTTGGGTGTAATCTGTTATTCCTATAAAAAAAAAACCTTAACACGTTCAGTGCGTATGAACAAAACCAACCCACCCCACCAGGCGGAATGGTTTTTTTTTTCATAAATCTGACCGAAATGGTTCCAATATTAGTATTTTATTGGTAATTAATCTTAATAGTCGAATTTGATTAAATTTTGCTCATCACGCACCATGTGCGTGATACGCCTGGTGAGAGTGATCACAGATTTTCTGAGGAACGGCGCCGGCTTGGGTCTAATAGGAAAATCGTATATTATAAGGTTCGTTTGGAAAATACCCATAGAAATAGAAACAGAAATGTTGGTATCAGCATTTTTATTGGGTTGGTTCCATAAATATCTACTCCATCAGCAAAAATACACGTCATGGCTCATACCATAGGTATCTCTTACCTACCTTGTCGGAAGGAAATATGTATCAATGACTATATTTGTGGTAAGTATCAGTCCAATAATATATGTCAATCACATACAAGAAAATACCAATCACAATCAAATGTCAATAAAGGAAATATAAATCAAAAGAATATATCAATACAGAGATCACGGAGCAGTTTTTCTATATACTCGTCTGAATATTTCTTTTTCTCCTTAGCCAAGCGAGGGATTTTTCGTTCTGATTGTGCGTCATCAGACATCTAGAATACCTACCAATACAAATAATACCGTGGGTAAAAAATACTTGATAAAGAGAAGTAATCATAAGCATCATACTGTACTAAAATGCGGGGCAAAATGGTAGGAAGAGAACAGAAATCAGTGATGGTGCTCTACATATTGGTGCCAAAAACAACGTTTATTTAGTCACTGCCTGTTTGTAATGATGCATTATAAAGTAATTATTAATGTACTATTGATCTTACCTTGAATGAGAGAAGAAATAGCCACACAAGAACTCCAGAACGCACAACAATCGAAAGCAAAACTCCGATTTGGAGAGTCTGTGAAATACAGTATTTTCCAAGTGAAATACATCTCCAAACTGCAGATGGCGCATTCTATCGGTTGTTCATAGTACCTGCTCAGGGCGGATAAAAAAACAAAGACTTTTGCACCGGTCGTCGATTTCCAAGAAAAGTTTGAAATAGCAGCAAGTCATCACGCACCATGTGTGTGATACGCCTAGCTGACCCAACCGGATTCACGCACCGTATGCGTGATACGCACTGAACGTGTTAAAACCAAAATGTGTATTTTAAAGAATTTACTCCCGGAGGTTTGAGCCTACTAACCAATCATATGTAGGTTGAGAATAGGGATGTCCCAAAAGTATCGATACTTAAAAGTATCGATACTTTTCAAAAAAAGTATCGATACATATCGATACTTTTTTTTCCTGATATATATCGTAGTATCGATACTTTTTTTCCAGTATCGGAAGCGATACTTTTTTACCTCTCACATTAGATCAAAATGCAATTTTTTTTTTATCTCTCACATTAGATGAAAGTCTCGAATTTTAGTAGGTACCTCTTTCTCTATGTAGATTGTTGGGAGACCAACCACTTCAACAAACTAAACAAATATGATGTATCACCACCTCCAGCTCTCTATGGGTTTGTTCGGAGAGGCGGTCCGGAGCAGTTCGGAACCAAACTGGAACTGAAAAGGGGAGGGAGGGGATAGAGGCGAATGGGCTCCTCCAAGCCCCTCCGAACCATTCAGTACTGCCTCTCCAAACAGACCATAATCATATTATGATAACCTGCTGTCCTCCATCATCTAGGAAGGACCACCAAAATGTTAACCCAACCAAGTGCAATACGAAAACAAGTGCCTAAACAAAAAAATGAGTGATTTATTGTTTTGTTCATTCTATATTAATTATTATCCTCGCGATGGAGAGATGTCACACTGATGGAGAGAAACATAAAAGGCATTTTTCACACATTTTTGTAAAAGTATCGAAAAGTATCGATACTTCAAAATATCGATACTTTTTGAAAGTATCGTATCGATACTTTTTGATACTTTCTAGATGTATCGATACGATATTATATCGATACTTTTGAAGTATCGGACATCCCTAGTTGAGAAGCTACACTTACACAGGGTATGATAAAAATAATGTAGTTATAATTACCTGGTAGGTTGTGTGAAGCGTCCTCGAAGGTACGTTGTGGTTGTTGTCGGAGTATACGCCTTAAGGGCTGAAAACTTAACTTAGATCCACCAAATGTGGTCAAGTCTGAGGGACCTAGTAATATTGTCCTGAAGGGAATTAAAGCGCACGAAAAATATAGCTGCGCACTTAAAACCTATCCGTGCATGAAAGTGAATTTACACATGAAAATCGTATCTGCGCACGTTTATTCTTTTTTGGCTTGTCTTAAAAATGGGTAATTTTTCCAAAAAGTGAAATTTTTGTGTCAAGGTAGTTTTGATCCTTTCATTTACATTACTACTAAATTTTAAAAAATGTGAAGGGACAGGTATTTGAAGAAAACCAGCATCACATAAATACCTGTAGCAATCAGTTTTCTCAACAACAAATAAGAACCAAAAAATGAAAAAAAAAATTAGGAAATCAAGTAAAATGAACAAATTTTTTACATTAATGCATTTTCAAGGAACTATGGAACAATTTCAATGGTGGTGCTCAATTTGATGAACATTTGGTAATCTTCTTGTCCAAAAAAATCACAACCTAGCTCTTATCAGACACAACTTTCAAGAAAGTCAGAGAGCCAAGTGAGAAATCCATGGAGAGGGGGCTAAAAAAGGTAGTGGGGGAAAGTTCTGGACTAGTGGTTCTGAAAAAAATCTCGAACCGTCTGAACCAGATCGAAACAGTCCTGGACTGGCTGCCCATACTTACTAGGGATGTCCCAAAAGTATCGATACTTTTCGAAAAAAGTATCGATACATATTGATACTTTTTTTCCCTGATAGTAGTATAGATAGTAGTAGTATCGATACTTTTTTTGCAGTATCGGAGGCGATACTTTTTTATCTCTCACATTAGATCAAAATGCTATCTATTTTTTATCTCTCACATTAGATGAAAGTCTCGAATTTTAGTACTGTTTGCAGATGGAAAGAATGCGGATGGTTTGGTGAGGTGTCCTTGTGTATTACAGTCCCAAAAACATCATCCTTCTTCTACCTGCCACTCAAGCCAGGGAAAATGAGACCAAGGTTTGTTGACTACCGACCAATGAAGAAGTAGAAGGATTGATTTTCACAGACCATTCGCGTACTTTAAGGCAGTGGTTCCCAATTCTATACAGGGTGTCGACCAAACTACAAGGATCGATCGTTCATCTAATTTAAGTGACAAAATGTATCGTAGCACCTTTTTTTAACCCCTTGTTTTTCCAAGTTTTTTTTTTTCAATTTCAAACTTTTTTTTCGTGTTTTTGAACATGTCACAAAAATTACCAGAACCACCTTAATTTACCGTAAACATGTAAAAATAATCGCACCGTTAGAAAGGGCGCCAAATTTCCCATTTTCCTACAAAAAATTATTTCCAGTAAAGGATGGTGCTCCTTTCAAATTTTAAAGGCGAATGAAGAGTAAACCTGAAGGGCAAGTGAACTCACAATCGAGATGGAATTCTTTCCTAACAATTGGCAGAGTGGAGGGGCTCTCTAACTCATTATGACTCGTGTTGCTCAATGCCAATTACGAAGGTCTGAGATATGGAGGCTCGGCCCTTTCCCCCAGCCTGACTCACCAGGCTACCCAAGATTTTGGAACAGGTAGTCGTCTATGTTAGCAGGTATACCCTTTGAAAAATTGGCCAGCCGCATTCTTTCTATCTGCGAATTATAGGTACCTCTTTCTCTACGTAGATTGTTGGGAGACCAACCACTTCAACAAACTAAACAAAGATGATGTACCACCACCTCCAGCTCTCTATGGGTCTGTTTGGAGAGGCAGTTCGGAACCAAACCGGAACTGAAAAGGGGAGGGGATAGAGGCGAATGGGCTCCTCCAAGCCCCTCCGAACCGTTCAGGACCGCCTCTCCGAACAGACCATAATCATAGTATGATAACCTGCTGTCCTCCATCATCTAGGAAGGACCACCAAAATGTTAACCCAACCAAGTGCAATACGAAGAAAACAAGTGCCTAAACAAAAAAATGAGTTATTTATTGTTTTGTTAATTCTATATTAATTATTATCCTCACGATGGAGAGATGTCACACTGATTTAGAGAAACATAAAAGGCATTTTCACACATTTTTGTAAAAGTATCGAAAAGTATCGATACCTACTTCAAAATATTGATACTTTTTGAAAGTATCGTATCGATACTTTTTGATACTTTCTAGTTGTATCGATACGATATTATATAGTTACTTTTGAGGTATCGGACATCCCTAGTCCATACACCGAACTAAAAATCCCGAACTGGTTCTGGCGCTGTCCATACGCCCCAAAAGGGGCGTGGTCAGTTCCGAACCGTTCAGGACTGCCTGTCCAAACAAACCTAAGAAGGGTGGTGGCACCAGTCGCATACACTTAACCAGTATCTTACACTTTCATCTTCAAATCGAAATAATAACAGTTCTTGGTGACGTAGATAGGATTTTATAAGTTCAAAATATCTGTGTGCTTCTATAGTGGATTTGGAAAGAAGGAGAAGGGAAGGTTTTTGTCGGATTTCTCACGTGCAGGTTGGGACTCCTTGAAGGCAGCACTCTGTTCACGGGGTCTGCTTGCAGTTTAGGTTAAGAATGTGACTCCTCTTCTATATTAGTATTTTCACACAAATTTTGTCTTTCCATTCCCCTGGGCGTGATATTTAATGTATTTTGACTTGTACAATTCATTTTTGTTATTTTTTTGCTCAAAACACAGTTTTAAACCCGTTTTGAAAGGGTGTATGATACTGGATACTTATAATACAATGGTACCCCATTTCATACACATGTGTATGACACTGGGGATTCCCAAACAATTCTAAGTTTTGCGTTTTCTCGGCTATTGTAGGTGTTAGGGACTCGAAACTCACACTATGAACTTCTTTTGAAATCACCAGTATTAAGACCAGTATCATACAGGGGTGTATGATAATGGGTCCACAGGGTGTATGACATGGAGCCCAGCTAATTTTTCCCATTCGAGCATTTTTTTCTTCAGAATATGGCACCTCCCACGAAGAGATCAAAGTATTCTGATTCAGCAGCATTGAAAGTTCCACAACATCAGCCCAAGTTCCAGGTCCATATTTTACAGCGGGAAATGCTACAAATGAGGATGTGTTGGCAACGATACCTAGTCCTTTCAAAAAAAGCACTAATTTGGACCCCTGTCATTAAGCTAGCCAACAAAAATAAAAACATTATTAATAAAGGAATCGGACCTGGAGCTGTCAGCTCTCTTGAATGGCGAAAAGCAATAATGGCTAAAGAGCAAAAGAAACTACAAGCTGAGGAAGCAAAGAAGAAACGAATCCAACTGCGAATCCAGAAAAATATTGAAAGATAAGAATTACAAAAGAAGAAGAAGGAAGAAAGACTGTAACGCTCATAACTATACGAAGTTATTGTCCGATTTCTATGAAATTTTCAGGGATTGTGCGGGTTGGTGTGTAGACGGTCCCCTATGAAAATCATCACCTTCAGACTGATAGTAGCCACTGCGCATGCGCATACGTAAAATCCTTTTAACAGCCATAACATTTACATTTTTCATCCGAATTTGATGAAATTTTCTAGGATTGTCCAGATTAGCGTGTAGATGAACACCTATGAGGGTAGTGAAAGGTACTTAGATATTGGTGTTTTGAGATTAGCTACTATGCATCAGATCATCTATATAATCGGGTTATGGATACGAGGAAGCTATGTGCCACACCCACTTGGCAGACGTTTTTCTATTATAATGCTCAAGTATTAAATAAGGCAATTTGTTCCTGTGTAGGTAAAAAGCATTCTTTCCTAAAGGTTTCTAGAGCTTGCAAACCTAGAGATTGGTAAGAGTTTCCTAAAACAAGAAGACTGTTGACTATAAAAGTAATTTTTGCAATCAAACCAACTATTTTCTAATCAATAAACATTACTCGACGTTTAGTGTGCGATTCTTATCTTTATTTCACCTTTGATAATGAAAAATAGCAATTTTTTATGTTTCCGTGCAAGTGTATGATACTGGTTCCAAAGTATGAATGACAATGGTGCCTCCCAATTTTTAGGACGTCCCACAGTAAGACTTGGGCGTCCTTATGCGATCGATCTGGGGTGAAGTTGGACAACACTCAACAGAAAAAAAAAATAAAAATAACCACACAGTAATCCGTTTTAGACCATTCTGAATCCAAATCCGCGAAAAAAACCATAGGTGTGTGTGTGTGTGTGTGTATGTGTGTGTGTGTGTATGTGTGTGTGTAACAAAATCTTGTGTACTCTGCCCAGGCCTTAGTTCTCAAACGATTTTCGTGGTTATTTTTTCGTTTGACGCGTAATACTATCTAGTTGTGCACTACGGCGCCGGAATTTTGGATTTTGCTTTTTAAGAGGGGGAAAGGGGGGGTTAATGCTTAAAAAACGTGCGTTTGCGTGCATAATCTTGTAAACTCTGCCCAGGCCTCAATTTCCAACCGATTTGCGTGTTTCTTTTTTTGTTTGACTCAAATAACTTCCAAGTTGTACATGATTTTACCAGAGTACCAAAATTCGCAAGGGGAGGGGGTGAGTGGGGGGATAATATTCACAAAATATCCGATTTTTCAATATTTTGGTTCCTTTACTACTTACTAATTGTACCCAAGCTTTGAAATTGAGGAAAAATTCTCATTATACCTCCGAATTTTCATGAATTATTCTCTGTACCACCATGGAACTAATAGTGGTGCCACCATGGTGCCATAAACCGCTTATTTCGTGGTTTTTTTTTGTGTTTCACCTTGAATACGGATGTGAACTTCGACGGACTGCCTACCAAAACTAACAGATGAAAGTTCAATGTTACGACGTATTTCCGCTTTGGTGCCAGACTGGCACCATTGTTGGCGTTGGGGAGGTGGGGGGGTAACTCGAATTCGCATGTTGGGTATCGCAGATCATGGATTTTAAAATGCTCTTCAGATTCGAGGCTCCCATGCCGCTAGAAATGTTGAGGTGGATAATGGTGGGGGGGGGGGGGGTCAGTATTTCTTGCCTAAAGTAATAAACCAAATCACATCGAGTGAAACAGTTTTATCGCTTACCAACTGGTTTAACTGATCTAATGCTTATCCAATGGGACGTCCCCTGGAATGCATGCATTACTAAACATGCCATGTATGATACCTACTGGGGAAAAAAAGAGATCTCCAAAATCATTTACTTAAGCTGAAAGAAACCGAATATTTTACTTCTCTTGGTTTTACAACGTTTAAGAACAGTCGTTCTAGCTATTTCGACCTCCCAACTATTTGTAGGATGTAATTTGGCATAAATATTGAGCAAAAACTGGAAATTTTCCCTTAACGTGTATGATACTGGTGCCACCACCCAACATAGTTTGAGAATTTTTTCTATGACTATCTAACCGTTAACACTTTTGTTTTCAATGATTTTTTTTAAGTTTAAATATAAAAGGTCCCTACAACAAATAAAACCAAATCGAAATAACGAAGTAGAGTTTACAGCTCGAAATTGATAACCTAGTATGATAACGAAAAACCGCCAAGACACTCGGCAGGGTTCGGCCTTGTTCGTCTAACGACCCGACTTCTTGAGAGAGAAAAACACTTTATTGAACATTGTAGAAGGAACAAAGGTTGTAATAATTACGGGGTCCAGGGAAATATACTGCTAATTTACACCGAGATTGAATTGACTTTTATTAACGAACGGACACTCGACATGTAAAGCTGAACAACAGAGAGAACAGACATTGCCGCTAGAGGCGCTAGCGTTCCCTACCTACCACCATGGAGCTACCTACCAACATGGATTATATAAGAGATAGGATTGATCCCTCAACAAAGGTGGACCCGACTTCTTTAGGTTCGTTCAGCGGTTGTTTGTTGTCTTCACGTCGTACACGTTTCATCATCTTCGTGGGACGTCCTCCACTGCTTGTGTCCCATTATGGATGTTGTGCAGACAAGAAGGACACACGAAGGAGAAGAAGTTTGACGGTTTAGCGTCAGACTTGTTTACACTTCAGTTCACGTTACTGGTGAGGGTGGAAATTTTGAGAGCAACAAGTTGTGATTGTAATGGGCGTAACGACGCATATTGTTCTTCCACTCGCGAAATTTCATGTTTTTTAACTCGAATTTACCTCTCTTCGAAGCCATTCACGGTTTGTGACGGATTACAATCGTCTTCTTCATAAGGACTCACCCACCATGACGCTCACACCTGAGGAGATAGGTAAACTCCTCACCTTGTTTTCAGATAAAGCTTTCGAGGATCAACCTTTCGATAACTTCGTTCGTCATATCAAGCAGTATTTTTCGAAAGCCTACAATTACAAAATTGGCGTTTGCGTTTATCATTTTCTCCATCACAATGTTTTATCGACGCCCCTGCGTCGGCTGCTCGGAGTGACTCTTCTCATTGAGCTGTACCGCGGTGAACAATTTCTCAACAATCCTTTCAGCCATTTCATTGTAGCTGTCATAAAGAGCGGCGGTGATTCTGCATGTAGGTCTATTCCTTTCAATTTAGTGCTTGGTAGCCCAGAAAAAAGCTTTTTGAGTCACCTAATCGCGTCTGGGCGCCCTCAGGACATGCTGAGAAAAACGCCGAAACAAGTTATGAGTTTCGCAGAACCGAAAGTCGACTTGACTTTCGTCGAGAAGCAACAGGAAATGAAACTCCGCGACAGACCTGATGGAGTTAGGAATCACATTTCGTGTTTTTTCCCCGAAACGATTGCGTCTCAGGACATGGACGACGCGAAAGATGTCAAAGACTTCGCTGTCGGTCTGTTGTCCAAAGCTTGCCCTCCCGCGATGCAAACCTACAGGCCGTGCGCGCTCAGGCTGGTGCCCCCGTTGTCGGCTGGCTCCACAGGGGCGGAAGACATGTCGTGGATAGATTTCGACCTGAGAGATCACGATTTCGCCGTTGATTTCTCCATCGGAACCAGAGTGCCGAGCGGGATGTCCAAACTCATCAACCAGGCTCTCAAAGGGTCGCTGACGCTGCAAGAACAGCAGCAACTTCTCTTAGAACTGGAGAACGAGTCGACGCCGCTCCAAGACGTCGTTCTCCTGCCCGACAAGTTGCCCGACCTCGTGGAAAACAACCCTCTGGTCGCGAGCGAACTCCTCCGTAAACTAATCGATTCTCCTAAAATCAACGACTACTTCAGCGTCCTGCTCACCATGGAAATGTCTCTCCACTCCATGGAAGTCGTCAACCGTTTGACAACCACCGTCAAACTCCCGCCAGAATTCATCCATCTCTTCGTATCCAACTGCATCTCCACCTGCGAGACCATGAAAGACCGCTACATGCAGAATCGTCTAGTTCGCCTCGTCTGCGTCTTTCTTCAGTCTCTCATACGCAACAAAATCATCAACGTTCAGGATTTGTTTCTGGAAGTCCAGGCGTTTTGCATCGAGTTCAGTAGAATAAGAGAAGCAGCTGCTCTTTTTAGACTTCTGAAGCAACTTGAGACTGGCACAGGGGAAAGTTGAATTCGAAACGACTTATTTCTTCTTTGTGTTTTGTAACCTCCAACCTGTGAGTAGGCTGCACTCGTTCTCATCATGCATCTAGAAGAATCAATATTTTTGCTGTTTCAACCACCATTGTGTCCATTTCCCGCGGTTCAAGTTACTTATCCGTGAAAACTTTCTCCGATCTGAGCCTACGTGGAAAACAACCCTCTGGTCGCAAGCAAACTCCTCCGTAAACTAATCGATTCCCCTAAAATCAACGACTACTTCAGCGTCCTGCTCACCATGGAAATGTCTCTCCACTCCATGGAAGTCGTCAACCGTTTGACAACCACCGTCAAGCTCCCGCCAGAATTCATCCATCTCTTCGTATCCAACTGCATCTCCACCTGCGAGACCATGAAAGACCGCTACATGCAGAATCGTCTCGTTCGCCTAGTCTGCGTCTTTCTTCAGTCTCTCATACGCAACAAAATCATCAACGTTCAGGATTTGTTTCTGGAAGTCCAGGCGTTTTGCATCGAGTTCAGTAGAATAAGAGAAGCAGCTGCTCTTTTTAGACTTCTGAAGCAACTTGAGACTGGCACAGGGGAAAGTTGAATTCGAAACGACTTATTTCTTCTCTGTGTTTTGTAACCTCCAACGTGTGAGTAGGCTGCACTCGTTCTCGATCCCATCATGCATCTACAAGAATCAATATTTTTGCTGTTTCAACCACCATTGTGTCCATTTCCCGCAGTTCAAGTTACTTATCCGTGAAAACTTCCTCCGATCTGAGCCTACGTGAATTTCCAACATTACTAGGTATTAGTCATTTTTACTGTCCTGAAATCTGTTGAACTTCGTTGGATCTGTTCCACACCACGTCAGCCTTCATAGAACTGGAAAACGAGTCGACGCCGCTCCAAGACGTCGTTCTCCTGCCCGACAAGTTGCCCGACCTCGTGGAAAACAACCCTCTGGTCGCGAGTGAACTCCTCCGTAAACTAATCGATTCTCCTAAAATCAACGACTACTTCAGCGTCCTGCTCACCATGGAAATGTCTCTCCACTCCATGGAAGTCGTCAACCGTTTGACAACCACCGTCAAACTCCCGCCAGAATTCATCCATCTCTTCGTATCCAACTGCATCTCCACCTGCGAGACCATGAAAGACCGCTACATGCAGAATCGTCTCGTTCGCCTAGTCTGCGTCTTTCTTCAGTCTCTCATACGCAACAAAATCATCAACGTTCAGGATTTGTTTCTGGAAGTCCAGGCGTTTTGCATCGAGTTCAGTAGAATAAGAGAAGCAGCTGCTCTTTTTAGACTTCTGAAGCAACTTGAGACTGGCACAGGGGAAAGTTGAATTCGAAACGACTTATTTCTTCTTTGTGTTTTGTAACCTCCAACCTGTGAGTAGGCTGCACTCGATCCCATCATGCATCTACAAGAATCAATATTTTTGCTGTTTCAACCACCATTGTGTCCATTTCCCGCGGTTCAAGTTACTTATCCGTGAAAACTTCCTCCGATCTGAGCCTACGTGAATTTCCAACATTACTAGGTATTAGTCATTTTTACTGTCCTGAAATCTGTTAAACTTCGTTGGATCTATTCCACACCACGTCAGCCTTCATAATGAATAAATCTACTCGTGCACTCACCCTCAGTAGTAAATAGAAAACGTTTTATTAGTTTTTATTCGACCAATAAAAACAAAGTCAAGTTTCTTCCATTTCCTCGTGCTTTTTTAAACTCTTGAGTTAATTAAGTAGAATTTAGTTTGAAAATCCTTTAATTTGTGTCGCAGATTTGAAAAATCGGTCAGAAGGGTAAACATTATGTAGGTACCTACATAACATGAAAAGATAACTGGAGGTCTTGATTGTATATTTTTAATAAGACTTGTAATTTATTCCTATAAATTAAACGCGTTTCTTCATGCGAATTCTTGTTCTGCCTTACCTGATCCTGGTTGATTTACAACCTTGGCGTTAACCCTTAATTTCCCACTTGTTTAAAAAAATGGTTTTTTCGGATTTTTTAAATCAAATTCAGATATATTTTGACAAATGAGTAGAATATTTGAGATGTTTCCTAAAAGGCTCTATTACAGTGTGTCAGCTCAAGAATGATCTTTCCTAGGGCCACATTAGCGCTATCTGCGGCAGCTCAATCTGTCTGTTAACCCATTTTTTTTTTGGAGAAGAAAAAGAAGATTTGGAAAAATCCTTGGTGGGATGTTGGGGTCTGTTATTTCTTAAAGCACAGAACCAAGGAATGATGTGGAGAAGATTCAGATCACGAATGATGGGATTTGGGCTGCCTCAGACAGTGGCGCCATCTCTGATCAGGAAACCGAACCAATAGCCTACAAGGTGAGAAATGAGGCCCTATTACAGTCTGTCAACTCGATAATTATTTAGTTTTTTCTTTGAGTTATTTTGGTTTTACTATTACGTTTTCTTACACAATCAATAAGATGGAGTATCAAGACAGCCAACGGATATCAGTTTTGGTTTAGAAGTGGATAAACTATTGCAGGTAAAAATTGGACTTCCTAAAATATACCTCAGGATATTAAGGGTTAAAAGAATGATAATAATGATAATTTTTACTGAATTTTAAAATATGAGATGTTTTTAGTGTGTCGAAAATGATATGCAATAATATCAAGATATCGCACCCTCAGTGCAATAGGGCCACAACTCAAAAATTCAAATTTTTCAGGACGCTCGGTTGAAAGTTCTGAATTCTAATGTTTCAGAACTTGAAAATGCTATAAAGCCCTTCCTTTGCTCGTCTGAAAACGGGCATTGTCCAGATTTTCTATGAGCATAAGGTAATTTATGCCCTAGACGACTTACGGCCTTGTTGCATTGAAATATCTCAAATGTTTGAAGTTATGGCTTCATCATCGTAGGTATATTAGTATAATTATACTATAGCCTAAACACCTTATTTCCTGCGGACTATCGATACAACAATAAAAACCACGTAATAACGTCGTTTTTAACGCAGTTAATGATTTTTTATTAATAATTAATTGTTAATGGACCTACCTTCGTAGGTTGGTTACTAGTATTCTTAGATTTTTTGTTTGACAAAAAATGGAACAATAAGATAAAATTGGTAAAACATATTGTTTAGTAATGCATGCATTCCAGGGGACGTCCCATTGGATAAGCATTAGATCAGTTAAATCAGTTGGTAAGCGATAAAACTGTTTCACTCGATGTAATTTATTCATTACTTTAGGCAAAAAATACTGACCCCCCCCCCCCCCCCCCAATATTATCCACCTTAACATTTCTAGCGGCATGGGAGCCTCGAATCTGAAGAGCATTTTAAAATCCATGATCTACGATACCCAACATGCGAATTCGAGTTACCCCCCCCCCCCCACCTCCCCAACGCCAACAATGGTGCCAGTCTGGCACCAAAGCGGAAATACGTCGTAACATTGAACTTTCATCTGTTAGTTTTGGTAGGCAGTCCGTCGAAGTTCACATCCGTATTCAAGGTGAAACACAAAAAAAAAAACCACGAAATAAGCGGTTTATGGCATCATGGCACCATGGTGGCACCACTATTAGTTCCATGGTGGTACAGAGAATAATTCATGAAAATTCGGAGGTATAATGAGAATTTTTCCTCAATTTCAAAGCTTGGGTACAATTAGTAAGTAGTAAAGGAACCAAAATATTGAAAAATCGGATATTTTGTGAATATTATCCCCCCACTCACCCCCTCCCCTTGCGAATTTTGGTACTCTGGTAAAATCATGTACAACTCGGAAGTTATTTGAGTCAAACAAAAAAAGAAACACGCAAATCGGTTGGAAATTGAGGCCTGGGCAGAGTTTACAAGATTATGCACGCAAACGCACGTTTTTTAAGCATTAACCCCCCCTTTCCCCCTCTTAAAAAGCAAAATCCAAAATTCCGGCGCCGTAGTGCACAACTAGATAGTATTACGCGTCAAACGAAAAAAGAACCACGAAAATCGTTTGAGAACTAAGGTCTGGGCAGAGTACACAAGATTATGCCCAAAAACGCACGTTTTTCGAGCATTAACCCCCCCTTTCCCCCTCTTAAAAGGCAAAATTCGAAATTCCGGCGACGTAGTGCACAACTAGATAGTTTTCCGCGACGAACAAAAAAAGAACCAGGAAAATCGGTTGAGAACTAAGGCCTGTGCAGAGTACACAAGATTTTGTTACACACACACATACACACACACATACACACACACACACACACAGACATACACCTATGGTTTTTTTCGCGGATTTGGATTCAGAATGGTCTAAAACGGATTACTGTGTGGTTATTTTTTTTTTCTGTTGAGTGTTGTCCTCCTTCACCCCAGATCGATCGCATAAGGACGCCCAAGTCTTACTGTGGGACGTCCTAAAAAATGGGAAATAAAACCAAATTAAACATTAATTCACACTTTTGTAGAAACTGTAGTGTACTTTGGGGATGATGTTGTTCTGGCACAAGTCCTTTGCTTTGGCCGCCGGGATCTTCGGTGGCTTCTTGTAAGCTGGACTCAACTTCTTGGAAGGTGGACTTCTTGGTGGTGCTCGCCTCCGCTCAAAACAAATTTCTTTAAACTCTTCTGCCCTGTGGTCCGTCTTGTACTTCAGCTTAGACTCTCCCTTCACTATTCTAATTACCTTCATCTCCGTCCACAAAACCTTTTCCTTGTCACTGTTAATTTTAAATTTGACTTGCATGTCAGCTTCCAATTGTTTCAAGTCCACTACCTCTTCTGTAGCCACTTCATTCACGATGAAGGGCTTCCCCGTTTTTTTGGCGTTTCTTAAAACTGGCGTCCAGTGCTGGGGTACCGCAATGGGGAATTTGCCTCACATTTTTTTTTTTTTTTTCGAATGAGGGTTTATTTTTATGGAATAAAACCATAGTGAGCTGCTCGAAAACGCATCCAAAAAATTTAGAGAATTTAAGGAAGATGGAAATTTTAAATGTGGTGGCAATGTGTAAGAGGCAGCCATGTTTGAAACGTAACGGTTATTCTACCAATCTGACTTCAAAGGAGGTTCTGTGGCGCTTACCACAGAAGCGGAACATACACGAACTTTTAGCTTCCGAGTAGTGCCACAAGAGTGCGCCGCGAACTGGCAGGAAGAACCCAGACACAAAAGTGACCAAAAGAAACAATATTACTCACTTTTTTACAATACGAATCTACCTACTAGTTTATCAAGCATTATTAGTCTTCATCTTCTCTTATTTAGTTTCAAGATTTGAATCACATTATTCGAGTAGCCATCTCACTGGATCGTTTTGAGTGGCGGTGCTAGAACTCTGTCTGTTGTCGGAGTTGTTTTCGCGTCGTTTTTTTTTTTTCGTATGACGTCAACAATATTCCTCGATTTTTGCGGTGTTTTGTAACAGAGGTTCACTTGTTTAGTCATTTTCTCCTACGGTAATTTTTTCCCCTTGGTTATTCCTGGTGTTAAACGTTATTCTAGGGCCCTATTATAGGATTTGACTTGAAATTCCAGAATCTAAAATTGAGGCAAATTCCCCAATGGGGAATGGGGAATGTTCGTTGACTGTCCATTAGGGTGGTCACAAAAAATCAACTTCCGAAATTCAATCGTGGCAACCCCCTAAAAGGTGCCATTTGACTAGAAAATGAGATTCCCAAAGTTTTAGGTCGATCGGATAACATTAACCCGTGCCGCATCGAGGTTGAAGTTCAGAAAAACTCACTTTTTTTCATAAAAATATTCTTTTTTCCTCATAACATAGTAACCATTTGTCCTAGAGACTTGAAATTGGCCTCATTTTATGTAAAATGTTATTTTCTTCAACTTTTACTCTCATAATTTTTTTGCTCCATGCTATAGATTTTATGTTATTCAGCTTTTCCCATCTCAAAACGTGGTCCGTTTTAGCAAATGTGCCTTTTTACGCATACCCCTAAAAACCACACTCCAGTCTATGAAACCGACCTCCAGGCGATTTGATGTATCTTTATCACTCTGTTATATGGAAAATTAATACATTTGAATCTAATATAACATAAGGCTGTGAAATGAGCTGGGCCAGCTGAGCAAACATGAGGCTAGTCATGAGGCTTCTGTCTGTAATAATTAGTAGAGGTGGCCCAGCCCAGGTCCAATTTCAATAGGCGCAACAATGAAATACCACAGACAGTCGATGGATTACCTAGGCAACCAAGTCAGTGCAACAGGGATGCATTTCGACTTACGGCCTAGTGAATGGAGAAAAAAAATGTTGTCAGTGCAATACAGCCACATGTTGACTTGTGGCTCTGTTCTAGAGATGGGTTGTTCTGTATCAATCTGATGCTTTGTCCCAGTGACTGGAAAGTAGCAGGTACTCCCAAATGTGACAAGCCCAAAGTATCAGAGACTGCGGTCACATCGTGTAGGTGTTACTGTTTGCTCTGTTCCCTCATACCTTTCATTTTCGGTCCAGTCCCAGGTATTTTCCTGGTGGCTCTTCAGTTTTCTCTTCCTGTCACAACCACTTTTCAAGTCACAATCGCATCGGGCAGTCACATCTTCGGCCAATGCGCCTGCACCCTCGCACAATCCTTGCGTTTACGTCCTGCTCCCATTCCCCCCTTCCGCTGCCGTCCTTCTTCTCCTTCCTTTCTTTCGCGGGCCTCCCTCCACCCTCACCTTCCCCTTTTGCCCCTTTCCGCTGTGCAACCGCCAGAGCTTCTTTTGATTTTCTCCCCTTCCTATTCCTTCAAAATAATCTTCCAATATTGCACTCATTGTCTTTTCCATTCATTTTAAATCGTTCAATATACCTACCTACTCATTTGCCACTTTAATTTTGTTTCCTTTTAATTTATCTGCATTGTTTTAAGCATTAGGTTTCTCCCTTCAAACAAACATACAAAAAAAAGTTTCAGAAATTTTTCCCGCAGAAATAGGTATTTATTTTCAGTATTTCAATTGAAATGCAAGGATTGAAGTTCGAAAGTTCGTTGACACTTCAAGAGTAAGCGTACACCCATTGCTCTGTTTCCAAGAATGTACCTTCCTATCGAGATCGAGTACAATTGGAACTTGGTACTTGTAGCCAAAGAACTTTGGCTGTAGCAGCTCACCGGTGCGGGTCAGATGGACGAGGAGGGGACCAGAGGCGGAGTCCCACCCACCGGATTGCTCCACGACCGTGACTTGGCTCATAGGAACATTTGTGACAAGTATCAGGTAAAAGTATCAGGTACCAAAAAGTAACAGGAACAAGTGACTCGAAAAACCTGTCACAACCCATCTCTACTTTGTTCCATTCATAATTTGAGAAAAAAACGACATTGTGACAAGGCCGTTTCCATGGATACAGATGATTAGGAATTTTATTTTAATAAATGGTCGAGTGGGCTGATAGAGCTAACTGTGGTGAGTATCTGAGGCCAAAAAACCGAAAATCACAAAATTTCGAGTTGTGGCCCTATTGCACTGAGGGTGCGACATGTTGATTCTTCTTCAATCTAATTCATGTTTCAGAGCCACGGCTTCAATGGATTGTTGTGATTCATTTTGAGGATTCTGCTTATCCCTGAACTAAATGGGACCTACCTTTGTTCTGTTGGTCGTTCCCAAGGTGAGTGTAGGAGAGGAGGTGTGGGTCATTTTCCCAGAAAGGGCGAATTGTTGTCCAGAGAAGATTCCGAATGCACATTTATGATTTGGGTGTAAAAAAAATCCTCCATAAACTATCAACTTTGTTCTACTTCGGGCAATCAATAAAATATGCACTTATTCACGCTAAAATATAGAAATTAAAGTTTAAACTGCTAAATGTCCAGTAATCTGCCATGTCCGGACCCCTAGGTAGTCAACTCTACTTGAACACTGTGAATCACCTATGAAAGCAACGGCCTGAATGTAGTGATTCTTTATTGCATATACCAGGACATGAAAAAAATGGATTTGCAGATTTTTTCAGAAGCAAATAAAGCGAGCAGGAGGATAAAATGTGCTTGTCCGGAGGTTTTTTGTCTTTAATCTGCCTTTTTTGTGTTTTCGTATTTTGGCAGCTTTTTATCGTTTCCCGCGGTTTTACCACCTCTGTAAGAGGTGAGGTTAGTCGTTAGGTTATCAAAGAAAGCGGCGGGAAACGTATTCCTTCTGTGTGGCAGCGTGCGCAAGTGGAGTCAGTTGCGAAATCGTGGTGTCACAGTCACCGACTGTCTTTCATCTGCCCTCTGTGAAACGGTAAGAAATCGATATTATTTCTTCTTTTTGGTCTCTAGTTCTTGTTTCTACCGAGCTGGTTCCAGCAATATGGTTACACTTCAGCAGAACAAGGGAAAAGCTGAAAAACCTAAGTGCCACCCAGGAATTTTGTGTCTTTCATCTGTCGGTGATGGTGGCTTTTGGAGAGATGAAAGACTTTTTTCAAGTTGTTAACAATTTAATTTGAATTTTCCGTTCCAATTTAAAAACTTCACATTTTTCGACCTCAAAACTGTATTCAGCAACCGTAAAAATCCCCTGGTACCAAGTTTTGGCTCGAAAAACCGATAAATTGAGATTACTTGGTTACTTTCGGAGGTTTCTAGGTTGCTATCAGAAAAACCGTGTTCCACGTTGGTTTAACCCTTTTCTACACCTGCGTCCCGCCCTGGTTCAATTTTTGGAATTACTCCCAGTTCTCGCTACTCGTGGAGATGGGGTTCCGAGTATTCTCCTTTACGCGAAAACCACGCCAATAGGTTTCTTTCGATAGGTTTTCTTATTTAATTTTTAATTAATTAGGTAATTAAGCGTCCCACTGTGTGTTTTTTCGTCCAAATTCAACCAGTATGGTGTGAGGTGCTGCCCTGATTTTTGGCAGAAGTTTTCTGAAATCTTGGGATACCAATTGTACCTTTCCAGGAAAATGACCCTTCCTTTAATCTAGTTTCAGTACTCTTCCTCGAGGAAAACCCTCATTTTTTATTGCTATCGGTACTTGATAACTGAACCTCAACTTTTATTTTATTTCCTTTAAATTATGTGTACAACTAAAACACTTGTCATTAGAATTTTAGTTGAGAAAAGGAATTAGAAATTTTTGAAGTTGAAAATTGCGTTAAAAAAATAAATTTATTAGGTAGACAACCTTTGATTTGCTGATTGAAACGCTACATTTGATCGTTCAATGACCACATATCAACCATTTCATGGAGATTCTATTTTAAAATCATACCAAGATGCTAATAAATATTGAATCTACAAGCAACGTGAGTATAACAGATTTTGATGTAGATCACCATAAATAAAGATTTACACGATAAAGGTGAACAATATTAGGTTCAACGATGTATGCTACACTTTCAGGTACAAACATGACTGAAATGGCAGTTAGAGCGCTGTTGAAGGCCAAAACATCCTAATAAAACCAACAGCATATGGATAAGAACAGCAGGAAGTTGTACGTATCGATAAACTATCCATTAAAATGAAGGGGTAAATTCAAGCGCCTTTAAAACAATCACGAACACCTGCCAATCGCCAACTATGGTACGTTCGGCAGGAGACTAAAATATTAATTAACCTAATTGAAGGCGAGATGTAAAACAGTTGCCTAATAGTAACAATTCCATGACAATTGAATTAGGTACGAATAAAAATTAACTTAAAACTGCGCCAGTTTCCGTAGGCGGGGGGGGGGGGGGGGGGGGGGAGTGTGTGTGTGGAATTTTTTTTACAGTTCTGAGTGACGTTCCATGATTTTAGACTCGAGGTCCAAGTGAATTTTGGCAACTTTCCTAGTTTGGTGTTTAATTTCGTCTTCGCTGAAGGAGCCTGGGTAGTGGATGTTCTGCTGGTAAGCAGCGAACTTGTTTTTTTCTTGTCCCACAGCAGCATCCAAGTGCATCCTCCGCAGCTTGAGCAACCTTTTCTCGTAATGCTGAAGTTCAGACTGAAAACAGTACGAAACGGAAGTAGAATTAAAACTCACAATTAGCACGTCCAACATGGTCGGGTGTCCCAGAATTAATGATGCGAACTTCAGGGACTGATTCTACAAGTTATTTCCAACAACTTTCAGGTGAGGGTGGTCGCCCGGGCGGGCACAGAATGTTCTTCTCATAGGCGGCTCAAAGTTAACATATGGAATAATTATTATTCATAGGTTAAAATAATTATTATTCACTCAGGGTTGAAAAGTGTGCTGAAAAAATCCTCGACTACTGCTGCGCTCTAGCGAAGCGTAAAAGAAGTATCTTGCAAATGAAGACTACAGGAGAAGAACGGGCTAACTGCCTTTTTCCTCGAAATCGAGTTAGGCGCTGCTCCATATGTATTTTTGGACGCCGAACACGGCCATCAGGTCAAAACAGCGAAAAAGTGGGTCTAAAGGCATCAAAACCGCAGGTGAGTGTTTCGTATGCAGGGAAAGAACGTGTTTATCCGAGCGGTACAGCGAAAGAACGGGCTACCGTTGAGCCGTCGCTCTCCCCACCATACCCAATCAGAGTCTAGAATGTGATTCACAGGGCGTTTCCTGTGCTCCACAGTGTTCCTCCTGAGTACCTGTTGTTGTTCGCTCTGTGTTCGTGGACCTATTATCATTTTTCTCGTGTAAAGTACGTGCTTGTGAACTCGGTGGTAATACATATTGTTGATTAGTTGGTGTTTTTTCTACCATGGGAGACGATTCATCGCCGGATGATACCCACCATGCGCTTTCCAATGAGTGGTGAACGATTTTTGTGGGGTGGAAAATGAGGAAGTTAGTTTTCGCTAGGAACGATTGGTTGTACGTGAAAAGCATCAGAAAAAAACGTTGCATTGTTTTGTGTGTCGAAAATTTTGGAATGACCCCCAGAACTAAAACATATCCATGTCAATTTAAAATGTGGAAGATGGATGGACATAGCCCCTTTGTGCTTTAAGGTATCGTTATGTTCCTTGCCAGGGGAGCGTTTCTTGGATTATAAGAACGCGACTTTTGGTTTGACGCCTAGGCAATTCGTAAGGGGCCATCGGGTTTAATAGCCGTAATCGGAGCTGAAACTAAACCGCCCAGCACAAAATTCGTGCTTCATATGGAAAAAGAACCAAAAATGTATTTTGAATCATCTCGCGAAAGAATCAGGTGAAAATGTTGAAAAATGACTATGCCAGAGTTGAAAAAATTTGCCTGCGTTTACCTCGAAAAAATTAATTTCTCGATGGAAGCAATTCTACGGCTTTTGGTTAATTATTTTCAATAACAAACCTTTTAAATCAACCAAAAAAAAAAAAAAAAATCGAAAATCGAATAAAAATTTTACCGTCAGTCCGCCGTTAGCGGCATGTATCAATAATGATACATCAATGTATCTTTTCCTGGAGCATTGTTTATTGTTCTCTGATGGAATACCCTGTTTATGATTTGACCGCAAAGGTGCCAACTCAACATTAACTCATTGTAGGAACGGTGGTTACTAGTTGAGGAAACAACTAGCAGACAACTAGCAACATTTCTTGTATCATTCCCCTCATCGCGTATTAGAGATAGCCCGTTTTTCGCTGTTTTTCGGGACATTGGACACTTTGTACCGTTTCAACTTGAGTAAAACTTAATCTGGAGGTATTTCGACTATTTTATCACATGCACCAGTGTAACAGCTCAAGTACTTCAAATTTTCAGATTTTTTGATGGCTAACTATTGATTTATTTTGTTTTTCGCATTCAACTTCATTTATCTCGAAAGTAGAAAATCAGCAGATAGCCCGTTCTTCCCCTGTAGTTTCAAATAGTATCAGGGAACGTTGACAAATAGAGTTGCAGGCGCCCTTATAACTGAACTTTCAAATTAATGAGGGCAACGGCACACGACTTTCGAAAAAATAAATCACTTACGCAGCGATTTGAAAAGGGGACCCTACAGATTTGACCGAAAGTAACCTGTTTCCTTACATTCCAAATAAACAATAGCAATCAGCAAGTTGTTTTCAACCGGTTCTACCAGTAATTCAACAACAATCTTGATTTACGAGTAAATTAATTAATACAGTTACTATAAGGAATCAATTCAAAATTAGGAATTTAACCATGTCGGAATTTCCTATTTTTGACCCCAAAATCGGATTCAGCACCTCGAAAAACCTCCTACGGCAAACTTTCAGCCCGAACTTCCTAATTTACGAATAAACAAAACAGTGCAGAAAATACGAATGTTTAAAAAAACCGTGAAAATGACGTCATCCAGGAATAGTTCATTTACGGCCACTTGAAGCGCTGAGATCGAGAACTCAGATGCAAAATTTCAAGAAACAGTAAAGTTCGAAATCGAAAAACTGAAGAAAAAAATAGAAAAAGCGAGATGGGGAAAATTAGGTTTCCTCTGTTTTTGTTTGATAACTTTTCTCTTAGAAAACACGATTTCGTCGTCCCAATGGGCAACACTGGGAAGAGACGGCGATCTGAACAGCCCAATCAGCGAGCGTTCCCGCTTCACGTCCATTTTCCCAGTTAGTTTTGAAATTAAAAATTTTGATTGTCTCCCAAAAATAACAGGAGACTTATTTTCCGAAATCAGCCCGATTTTCATCTATTCCACACCATTAACTATTCAGGAAAAATGCAAACAGAATTCGGTGAAATTCCTCATTTTCTTTGATAAAATATCTCATCGCAAATTTTAAAAAGAACACCATAGGAACACCTAACTATTTTAATTGCCAAAAATAAATAGTTGAGCGTGTTTTGCTCTTTCAGTTCGCTTGTTGTGAAATGTTGGGTACAAAGCCTCCTACTTCGTCACTTACTTAGTTGAAAAGGCGGGGTTTTTCTTGTAAAAATTAAGTATGTTAGTAAGTAACCTGAACCAAGCAATCAGATCTTAGTGACAAAGTGTTGAATCATCAAAAATTAACTTCCCTCGACCGGGGATCGATCTCCTATCGTCCGACTAAACTATATTTACACTTCTGAGTCAAAGCTCGTTACCACTGAGCTAAGGAAGCGAATGGACAGAAATGCGAAGAGGTCGCTGATCACAACATCTCCCCCCCCCCCCATTAGGAAATCTTAGGTACTCTGTTACTTAGTCAGGGAGGTGAGAGGCAGCTTTGGCCGGCGTTTTCCAACCCAGTGAGAACGCGCTATTTTTGACTGGCTTCTGAGTTTTTTGTTATTGTTCCTTATTGACGGGGCGGAAGATCTGCTGACCTCAACGTTTGTCCTAATAGGCGGTGGCTTGACTCGTGTCTTGAGAGGGAGTTGTTTTGATGACCCAATCGTTTAATGAATTAATGTTTCTCTGAGAAATGCTAAGGAGACTATTTGTGTCCTACTGACTGCGCCAAGTTGTTGTATCCCTTTTCTTAGGCTTTTTATGGACTTAGGGAAAACTAAGACACACGGAAAGCTTCGGGGAAAAATGGTACCTTTAATCAGGTCACTCACACAACGAATGAATCCACCACGGGCCTACAGTTCCCGTCACAGGGCCGCCCCCCTCCTCAATCCGTGTTCCACTTTCCATTCCTCCCTCGTCAGCAGCTAGTAATAGTAGTAAAGTAAGCAACCATTTCAGGTTGAATTTTCGTCCGACTGCCATTCTTGGCGTCGCGGACGTCACCAGCTGTCTCCCCAAGGGGAGATCAGAATTTGTTCTGATGATTTCGCTCATGGCTTCCCAAACATCACCGCCCTGGGTTGGAACGAGAGATTGCCGATCGTCTAATAGACAGAAAACTTTCTGCTAGCGACCAGACTCGAACTCGCATCCCCGCAAGACAGTTCTTATCTTATCACCGTAGTCGGGTACACTGTCCACTAGACCACCAACGCCCACAAACGGTGAGTAAAATTGCATCTCCTGGTCACTTTCGCTCATTTGCGTTCTACCCCCCCCCCCCCCCCCCCCCCTATCCCACTGGTTCACGCACTCCTGCGTTCAGCCACGTAAGCTTAGAGTTCATTTAAGGTAGGCGCACACTAGAGGCGGGTCGGGCCGCATCGCAGCGGAAAAATGGGTCTATTTTTCATCTTCTGCGTCTGCGTCTTTTACCTTTTAGTTCCAATCATGGGTTGAAAAAACTTGAATTGAAAGTTAATTCGAGAAATTCCATACATATGTATCCAAATTTGTTATTGAACATTACACAATTCTAAATAAGACCCTCTCTGGGTAGGTTGGGAAAAGCAGGACCTCTTCCCAATTTTTTTTCGGACAATACTAAGTGGGGAAAGTGCCGCGTACGGTGGATGGACGGCCAAATTTTTATTCGATTTTTGTATTCTACGTACTTTGAAACATAAACCAACAAATTTTGAGGGGGTGTTAAAAAATTTTTTTTCTTGGTCGATTCCAAAGGTTTATTATTGAAAATAATAAACCTAAACGACACGAAAATGTAGCGATGAAGAGAAATCTTCCTGCTTGTTGTTGTTTCTAGAGTCGGGGCAAGGTGGGTTGGAGCGCATTGGCGGAAAAATCCCTGGAGAGCGATGTTTCCGATGCGGCCTGCCCCGCCTCGCCTGTAGTGTGCGCATCTCCATTTAAATAACGTGGAACTTATCCAGGCGGATTTTGCGATGGGATGTGGCCTGCCGCACCACGCCTATAGTGTGCGCATCTCCATTGAAATAACGTTGAACTTGTCCAGGCGGATTTTGCAATGGGATGTGGCCCGACCACACACGCCTGTAGCGTGCGCGTACCTTCACGCTTCCAGAGGTGGCATTACTATCGTAAGGGGCACAGATCCCCCTACAGAGTAACTGTTTCTAATACTTTTACCCCTCACCTGAGGGTTTTCTCCAGTTACGACCAGTGGCGCCTCCTCCAGGCAAACATAGCAAACACTGTTTGCCTTACTACAAATAGGTATGCAAATAAAAAAAATAATTTTTGTTGAGATTCTCCTATATTTCCATTTTTGCAAGTAATATTTAGCCGATTTTGGAAAACTTTTATAATATTTAGGGACTATTTCGTTATTATCAAGAAAGTTAGATTAAATAGGAGAATGGAATAAGAAATTACCTACGTATTTTGTCTTGGATACTAGCCCGCAACACACCAGAGTGTTGAAAATGTCGGTAACTAGGTACGACAGTTGCGGATGATACGCAAACTAGCGCGGGCGATGCAAGGCTTGTCTCCGGTACTCTGCGTTGCAAGGCAAGCAGTTCGAAAACATGAATTTTTCGGGAACATTTAGAGTGAGAGGCGACGATCGGCCGGGAGGTCATCGCGGTGTCAAGTATTGCCATACCCCCACTACCACGCTATTAGCTGTTGCAAACAGTCGGAAAACTGTTTCGTGACCTTGAATGCAGAATACTCGGAAGATGGGCCATGGATACTAATTAGCCCATGCATGGCAATACATAACATATCCATCCAACCACATTAGCTCAAGGAAGGAAAGCAGTTCGTTCTTTCGCCGCCGCAAATAGCAGCTGTTTGACGTTGGCTGGTGTCTCGTTCCCGATTTTATTGTATTTCACTGTTCCTAATCGTTTTTCTAGTTGATACAGGTGAAAATAATGACATTATAGAATGAAGGTTTCACGTCTTATAGATCTAATATAGTATATAATAGGTCTAAATTCAGAGTCTCTTTTTTGGTTTATTATTTTTAAGAAAAAAAGTTTGAGCACCCTCAAAATCCGATGGTTTACGTTTGAGGTAAGAACGTGTAGATTTTGAAAATCGAATATAAAAAAATCCGTCCGTCCGCGGTACTTTTCTTAATTATTATGGACTGATTTTGATGAAATTTGGTATATGGGATTCCATTTGGGGTCTAGTTGTGCCCAGAAGCTTTTGGTTGATGTCAGTTAGTTCTAAGCAGTGAAATGGAAGGGTTGTAGGTACCTAACTTCCAAAGGCGCCCTATCTCGAAAACTCTCGATATGAAGGTATTGTTTTTTCACAAATTAGAGATAGGTACCTACCATTGAATTTTTAGAATCGAACGAGACCACTCATAGCTTTTGAGGACAAACTGTTCGTTCCCTACGAGAACTTCAGGGTTGAACTTACGATAAATCAGAAAAACGATTATGAATCGCAAAAGAGGCCTGACTATCTTTCAAATTTTAGCTAACCCGAATGAGATCACCGATCGTTTCTTTGGGTTGTACTCGGTTTTGCTTCCTTAGCAACCAGTAATAAAATTTCTAAACCAAGGAATTCTTTAGTTCTTCGAATGGAGTGTGATAGAGTAGATAAGTAGATCTTCCAAATAAACTTGATTGTGAAGAAAAAACATGGTGACAATGGCAAAGCTGAGTTCTTTGCTGGCGCATGATATACAGGGTGTCTACCATTTGGATGGACCAAACTTCAAGTATCGATTCTACAACTTATTTGCAACAAAAAATGTCTCTTAGCAATTTTTTCGTAACCCACTCAAAAATCTTGTTTTTCCACTTTAAAGTTTTTATTCGTATTTTCGACCTTGCAGCACTAAATTGATCATAACTCCCTTAAATTCTCATTCTACTTCAAATCTGAGTACACCGTTGGACAGAGCGTTAAATTTCCTATCCATTTAGTGGGAAACTCAGTTTTTTAAAACTACTTGCAAAAGTAAAAAAAAATCAAAGTCAACATTTATAATTTTTTTCGAAAATCGACATTTTTCAGGCTAACGATTCCCCGGTAAAAAATACCGCTATCGTGGTGCACTCAACGGGAAAAACTACCCCAAGATCTCACCTTTCCAACGGTATGTCAGTTTTAAGGTCCAAGAGGAAAGTTTCTTTGAAAAAATTGAGTTTTATGCGAAAAAACGTGCTTCTTTAGGCATATTCCGCTAGAGAGTCGACCAAGTATTATTGCCTTCACTTTTCAAGGATTGCAATAAAAAGTCCACCAAATTACATTTCCACTCGTATTTTACGTTTTGGACCTTCCTGAACAATTTTGGTACCGTGTCTGTCTATCTGACAGTCGGTCTGTCTGTCTGAAAGTCCTTGTAGATGGCAAAAGCAATACGAAGCTACTGTCCGATTTTGATGTAATTTCGGCGATGTTCTCCATGTACTTAAATCAAAGTCAACGCATTAAATTTTCAAAATCAAATCCAAAAATTTCAATTTTTTTAGAAATTACTTACCATTTTTTGGTTTATTATTTTCAATAACAAGCCTTTGGAATCGAGCAAGAAAAAAAGTTAACCCCTCTCAAAATTGTTTTACTATTTGCCCGTAATAAGTAGCGCCATCGCGGGACCACTCCACGGCCTAAACTTCCCCTGGATCACATCTTTTTTACTTTAAGAATCAGTTTTTCGTTTAATTAGAATAAATATCATGAAATTGATTTTTTGTAGCAGAAGGATAACTTTCAAGTTTATATAACTTTCAAGAGTTTCATTGACAATTATACTTTATTGTGGCCTACGATAGCACAACTTATTCCAGGTTAACAATAAACCTAAAAAATGGTAAGTAATTTCTAAAAAAATTAAAATTTTTGAATTAGATTTTGAAAATTTAATGCGTTGACTTTGATTCACATGGAGAACATCGCCGAAAATTTCATCAAAATCGGACAGTAGCTTCGTGTTGCTTTTGCCATCTACAAGGACTTTCAGACAGACAGACCGACAGATGGACAGATGGACAGACACGGTACCAAAATTGTTCAGGAAGGTCCAAAACGTAAAATACGAGTGGAAATGTAATTTGGTGGACTTTTTATTGCAATCCTTGAAAAGTGAAGGCAATAGTACTTGGTCGGCTCTCTAGCGGAATATGCCTAAAGAAGCACGTTTTTTCGCATAAAACTCAATTTTTTCAAAGAAACTTTCCTCTTGGACCTTAAAACTGACATACCGTTGGAAAGGTGAGATCTTGGGGAAGTTTTTTCCGTTGAGTGCACCACGATAGCGGTATTTTTTACGGAGGAATCGTTAGCCTGAAAAATGTCGATTTTCGAAAAAAATTATAAATTTTGACTTTGATTAATTTGTTTGCCTTTACAAATGGCTTTAAGAAACTGGGGTTCCAACTAAATGAATAGGAAATTTAACGCTCTGTCTAACGGTGTACTCAGATTTGAAGTAGCATGAGAAATAAGGGAGTTATGACCATTTTAGTGCTGCAAGGTCGAAAATACGAATAAAAACTTTAAAGTGGAAAAAAAAGAATTTTGAGTGGGTTAAGAAAAAATTGCTAGGAGACATTTTTTGTTGCAAATTAGTTGTAGAATCGATGCTTGAAGTTTGGTCCATCCAAATGGTAGACACCCTGTATACAGAAAAAAAGAACCTTTGTGTAATAATTTGCAGTCTAGCTGTTTGCCTGACAAATATTTTCACCCGACGCCCCTGGTTACGACTATGTTGCTGCAGGATGGTCGCAGGTCGTAATTGAAGGCGTTATTAAACGTAGGAAAAAGGCATTTCTTTTGGCAACCACATTCCTCATTGTGTAAACCCCTCAGGTACAAAAATAACTTCAAATAATAAAATATAATTCAATATCACAGTTGCTCGAATAGGATTTATTTTGTACAAACGCTCCAAATTATTACACAAAGGTTTATTACTTTCTGTGTAGATCACTCGCCTGCAAAGAACTCGGCTTCGCATTGTCACCATCTACCACCCATACATACTACCTACCTACCACGTACCCACTTCACAATCAAGCTTATTTGGAAGAAATAAACGCGTCACACTCAGTTCGAAGAAAAAGGGAGTTGAGGTTACCCTAATTATTAGTGGATTGAAAATAGGAAAGAACTGTTTACCCTGATAGATTCGAGTTCATCAGGCTTGAAATTAGCGGTGATAGCGAGTTTCCACAGCCCTTGGACCTTGGGCTCAATGAACTCCTGATTGTCGGGTCCACTCATCGCGAGTCGGTACAGCCTGTCGTAGTCGTCCCTGATGGTCTTGTGACTGTCCCTAAAAATGAGAGAAAAAAATCAAGAAATCTCTACAAGAATTTTTAACAACCCATAAAGATACGATAAAAAGTATCTAACGTACCTCAACTGAATAACCTTCGCCAAATAGTCTCTTGAAACAGGATCAGATTCTTCAAGTTGATCCAATTCATTGAATCTATCCAACTTCTCATCGATTGAGTCTGTGAAAACAAGGATGCGGTAAGAGTTTTGAAAAATGTTGATCGACCCGTCGTAATGATCAGAACAACCACCACAGTGGGTGGGTCTGGCCGGGCTCCCCCTCACATTTTCATTGTTTGCAAACGAGCCACTAAAACACGAGTTTCTGAAATACCTACAGGTTCCTAGTACACGTGTTCCAATACATTTTTCATTTTTTGGTTATTTTGATACCTATTCAAAATGATTTATGTAAATAGCGAAGAACTGTAAATTAAAAAACGCTGCAAATTATAACACAACGGTTTATTATTTTTATATAGATCACTCGTCTACAAAATCACCAACCATCCAATATGAAAAGGAAAATTAAAAAAAAATAAATTTAAAAAAAATCAAAAAAAAAAAAAATCAAAATTACCAACCATCGATTGCATTTCGGTCAGCTCTAATTTGAACGGAGATTAGGCCTCTTTTGCGATTCACACTCGTGTTTTGATTTATATATATGTATATATATTTCAATATAAACCCTTAAATTTTCGTAGGGAGCGAACGGTTTGTCCTACAGAGCTCGGTGTGGTCTCAAAAAATTCTAAAAATTCTATAGAATCTTAAATTGAAGGAAAAACAATACCTTTATATCAAAATTTTTTGAGTTAGGACGTTTTCAAAATTTCAAAATTGATGTTGGAACCCTTAGAAGTGACCTACATCAATCAAAAGCTTCGGGGCACAACTAGACCCCAAATGGAGCCTACATACCAAATTTCATCAAAATCGGTCAATGCTAAGTGGCAAAAGTGCCGCGGACGGCGGACGGACGGCCAAATTTTTATTCGATTTTTGGATTCTACGTACCTTGAACCGTAAACCATCAAATTTTGAGGGGGTGTTAAAATTTTTTTTTTCTTGGTCGATTCCAAAGGTTCATTATTGAAAATAATAAACCAAAATTAGATTTGTTTATATTAAGCCGATATTTCGAGGACGCATTCATACCAGTATGAGGAGCACGAATAAAGTCAACATCCTCGTCCTAGGGTTCTGTACCGCTCTTCGAAGTTTTCTGATAGTCTCACAATATCCCTCGTACACCTTAATGGTCGCAAAAAACACTTGCCATGATTTTTCGAGTACACTGAACTGGTTTGAATTTCTATGGTTTGGGAGAGATGGTATGGCACCATACAACTATTGACCGTTTCGTCTATGGAGTGAAATGAGACACCCAGGTTTTACCCTCAGCTACTAATGGAATCTAAAACCTCTTCCTCTTCTTCAGTAAAACGATCGAGAAATTGACGAGAGGCATCCAAACGTTGGCGTTGGTTTTCTATCAACATTCTCAGAACCCACCACGCTAAAACTTTGTTGAACAAGGATTGTTCACTGATAATGGTATGAGTTGAACTTTAGGACATTTCAGGAAGCAATAAGCCAAGTTTACAAAGACTTCCAAGAGGATTTCAGCGCACTAACGTAACGACTCTTGAGACAGCTGTAGTCAGTTGTAGATTTTCTACAAAGAATGAATGAATATTGGTCTAACTTAAACTCACAAACTCGTTTACGCCAATTTTGTTTTCGATCTCCCCTCAGACACTAAGGCGGAGATCTGCACGCGAATTCATGCAAATGAATCTCTCCCACCCCCACCTTCCTCATCTTCCCTCATCCCTAGGGCCGGCGTCGGGTGAGTCCTGGGCGTCCTCCCCATTATATTTGATTAATTTTTTTTTTTTTATTTATGGCGTGCCCCCTCCGTCAGAAAGACAATTTGTCTTTGAGGGGAGTTGGAAAAAAAAATAAATAAAACGGTGTGTACCTACTGAAACGGTAGTAAACCGAAAACGTAAAACGGAATTCCCTTACCTATCAGGTTTGTTTGTTTACTTATTTCTCTAATACGGAAATCTGGATTGCAGAGCTCTCTGACGGGGGAGCAACGAACCAATTCTGCTCAAGACGACAAAATGTCCTGCTCTCTGGTTGGTCAATCTCACGTGCCTGCCTCCCTCGAATGACGTCACCCTCCCCAGAAACTGTGCAGAGGAAAGGTGATGCTCCAAACGGGTGTGATTAGTCAGAAAAAAGGGAGCTCCCGCCACAGTTTTTGCGCGTAGTTTCAACTAGCACAGTACCTACGACCGAGTCTTCTGTCACTAGCCAGCTTACTCTTCAAACGGAGAGGAACGAACTTTGATTTTTTTTTTTTTAATTGGCTGGGAGTGCACATGCGCCTATGCTCCTATCATTAGCCGCCCCTGATGGGTACCAATACATGTTTTTGTCAACTACAATGTTTTAAATTCCAAAATCTGGTTACAAATTGAGCATAAACAACTGCACTAGTTAGATAACACACCACAACAATGACAAATACATACGGTTGTGCAGCGTATTCCTTGTCAAGGACCAGAAAACGTCAGAAGGCAATTCTACAACCAATTGTCTCCTGTCAATTTTGTTTTAACCCCTTGTTTTTCCAAGTTCTTCAAATTTCAATATTTATGTCGTGTTTTCGACCTTATATCACTAAATTTACCATAACCACCTGAATTTTCCGTAAAAATGGAAAAATAAGAGCACCGTTATTTGCGAGGTCCTGAAGGGTGAAGAAACTACTCTTGAAGTCATTTTTGTCAAATTGTCAAAATTTCATATTATTTTTTCTTTTGGTTGTTGAAGTTTTACTTCTGCATGGGGTTTCGCGTACTTCATCACCAAAAAACAAGCAAAGAACTCATCTTTCTGGAATTATATTCAAAAAATATTTTACAATCGAATTTATAGGAAAAATTTGTGTTCAAACGAGGAAAAACGTGAATTTTTTCAAAGTAATCAGCTAAGACGATTTGAGTTGTTCGAAGCGAGGCCTCCCAAAACACCTCAGATGTCAGCCAGAGAGCTGATTTCGTTGAAAAAAAAAATCTCGTTTTTAGAAAATAACGAGTCTACCTTTGATTAAAAACTTTAAAAAATCAGGCGCACACCCCGTTGTTGTTTTTGCTTTTGGGAAGTTTTCAAAATTTTCAAAATGTTCCGATCATTCACGGACCATTTGTGTATAATCGAATTAAAGGGCTGATTGTAAGCTTTAAAATGGGATGCTATATGAAGGGGGTTCCAATAACTGTAAGGTGTTGGGGGGGGGGGGGGAGAAATCGGGAAATTATAATGGGTTATTCGCGCAGAACCTGCATGAGCCTCATCAAACAGGTTCATGAATGTTCAAGGAGGTAAGTTTCCTTACGAAATATGAGGGATACAGTACGGTTAGGTGATGAGAGGGTAGTCAACCAAATGGGCGTAGCATATAGCTACCTCGACATAGAAACAGATCTACATTACGAAAACTGATCAAAAATTGCGGATAAATTAATTTTAGATTTAAATCAAGGACCAAAAAAAGTAAAATAATAAAAAAACATAATAAGGAAAAATAAAAAATTTTAAAAAAAATTCAACAAAAAACTTACCTATTTCAAAACTGATGTCGGTAAACCGCCAAAAAGGGGAAAATAATAATCACAGCGAATTCAGATAGGAAGGTATGTACGGATTGAAGTCGCCACCGTGCCCATCTGTACACACAAACTTAGCACCTTTCATACTCAGTGACCTAGTTAGTACTACAGGAGTAAGTACCATTCAGTTAATATTATGAATTAGGTAGTACGTCACTCATGTCATATTTATGAGTGTGATAGTAAGTGTGAACCTCTCTAGGAACTGTTGCGACGTGTATGTTGAGACTTTCGATTAGAAACTGATCAGAATAATATTGAAATAACTGATCCACAATATAGAAACCAATCAAAAACAAGGGAACCTCATGCGAGGACTGAATTGAAGTTGATCAATATCTCAAGGAACTGATCCAAGAACCAAAGAAAATCTGATCATAATCTTTGAAGAATCCTACGCAACACTCTTACAGTCCTACATATCCAACAGATATTTTTGTATAAGACAGGATGGTGCTTTTTCAGAGCCAAAAATAATACAAGCTGGAGTGCCGCAAGGCAGCGTACTGGACCCACTACTGTACCTGCTTTACACTTCTGACTTACCAGAAACAGAAGGTAATACCCTCGCTATGTTTGCGGATGATACTGCAATGGGGTATTTCAGTCAATTTTTTTTATTTTTTTTTCCTAAAGAGTGAGGCTCAGGAATAACGGTAATCGGGTCTGTTCGTCGAGAAAATGTTTTTAAAAAATCAGAGAAGCTAAGGAAAGTTGAAGATTTGAATGGTGTGACGTAGCTAGCCAATCGTGACGTAGCTAGCCAACTGTCTTTGAAAAAGTATCCATGCACAGAAACCCCTCTTGGATACTACAACATTCTACTCACACACGCGCGCGGGGCAGTCCGCGGCGTAGTCCTTGCCTAGTGTGTGTGCATTTATAGCGGCCCGCCTTTTTCAAACGTGTGATCTCTTTAATTAATTTTTCTACCACATGTTATAGTATCATTGGGCTTAAAGTTGGATTCTTTAGGTTTTCAAGGGTGCTGAATCCAAATTTGAGGTCAAAAACCTGAATTTCCCACCCACCGAAATACCCCATTATAGCGTCTGGGGAAACTAACATTGAATCAGTTACCAAACTAAATTTCTGTATCTCCCGCATTCACGATTGGACAGTGAGATGGAGAGTTAGAATGAATGAGACTGAGTCAGTGCATGTTGATTTCACGAATAAGAGGATCAACTATGTGCCAGCATTTCTCGATAACAAGGTGATACCGTATGCCAATGAAGCGAAATATCTTGGAATGACGCTGGATGCCAAACTAAGGTGGAAGTCCCACGTTGAGAAGAAAAAAGCTGAGCTTTTGATTAAATTCAGAAAAATGTACTGGCTGATGGGCCGACGGTCAAAATTGTCTGTCCACAATAAGCTTATACTGTACAAGCAAGTCCTAAAGCCCGTCTGGACTTACGGTGCACAACTGTGGGGGAGCACAGCCCAAAGCAATCGAGACATAATTCAGCGCTTACAGAATAATGTACTGCGATGCTGCGTTGATGCATACAGATACTTTAGAAATGACAGACTTCACTACGAGCTGAAGATAGAATCTGTCAATGAGGTCATTCGCAGCCAAGCCAAGAATCACCTTTTGCAACTCCAATATCATGTAAATGAGGATGTCATCCAGCTACTCAACACAGATGATCTGCTTAGAAGACTTAAGAGAACCAAGCCACACGATCTAATCCACTTAGTGTGACCAACATTAAGTGTAAATTTCAGGACAATAAGAACTAAGTGAAGTATCTTAGTTTTATTAAAGTACACCACTATGTATCAGAAGAATGTTGCTTATAAGTTGTAACTTGGTGCAATAAAACAACTCAAAAAAAAAAAATAATAATAATAATCTTTGAGGCAACTGATGTAAAGGTAGTAGGGGCATTACTGTGAGTTGTGATTGTTTATCATATCGGTGGACTTAAAATATTGCTACTTTCGGAAGCGTTGTTACCAAATTAACGTTCAAACCCTCCCACACCCATCCACAATTTCCAACAGACAGCGATTAATGTTCATACTCGGTGTGAAAGCGTGTCTGTATAACAGGTTTGTAGGTAAATTGGTGAAGAAAATAGTACGTAAGTAGAATATTCAGAAGTAAGTTTGTGACTAGGGAAGTGCCTTTTTGGCGGTTTACCGACATCAATTTTGAGGTTGGTCCGTTTTTTGTTAAAATTTTTTTTTTTAAATATTTTATTCATAGAGTGGGGCTTTATATGTGAACATTTTCAACGAAATCAGCGCTCTGGTCTGAGAGGTTGGATGATGGGTGGGGGGCAATAGATAGCAAGGCCTTTGAAAACGGGAGGCTGAAGCGCTGATTTCGTAGCAGAAATTCACGTTTTTCCGCGTTCAAACACAAATTTCTGCAAGAAATTAAAAATTCTGCACTCTACAAAAAATGGGGTGTGCGCATGGGTCGGAAAAACTGTTTATTGTTATTTTAATCTAAACTAGACCTCTTTCTGAGAATTTTGATACCAACCGCGACCTTCTAGCGTGAGAAGACCTTTTTCTATGATTTTTCTCGAATGTTTATTACGTCACAGTGGGCTGGGGGGTCCCGCCCAGGCAGGAGCAGCGCGTGACGTCATAAACATTCGAAACTCGTCATATTCATTGCCACTTCTGGTGTTCCACAAGGCTCACACCTTGGCCCCCTTCTCTTCAATCTGGTGATCAACGGAGTCATCTCCTCCCTTCACTGCATCAAGTTCTTGATCTATGCAGACGACTTGAAGCTCTTTATTGCCATTCGTGACCCCTCAGATTGCCTTCTCCTCCAGCAGAACCTTGACGCCCTCTCTCTATGGTGTGATCAAAATGGCCTGGCTCTGAACCCTTCCAAATGCGCCGTCACGTCATTCCATTGCTCTCACTCCCCAGTCAAGCACCCTTATTTAATCAACGGAGCTCTTCTTTCTCGTAAGGACGACATTGTGGACCTCGGAGTACACCTGGACTCCCAGCTCTCCTTCTCCAATCACATTGCACAGGTGGCTTCCCGTGGTATGCGTGCGCTGGGCTTTGTGAAGAGGAATTCCAGAGAATTCACCCAACCATCAGCCCTTGTCACTCTTTACAAAACTCTCGTGCAGCCCATCTTGGAGTATGCGTCGGTGATCTGGAGCCCTTACTATAACTGCCACACCCTACAAATTGAGCGTGTCTTCAGGGCCTTCCCTCGGTTCCTCGCTTACAAGCTCTCTATTCCCCGCGAGAACATAGACTACCACGAGCTCGCACGCCGTTTCAACTTATTGTTTCCCCATAATCGTCGCTTATGTTCCGATGTCTCTTTCCTGCAGGGCTTGTTATCAGGGAGAATTGATGCTCCAGATCTCCTAGCTCGCATCGGCTTCCTTGTGCCTCAGCTCACGTCACGCTCTGCCACACCTTTTGCTGTCCCTTTCTCCTCTACGAATTACCTCTACAATCGCCCAATGTGTCTCATTCCTCGCCAAGTGAACTTCCTCTCCACGTCCCCTCCCTTCATCGATATTGTGTCCTCACCTCTCTCATCTATTAAGTGTGCTCTTTTCCGCCATCTCTGCTCCGAACCTCTACACGACCCTATCTAGCCCTAAAGTTTTCGCTATATTTCTGTTATATTTCTATTATTCGCTATATTTGCTGTTCTATTCTGACCATTTGACAGTACACTGTTTGTTTTTTTCATTTTGTAATTGGGTTCGTCCCGTGTTCACATAAATAAATAAATAAATAAACTTTGAAAAATCATAGAAAAAGATCTATTCGTCCAAAAGAAGAACGGCTGGTGTCAAAATTCTCAGGATGAGGTCTACTTTCAATTAAAAATTAAAAAAAAAAATAAAAATAAGGCGCACCCCCCATTGTTTAGGTTTCATGTCTGTACCATTTGCCCACAGAGAGTTCCTGTACTGTATGGTAAGGGCGTGTCTTTCATCCTAATGAAGTTAATGAGTTAGTAACTCATCAAAATGCACATCACTCACTTTTAACAGTGTCTGGGTCACCTGCTTCAACGGTGTTGAGGATGGAGTAATACTGATCCACTTTCAACTGGTGGTGATCAAACTCTTCTTTCAGCATGCGGAGTTCTTCTGGAGTAAATCCGGAGCGCTCAGCCTTTTCCCATAACTTGTTGAGCTTCTTGTCCCTAAACAGGTGGCGGTTGAGGTGATCGTCGACTCGCCCGGAGTAGGAATCGTGGGGTTTGAACTGCCTTGCGTCAGGAACATCTTCGAAGTGCTCGAGCAGCCCATACACGTTCATAATACCTGAGGAAAATATTAATACAAGTGAAATAGTGTTGACTAATCAAATTGAGATGGGGGGACTATCTGGTTCTTGAGACAGCACTTGGGAAGAACAAAGAACCTACTAGTATAATAGGGTGTGCGCATCAAATAAAAATCAGGGGAAAAAACAATTGATTCGATTTTTCAATTCTCTGATCCTTGAAACATGAACCTACAAAAGAAAATTTTGGGAGGGGGGGGGGGGGTGAGAGGACTGTTTTCTTGGTCAACTCCAAAGGTTCATTATTAGGTTTGTTCGGCTAACGATTCCGAACGGTTCGGGACGGTTCCGACCTCCTTTGGGGCGTTCGGTTAGGCCCAGAACTGGCTCGGAACTGTCAGTCCGCTGTTCGGTTAGGCATCCGGAACCGTCCAGAATCAGTTCTACCAGTTCTGAGATTTTCTCGGGACCAACAGTTCCGCACATGCGCACTAGATATTACGCTTATCAGGAAGTCTTATCGTTTCGCTTATCATAAATTTTTGTTTATTTTATCGTAGTCTCCTGTGGTCTGTCATCTGGGGGTTTCTGGTAATCCTACTCCTACTCCTTTTGACGATTCTTATGAAGTTTCGGAATCGGATGATAAATTAAAATGTTTGTTCTTCTTCGTGACCATCCAAAAAATAAGAACTTCTTTAAGAACACTGTGCCTCTTCTAAATGAACATGATCATCGAACACTTCGTAGTGAGTAGGAACAAGGGGCAGATTCCCCAACAGTATCGCTAAGTCAGTTTATGAAAATCGTTTTTTTTTTAAATGTTTATGTTTATGAAAATAATAAAGAAATTTTTCATATTTTTATCCTAATAAACCGTTGTGAAATAATTTGCTTTTGTTATTCCTCCTACTTGAAGTTCATAGCGCGCAAATTTATTGGTCCATGGACGCGCAATTTGTTAATATGCTTAAACTTTTTCACCTTTGTTGTGAAAATTTCGAAATTCTTGGAAATTACGTTCTAACAGAAGTCATTTTTGATTAGGTCTTTCTTTTTTCACAAATACGGAATAATTATTCCACTGTGTCCATTTATTTGGATAGTGGTTCAAGGAAGTTCACATCATCTCTCTCTTCTGCAAAATATTGATCGTGAAATGGGGTGATTAGTACCTATGTGACATGCCATGTCAGACATGGGGCAAAATTTGATTTGCTGACAACAAAAGTGGAGCTTTGAATTACAAGCTTTTTCGAGTGTCTACATTTAATGCATGAAGTAACTCATTGTGAGTCGAACTATGTTTCAAAACAGTCGTAATGGTTTTATGACAAATTTTAAATTTTTCATTGTTGAATAAAAGAACATTGTTCCTGGGGAAGACACCTATTATTTTGTGATCAATCTGCGATAAGTGAGATTGATTTTATCAAGTCATAATACTGATTTTTTTAAAAGTTAAATATTTTATACACTTGAATCATAGCCGTTGTCCTGACGCCTTTCAATTTGGTTGAAAAGTTTCCATTGGCTGAGTGAAAATTGGAAAAATGGGTGTTTGGTCAAATTTGTTGGGGGATTTTTTTTTAAAGGATGAGAGATTAGTAGGTACATAATAATTTTGAATCATTCAATCTTAAACTTTAAAAATCCCGTTAAATCTAAATGGAGGCTTCAAGAACTTCAAAAAATACAACATAACTACTTTAAACTTTACTAAACATACCTACCTACTTAGAAAACTGAAAATCAAAATTAGTTCTTTAAAAACATTTTCGACAGCTAATGGAGTCGTTGTCCAACTTTTATACTCCTAAAATGTTCAATAAATTAATGATTTTCTCTCTCTTAACAAAGTTCTTTTAAAACATTGACTTCTCTAATACAACTAGAGTTTGTTGCAGAAGAGTTGAAAATGCAGAATAGAAAATACAATATTTATTGTATTGGGAAAAACGAGAGAATTCTGAACTGCGAATACGGATTATTAATAAATAATGGAAGGAGACAACAACAGGAGATGACAAATGGAAGGAGGTTACAATGCAGGCTATCGATTCCGAACGAGTTCCAAAGGCGTTCGGTTAACAACGATTCCGAACTGATTCTATCCCTTCCACTTTCAGAATCGCGTTCTGTCCGGAACTGCAGGTCGATTCTCTAACTCGCTATGGGATAATAGCGACAACGAAGTGTCGTTATGATAACAATAACGATTAATAGCGACGATCGCGATTCTGCAGACGCGGAATAGCGACAACTGTCGCTCAGTCGTCGCTATTTCGGCCGAAAAGTGTCGTTACCATCTCGGACGGCCTGAACCCCCTCGGTATGGATTCCTAGGATCGTCGTTATGAAATGGTGTATTAAAACGCTCTTAAATTTATAACCTTAAACGCGCGTTGTTTTTCATTTCCTATTCTCCTCCAGTTTGAAATTTTCTGCTTGATTTTATCATTTCGAAAGCTTCTTTAAAAGTACCAACGCGTTGTTCAACTGTTACAGTTCGATCTTTTTGAATTTTTTGTTTTTTCGTGTTATTCAATTTTGTTGTTGAAGTTTTAGTGAGTGTGTTTAGTGATTTTGTTATTGAAGTCGTGTTTCTCGGTAAGTGCATTTTTCTACCTAGTCTTTTTATTTTAATTAGTATCATCCAACGACTTCATGTTCTTTTTACATTCACTATTACTATGTATTATCATTTATTTATTATCCTGTATTATCATTATTTATAATTTATTATCCTGTAATATTAGAAGTTTCATTGACTAGATTCTCTCGATTGGTACCTACGTAATACAAAAATTTCAAGCTGTTTAAATTAACAATGATTTGAATTTCAAATAATTTACTTTAAACTCATCATGATTCCCTGATGCTGGTTTACAGGTAGGCGATGGCATTAGAGTATCTCGCGTGGGAACTTATGGTCCTTGAAGAGCGGGAAAGGAGGTATGGCCCCCGATTGGAAAGGAGAGTTTTGAGGGACGGTCAAAATCCCTATGCCCTTGAGCAAGAAGTGTTTGTGAAAAATTTCCGGGTGACCAAGGAGCTGGCTCTACATGTCACCGATGAGATCCGACCCTTCCTCCAGAGAATTCGCATTAATGGATTATCTCCAGAGTTGCAAGTAGGTACCAACCAATTGTGTATGTCTACATAAATGCGCTTCTGATGGACATATTGGACGTTGTAGATTGGATTGGTTTCAATTTGTAATACCTACCATCTAATTCAGTGTATCAATTTCAATTTTTTCTAGGTTCTGGTAGCAATTCAATTTTACGCGCAAGGGAGTTACCAACGTAGCGTTGGTAATCGATTCGAATTCAATATGAGCCAACCATCTGTTAGTAGGTGCATTCATGGCGTAACTATCGCCATAAATACACACCTATTACGACAGTGGATAAAGTTTCCTACAACGACCGAGGAGAGGGCGGAGGCAAGGATGAGGTTCAGAATTGCTCCTCAACCATTTGAAGGAGCAATTGGTGCAATAGATTGTACCTACGTCCACATACTTGCCCCAAGCAGGCATGAAGAAGCGTATGTGAACCATCACGGGAGACATTCACTGAATGTACAAGCTGTAAGTGACCTATGAAATTGCGATACTTTTTCTATTCAGTAGTATGTTTACTATTGCACAGAGGTAATTATATTAATCTTTTATTGAATTGATGAATTTAAATTTTCAATTTTCCAGATTGTTGATCCAGATTTAAATATTTTAAATATTAATGCACGGTTTCCGGGAGCGAGAAATGATGCATTCATTTGGAGTGTCTCCCCAATAAGGCAATTAATGGAGGAGAGGTTCGCCGCAGGAGAAAGGAAAACCTGGTTGATCGGTAATGTCGAATTTAACAGTCTTATTTAAAAAAAATAAAAAATACGGATATGCATTTCCAAATTTAATATAAAAGTAAAAAATATACATGAATCAACAATTTTCTATTTTAACTGTATAATATTCAACAAAATATAAATTTTATACATATTATGTAATATTTTATACATATTATGAAATAGGTACAATTAGGAAGGTATATAACGCTGACAACTCATTTCATAGTTTAAACTATTTTTGATAGATACTTAAGTTTGAGGAACATTTTGAATATCGTATTTGAATTGTAACAATTAGAAAATGTTGAAGACAAATTTGAAAATTTTAGTAAAATAAATTTTATGATAGGTAATAATTACCTATCATTAGATTTACTAGAGTAACCTATCATTAGATTTATTAGAGTAACTCACTCTAATAAATCACAGATATTGTACTTATCCATTATTAACTCTAATTATTAGAGTTAATAATGGATAAGTACAATATCTGTGATTTATTAGAGTGAGTTACTAAATGCAAAATGTATAAATCGCTTAAAATTAACTCCCTGAAAATTGTTACGTAACGAATAAACAATTGTTACGTTTGATTGCAGGAGATGCAGGTTACCCATTAGAACCTTGGCTCATGACGCCCAAACCAAACTATCCGGAGAACACTCGTCAGTTCCACTATACAAGACAGCTTTGCAAAGCCAGAAATGTAGTGGAGAGATTTTTCGGAGTGTTTAAAAGCACTTGGAGATGTCTCTCCTACCAACGAGTTCTGATTTACAGTCCTTCAAAAGCAGGTCAGATAGTGAATGCTTGCGCAGTTCTTCATAACATGCGACTTCACTACAGGGTCCTCAATCATGAAAATGTCTCGCATGAAGATCACTCCACCTACAACCCACCTACAGCCCCTGCACAAGGTGATCACGGTGTAGGAGGAGCTAGAGCGTTGGGAGCTCGGATACAACAACAGTTGATGGCTGAAAGATTTCCTAATATTCCAGATGGTGATGAGGAATGAAAAGAATTTTTTTTTAAATCTTTTTTTTTATTCTTTTTTGTATCTGATACAATAAAATAGTTGTTTTGCAATAACCTACATTGTTTTCTTTCTTCACGTATGCCCCTCTAATCAAGAATATGCTAAAAAATAATGATAACATAATAGTAATAATAATATTATAACAATATGCTAATATGAGTGCTAAATAATTATAGTAAACAACGTGAAAAACACAGTCAATTAACTTGGGGTCTAATAATACACTAAGTCCTTCTATCTTCATCATTCCATTGTCCAAACTAAATTCACACTAGTAGTTCCACATATTAAATAATTTACGTACAAATCCTATCCTACAAGGTATCACAGTGTTTTAGTAGGTACTTATCACAAGGAAAACAAAGAACGTCAAACTACTTCCCTAGTGACTAGTGAAATGTAAAATAGTAATTAAAAAGAACAGAATTTGTGTAGGAACAAAGAACGTCAAACTACTTCCCTAGTGACTAGTGAAATGTAAAATAGTAATTAAAAAGATCAGAATTTTTGTAGGAACAAAGAACGTCAAACTACTTCCCTAGTGACTAGTGAAATATAAAAAAGTAATTAAAAAGAGCAAACCAACAGAATTTTTGTAGAACAAAGAACGTAGAACTACTTCCCTAGTGACTACAAAACTGTAAAATAGTAATTACAAAGATCAGAATTTTTGTAGGAACAAAGAACGTCTAACTACTTCCCTAGTGACTAGTGAAATGTAAAATAGTAATTAAAAAGATCAGAATTTTTGTAGGAACAAAGAACGTCAAACTACTTCCCTAGTGACTAGTGAAATATAAAAAAGTAATTAAAAAGAGCAAACCAACAGAATTTTTGTAGAACAAAGAACGTAGAACTACTTCCCTAGTGACTACAAAACTGTAAAATAGTAATTACAAAGATCAGAATTTTTGAAGGAACAAAGAACGTAGAACTACTTTTCTGTTAACTTTTCAAGTATCCCCATGAGTAATGAATTAATTTGTTCCTGCTGGGCAAATGAATGTTGCCACGACTGGGAAAGAGTAGCAGTGAACATCTGTAAGACAAAACATACGATGTGGATTAGTAATTAACACCAATACAGGATGTTTACCATTTCAATGGACCAAACTTTAAGGATCGATTGTACAACTAATTTGCAACAAAAAATGTATGTTACCAATTATTTCGTGACCTACTCAAAATGCCTTTTTTTTACATCGAACTTCTTTTTCACGTTTTCGACGTTACGTTACGTTAAATTGATATACCGTTGGAAAGCTGACAATTCAAGGTGTTTTTTTCCGAAGAGCGCCCATCGAAATGGGCAGGCGTTCAATGTTAAAACTTCGAAAATAAAAAATCAAGTGTCGGAAAAAAATTCCAAGTGTGCTTTTCGACTTGATTTTTCAAAAATGTTTTATCGCTAAAAGATTTTTGGTTTTCAATTGGGTAGCTTGGAAATTTAACGCTTTTTCCAACGATATCCTTAAATTTTAATTTACTTGGTAAACAACAGGAGTTATTTTTAACACAGTTTTAATTATGTAACGTCCAAAACGTAAAAATAACTTCGATGTTAAAAAAAGCCATTTTGAGTGGGTTACGAAAAAATTGCTAAGTAACCAACAGTGATGAAAATAATCGTGACCAAAAGGAACCCAACGCGAAGGCAAAGGATGAGTTGGGCTTGCCACCCATTTGGCAAAAGTTTTTCATTGGTTTGGAATTATTTTTTCTGTTACTTGTTCCATCTTAATATAATATATTATAGTTGTTCTTAACAAATTATTTTTTTGGTAGAGTGTACTACAGTTACCTCCATGCAAGCAATTTGGCGCTCCGCTAAGCTGTGGAAATCCTCCCTCATGTCTGTCATGACCTTCATCGTTTCCGCAAAAGACTGGAAGACAGTAAATAAAAGATTAGCAACAATCAATAGTAATGTTGAACCATCGACCAGAGATGGGCGAATTCTTATTCAGAAATACGATTATGAATACAAATCATATCTGCGACTTTATGATTATGAATACGAATACAGGTATGAATATGAATACGAATACAATCGCATTCACACTTTAAATACGTTTTACCCCCTTATTCGTATTTTGCATACAATTTTATGATTTTTTCTATGATTTTCCTAAAACTTGATTTTTTTGCACGATTTTCCCTGAAAATCATACTTTTTTTTTATTATTTTCTTCCGAACTCTGAAGATACCCATTTATTCCCCAAAATAATCAACTAATATTCGAAACTCTCACCAATTACTATAGGATTTTCCACGCAGAATCAAATGAGACCACTCCCAGGTCGCTACGACCAACCGTATACAAACTACAACGCAATGTACAATTTAAATCGTATTTTTTTACAATTTTCACTAAAAATCATAAAAAAATATGATTTTTACCGGAATTTCGATCTTATTTATTCCCCAAAATTATCAAACTAATCAACTAAAATTCGAAAAGCTCACCAATTCTTATACGATTTTTCACACAGAATCGAATGAGACCACACCCTCGTCGCTACGACCAACCGTATAGGTATTAGGAAAATCATAGAAAAAATCATAAACTCGTATTCAAAATACGAAAAAGGGGGAAAATCGTTTTCAAAGTGTGAATTCGATTGTATTCGTTTTCATATTCATATCTGTATTCGTATTCATAATCATAAAATCGCAGATATGATTTGTATTCATAATCTTATTTATGAATAAGAATTCGCCAATCTCTGCCATCGACAGTTGTTATTTGTTAAAATTATAATCGAGAAGATCAATCTTGCTGTTTGCGGCTTGTAGAGTCCATGAAATATTAATAAAAAAGGGAAGTGATTAACTCGTAAGCAAAATCATCAGTTACTAAACTTACTTCCATGCATGCTGTCTGCCGTTCAGCAATAGCTTGGAACTCAATCCTGGCTTCCTGGAGCTGAATTCCAGTCCGCTCCTGTTTCCCTGTAGAATAAATAACAATAGGATAGTACATAGGTAATTTTCTGAAAGTTTTGTAATTTTAGGCTAAGAAACAGAATTTTCCACACTTGCTTTCCAAAATAGAGATAAGCATTTCATTATTAGCATCTGTTAACATACTTTTACGATGGATGGAAGGTTGTTCCGGAGTAACCGCAGAATGTGATTCTTGTTTGGGAGATGGCATGTTAGGAAACATTATTACCTCGCTGTCAACTGTAATGCAAACATTGATACTGAATTACATTACAATATTTACTATAACAAAGGGGAAATCAGAAAAAGTTAGTTAATAACTATCATTATGTGGTATTAATAACTATCATGTTATGTACTTACATTCAACTTGTTCCTCCACAAACTGTACTCCCTCCACTTCATCTACTATTTCTTCGTCCACTCTCATTATTGATGACTGATCAACCTGTAAATAACATTCAGTGAATGTTATGTGAAAAAAAAAAACGCCTGACTTACATTTTTTGTACACATTTTCGTTTGGAATTGTTTTTCATGAAAGGTTTTTGGTATGTGGTGAGGGAAGGATTAAAGCGGCCGATCCTCGATATGATTAATTTATTCTTTGTAATGTCAAGCTAGCTTTCGCATTCAGTGGCATCGTGAGGACACTGTTAGGACAACGAGTTTGGTTTAGGAGTCTAGGTATTTACTTATGGGTAGACTAAGACTTTCAGGTACATGGCTAAATAGGATAGTATGAAGTGCATCAGGTATTAGTACAACATTCAGAAATACTAAGTTAAGCATTATTATGAGGTGGTAAGTACTTACATATAAGGTAATTTATGCAGCATATAGTACCAGTGGTTATAGTCCTTTGCGGTGAACAGGTTGCAATGGTAATTTCTTCATTTTTTGCATTATACTTCATAGCATAGCTGTAAGCGTTTTATTGGCAGTTAGAGATTGTTGATTTGGTTCAAATTTATAGGTACTTGGTTGTATTAGGTACTATGGGGTAGAAGGTGTTCTGGATATTGGGAGACTTTATAAATACATAAATTACATAAAATACCTAAATCTACCTTATTAAATAAATTACCTTATATGTAAGTACTTACCATCTCATAGTAATGCTTAACTTAGTATTTCTGAATGTTGTACTAATACCTGATGCACTACAACTACCCTAATCAGCCATGTACCTGAAAGTCTTAGTTTACCCATAAGTAAATACCTAGTCTCCTAAACCAAACTCGTTGTCCTAACAGTGTCCTCACGATGCCACTGAATGCGAAAGCTAGCTTGACATTACAAAGAATAAATTAATCATATCGAGGATTGGCCGCTTTAATCCTCCCCTCACCACATACCAATCTGAAGAAGAAAGGCAACATAATGAATATGAAAGGTTTTGGTTCGCTTTTCATAAACCTAGTGATATATCTATGTGTAACTGACGTAGGATAAGTAGGTACTACTAGGTACCGATATTACACCAACTATATCTAATTACTGCTACATTAACTACGTACCTCAGGGAATGAATCCGGTACACCTGGATCTCCCTCCATATACTCCATCCCCACGAGATCAATTATCTTCTTATCACGTTCCGTTAGTTGTAGGTTGTCAGGCATTTTTACGTTGCCAGTGGCCCTTTTCAATTTCTTAATTTTAGCAACTTTGGCAGCCACTGCAGATTTGTTGTCTCTCCAAGACTGAAAGGTACAAAAAATTAACAGTTACCTATTGTTACAACGGGTTGATAAATTATAAAGTTACACACATTCATAGATAACTATACAGTCACACAGTACTGAGTTCATTGGTTGGATTCAAGAAACAATAACTACTGCGAAGGGAAAGGTTATTGTAATGAATTTAATTAACTTTAACTATATGATAGTTATTTGTGTTGGAATGGTTATAGTATTTCATCCAAAAAGTCGAAAAAAGGTACTTACTGATTTCCATGATTTCACATCTTTCGAACAACCCTCTTTTGTGAACATGCCATTCAGCTGAGAAGCTAGTTCGTCCCAACTCCCTCGGAGTCTCTGATGGGCATTCATTGTCCGGAACTTGCCTGTTGCAACGTGAGGGTTCAGAACAAAATAATCGACCATGTGGTCGATTTGTGCTTGCGAGGCTTTGGATTGCCTCTTCTTCGCAATATTTTCCATTCTGATCTGAAAATCAAACGAATTAGTCATTATCTCATACTAGTATGCCAGGTAGGGCAAACCTCAAGTGAAGTACCTACCTGCCTACAATAATAGTACCTAGTAATCAAGTTTCACCAACTCACTCTCGTCAACGAGAACCTAGAAGCTAGTATACTGCCGTGCTAAGCCAGAAAGTCGTAACGTGAAAATTTGACCAAATAGGGTGTGCGCCTTGGTAGGAAAAACTGTTTATTGTCATTTTTAATCCAAGGTAGACCTCATTCTGAGAATTTTGGTACCAACCGCGACCTTCTAGCGTGTGTAAATCTTTTCCTATGAATTTTTAAAGTTTCGACCGTTTGTGACGTCACAGTAGGCAGGGGGGTCCCGCCCAGGCGAGAGGGGCGCATGACGTCATAAACGGTCTCAACTTTGAAAAATCATAGAAACAGATCTACTCATGCTAGAAGGTCGCAGTTGGTGCCAAAATTCTCAGGAGTAGTCCACTTTTGATTAAAAATCTAAAAAGAATCAAGGCGCACACCCCATTGTGTTATTGGTACCCGAGGGTTTTAGGGGTCGATTTCTATCGATTTTCGAAGTTTTAGAGTCGTTCATCTACTTGAAATGCCTCAAACAAGTCTCCCGATTTTCGCGCTAAGGCGTGTTAACTTGATTTTGCTAAGAAACTAGTCGTACCACAGCAAATCAGAAACAGAAAACTCGTATCTTGACACTGATAAGGGAATCGGCCTTATATTTCGACGACACGACTTCTTGCATTCTGAATCGGCATGATACGACTTTTTGCATCTGAAAACTCGGAATTAAGGTAAAAGGAGGAAAAATAATCCCGCGAAAGAGTTATTTCGCCACGAAACCTAGTAGGTTGTTTTCCCGAAAGTTGGGTGAAGTCAAGATACGACTTTCTGGCTTAGCACGGCAGTATATTGGTGAACACTACATAATTGTGAGAACATTTGATGTTACGAGTGATCAAACATTGCACTAGAAACTGTTGTACCTACTTATATTATAAACGTTCTTACCTAATTACTATTTTAACTACAACACGATCACACATTTCTGGGCGATCGAGCCCTAACCTACATGTACTTGGAAAGCACCTACCTAAGGAGGAATTGAGAAAGAAATCAAATCCAAGATTAAACGAATTACAGTTTTGAACAACAAGGTGACGTTACTACAAACCAAAACCCGAGAGAAATTGTATTATAAATTAGGTAACTCAAGTACTGTATTACGTTGGAGAATGGGAATGACCGAGTAAGGCCACGTTTCTCTAACCTCACCCTACAGAGAACAAAGAGACGAATGTAACTACTTATACGAGATATTTAATATGTTAAGAGAGATCTACTTACCAACTGAGTTTAAATCGGCTCCTGACAACGTAGAAAGACTTCATACACCACACTTGAATTAACGTAAAAACAAAGGAAAGAAATGAGAAATAATAAATCACAAGCCCGGTTCAACAGTTATCACTTGCAGAAACCATGGTAACAGTGATAGCACCATGAGTTTCTATTGGATGATGAAACTTGTAGCTTTCCGTGCTCGTTTTAGACTCGAGATTGGGAGGATTCCATAGCGACATGATAACGACATCGTTATCACAGTCTGCAACGACAAAGTTCGCTACGTCCGATTCCAGAATACCAATGTCGTTATCGACCTGTCGTTGCACGGGAGGTATAACGATACCGATCTCATAACGTCAACAAAATAGCGAGTTTGAGAATCGACCTGCTGGTTCGGAATCGTTAGCCGAACAAACCTATTGAAAATAATAAACTCAAAAAAGTGCTAAGAGGGAAAAGTTGTTGCGAATTACTTGTAGAACCGATTCGTGAAGCATTGAGTCTTAGGACATCCTGTACTTATTTATAAGAACAGAACCCAGTCTGGTCCAAACCCTGCCTTGTTCACTACTCACGATCGCTTATCAGTTTTGTGCAGGCAGAATCACCACAAACACATTGTACGCAGATGTCAGAGAGAACAAGATCCTTCGATTGTTGTACTTCATTGGGTGGGAGTGACTAGTTTATTGGAAGAAGCCGGGAGATCCGAAAAATAATCTGCACATTACATTTTTCTACTGCTTGTACGATGATTCCCTTGAACACCTTATCAGTTTAGTTAGTAAATCTTACACATAGTAAAATAACCTATACATCAGTGTAGAGTGAAACATCTCCCTTTACTTCAAAATTCCAGATCAATAAAAAGTTTCCAATGACCTAAAAACGACTAAAAACGAATCAACCCAAAGTACGAGCACCTAATGAAAGAAATACGGGCTCTTTTTGATAGAGCAGTCATTCAACAAAATAAACAGCGTAAAAGAAAGAGCATCAAGTCGACTTATTTGGCGAGACTAGTATCACTTAACGCCTCATAACGACTTAAAAGTCCATGCAGCATGAATTAATGAGCGAATTTTCAAAGAAATCTTTCAGTTGAGGGTATGGTTAAGAAAAGGAACAATGGTGTTGAAATTTCTTTCAGAAAGTTTTTTTTACACGATTCTTGGTTTTTTCGATTTTCAGTATAGCATACCAACGTACTGTATGCACCGGGTATGCTTTGAAGATGTTAGGAGTACATATTATGTTCTACTCGTCTCTACGAACTGATAGAGTACCCACACGGCTACTGCATTTCTGGGTACAACAAATATACGCACGTATTCATTATACATATACAGGGTGTCCCATGTTAAGGATCGAAAAACTTCGGGAGTCGATTCTACAACTAATTTTAGTAAGAAAGTGTCTCTTAGCAATTTTTCGTTAGACGCTTAATTTCCGAGTTATCTCAATTTTAAGATTTTTTTCGTGTTTTCGACCATAAGCCATAAAAATGACCATAACTCGCTTAATTTACAAGCAATTCAAAATCTAATTACACCGTTGGATAGGGCGTTAAATTTTTCATCTTTCTAGTGGTTATACAAAAAATTTTGTAAGGTCGTAATGGGTGTAAAATCAACTCGTAAAGTCATTTTTGTAAAATTGTCAAAATTTCCTACTTTTTCTTTTGATTGTTAAGGTTTTATTTACAAATGATTTTTCACGTACCTCTACATCAAAAACTGCGCAATGATCTCAGCTTTCTAATGGTATAATTTGTTTTAATTTTACTCCGCTAATTAGGGGTGAAAAATACGTTTGAATGCCAAAAAACGTGGTTGCGCTCATGGAAATCAAGGTTTCTGGTTCGTTGGGCTTCGGTCAGGTTCGACGAATTAGCGGTAGAATTCCACGTCTTTTTCATCGCTATTAGACTGATTCCATCACCGTTGGTATGTGAAAGCTCAGTATTGAATTTTGGTAGGTCCGAATCTTTTTTTTTAAATTTACTTGGTATTTATGCACGAATTGAATGTTCAATTCTCGCAACTTCTCGATTCTATGAAAAAAGAGATATCTCATAAAGAATAGCGTGTAGATGTGGAATAAAAAATAAAGATAAATAATGATATTTTAGAGAAAGTAAAAATGATATTTACGAACAAAAATAATCTTTATCTTAATCGATGTACGTTATTGACAAAACATAAATGAGGATGCTCCAAAGAGGGGATGCTTTTCTTACACAAAAATAAAAAAAAAATCACAAAGTAAGTGAGTTATTCATTTACTACGAAGACATAATGTATAATGTTCAATTTCTCCCTTGCGAGGGAAAAACATTAAATCATGTTTAATGTTTTTCCCTCGCAAGGGAGAAACTCAGCTGATCAGTGACCACTCAGGCGCCTTCAGCATTCTCCATTGACCCTGCTTCTCAAATTTCAGCTTCCTGCGTTCAACAGGAGAGAAAATGGCTTTGGAGCTCACTCAGCTGATCAGTCACCCTTCAGGCGCCTTCAGCATTCTCCATTGACCCTGCCTCTCAAATTTCAGCTTTCTGCGTTCAACAGGAGAGAAAATGGCCTTGGAGGTCACTCAGCTGATCAGTGACCACTCAGGCGCCTTCAGCATTCTCCATTGACCCTGCTTCTCAAATTTCAGCTTCCTGCGTTCAACAGGAGAGAAAATGGCCTTGGAGCTCACTCAGCTGATCAGTGACCACTCAGGCGCCTTCAGCATTCTCCATTGACCCTGCTTCTCAAATTTTAGCTTCCTGCGTTCAACAGGAGAGAAAATGGCCTTGGAGCTCACTCAGCCGATCAGTGACCACTCAGGCGCCTTCAGCATTCTCCATTGACCCTGCCTCTCAAATTTCACCTTCCTGCGTTGAATAGGAGAGAAAAAAGTCTGCCAAGTTGGGTGGGCAGTATAGCTTCCTCACTCATTGTAACATGGACGTATAGAATCAGTTGGCGAAAAAATTATGATTCAAAGAGTTATTGAATACCAAAATATTAGCGGTCCACCGTCTAGGACCTAACCCACACAATCCCTGAAAATTTCATCGAAATCGGTTGAATAGTTGCGGAGTTTTGGTAGTAACAATAAATTTAAAGTTCGCGCATGCGCAGCGGCTATTGCTTGGCCAATTTGATTGAAACTTATAGGGTGTCTCTTAGAAGTTAGTCCCTAACCAACCTCCAAATTTGAGCAAAATCAGTTCATTAGAAACCAAGAAACTGAGGTCCCAGGAAATTCACGTTTGCGCATGCGCACTCGCTCCTATTGGTCCGAAGGTGCTGGAATTTATAGGGGACCGTCTAGGACCTAACCCGCACAATCCCTGAAAATTTCATCAAAATCGGACCACAGGTTAGTATAGTTTTGCCCGTTGCAAATTTGCGTGTCGGAATTCACAGAATGACCCCCAGCCCTAAAACATTAAACATGTTAAAATTTGATTCTCTACAACTTTGATTATGTGACATTTTTTGGTTGGATACGCCGTTTTTGATGTACAGGCCTTGAAACTTGAGCGTAACCCATTTTTCAACCAATTTGGGAAAAATCGCCAAACTTCAACGATCGATTTCGGCCAAACGGCTGAACCGATCTTAACGTTTCAGGTGGTCATTCGACGCAGAAATTCATCCTGTTTAATAAAGGAAAGAGTAAAATTTTCCGTAGGATGCATCGTGTACGAGTTATAGGCAAAAAACTGAAACAAGTGCCGAAAAATCGCGGTTTTTCGGGCACCAAAAAGTTAGCACAAGGAGAATCTAGTAGAATATACTAAAAACATGTTCCATAGGCACCCACAAGTCACCCATAAAAGTTTCGCTTTGTCCGGAATTAATGCAAACCCCCCCCCCCTTTTTTGGCTAATTTGACTGGACTATAGACAACATCCTGAGAATTTTGGCACCAACCGCGACCTTCTAGCGTGAGTAGATCTGTTTATACGATTTTTCAAAGTTTCGACCGTTTATGACGTCACGCGCCCCTCTCGCCTGGGCGGGACCCCCCCAGCCCACTGTGAAGTGTGACGTCATAAACGGTTGAAACTTTAAAAATTCATAGGAAAAGATTTACACACGCTAGAAGGTCGTGGTTGGTACCAAAATTCTCAGAATAAGGTCTACCTTAGATTAAAAATAACAATAAACAGTTTTTCCTACCCAGGCGCACACCCTATTAAAAAAAATTCTAAACAATTACTACTCAAGTTATCGTCCGGAATGACACACACACACACACATATGATTTTTGGAAAAACTTCAGGGATCGTTTCAGATCGTTCCAAAACGGATTTCAGTGAACAAATTTTTCGAAAAAGTCGATTCTAAAAATTTGAGGCCATTGCAATAGTTTCATTTTTCTTGAAAATTCGCTAAAAATGGAGATCATAAGTATTGTTTTTGAATTTCCACGATCAAAACTTACTTGAAAGTTTTCTGCGGAGCTCAGCTTCAAGTAACCCATCCTTGTCGCTGCCTTCCGCTGCTAACCTCTTCCATTGCATTTCTTCCTTGTCATGGACTTTGAGCTCTGAGAAAAGGCTTTTAAGTTTTGGCTCTGTGAGTCTCTGAGGAAGAAAAGAACCATTTTTATACTCACATGGTGTTAGGTCTTCATACTTTTTACAAGGGGAAAACCTAACTGAATAAAGGGGTTTTCCCATTTTTCTCCGGCAATTATAGTTCACCTTGTTGAATAGCCCATGGTGTACGTCCTCAGCGTCCACCATTAAAGATCGTACACCCAAGTAGTAACGTAAAGTGTAAAGAGACTGATCTATTTCTATAATAACACATCTTTAATGGTGGACGCTGAGGACGTACACCATGGGCTATTCAACAAGGTGAACTATAATTGCCGGAGAAAAATGGGAAAACCCCTTTATTCAGTTAGGTTTATATATTATATACTATTTCTGCAATCCACGAATAGGATTTGTCGTATTTTTATCGTTGAAACTAACTTGTACATATTTTGTAGAAATACACTTAGGGCCGGTTTCACCAACATTTTGATCGGAGTTCGAGGGCCGATTCAACTACTGAACCGAGAAAATGGATTTCACCAGAGGCGATCAACGCCTTCCTCGGTTCATCCGGCGTTTGGCGCTGATCGCTCAATTTTGGCTGGTTAATCGGTTTGATCTTCGTTTAAAGCGACGGACGTGGACGCCATTGTTATTTTTCCTATTCCGTCGAGCTGTTTTTCGTCTGTGTTTTGCTGGAGTTTTTATCATGTCACGAGCTTTGGTGCGCAACTTCTCGTAGGTATCATACGTGAGTGAGAAAGGACAACGAAATTGTGAACCATTTCATTATTTGCGGTCCCAAACAAATCCATCGCAGGACGTCGCTATTTCAGCCTACAAGTTTCGTTACCATCTCAGATATTTCCGTTTCCCAGTTGCTGTGTGCATTTTACGTACCTATTGTGAGTAGTTGCTTTTGCTGATGTTAATCATTATGAAAATAAAACTGTTACATACCTATATGGTATCTGGTGAATACATATTTTTTCGCAAGATCCCCTCTTCATATTTCCTTTTTTCTCGTTAGGTGTTTACTAAAGATTGCTTACTTACGTCGTTTATATTCTTGTATAGTTGTTTGATTGAATGATTATTCTTATTATTTGATTATTCTTATTATTATCTCAAACAATTATGCCGAAAATTCTTTTCTTATTATTTACCTACGAATTTATTTTTGTTTGCACCATAATCAGCATAGGTAGGTAGGAGAAAAAAGAACCGATTTGTTGCAACATAAGATTGACTTGGAGAAATGTGTAGGCAGATGAACAAATCAATTCATACGTATCAGGTTTTATTGAATACAATAATTATAATTTTAATTCATTCATTCTTATAAAATGCGTACATAGAATTTCACACAAGTAGGTACCGATCGTAGTAGTATTTCATGAATGCTGAAGTGATAATGGGTTTTCTTGACATGAAGAATGAAATTCACCTTATTTGTTCAGAAAATACGTCACACAGTTCGTAGCCTGTTATCCGAAATCTGAAACAAAAATTTGCATCCGCACATCATTAAGCAGTTAGCTATGTCTACTAGGTAGCTCAGAGTAGTTGAAAGTAACGGTGAGTTGGTACCTATATGGTTTAGGAGTCATGCAGTAAGGCACATTTGTAGAAAAACCCAGAGAGCCTGGAAGAGGGAATCACCAGGGATAAAAGTAGGTAAATGTACTCACGTTGATGAAGTAGGTAGACGTCCAATCGAAAATCTGAACTCCAACAATCATAATGAACAACGCAAATTATAGCGCTGAAAGAGGATAGTTGACGTATTGATGAAATATCGCGGATTGAATGAAGTCAAAACTATCGAAAAAGTGATTCTGCGGGAAAACTGTCACAAACCAATGTCGTTATCTCTCGTATCACCTTCCAGATCAGAGTTGTACGACGATTTTCGATGCTTCGATGGTGAAGAAGAAGTTTACCAGAGATCAACGAAAACGCCGTTCCTGAGAACCCGTTTAACTTGGTGAAACCGAAACAAATTTTGACTGGAGATCAATCTCAGTTTACTTTAAACGCAGTTTTCGTCGAACGGAGTTAATGGATTGTTGGTGAAACCGGCCCTTAAGAGTCGTGACGAAAGCTGTCTTCTCAGTTAAAACTACCTTCAAACCTCACTGCAATTTTAGTTCATTCCTTAGGTCATTTCACTTAAATTGCCTAATAGAATCATTTTGCATTCAGCATCATAATTCAAAGTAATAATTCAAATATTCATTTAACTTCATTATATTCATAAGTCTTCGAGACGTCCTACAAACGTAGGTGGTGGCAGCTATCAACAGAAAGAACTACAAAGGGAAGAGAGATATATTTATTTGAGTGTTCTAACCGACTCAACATCCCCCTCGGTTGCATCCTTCAGAAGCACAGAGTAACGGAGACAAGTTAACAGAGAAGAAAGCCAACGTTAAAATGGTGTGCAAGCGTTTTTGAGGCTGCTTCAGTTGCGCTATCTACTTTCAGCTAGGATTGAGGAACTACTACGGAAGTGGTGGTGAGGGGGAGTCCACACTCTTCATACCGCTTCTTTTCAAATCTTTTCGAATGACCAGAAATTGATAACTTTTCGTTTCATCATCATTTAGATTTGCAAAAATTGCTTGGAAAAACCAATCGAGGCGAAAGATATTTTCAGAGTTCCTCATGCAATTGTTGTTGTCCCTATCGCCAGTAGTTCAAATATTCAATTGACAACTGCCACCCAAAGAAACGTTTGAAACCCAGTGTATTATTGAAAATCGCTCGATTTTTTCGTACATATCGCGAATATAACTGAATGTTATCAAATTAATTACTTAGATGCAGCTGGTAACGCACCAAGGAGAAAAATATGTGATAAACAAGGTGACTTGTTGTGATGAGGTTGGGAACAAGTGATCATGAACGCTATCTGTTCCTTTCCGCTATAACTACGTCCTGGAGCTCCACCAATCAGAACGCTTCTCGGGCTCCCACATTCAGCTTTCAGCCCAGTGTTCAGAAGTAACCGAGAGTGATAAAAACGGGTTACGTAATTGGTGAACAGCGCTGGGATTTCAATTTCGAAAAAAAAAGAAGGTTTTTCATTTTTGTGTCATAAATTCCTTTGACACTAACGCCTAGACTGTCTAAAATCAGTAACTACCACGCATATCTCTCGAACCAACCTATTTCTTCTGTTTTAATAATAATTTTCTTGTCAGTAAAATCAATTTTTGAAAAGCAGTGAAGAGTTGAGGTTAGTTTTACTACAGCTCACGATTTTGACTTGTGCATGTGCATGTTACTAATAAGGGTGTCAACTACACAATTTTAGTAGGCACACAAAATTGCACCAAACACATAATGGGGAATTTGCCTCACATTTTTTTTTCGAATGAGGGTTTATTTTTATGGAATAAAACCATAGTGAGCTGCTCGAAAACGCATCCAAAAAATTTAGAGAATTTAAGGAAGATGGAAATTTTAAATGTGGTGGCAATGTGTAAGAGGCAGCCATGTTTGAAACATAACGGATATTCTACCAATCTGACTTCAAAGGAGGCTCTGTGGCGCTTACCACAGAAGCGGAACATACACTAACTTTTAGCTTACAAGGATTTTCACAAGAGTGCGCCGCAAACTGGTAGGAAGAACCCAGACACAAAAGTGACCAAAAGAAACAATATTACTCACTTTTTTACAATACGATTCTACCTATTAGTTTATCAAGCATTATTAGTCTTCATCTTCTATTTAGTTTCAAGATTCGAATCACATTATTTGAGTAGCCATTTCACTGGATCGTTTTGTGTGGCGGTGCTAGAACTGTCTGTTGTCGGAGTTGTTTTCGCGTCTTTTTTTTTCGTATGACGTCAACAATATTCCTCGATTTTCGCGGTGTTTTGTATCAGAGGCTTCCCTTGTTTAGGCATTTTCTCCTACGGTAATTTTTTCCCCTTGGTTATTCCTAGTGTTAAACGTTATTCTAGGGCCCTATTATAGGATTTGACTTGAAATTCCAGAATCTAAAATTGAGGCAAATTCCCAATTTTGACTTGAATCGTACTTTATTGCTTCACAGTACACCCGTTCACTTGAACGGTAATTTCAACATATTTCTGAGCAAGCTAAAGTTCGTTCATTCCCCGAGGGGGAGGTTGCATCCTTCAGAAGTAACCGAGAGTGATAAAAACGGGTTACATAGGGCACCTCACGTAAACAATGAAGAAGCCCAATTCGTGAAAGAAAATAACAAGCTGACAGCCAAAATACTGAACAACTTGAAAAGCATTGAATACTTTCTAAAATAGCCATCATAACTTCGAGGTCGAGCGAAAATTTATTAATAATTCCCAACACTTCACCTGGCTTGGCTTCGAGCCACCAAGAAAGCGAAGCTCGAAACTAATGCTCCCGGACTTTCTCCTTATTTATAAAAAGGTTGTCCCTTCTACAATTTTTTAAAGGTACTACCTACGAGTAGTTTGGTAAATGTTTACTTCTTCAACTCCATTATTTTTTCAACGAACCAAAAAAGGTGCATCTGCTGAGGGAAAACTGATATTCTGAAAAATAACTTAATAGAATGACTCCGGACAACTTTCTTGAGGGGGTCTCAGTATTTCCCTAAATTACAGGGAAACTTTGAAATTACTTTGAAAATTGTACCTAAATTTGGAATTTTCAAGGATTTTCTGAATGCATTAGTTCATCTGCCTAGCGAACTGAAAACTTGAAAGAATATGTATTGCAGGAATCATCAAAATCGAACAATAATGAGGGGTGCGCCTTGATTTTTTTAAGATTTTTAATCGAAAGTAGACTACATCCTGAGAATTTTGGCACCAACCGCGACCTTCTAGCGTGTGTAAATTTATCTTTTCCTATGATTTTTCAGTTTCGACCGTTTATGACGTCACGCGCCCCTCTCGCCTGGGCGGGACCCCCCCAGCCCACTGTGACGTCATAAACGGTCGAAACTTCAAAAATTCATAGGAAAAGATTTACACACGCTAGAAGGTCGCGGTTGGTACCAAAATTCTCAGAATGAGGTCTACCTCAGATTAAAAATAACAATAAACAGTTTTTCCTACCCAGGCGCACACCCTATTGCCGGGGAAAAATGAAAAAAAACTTTATTCACTTAGGTTTTTTCGATTTTGGTTTATTATTTTCAATAATGAACCTTTGGAATCGACCAAGAAAAAAAAATTTTAATACCCCCTCAAAATTTGATGGTTTACGTTTCAAGGTACGTAGAATCCAAAAATCGAATAAAAATTTGGCCGTCCGTCCGCCATATACCGTACGCTGTGCGCCATACGCGGCACTTTTGCCACTTAGTGATAGAGAGTTCCTAGTAGAGTCAATTCGGCGCGCCGGAACCGGATCGTCCGCCATGTTTTCAATACGGCGCACCGGATTGCCTCCTAGTGACGTATTCGACCGTAACAATACGGCGCCGTATCGGATACGGCGTGTTCTTATCACAATCCGGCGCTGGATTGAGAGCATGGAAGAAGTATATCTTCCATGTTGAGAGTGTGTGTAATACGTCACGCTGTATCAAAAACCACTAGGAACTCTCTATTGACCGATTTTGATGACATTTGGTATGTAGGCTCCATTTGGGGTCTAGTTGTGCCCCGAAGCTTTTGGTTGATGTAAGTCACTTCTAAGGGTTCCAAAATCAATTTAGAAATTTTGAAAACGCCCTAACTCAAAAAATTTCGATATAAAGGTATTGTTTTTCCTTCAATTTAAGACTCTATAGAATTTTTAGAATTTTTTGTGACCACGCGGAGCTCTGTAGGACAAACCGTTCGCTCCCTACGAAAATTTAAGGGTTTATATTGAAATATATATATAAATCAAAACACGAGTGTGAATCGCAAAAGAGGCCTAATCTCCGTTCAAATTAGAGCTGACCGAAATGCGATCGATGGTTGGTGATTTTGATTTTTTTTTTCCTTCATATTAGATGGTTGGTGATTTTGTAGACGAGTGATCTATATAGAAAAATAATAAACCATTGTGTAATAATTTGCAGCGTTTTCAAGACAATTATTGTTCGATTTTGATGATTCCAGCGGCAATATTTTAGTTTTTCAAATCTCTAGATAGAAAATGAAATGCACTAATATAGACTGATGCACTAATGAATTTCGAAAATCCTTGAAAATTTCAAATTAAGGTAGGTACAACTTTTAAAGTTTGAGCGCCGGTAATTTAGGGAAATACTAACCCGGAAAACGCGACCGACTAAGAACCCCTCAACTTTTGGGCAAAAATTTCAAGCATGTCTGTAATGTGGTTCCAATGGGGTATTTCGGTGGGTCGGAAATTCAGGTTTTTGTCCTCAAATTTGGATTCAGCACCCTTGAAAACCTATACACTACAACTTTAAGCCCAATGATACTATAACATGTGGTAGACAAATTAATTAAGAGATCACACGTTTGAAAAAAAGGCGGGCCTCCCTTAACGCACACACACTTATGCTGCGCGCGTGTGTGAGCAGTATTTTGTAGTATCCAACAGGTCCTCCTAGGGTTTCATCGCTTCTCTGTGCATGGATACTTTTTTCAAAGACAGTTGGCTAGCGACGTCACTCCATTCAAATCTTCAACTTTCCTTAGCTTCTCTGATTTTTTAAAAACATTTTCTCGACGAACAGACCCGATTACCGTTATTCCTGAGCCATAATCTTTTGACAAAAATTTTAAAAAATTGACTGAAATACCTCATTTTGAGACTTTGCTTCCAAGTGGTTGAATTTCAACCGTTGAAAATGCAAGAATTTCTGCTGCACTACATCTCAATCATCATTGAGAAGGAATCATTTCAATGACTAGTACATTAGGAATGTTCTATGAACAACGTCCAACACTCCTCAAATCCTTACAGCCAAAATCAGCATTTAAATTGACTTCAGCAGGCGAGGAACGTTAACCCTTAATATCCTGAAGTATGTTTTTGGAAGTCCGATTTTTACCTTCAACACTTTATCGACTTATAAGTGTTTTTAAAACAGTTCTCCTCTTAATTTGAGGAAAACTAGATATTTTTGGACACCTCAGAAGGACAGGTACTTCAGAAGGGGGGAGGTGGGGATTCGCTACCGTTATTTAAAAAATAAGCTGCTTAGAATGCGTTCTACCCAATTTGGCTTGCAGGATCAAGCAGCTTTTTATTCTAAAAGAAATAAATTAACGAAATAGTACTAATAAAACTGTTAGTCCAGTAAGAACTCCCCCTTCAGGAGTATTTCAATGGAATATTGATGCAGTGGCCCCCACATCCTGAGGTTTCCAGTAATACATCTGCTCTACTCCTAAGGTCTCCAAAATTCACCATTGAAAAACCTAAATTTTCTTTAATTCTTGGATATTCCCAACCACAACTATCGTTTCCTCAACAATTCGGTATTTTCTGCAAGAATCCAAATTAAATTGGGTAGAATAGTTGTTATAATAAGGTTCCTATACTAATTCATGAAACTAACCTTTACTGTTCTCCAGTTCATGGTAGAGGTGGGTCTGATACGACGGGTACGATATTATCTCAGGGATCGATGGTTTTACCGTTTTTTTTTTTTTTTTTTTTTTTTTTTTTTTTTTTTTTTTTTAACACGATAGGTTTTGGCTTAAAAGTGGTTGAACCGTGTTGAAGAATACTTAAGAAATCGGACTTCCGAAAAGATACTTCAGGACATTAACCCTGGAATGGAATCGTCACGTAAATTTTACACCTGTGGCCTTGAAACAGTCGCCCACCCCACTAGCGAAAAGGGCAGGATGGCACCACCCCACCTATGCTATCCCTAGGGTGTCCCCCTTCAGTCGCGCATGCCCACTGCCACTGAGTTTGTCGCTGTTGTCTCTCACAGGCCTGTAAACTGAACTCATGGTGTAATTTTGACAACGTTTCCAATAAAGTAGGTAGAACGGTGTAATTTTTACACCACGTTTCCATTCCCTGCCCCATTCATGGTGTCAAAATACCATCATTTTTGTTTCACAAAACAGCCATATACAGTAGAACTCCTATTATCCAAACTCCGACTATCCGAATCGCCGATTATCCGAATCACTTTCAGAAAAAATTTGTCCAAAAAAAGATAATTTGTGCTATTATTCTTCCCCCCGCGAAGCCAGTGTTTGCGCGTTTGCTCACTAGCGCTGTGACACTTGTCCTTCCCTCTGCGAAGTCAGTGTAGGCACAACACGTGGTATGAGTCCCCACTCCAGTTCCGGCGCATTGCAGTCACGGCGCACCTGTCATTGCGTGGAATAAACTGAAAGGCCTACCGTCTGAGAAGAACAAAAAAAAAAAAAACCCTGTGTTGTTGCCTGTAAAGTCGGTATACGGGCGAAAGTTTTACGTGACAACGACTTTGAGTGGTAAAATAATTTTAATGTTAATATTCATTCGTATAGTAGGAAGAAGGATAAAATAAAATTCTTTGTCAAGTTGCACAGAGTAGGTATTTCCCGTAGGTAGTAGGTATTTCCCATGGGTGGGGGGGGGGGAGTGAGTGCCAGGGAAGGGGGGCGGGGCGCTCCCGCTTTTGTGAGCGCCGGGGAAGGGGAGGGGCCGCCCGCCTTTAGGGAGCGCCGAGCTGCACCCCCTCCGTGAGCGGAGCGTAACGCAGTTTCTTGAAGTGTCTCCCGGTAAACCAATTTATAAGACGTTATCACGTCAAAAAGAATCTGAAGAAAATGAGAAACAAGAAAATGGAGAGGATGAAGATGAAGATGCGTTGCCACTAGAGGAGATAAGGAAAATGACTGAAAAATTCCTGGTTGTACAGAAGTAAGTGCTGAAGATGTAGGAGAGTGGATGGCTTGTGACACGTCGGACCCTGGTTTTCAAATTCTCAATGACGATGAAATTGTTGAAAGTGTGAGAGAAGATGTTGAAGTGGAAGAAGAACTTTCTGCTGATGTTGAAGTAGACGCTGGACCATCAGCTAGTGAAGCATTTGCCGGCCTCGAGACTGCTTTGAAGTGGATGGAGCGTCAGCCCGAGTGTGACCACTTGCAACTGCTCACCGTCAAGCGAATGCGTGACCTGGCTGCCCGAAAACGGATGAAGACCGCAAAACAGCTTACATTGACGGAGATGTTTGAAAAACAATGATTTTTATTTCTAAACTTGTACATAAGTACATTTTATTGATATTTAAAACATGTGAAAACATCATGTTTCTTTCATTTAATTCAATAAAAAAAATAGTGCAATATCAAAACGTAGCTTTTTTTCTCTCCAATGGCAATTTTTAAAAAAAAAACTCCGATTATCCGAATATTTCATTATCCGAATGGGTCCCGGTCCCCATTAATTCGGATAATTGAAGTTCTACTGTATAAAAAAAAACACAGTAATATTCCTAAATCTTCCATTGCTTCCGAGTCTACCAATACGAAGCAATTTGCTTTCCTGTTCCTTTGAAGTCATTTTCATTGTTGGAGGTAATATTTCCAATAAAGTAGGTAGAACGGTGTAATTTTCACACCACATTTCCATTCCCTGCCCCATTCATGGTGTCAAAATAACATCATTTTTGTTTCTATTGCTTCCGAGTCTACCAATACGAAGCAATTTGCTTTCCTGTTCCTTTGAAGTCATTTTCATTGTTGGAGGTTACTTTTTCTAGTCCGTCAAATACCTCGAAAGACTGAGCAGAAAACTGTTGAGTTATATTTTGTAATACGAGCTTGAAAATAAAAATGTGTTCATTGTTGAAAAACTATTTATTGGACTGGTAGTAGCACCTGGCAGTACCCCTTTTGCTATTGAAATCAGCAGAAGTATTGAACTTGTATATTGAGCCCAGGAATAGAAATCAAGGGAAAATAGAGAAAGCAAAGAGAATTGGTTCAGAATTCCCTAATTTTAGTAGTATAGAGGCAATAATTGTATCGAGAACGGCCACAAATGTAGTAGAGAACTATACTTGAATGAAAAAAGTGTAAATCAATGCAGAGAGCTGACGAAATAGGTTGAACATTGATGTTTTCTGACTGGTGTAAAAATTACACCTGACGTTTCCATTCCAGGGTTAAGGGTTAAATGGATACCGGCAATAACTATTTGGTCCAAATCAACTGAATCTGCACACTAAAGTTCAACTTCAACTAAGGTTCAACTTCTACGATCTAAGGAACCGAACAGAAGCTTTTGTAGTTTGTTCTCGACTGAAACTAAATTTATAGAGAAATAAAGCGAGCAAGATACAACCCTAGAACTTGGAGATAACCACGAAAAGGACGCATGACTGTACTTGATCTCCTCTTACAAGCTCAAAGATCACCTATTTGCCAATCAAGTTTCAAATGAATCAAAAGACCGATTCCCGATTTAATCATTCAAGCATCTACAAAAAAATGATGATCTGACCTAGTACTTACCGAAACAGCTTTGGTCCATAGGAGGTTGAGTTTTGCCATCCTGAATGGTTTGTTCATTTTTCTGATATCGAAAGAGTTGAAATCATCGAATTGACTAGGATCGTACGCCGTTTTTCTTTGATAGTCGTCATTAAGATAATCTTTTTGAGCTTGCTTATAAGTGTCCTTATCCCTTTTATACTGCTCCCTTTGGTAATCTTTTTTGTAATACTCGTTTGAGTTTTTGTCGTATTTGTTACACGAGACGAAAGCACAAGAAATGAACAATAGAACGACAAACAAATGCTTGGAGTTCAACATTGCAGTTTCAGCTTTGAAATACTTGAGCGTGAAATTATTTTGCCATCCGACTAGGAACTTGATGGACGGTAAGCCGTCGAAATCCTCACCAACCGAAGAGATAGATGAGATGACAACTCGAGACTCGAAAAACTGAGGTTCACACGGCAGACGAAAACTGGACACTCGTTTTGACGAATAACTGAAAACTCGCGTTAAAAAAAACCCCGGACTGCGTCGGAAGACGAGAGAAGAATTATCAGGCATGTGTGTGTGTGTGTTTCCTTCGTTGATTGCCTTCGGAATGTTTCCATGTAAGGCACAGACAATTTGTCGAAGTATCTTCTAGCTTCTTTCTTCGCTTTTCAATACTTCAGTAAGATTTAATAAGATTGGGGGTGCTAAGTTTTAGAAGTGACTTAGAGGCAGATTTGAAGGGTGTGAGATTGGGAGGGCTCAGATTGTAGAGGATTTGGAAAGAATAGGAATAGGAGAATAGGAAAGCTAGAATGTGATTTCATTTTCTGTTAGGAATAGGAAGATCTCTTTGAGCGTCGAGCTGTCGAAGTTGTGTTTTATGTGTTACTGGATATTTGTAAGGATATTGTTAGACACCAGAAATTGAGTCCTTGCGAGGCCATATGTTGTGACCCACATAAATTCAGTTATTAGTTCTTAAATAAAGAAGCTACCGGGAGGATCCCAGAGTGAGTCAGCACCTGCTAGGGGAGACGAGGTACGGGGGTTCCGCCAACATGACGTCACCCTTCCACCTCTCTTTCTCCCGAACTGTTCACATGAGTATAAAAGCTCACTCAGGGATGATCCCTCATGCCAATCTAGTCAAGTACTCGTCTTGTTCATTTCGCTCTCCAACTTCTCCTTCATCAAGGTATCTCCTCGAAGTCGTAGGCTCAACCAAGTAAATATCCCGCCTTCCCGCCGGTGAGTTTCTCTGAAACGCCGGGGTTGTCGGGCTAGCCCTAATTTTCACAGTACTCCGCATGCCGGTATGGGTCTGACCCGCCGATGCGACAGCACTGAATGTTAGGCTAGGGAAAGTCTCTCTTAGGTTGAGTAGGTGTTAAAGCAACGACAAACGCCGCAGCGAGAAGGTCAGCTCCTTCACTCGCCAACACGCAGAATACAACAGTGGTGACCCCGCACGTTTTTAACTACCTATTCGACGCAGAGAGATGGACGACAACGGCATCCCCGATCCACCACCGATGCCTGACTTCGCCAAAGCCGCCAAGGTGTCAATTCCCTTGACACTACCACCGTTCTACAGGGAGGACCCTCGCCTCTGGTTCCTGCAACTCGATGCGGCCTACACCAGCGCGCATATCAACACACAACGGGCCAGATTCACTCGGACACTCCCTCTGCTTCCCTACGACGTCGCAGTACAAACGGCAGACCTCACAGCGGCTCAACTCGTCACGCCTTACGACGACCTCAAGGCAAGGCTCATCGAAATCTTCGAACCTTCTCGTCATCAACGGATCGCGGCCCTCACCCAACAACAACACTTGGGGGACCAAAAGCCATCACAGCTACTACGAAAGATACGACACCAGCTGGGGGACCTTATGCCTCAGGATCTTTCAAAGACCTTCTGGATAAAAGCCCTACCACTCGATGTACAAACGATCCTAGCACCATGGATGACGAAGGACGCCGAATTTCTTGCACCTATCGCCGACGCGGCCTATGAAATTCGGGGATCCGCATCACTGCATCAAATAGACCCACAACCTCACACAGAGGTTGTCGAGAAGAAGCCGTCACCTCGCAACCAAAGGCCAACGGATCAACGTCCTCGCAACCGCTCAACATCGCCAGCACGACGAGGTGGTCTATGTTGGTATCATTTTACCTTCCGAAAGAAGGCGTTAAAATGCAACCAACCTTGCTCCTTTAAAAAAGTGTCCTGGTCGGAAAACTAGGAAGCCCGCCTGTTTACAAGGCGGGCACCCCTTACACAGATGTATCCAACCGACTGTTTGTAAAATGCAGGAAGAACAACATCCCCTTCCTTATCGACACCGGAGCTAGCATTTCCATTATACCAAACACCTTGCTCAAATGGAAAAAGAAAACCAACGACCAGCTTCTCTTCGCAGCAAACGGCACAGCAATATCAACATACGGTCAATATCGAACAAAAGTAATACTCGAGAACGAAGTGTACGAATGGGCCTTTATCGTCGCCGATGTGAAACGTCCGATCATCGGAGCAGATTTCTTGAGCTATTTCGGCCTACATGTCGACCTCAAGAACAGGCACCTCTACAACCCTCACGCGCAACGCCCGATTAAGGGATATGTGAATACGGTCAACACCGGGGTTTCAACGGAGGCAACCCCTCCGGCCTTTACCAAAATGCTGGCTGAATATAAACCGGCACAAAGGAAAGCATCACTTCTCTCATCAGTAAAACACTTCATCGAGACGAAAGGACCGCCCGTCACAGCAAAAAGTCGCCGACTACACCCTGAACAACTCCGCCAAACAAAGGAAAGTTTTGACAAACTTCTCAAGGATGGAATTATTAGACCATCTAAATCCCCGTGGGCCAGTCCCTTACACGCCGTTCCTAAACCAAATGGTACATGGCGCTTCTGCGGAGACTATAGGAGATTAAACGAACGAACAGTAGGCGACCGATATGCAGTTCCGCACTTACGTGACTTTTCCTCACACCTACATGACTGCACAGTGTTCTCAACTCTGGATATTTCGCGAGCATTCCATCACATCGATGTCAACCCGGCAGATATACCAAAAACCGCAATTATAACACCTTTTGGCCTCTACGAATATAAAAAGATGAATTTCGGGCTCAAAAATGCGGCACAGTCTTGGCAAAGGTATATGGACCAGATCCTTAGGGGTCTCGATTTCGTCTTCTGCTTCCTCGATGATATCCTAATCGCATCTAAATCAATAGCCGAACACCAGCAACATGTACAGCAAGTCCTAACTATTTTCGCTAACGAAGGACTTACAGTCAACAAAGAAAAGTGCGTTCTGGCAAAACAAGAGGTAATCTGTCTCGGACACCTCGTCAATACAAACGGAATAAAACCACTTCCAAAAAAAGTGGACAATCTTACTACATTTCCGCTACCCACAACAGTAACGGATTTAAGACGGTTTTTAGGGATGCTTAATTTCTATCGCCGTCACATCCCACATGCAGCCGTCCATCAACAGCCACTAATTGAGGCCATCCCTCAACCTTCAAAAAAGAAGGACAAAAGACCAATTGAGTGGACGGAGAAACGTAAAAAAGCATTTCAACAATGCAAAACCGATTTACAACAAGCGGCAATGTTAGCTCATCCAGCACCCACTGGACACCTATCTCTCACGACAGATGCATCAGAAATCGGGATCGGAGCAGTTTTACAACAAACTGTCAACGGAAAATCCTCTCCACTAGGATTCTTCTCGAAAACGCTCACGCCCGCTCAAATAAAGTACTCGACCTTCGACAGAGAGTTACTAGCTATTTTCGAAGGGATCAAGCACTTCAGAGACTTTATCGAGGGACGTGAATTTCATGTTGTCACCGACCACAAACCTTTAACAACCTCGCTGCATCAGGATAGGAAAACAGCTTCACCTCGACGCCTACGTCAAATGGAATTTATAAGTCAATTTACGACCGATATTCGCTTCACTCCAGGAACGTCCAATGTAGTGGCCGACGCCCTTTCACGGCCATCTCACCCGGAACTCAACGAATTGACTTCATTTCCGACAGGCGCCTCCATTGCCCAAGAACAACGGAACGACACATCAGCGGAATTCCGAAATCTAATCACTAATAAACGATTAGAAGAAACAACCGTCCCATCCAGCGACACAACACTATGGTGCGACGTATCAGGCGAATGTCCTCGCCCGTTCATTCCAAACAAATTGCGCCGCGCAATTTTTGAACATTACCACGCTCTCAGCCACCCGGGAATAAGAGCCACTCGTGACATAATTCGAGCTAGAACATTTTGGCCTAGGATGAATACCGACCTACGCAATTGGGTACTAGCGTGCGAACGCTGCGCAAAATATAAAGAGTTTCGGCATCCGAAAACTACACCACAACAATTCGAATTTGCGCCGGCCCTAGCTCATTTACACGTAGACATCGTAGGTCCTCTAGAACAATCAGAAGGGTACAAATACCTTCTTACCATGATCGACCGAAACACCAGTTGGCCCGAGTGTGTACCACTCCGATCTATCACTACGAAAGCCGTCATTGACAACATCACCAAAAATTGGATCGCGCGATACGGCTGTCCTCTCCTTCTTACTACCGATCAAGGAAGACAGTTCGAGAGTTCCGAATTTACAGAATTTCTTAAAAAATTCGGTATACAGCGAATCCGGACGACGGCGTATCATCCCGAAGCCAACGGGAAAATCGAAAGGTGGCATCGCGATCTGAAAAATGCTTTACGCACGGCCGCAACATCTCCGTCATGGTCAAAGGACCTACCGACCATTTTACTCGGCTTAAGGACAACGATTCGATATTCCGACGGGTATAGCGCAGCCGAAAGGATCTTCCGCGCACCCCTTCGTCTACCAGCCGACATCTTTCAACCTCCACCTACGGAAATTAACGAAAGACCTACAACCGTCCAGCCCGAGAAATTAAACCGCTCCTTCCCGACCTCATTCCACACAACGCCGAAAATCTACCTGAGGGAAGAGGGACTAAAGAAAGGTTTAAAACCATTGTACTCGGGGCCGTACGACGTCATTCACACAAACGAAAAAACGGCTACCATCAACATGGACGGCGCAAAAATAACCGTTTCGTTAAACAGATGTAGGCCAGCACACGGTACTACCCCCACTCCGCCTAATTCTGAGGTACCCTCGAACACACAGGGATCGGGACCACTCGACACTCGTACACCAAAGAGGACGCTTCAGAACACCTCAACGAGAACCCTCCAAAAATCTTCCCCAAACTTCTCTACTCAACATGGAGAAAGAACTGAAGCCGAAGGAAAACGACATTCCGCCGGACTACACCTCGCCGTTCGTGAGGAAACCAACAAGGCCTGCACGCCTACCTACTTCAACGGCGAAACTGCAGCGCGACGCACATACGCTGCAGTCGCCAAAAACGATAAACAAAAGCCACCGCGATGAATATATGCCGCGGTGTGCTGAAAACAATTCAATGAAGGAAATAGGGGAAATCTACATTCAGCGCTACAATGGAATGATCGACAACGCCCTGACTGCCTTCTTTTCCTCATCCCCTATTTCCTTCCAAAGTCCCGGGCCGAACAACCGCCGTCGTGCGGACGCCAAACCCAAATCCTCTTCAGTTCGGTCCGGGCAATTTTTATTCATTGCACTAACATTCTCCAGAAGGAGAATGCATTTCGGCCTGGCCACTTGGCGTCACTGCGCCTCACGCCATGCACGCAGCCGACGACCACCGTCGGGAATCGTCACCACGATCTCCATCGTCATAACGACCACTAACGGCGGGATCAACGAAATTAAGATCTACGCAAATTACAAGAGGACTTTCTCCATGCAAGACAAATTGAAGATTTTCATCAAGATTCAATTCATGTAACTTAAAGTCAATTGTAACTCTTTCCACAATCCATGTCATATTACAACAATTAACACCTTCTATATGTTAAGAACTAGGGGGACCTATGTTGTGACCCACATAAATTCAGTTATTAGTTCTTAAATAAAGAAGCTACCGGGAGGATCCCAGAGTGAGTCAGCACCTGCTAGGGGAGACGAGGTACGGGGGTTCCGCCAACATGACGTCACCCTTCCACCTCTCTTTCTCCCGAACTGTTCACATGAGTATAAAAGCTCACTCAGGGATGATCCCTCATGCCAATCTAGTCAAGTACTCGTCTTGTTCATTTCGCTCTCCAACTTCTCCTTCATCAAGGTATCTCCTCGAAGTCGTAGGCTCAACCAAGTAAATATCCCGCCTTCCCGCCGGTGAGTTTCTCTGAAACGCCGGGGTTGTCGGGCTAGCCCTAATTTTCACAGTACTCCGCATGCCGGTATGGGTCTGACCCGCCGATGCGACAGCACTGAATGTTAGGCTAGGGAAAGTCTCTCTTAGGTTGAGTAGGTGTTAAAGCAACGACAAACGCCGCAGCGAGAAGGTCAGCTCCTTCACTCGCCAACACGCAGAATACAACACCATACTTGGTACAATTATTCAATAAATGGTTGATGTCGGAAATTGCATTGCAATCGTTACAGAATGGTGAGGGGGCATTGGCATCAACTGTAAATTAAGGGAGTATTCCCATGTCCAAGTATGACTCTGTTCATGGTGTTGAAAAATTTTGGTGTTTCTTTTATGGTGCGATACCAGGGGGTCTTGGGCAATGTTTTTGGTCCAATGGCCACGGTCAATGGTCTTCGTGTTGTTGGCGCCAGAGGTTAACTTTTTCCTTTTTGAGGATCCTGACAAGGTCACTATAGGGTAGGTTGTTGTGGATCAAGCTCTCCCCATTGATAGTCAAGTCCTTGGCAACTGTGTCAGCTCGGTCGTTCCCAAACAGGCAGCAGTGGCTGGGGATCCACTGGAAGCATACGTGTATATTCCTACTGCTCTTGATTTCCGCTGCTGTTTTCAGGATCTGCTGGAAAATGGAAGGAGGGTTGTCTCCCAATCGGAGTGCTTTCAGAGCTTGTAAGGCTGATTGGGAGTCAACAAGTACAATAACATTGGCTGAAGAGATAATGTCCAAAACATGTTGCAGTGCTAGTAGGATAGCTGTGAGCTCTGCGTGAAAAATGCTGCAATTTTTGTTGAGCCTTGATCCAGAAGCCACCCTAAGAGTCTCACAGTAAAATGCTGCTGAAGTGTTGCCATTATCGAGTTTGGACCCATCAGTATAGATCCGTCTAGTGAAGTTATGGTATTTAGATTCGATAAATTCAAGTGGTAGACGTTTCAATTCAAGCTGGCTGAGATTTGATTTTTTGGAAATGGAGGGAATAGAATGGATGGATGGATGCTCTAATTAGGTTGCCAAGGAAATCCGTGATAGGCAATAACGAGAGGGGGGAGTCCCTTGTAGGAAGACGCAGCTTCTGATAGTTCCTGTATTGTGGTTGGTTGTTCCTGTATTGTGGTTGACTGTTCCACCTGCATACTGTTTTCAGCTTAGTGGGATTGAGCTCTTGTTTGAAGTCCTCGAGTTGTTGGAGGGAATATAAGTGCCGATTGTGAGCTTATGCAATGATAAAACCCTGAAATTATTTTCATCTTCTGTGTTCAAGTGGACATAATTTTGTTCAAGAAGAGCGAGGATATGGCCTATTTTATCTCTGAAAACATTGATGGGTTGGCTGTTGCGTAAGTATGGTGGAGCAACAAATCTACCTGCTGATTTTCAGAGAGATGGGCTATGAATGAGGAGTCGAGAGATGCTCCTTTCATTATCAGGCATTTGCAGCTTTCTTCTCCTCCTTCTTTGTTCTTGATTTATTTGACGCAGATTGATCTATGTTGCGTCACAGGGGGTTAGGTTTTAGATGTTTAGTTGTGAGATGTAAGCTCTAGATAGCTGTGGTTGTGGCTGTGATTTAAATGATGATAGTTTTTAGACGTGATCGGCGCGGCTGCTATCCGGGTCCGAGCCACGTATGTAGCTGTAAATGTGATGCAGCTCCTCGACATTGAGGGGATATTTCAGCCAGACCTGGAGGTCGCAGTTTGCGTCAATTTGAAGAGTTGCATAGAGGGACAGGTGAGGCTGGATGAGCCCTGTGCAATGATTGAGAAGGTTCACTACCTCCAGGTTCGCTACCTGTTCTGTGTCGCAGGAAGAGCAGTAAGGTGTCAGGCGCTTTCCCATGAGATACTTGAAGAACGGGGTGTTTCCGTGTCCCATCAATACCCGGTTGATGGTGGTGAAAAAGCTGGGGTCATTGCGTACGCCTCAGTACCAAGGAGGAGAAGAGGGGGTCCTCTATGATTGATCTGGTCCAGTGGCCAACCTCCCTTGTCCTGTTGATGTTTGAATCTTTCCAGTTGACGATGAGCTCTTTCTTCAAAGAGTTGACCAGGTCTTGGTAAGTAACTAGGCCTCCTCTTGGGAGTTGTCCTGGTTGTCTGGCAACTTGTTTAGCTGTACAGTCAGCAAATGAGTTACCACGTATTTTTACGTGTCCAGAGATCCATTGGAATTGTATGGAGGCGGCCCTATCTTTTTTCAAACATTTGACGAGTCTTACTATGTTTTGGATGATGAATGTAGGAGTGTCACCTTCTTTAATGTTCTGTAGAGATTCCAATGCGGCTCTGGAGTCGGAGAAGACAATGGGGTATTTCAGTCAATTTTTTTTATTTTTATTTTCAAAAGAGTATGGCTCAGGAATAACGGTAATTGGGTCTGTTCATCGAGAATTTTTTTTTTTTAAATCAGAGAATCTAAGGATTGTTGAAGATTTGAATGGTGTGACGTAGCTAGCCAACTGTCTTTGAAAAAAGTATCCATGCAAAGAAACCCTTGGAGGACTTCTTGGATACTACAAAATACTACTCACACATGCGCAGCATAAGTGTGTCTGCGTTAAGGGAGTGTAAGCCTGTGGTTTATCAAATTGGATACCAGTGACAAGAGAAAGTCCTATCGCTGCCACCAATTTGTAAGCCTCTACTTGTCTAGGTAATAGTTGGTAGAATGAATTTAGTTACCTAGTACAAGTAGTTGTCAAATAGAATCCTGAAGGGATTCCACCCTGTGTTTAATTGTGAAATGGGGGAATCAAGAAAAGACCGAACAACTTAAAGTTACGTTAGATTTAGGATAATAAATTGTAATTACCTGTGAACACTGGGCTGAAAGCTGAATCTGGGAGCCCGAGAAGCGTTCTGATTGGTGGAGCTCCAGGACATAGTTATAGCGGAATGCAACAGATCGCGTTCACGATCGTTCGTTCCCAACCTCATCACAACAAGTCACCTTGTTTATCACATATTTTTCTCCTTGGCCGCATCTAAGTATTAACATGTTAACATTCAGTTATATTCGCGATATGTACGAAAAAATCGAGCGATTTTCAATAATACACTGGGTTTCAAATGTTTCTATGGGTGGCAGTTGTCGAATGAACATTTGAACTACTGGCGATAGGGACGACAACAATCGTAAGTGGAACATGGAAAATACCTTTCGCCTCAATTGGATTTTCTAAGTAATTTTTGCTAATCTAAATGATGATGAAACGAAAAGTTAACAATTTCTGGTCATTCGAAAGGATTTGAAAAGATGCGGTATGAAGAGTGTGGCCTCCCCCTCCCCACCACTTCTGTAGTAGTTCCTCAATCCTAGCTGAAAGTAGATGGCGCAACTGAGGCAGCCTCAAAAATGCTTGCACTTCGTTTTAACGTTGGCTTTCTTCTTTGTTAACTTGTCTCTGTTACTCTGTGCCTGTGAAGTATGGTAGCTCTTCGAAGGTGTTGACTCCAGGGATGAATGAATAATGAATATAATGCTTTTAAACCTGAAGGTTGTTTCTTTTTACCTCGGATCACCAAATGTGTCCTATGCCGGAAGGGCGTGTCCTTTGTGTCCTGAACACAAGTAACCCAAGAGTCCACGTGGACGTGTTCTCTGCAAAATGTGTCCTATGGACACGACCTGATGGGTCTGAAATTAATTAACGAATGAAATAAACTTGAGTTGTTTTACTTTTACCCCTAAATGCCGGAACTGAACTGATGCAGAGTGAACTCAAAGACAACACAAGAAATGGAGTAAAATACCAGGTAAGAGGGTTTATTACAAGAGATGCAGTATGATATGGTTGACTGGAAAAGGTACAAGCCTGAAGGGCGCAATAACTTTTCATACAATTTGAATTAAGATGGATTAGCAAAATGACAGTAAAGTTATCAGAAGACAATTACTCGTTGCAAACAATACCTTCCACGTTCTTTCTCAATACAATTTCAATGCTGTGTCTTCACCATGTTCTCCGTGTTTTACTAATACAATTCGTGTCCTACTTTTATCAATTTACAATCTCAATTCTTTACCAATTTCTCTCTTTGTTCGATTTACTTCTACACTGTTTATTTTCTCCTGCCTAACTATTTTGGCCAAAATAAGTTAGTAATATTTGTTTGTGCACTCACGTGTTGGGCCTGAAGGTAACCTCGATGGTCTTGATGCAGAATAGAAGAAGGATCCTCCAGTCGGTATTCTTCCAGATGTCCAGGATGGAGAATGATGGGATACAACTCAAGCAAGTTCAGGGGGTTTTCTACTCTCTCGCTGACTATTTTGAGAAGGAGGACGGGGATGATTTTTGGCCAGAACATACTAATCGCGCTTTTAACAGGGGCATACCCATCGAGCTCTAGAAGGGAAGTGTGATGGCCGCCACTGGTAAGGCAATAGTAAGTCTCCCCTCCTCTTCTGCTGTCATCCACAGCCACTCCAATCAGTCAGGCTGCCATTCAGGTTAGGCTGAGTATCTGCTGCTGATGTCGTCATTGAGTGTATGTTTCATCCCCCAGTAGTCATTAGAGAGTTTTAGCAGACCACTCACGGGCACCGCGAACGCGTCATCATGGATGCTATATCTCGCGGTGCCCGCGACTCACGGGCACCGCGAGTCACGGTCGACGCCCCACGAGCGTCCAACGCGAGAACACCGCCGCGGGCACCGCGAGATGTTATAACCTACGCCACTTATAACCCCTTCCTATCAAAAGGCGGAAAAATGCGCATTTTCTCGCATTTTTTGGCATTTGTTCCTTCAATCTTTCAAACAATGCACATATTTTACAAACTTTCTTCAGTAACAACTACATACCTAGTTATAATTTTTACCTCATCATTTTACTTATTCACGATTGCTCATTTTGTACGTAATTTAATTCATTCATCGTTCTTTTCAATTGACTTTATTCATTAGGTACATTCTCTTCCTCTCTTTTTCATACATATTTTATTCATTCATAATCTTCTTATGAATTTTCTTTGCACTTTGAAGAAAACAAAGGTATTGGGGGAAAACCAAAATTGTGTCTCAAAATATACCTACTGTAGGTACCTAGCTTTGAAAACTATTTTGATAATTTTTTATAGATTTTCCAAAGTAAACATACCTTTGCTAAAATGTCCATAATAATGAGGGAAACTATTAGTTTGTTGGCCAACATTTGAGAACTGTCCTAAGTAGTACAATTTTCAAAAAGTAGGGTTCGAAAACGTGTCTCTTCTAAAAATTGTGGTAGGTATAGTCGGTATTGAATATTCCAACCTTCATGAATAGTGGTAATTCGACGTTTTAATTTGTTATCGAATTGATTTCAACGTTATGATTTTGCTTTCCTAGGTAGGTACCTACCTACGATTATTTTGAACAAAACTCGTAATAATATTCTTTCACGTAACTAAGTACTAACTACCTGATCGTGAATGAAACCTCAATCCAGGAGGTTTTGTCAATCCAGGAAACTATTAAGAGAATCTTCTATATCAATAATTTAATGATGATGTCCATTGAAAAACAATAGAAATGTTGAAATAAAAAAAGCCTAAATTCATCATTTTCGGGAAATTTTCAAACTTTGATGTTATGTAAACTTTCCGATAAAATATGCCTGCTAGCGCAAAAATAGTATTTTAAATAATAAATTATTACCTACTCCCTAAAATGCAGAAACTCACAAAAATGGAGACTTTTTTGCGCAAATATTTGAGCTGGAAATCCTCTTCTTATCACTATCCTACCTACTTTTAACTGCAAAAATATTTTTTGCCTAAAAATACTGTTTGCAACCAATATCAACGTAGATAGGTGAGGTGAGAGGCAGGTGAAAATTGTAACATAAAGTTATCTTGTAGGTAGACGAACAAATCAATTAACAAATCTCATGTTATATTAAAAGCAATAGGTATATATTTCCATTCATTTATTTTCAAATTCATTCTGGTTTCATCATTCAAATTCATTCTTGTTCCGAAAAGACGTCTAGGGACTTGTTTTCCGGAATCTGAAACAAAAATTAGTACCCGCAGGCAGTTAGCTATACTCTTCTCTCTCCAAGTACCTAGTTGAAAGTACCGGTAAGAGGGTAGTAATATGAGTATGTAAACTATGTACCTATCACACATAAATAAATTTTAATACAATTTCTTACCTCGAAGTTAGGTGGATAGGCAGTTGATTGTTCGACGGACGAATTAAGTAATTCGGACGTAGACTGATGAATGATCATTAGATAGGTATTCCATGATAAAAAGCACGAATCACAAAAGCATCGTTCTGGCGTAATACACTACAGCAAAATAATTGCTATTGCAAATGAACCATTAGGTATTTCCGAAATGATTTCCACCAAAAATGAAACTCGGGCCACAAGACGACAAGACAGAAATACAGTGTTGGTGTGACGCTTGACGTTACTCTAGGTTTGTAGGGTCACGTTGATCCCCAAGAATGAAGGTTAGCATCTCACATTGCTCGTCCTAGGAGAATCTCACGGTGACGTGAATCTCACGGTGCTTGTGGCATGCTAAAACTCTCTATTGTTGAAGTCGGACGCCTCCCCCGAGCTTCTTATCATATGGATACTATAAGGCACCTTCAAAAGAACCCCCCCCGGCAATGTACCCCACCACTGATGTTGTTTTAATCGATTACCCGGTTATGAACGATTGATTATGGATGTTTAATAACTTGACATTCATGAATTTCATGAATTCATGATTAAATGAATCCACACAACGCTGTAATTGGCGGTAAACTGGGCATTTTACTGGGGTGGAGATATGAGTAAGTACTTATTGTATGTAAATATCCGTTGGCCAGGTTTTATTTGACTACTTATCTGTACAAAAATCATCAGCCTTAACTGTGACCTACATTTTTGTACCAAAGTTTTGAATCAACCCATAAGTTTTTGGTTTACGCGTTTTTCGCCATTTTGTTGTATTGGATCAATAACGTAAATTTTTGTGGCTCATATCCTTTACAAGAACTCGCATTTTTCTTCAAAACACACGTTTAAAATATTGCGAGTTAATAAAACCTATACTTAATACTTTTATGAAAACATTTTAAAGTCGTGAAAATCCAAAAATAACGCTTGAAACATCAAAATATTCATATTGTGCGGCTCGTATCCCTAGAATCAAGTTTATCCCCGGTAGGTACGTTTCTTCTTGCCGCCTTGAGCTTGTCGTGCGCTTCGCCGGGCGGGTGTCTTTCTGCCATTTTGATTTACGTCTCGCACTGGTTTAGAATTTTGCAGTGATATATCTAGCAAGGGTACGTTTTTCTATAATTTTTTCAGTGAGTAATTATTGCCATCTTCACTGGCCCATATTTTGTGTATTCTTTATTACCTTTACATCTTTCAAACCTCAACAGATTTCTTGGCGGTCGCGCATCGGACTCCCAATACGTAAGCGATGGCGGAAAAAGACGCAGGTAAACTTCACTCCTCAGATTAATTTCATTAGCTTCATCTGTAATTTGTAGTTACTTGATTGCATAGACCACTAAACTTAGGCTTAGCTGATAGTTGTTTCATATATGAAACTTGAATAGCTTGAATAGGAGCCAACGCTTGAAGGTGGAAATTCCTGGCGCCAGGTTTTTGTGACTAGTGATAATCGAGGAATAAGTTGGTAGGGAATGTTCTTTCAGGATAAATTTAAATTGAATTAAGTAACCGGTTGCAATGCGTTGATACTTTATTTGAACAGGATTTTATACAGAAAACACCGTTCATTGTTCGGAGTATTTGTGTACGTGACCATCTTGATGTTGCGAACGAATCGACAGGTGTAGATGCGTACCTACTTACCAACTGTGAACTGGTAGATGTTCGCATACAAGTAGATTAGCTCTCTTCGAAATTCTCGACATTTTCTTATCTTCTAACCAACAGTTGGTTAGAAGATGATGAAAAGAAATAAAGTAGTTAGGTATTATTTTATTTCAAGGTAGATCACTCATTTCATAATAGGTTTCCCTGAATGAATTATTTGAAATATTACCTAGGTAATACTGAATCGATTACTAAATGAGGGAAACGGGTAGGATCACAAATAATACTGATACAAAAAGTGTTTGGTGGGGGGGTGAGAAACCTATCTTAATTTGCTTAATTATTACAAGACATTAGAGAGTTCCTAAACTGCATCTTGCTTAACGGCGAACGTTACAGGCATCGCCGTTATGAATCTGTCTAGGGCGAGTCAAATCTGATGCTAATCCTAGATGAACGTTAGCGAAAATAATGGCGATGTTGAACAATTTTACGGCGATGACAAAAGTGACGCGAAAGTTAAAGTGACAAGAATTTCTGGCTTCGCCGTTAGATCCTCAGTTCTTTATTGTTGACTGCCTTCGTTTTTCAAGTTTGTTGTTCGCTATTTCAAGTACATCTTGTCAAGGTGTTTGTTCGAGATGGATCATTTTATGAATTTGTACGTTGCGGGTCTACTTTCCGCTGAAGATATGATCACCGTGCTGGAGACGTACGTCGAAAACGTTCCATGAAGACGGCGGCTCTCGGAGTATGGGAGTTTCTCGCTCGACGAAATTTCGGACTTCCGTGTGATGGATACGAGGAAGCTATGTTCCACACCCACTTGGCCAGCAGTCCAAACACAAATTTTGTAGTTTCCTAAGCTCGCTGCTGCCAAACTAAACCGATTCCGTGGTCAGTTGTTCTTACTCGGCTATTCTTACTGCCTGTGACAAGTGTGATTACAGAGCCTCTCAGTTAGGGCATTTGAAGAGTCACATGACACACACCGGGATGAAACCCCATGGGGTTACCCCATGCCTGTGATAAGTGTGATCACAGAGCCTCTCAGCTAGGGCATTTGAAGAAACTTTGTGGGGACGTTTTTCATTCCTTGAGGAACACATCAGTATAAATTTCAAATCGAAAGGCCAATCTGCCAGAAATCTACAGCAGCATTCCGTAGGTCGTGTTTACTTCAAGCACTCACAGGGGTGCACGATGATGATGATTTGAAGACGTCATGGGTCATAGGAGGGTGGTGGGGGGGGGGTGAACACTAATGTGGATAGGCAGGTCATCTTCTTGCAAGCTACCAAGGTACGTTTAATTTCACACCTAACTCCCCACTGACATGCATCATCAGATTCTGTTAACAGAGTACAAAAAATATCTAAAATTATCTAGAAAACATCTAAAATTTACTTAAATTTATTTGCTTTGTTTTGAAATTGATTTTGGTGGTTGCAAAACTGTTACCGGCATGTCAGGTTCACTCTGCTCTAACGGCAGCCCGTTAGTCACATGGACGTTAGCAAGATGGCCGTAAATTAGCGGCCAGAACGTTCGCCGTTAGTAGAGAGTTCCTAAAGATGGTTTTGGCATAACGGCGAAGCTAACAGCGACCGTAGATCACCTTCTGCGCATGCGCAGAAAATTACGGCGATCAAATAACGTCAGAGCAAATAATGGCGAACGTTCTGGCTGCTAACTTACGGCCATCTTGCTAACGTCCATGTGACTAACGGACTGCCGTTAGAGCAGAGTGAACCTGACATGCCAGTAACAGTTTTGCAACCACCAACGTCAATTTCAAAACAAAGCCTCACCTCTAGGGATGGGTATCGTTATAAAAGTATCGATATTTTGTATCGATACTGTATCGTATCCGAGTATCGATATCCCAAGTATCGTTAAGCATGAGTATCGATATTTTAAAATATCGAGTATTGATACTTTAGTGTCACAAACTATCAATATTATCCAATATTCTCAAGAAAAATAATTTTTTCAACAATTTTTATTCATTTTTTACTATTAAGAGTCCAAGCAGGGCGATTTTCTCCATGATTTAAACGTTGTTTGTGCAACCAAAGAGTACTGACCCAAAAGCCTCTCTACTTTCTTCATTTTTTAATCATTATGTTGAATTTTCTGCGAGAGCTGTATCGATATTCGATATTTAGAAATATCGGAGCCAAAGTATCGATATCCAAAAATATCAGATAGCCGGAAATTTTGGGCAACCCTAAGTGGTCCAAATTACAAAAATTGCCCCAAAAAACGGGGTTTTTCCTGTTTTTGTGACTATTACCTTCACAATCATAGTGAGACTAGATTGAAAGCCTACTTAAAGCAGGCAAAAACGATTCCTCCGACTCTCCCCGCCACCCACTCCCTCTGCCTCCTCCCGCCCCCAACTCCTCCGCTTCTTCCCGCCCCTAGTTCCTCCGCCTCCTCCCGCCCCCAACTCCTCCGAATCCTCCCGCCCCCAACCCCTCCCGTCTCCGATTCCGCCGACTCTCCCCACTCCCACAACCCCTCTGTGCATACGTACGTACAGTTGGCGTTTTATATTATTAGATATGGTAAATTCGGACTCAGCACAAAATTTCTAATACCGATCCACTTTCAAAAAATGAAAATTGTCCAAAAATTAAAAAATAAATGGGCGTAAATTTGTTGTTCCCAGAAATGCAGTAGCCGTGTCGGTATTCTTTGAGTTCGGGGATACGAGTAGAACATGAATATGTACTCCTAACATCTTCGAAGCATACATATGCATGCAGTATGTTCGTATGGTATACTAAAAATCGAAAAAACCTAGAATCTTGTAAGCTTGTGTGTAGTTGGTTTGATACTGATAGTGATTCTGCTTTATACAATGAAGAAATGATGATTCACTCTCATGTCCCTATCTGTTTCCTGGCAAGTGATCGGAACATAATCTTGAATCATCTGTTAGTTCCACTTTCCTTCTCACCAAGTTCGAATAATTGAACTTTGAATACATTTTCATATGAATACTTAATACGTTTTATAATTCCTATCAAGTACCACTACTGAATGTCGAGAAATAGGTAAATGCACATTTTGGTTCTGTTTCAAATTACCCAACTTAATTAATTTTTTCATTAGCAGGGTTGTTCATCGCAAAATTTGCTTCCAAGTCCTTTGGCTAAAATTCAACATGGAACATGCTTCAGCCGCGCTTTTCGGCCGTGTAGGGGGGGGGGGGGGGGTGGAGAAACTCTTAACTCCTGCGTGGCACACGATTTTTTAGCAACGATTTGATGAAAGGGAAGATTTCATCCCGATTTCAGATATATTACGATTTTTTAGGAATGAGACCATAGTTTGTTGTGATCAGCTACCTTTTCACATTTCTATCCATTCACTTCCTTGGCTCGGTGGTAGAGGGCCCGACTCAGGTTTGTGTAGTTTAATCGGAAAGTCTGGTGACCAATTCCCAGTCGAGGGAAGTTAATTTTCATGGCAACAGTGTACAACCATTCGTTAGCTTCTCTTGGGAGTTCCATGGTTCGACGAATAACAGAACAGAAACACGACTGCAAATCTCGATTCGAATTTCAGTTACGAATGCATGGATTCCACTTGGAATCTTGGATAATGGACCAGAATGCATTTTAAGGTTTATCCTATCAGAGTGCCCTATTTTTACGCGCCCTTTTAGGTTTCGGTTTCTTCATAAAAATAAAATATTTGGAGGATGATTATGAATAAGTACTTTAACTGTAATGATCATTAAATATGATTCTCTTTCAATAATACTAGTTGTAGATGAAATTGTAGCAGAGTGTTACAGTACTCTTTATGTTGCACCTAAACTTACTTCGCAGGGAAATAATATATATGTGTTTTTTGTTGAGATCACACAAGCAAATGAAAATTTGATTTCGGGAATGTCGAAACCAAGGTAAACATAAACAATAATAACGTTGCAGTGATCCATGATCATGACTCTACAACAGAAATAAATCATCCGCAGACCACATTAACCCTTAATTTCCCACTTGTTCAAAAAATGTGTTTTTTTTCTCGGACTTTTGAAAATTAATGATAGATGTATTTTGATAAAAGTATAAAACATTTGAGCAGAAGGGTCCTTGAAGGCCCTATTACAGTATCAGCTCAAGAATGATCTTTCCTAGGGCCACACTAGCGCTACCTGTCTATAAACCCAATTTTGTTGAAGTAGAAGGAAACTTGGAAAGATCCTTGGTGGGATGTTGGTGTCAGTTATGTCTCATAAAGAAAATAACCAAGGAATAAGGTGGGAAAGGTTCACTTCATAGAGGGATCTGTGATGCCTTAAGGCCATATCACACGAGCGATTTTTCAGCTTTTTTCCGCAGAAAAATCGCTGGAACGTGAAGAGGAAGAAGTACAGTGATTCAAGTATCCATGCAAGGGAAGAAGTACAGTGTTTCAAGTATCCATGCAGCGGGTTTTTAATTCCACTTCCCCACCCCCCCCCCCCCCCCATAGCGCAGCCTGCACCCTGGTGGAGCGATTTTTCTAGCTTTGGAATATTTAGAACGCGTTCTAATTTTTCTAGTCCGCCATTTTGTGCGGGAAAAAAAGCTGGAAGGAAACCATTCGAAGGTTCTCCATCGATAAGTAATTTGTGGTTGTAGCATTCCTTGATCTACTAGTCGACGTCTGTTCAGTTTTCTGCAGTTTTCCGAGAGAAAAATTAATCAGTTCTTCGTTCATTTTTACAATGACGATTTTTAACAATGAACCATCAGATTTCAGTAATTCTTTCTGTACAAATACTTACATGTTTGACAGACAAAATACTGGACAGTGGTACATAATTTATATACTTAAGTTAAGATATTGTAGTTGGTAGGTACTCACCACTACTGATCAAGGAAATAGGGTCCATTTTGAAGAATAATACGACAGGAGCACAAAAACGGAAGAAAACGAGATCGTAGTGACGCCACGGAGACAAGTAAAGTGATTACTTTTTCTGGGAGTGGGAGCGACGCTAAAACGTTGCTTCAAAATTCCACACTACTATAACCTGATCCAAAACTTGTAGTCACGTTAGAGTGAAAATCGCTGGCCGCCAGAATGCGCTCTATTCGCAGTTTTCTGCGGTTATTCTTCTTCAACTTCGCCTAACTTATTCTAACTTCCTCTTCACGTTCCAGCGATTTTCCAGCGGAAAAAAAGCCAAAAAATCGCTCGTGTGATATGGCCTTTAGACAGTGGCGCCATCTATGACGAGGAAATCCAACTAATACCTTACAAAATAAGAAATTAATGAGGGTAGAAGTTACCCCGAAGGCCCTATTTCATTCTGTCAACTCGAGAATTATTTTGTTTCTTCTTTGAGTATCAAAATAGCCAATGGCTATCAGCTTTGGCTTAAAAGTCGATGAACTGTATCAGGTAAAAATTGGACATCCCAAAAGATACTTCAGGTTATTAAGGGTTAAGCAACACATTATAATTGTTGTATTTTCCAATTGTTTGCTTGTTGTTAAATTATTGTATTTCTATGTTGGAATTTTCGCATGCACGCATATTTTTTTTCATTTTTGCACGTTATAACAAGGACGTGATTCAATATTTTTGTAATGTGTACATCACCTTTTTAAAAGTAATGTTTGACTGCCGAAAGGCGATCACATTTTATGGGTTTTCTAATGGACTTGTGATGCTTTAGTGGTAAGAAATGATGGAGAATCGAAGCCGGACCAATCCATCCACTCTCAGCATGTTCAATTCAAAAACAAAGGAGGTAATTTTGAACAGAAATAAAACTGAAATATTTACACCCATCCGCCATCAATTTTAACTATTCGCAATTTCAGAGAGTACTCGGAGGGTTGCGGATTCGTACGATGATGCCATTGAAGAGCGCGTCATCAATGAAGAGTATAAAATATGGAAAAAGAACACCCCGTTTCTTTATGACTTGGTGATGACGCATGCTTTGGAATGGCCATCTCTCACAGCTCAGTGGCTTCCTGACGTAACGAGGCCTGAAGGGAAGGACTACTCGATTCATCGGTGAGCTTAGCTAGATACATCTCAAACACATACATTACCGTCATCCTTTGGAGTATGTTAGAGTTCCTATTGGATAGGCTTGAAGTGTCAACGATTCGGCGCTAGATTGTACCATAACATGACCACCGGTTTTACTAGGAACTTGTACTAGCTGTACATGTAGGAAATTGAAAGTGGACTGTATAAAATGAATGTATAAAATGTTTTATTACGGAAAGTTGAACATCGTAAAAAACGGGGGAGAACGGAAAAACTAGAATAACCTCCTAGGAGGGTTGATAACAGAGTAGTAAAGTAATGGAGGAAAATGACGCTCGAAGCGATTAGGCAGTTGTGGCAAGAACATGAACTAATTCAAACTAATAATGAGCCTGAACAGAACTATTTCAAGTCAATAGAGAGTTTTTGGAAACCACTAACGGGCCCGTTAGTGCTCTTCACAAAGCACGGAGTTCGCGGGTGACGATGGATTTGCCTCCCGACATTAGCGGGCGACGATGAAAGGGTGCCCCCCAGTGTTGCCAAGTTGGGGGTTCCCCCCCCCCCCAAATTTGGGTTTTTTTTTCTTGACGGGGGGGATTTTGGGGGGAGAAATCTTTTGGGTTTTTTTTGGGGGGTTTTTACCGACGAGTCGGGGGGATTTGGGTAGAATAAAAATGAATCAGCAATTAAAATAGCAGCAGGTAATATATATATTCAATGGAGTGAAAAACTTCACCAAATTTACCAATGTCTATCGTGGGCTCAATGGGATTATAATTGTGGAGTTTTGGAGGACAAACTTTTTTGATCTTTGATCTTTCAAGCACACACTTTGATAAATTCTTGAAGTTTATTCGTCCGTTCACGCTCATTACTATTAGCAAACTTGAAGTTTTGAAGAAATTGAAAAGGTTTTGGAGTGCGACCTCACTGTTTGACATTTTGATTTTTTGTACAAAAAAGTACCCTACCTGAAGAAACTACTTTATTTTTTAAAATGTTTTTTTCAAAACCTGTATGACCTGAAACGTATATCGCTAATACAATAATTGCATTGTCTTCAAGATCCACTCCGCCCTCAAATCATTAATGAACTACAATCTACTACTAAAAAAAATTGCATTGTATTCATTGATATTGTTATTTCATCCTTAAATTTTAGGTTTTTTTTTTTGGGGGGGGGGGGGGATTTGGGGGTTTTTCGAGGTTGGCTCAGGGGGTTTTGGTAGCCGCTTGTTGGCAACACTGGTGCCCCAGACAGTCACCCGTTCCTCGAGGCCCACCGTGACGAGAGCCTCCATTCCCCCCCTGTCCAAAGTTAACTTCCTTCCTCCTTCAACTGGGTAGCATCCTCTGTTGCTCGCGCTAGTCTCCTCCTAATGGGGCCCCGTGAGATTTTGGCACCAAAAACTCTCTAATGTGCAATAATATTGAAGTGTATTTCGCGATGATGGACATCTCCAACGTTTTACTCTTCTCAAATACTAATGGTAATACTTGACTGGTACTGCAGGAGCTCACAACTTCAACTGCTTTTGTACTTTTCTTGAAGATAATATTTCTGTTTTCCCACTTTTCTACTGTTTTTAGCCCAAATTACTTCTGGTCCTCAGTCTACAGTAGATTTTTCTCTAAGGTGAAGGATGATGACATCATCCTTGTGACATCATCACATTGTGATGAGTGCATTCTATAGTGTTGAAGCGAAATAGTAAAGTGATAAGGAAGAACTTTAATTTATGCGGTACCTTGGGGGTATGTAGTGTTTTATCCCCTCTTCTCTATCTACTTCCATGTTCTAATAACATTCATGGAACCATCTTCTTCCATTCATCTAAACCATCGAGATGAAAATAAGTACGGGGGTCTGCTGTTTCTGCTCTGTTTTAAATGTTTCCTCACTTGGAGCGACCGCGGTACTACGCAACCCAATTACAATAAACAATGGTTTTGTTAAGTCTCTGGATCAACCTCTAGCTCCACCTCCTTCTCACCAGTAACACTCCATTCTACCTCTGCATATTCTTATTCCTCACTCATTGCCTTGGGTTGCCAATGGAAAAGAGCTTCAGGCTTCATTGGGTATAATTTCCCTTTTTCCAAAGGCCCTTGAGAATTCTTATCTCGATATCCACAATCTTCACATCGAGATAAGAATAGTGTAGGGAGGAAGGACGGTGAGTGGGAGGTTGAGCTCGATCCCCTCTTCAATCAAAATCAGTATCGAGTAGATAATATGTAGGGATTATAACATTATATGAATGAAATCAACAGAAATTCCATAGTATAAAGGCTTGTTACATAAAATAGTCATAATGTCCTGTTATTTTCAGTTTAATACTTGGAACACATACTTCAGATGAGCAAAATCACTTGTTGATAGCTTCTGTGCAACTTCCCAATGAAGACGCTCAGTTTGATGCTTCTCACTACGACAATGAAAAGGGAGGTGAGAAAAGAAAACCAATTTTAACATTCCTTTGAATACCGTTTATTTTATTACAATAAATAGTCATGGTTAGGTGGCATATAGGCCAAAACTTGTAAAGAGAGAACCAAAAAATATCTGAAAATTTTTCTGACTCCTCTGCTAATAAAATTATTTTTATTGGAGATCGGTTCGCGTCATAACCCCATCATCAGTCATAAAACAATTTTACAAAATCTTCATTAATTTGTGGATACGAATAAATTTAGATAACAAATGATTACAATGAGGAATTTCACCGAATTCTGTTTGCATTTTTCCTGAATAGTTAATGGTGTGGGATAGATGAAAATTGGGCTGATTTCGGAAAATAAGTCTCCTGTTATTTTTGGGAGACAATCAAAATTTTTGATTTCAAAACTAACCGGGAAAACAGACGTGAAGCGGGAATGCTCGCTGATTGGGCTGTTCGGATCGCCATCTCCTCCCAGTGTTGCCCATTGGGCCGACGAAATCGTGTTTTCTAAGAGAAAAATTATCAAACTAAAACAGGGGAAACCTAATTTTCCCCATCTCGCTTTTTCTATTTTTTTCTTCAGTTTTTCGATTTCGAACTTTACTGTGTTGTGAAATTTTGCATCTGGGGACTATAGATTTCTCGATCTCAGCGCTTCAAGCGGCCATAAATGAACTATTCCAGGATGACGTCATTTTCCCGGGTTTTTTCAACATTCGTATTTTCTACACTGTTTTGTTTATTCGTAAATTAAGAAGTTCGGGCTGAAAGTTTGCCTTGGGAGGTTTTTCGAGGTGCTGAATCCGATTTTGGGGTCAAAAATAGGAAATTACGACATGGTGAAATTCCTCATTATTACTATTGATTGAAATTAAACTTTACTATTAAATAAACTATTGATGGAAATTGAATTAAAACTATTGATGGGTGAATGAACCACAAATAATGGATTTAACATTAATGGACTTGGAAACTATAATGTTCAAGCAGAACGTCCGTTCTGCTCGCTACTTTCAAAAGCTGAGCAGCTACTGGCGGGTGATGAAAAGTGCAGGTTTGAGGAATTCTTCAGTCCTGCATGAGTCAGTAGATGGTAAAGAACTCCGACAGTGCTCCGAAAGCCTTATCTCATCCCAATGGGTGGATTGGGCTTCGGAGGGCATTGGGGCCCGCGACTACCGGAACTTCCACGCCGTCCGCGTGGCAACACTGCCAACAGCGGTACGGTGTTCTAGGGGTAGTCGTGGGATGACAGATACCCTTTGCCGTGCCTGTCGGAGTGGAAATGAACACCTGTATCATGTAGTGCAGCAGTGTCCACGAACTCATGGGGGCTGCATCCTACGTCATGATGCGGTCGCCAAGCAGATAGCAGGTGCATTGTCATCCAGCGTCTGGGATGTCAAAAGGGAGAGATTATACCACATGCCAAGTGACCAGAGCAAGAAGCCTGACATTGTTGCCGTCAAGCCTGACAGGTCTTGCTTTATCCTGGATGTCCAGGTTGTTGATGGCAGCATGGACATGGAGCAGACCTGGCGAGCTAAGATAAGAAAGTATGATAGAGATGATTTACGGCAAGCAGTGTCAGAGCTAAAAGGAGTGGCACCCAACAACATCAGGGTGATGGCTGTGACCTTGTCGTGGTGCGGGAAAAGTGCCACGGAGTTGCGCGAGTTGGGCATCTCGGTGGGCGTACTCCGTGGTGTCACCAGACGCGTCCTGCTCGGCTCATATCTGAACTGGTGGTCTTTTTATAGAGGCACTTCCCTTCATCCCTCTCTCCCACCCCCACCTTCCTCATCTTCCCTCATCCCTAGGGCCAGCGTCGGGTGAGTCCTGGGCGTTCTCCCCATTATATTTGATTTATTTATTTATTTAATTTTATGGCGTGCCCCCTCCGTCAGAGAGACCTTTGGTCTTGAGGGGAGATTAATTTAAAAAAAAAAAAAATTGATGGGTTTTGTGGAGTATGGACCTGGTAACGGGACTCAGGGGGTTGAAGGTAGTTGAGAGAGAGAGAGAGTATATTTGTGGAAATACAATGTATATCACAATAGTCAACAATTCAGATGATAGAATAACGTAAAATAAACAATGGATTGAAATTATACATACTTAACAAACAATGTAACAGTCGTATATAATAAAATGTTACTGTGCATATTGCTGCGTGCCAGGTGTGAAGGGGTACTTAGGACTCCCCCCTGTGCCGGCCGGGGGCCACCCGACCGGCCACGGGCCCCACCCACCATGGCGGCTTCCCGATAATAGACCGCCATCGTCAGAATGAACGGCCACAAACGGCCACCCATCCCACCGACAAAGGCCCGCAACTTCGCAAAAGCGAATTCGAGAGCCGCCGCCCGCGGCCAATCGAGCGCCCCCACCCAAACAGAGGGGAGACAACCCACCCAAATAATAAATAAATATCAAAATAATTCACTCAAACAATCATTCAATAAATTACAGACACACTAGCACACACATACAATCACACAGTTAACAACTCAGCTACAAAAAAAAAGAACATTGAAGAGAGACAAAACTATATCACAATATATATCACAGAATTCTGAACAGAGTACTTTTTAAAAACATTCCTCTGTCAGCCTTACAGAACAATTAGAAAGAAAACAAAAACATAGGGTAAGCAATCACCTTGACATTACATCCTCAAGTACTACGTATATAAAATTCCTTGATTCGTCTACAAAATATTACTATTTACATGAGAGAGCTTCCTTATCACATACTATAAAATCATTCATATTATAAAAAGCTTGTTGACATAAAAATGCTTTCAATTTCGCTCTCAGTTTTCCATAATCTAATTCCATACATTTAGGGGGCAAGCAGTTGAATAATTTTATTCCCCAATAATTCAGAGCATTGTCGCATCTTTTTATTCTATTTCTTTTGATTTCAAGCAAATTGGATCCTCTGGTATTGTGATAATGCATTTCATTTCTGATTTTATACTCATTCAAATGTTTCTTAATGTAGCATATACTTTCGAGAATGTACATTGACGGCAATGTAAGAATGTTTAGCGATCTAAATTTTCGGGAACAATCATCTTTGTATCCGAGATCAGCTAAAATTCTCACGGCTTTTCGTTGTGAAGCAAAAATTTGTGTCGCTGCCGGGGCGTGACCCCAACATATAATTCCGTAGTTTATAACACTATGGAAACAGCAAAAATAAGCCTGCCTAAGTCCCTCTCCACTTAATTTTTGTTTCAGCATTCTCAGAAGGAAAAGTACAGAATTGCATTTTTTTGCTATTTGTGAGCAATGCTGGATCCAGTTCGATTTTGGATCGATGTTTAGCCCCAAAGATCTTATGGACAATGGAGATTGAGCGAAATCAATTTGTGGGGGTTTCCTTAATGAACAAACGAGGCTTTTTGTCTTATCTTTATTTACATCTAATCGGTTTGCTGCAAACCACTCAGAAACTTTATCCATAATTTCTTCATGCCTTTGATTTAGTTCATTCCAACTAGAACTTCTGTTTATGAGAGTAGTATCATCAGCAAACAAAATCAGTTGTCCATCTATTTTCAGTGGTAAATCATTTATAAAAATTAGGAAAAACAATGCTCCAAGGACAGATCCTTGTGGTACACCAATACTACTAACTGTGAATTCCGACAATACACCCATATGTGAGACTGCCTGTACTCTATCGACCAGATATGATTTCATTAGGTATTTTGCAGTTGCAGTAAAACCGTAATTGTCCATTTTGGCTATCAAAAGATCATGTGAAATACAATCGAAGCATTTTGTGATATCCAAGAAGGATGCTTTATTGTATTGTTTGGATTCAAAACCTTCAAGAATATAGTTTACCATTTTAAGGATCGCATCGACTGTTGCTCTCCCACCTCTAAATCCAAATTGGTCTTCATTAAATAGTTGAAATTTTTCGAAATGATCCGTAATTTGCGCCTTTAATACCTTTTCAAAAATTTTTGACAATGTCGGCAGTTTAAAAATGGGACGATGATTTTCAGGTTTATCTTTATCACCCTTCTTATACAATGGTGTGACCAACGCTACCTTGAGAGCACATGGAAACACTCCAGCAACTAAACTCTCATTCATTAGGAATTTTAGGGGGGTCACAATATTTCCTGCTATGCTTTTGAGAATTTTGGGGTTCATGTTATAGATATCCATTGAAGTAGTATTTTTTAAAGATTTAATTGCTGACATGATATCAAGATTACTAATTATTTCAAAAGTGAAGGCTTTCGGATAGTTGACTTCAAAATCCAAAGGATCACAACTTGAATTCGGGATATTACTTACGATTTTATGTCCAATGGAAGTAAAATAATTGTTGAAAGAATTTGAGTCAATTTTATCGGAAGCCTTGTTTGCAACATCTTTTTTAGTTTTTCTGTTCTCATTAATCAGACACCATAAAGCTCTCTGTGGATTGGGCGACTGAGTAATAATTTTATCATTTGAATTTATTTTAGCAATTTTTAGAGCTTTTCTATAGTTTGCAATCGCTGTACGTTTAGCAATCTTATTTGTCTCATCTTTAAAAACATCATAAAGTTCTGAATAAAATTCGACCTTTCTCTTCAATTCAGAAAGCTCATTATTGTACCAATTACCACAGCCCTTCATGTTGGGTTTTACAGTCGTCAATTTAGTAGGAAGGTAAGCGTCGATTTGATTTGACATATAAGAGATAAACAGATCCCATCTTTCGTTAGTATCCAATCCAGTTTTCAGAAAATCCCAATTTGTTTCGAACAAACTAAAATTTAACAACTCCAGACCAGTTTTCGTGATTGGTCGAGTAAATGTTTTTGCTGAAGGCTTATTTTTATTAACAATAGTAGGACAATTCACTACAATAGGAAAGTGATCGGAAATATATGTTTTAATTATAAATGACTTAGTGTCAATTATATTAGTAAAAACATTATCAATACATCGTTTTCCTCTAGTTGGCTCGTCAATGATGTATCTGAACCCATAGGAGCTGAATAAATTACAAATAAGGTCATAATTCCTTGATCCTTCTAGAAAACATACATTAAAATCAGCAGCAAAAATAACTTTTTTACTTTTTTTCACTTTTTCTAGAATTTGCTCAACGATGTCTAAAAATCTCTCAAGATTTGTTTTACTAGCATTCGGGACTCTGTAAGCTACAATATAAATTATGTTGGTTTCAATAATCTTGATACCAACCACTTCACAGATGTTTGCAATAGAAAACACATTAATCTCGTTCAGATTCACAAAAGACAATGAATTTCGAATCATAATCATTACTCCTCCCCTCTCTTCGTCTTTCCTACAGTAAGAAGCAGCCAATGAAAACCCGTCAACCTTTATGCTTTCTAACATGAATTCCGAGAGCCAATGCTCACAAAAGCCGATCACATCCATTTCGTGAGATAAACTGTTTAATGTTGCCTCAATTTCTTTAATTTTATTTCTAAGAGAGCAAACATTTAGAAACATAAAATATGAAGACATTGTAATGTTTTTTTCGCTGAAGAATTATCTCTTATTACTAAATCTACTTTGTTCGGTAAGATACCATCTGATTGTGGTGCATTGAAAATGTTTAGTGTATTATTTAATTTCTCATTCAATATGGTATATTGAGTGTCAGGATGTATCATAAAAAATGTGATCCCTCATCAAGATTTTGTTTTGATGGCAAGGAATACACCGATCGATTTTGATCAGTCATAATTGCTGATCGAATTCTCCTGCTCAAAACTATTTGTGCTGAATGGTTGTAGTATGCATTTGGTGATTTTGCGATGATCATATTTTGATCAATTAGACTCAAGTCGATAACTTTAACTGCTGAAAATTTTGAAGTCAGGCTCAAAATAAATTTGTTGAGACGTATAATTTCTTTGTTTATAATGGACCATGAAGGGAGTAAGTAGTTAAATGGAGCCAGCATAATGATCAGTTTTGTGTTAGAGCTCCCTATTTTAACGCACAAATCCAAAAGTTTGATTTTGAAATTTCTGAGTTCATTATAAGCTACATCTACGGAACCTGACGATAGTACAATAAAATTAGGCTGATCTTTGCTGATAGATACTGAGTCCAGCAAAACCGATAATGGAGCATCATCCGCTTGAAAAACCGTTGTATGGTACTTACGAGGAAGAATTGAGCGCAATTCTTCACCCAGATTTCTTGCATATGAGTCACCAACCAATGCCACCTCCACAATTTCACTAGCAGCCAGCTCTCCGTCCGCTTGAACGTCATCTGCCAAGACTGCAGTAGAGGAAGGTGATGAGTCTCCATTAGAAGAAGCTTTACTGGAAACTGAGTCCTGCATGTCTACTATTGACCATTCGTTGATTTTTTTACTCGCACTAAAGTTGCGTGGACGATTCCTTCGATTTCTATAATTTCTCACATTTGTGTTGTTCTTTTTCAATCGTACTGCGTTGTCATGATCCAGATGAAGTGTTGATGGAGATGAAGCTTCGCCAGAGAATTCCATATTATTCCCCGACAAAGTAATAAGACGTGCTTCAATTCTGTCCAGCTGTGTAGGGAAAACCGATGAATAGTCAACCTGCAACCCGCCTTCAATAGGCAATCCATCATCGAAGGAATTATTCATATTTGTTACATATTGCGTTTGTGTACCCATAGAAATTACAACGGGATTCGCTACACTCCCACTGCTCTCCTGCGGGGGATTTAAGATATCAGGAGTGCCCATGTCATTGCTTGTTTCCTCGAACGTATTCGGTTTACAGCATAATTCCAATAAAGGAGTTTGTGTATACATGTTTTCTCGTTCTGGAATCTGAGACAATGTTACAACTTTACTCTCAAGCTGTCGAATTTTGATTTTGTTCTTAGTGATCAAGTGCTCCATTGATTTTTTTTCCTCATTCCATAAGTCTTCATTTCGTATATAATCCGTCACTGAAGAGTTTAATAGGTCACGGGAGTTATTATAGGCATTCATAAGGGATGATACCTCCGATTTCATCCCATCCAATTCATCTAGCCTGTCATTCATAACACTGAATAAACGATATAGATTAGTGCAGAGATTGTCAATTTTTTCTTCATCATTTCGATTGCCAGCTATGAAGTGTAAATCCACCATCAATTCATCTTTCACCTCATTTAACTCTGACTCATTAACGTGCAATGCATAAACTTTTTCGATTAATGCTGTGGTTTTTTCCATAGTAATTTGTGTTTTTCTGAACACTAGTCCCTATATCAGCTCATCTACCGTCGGAGATATTACAAATAAATACAAGTCAACTTTTCATTCAACTTCATATCACTCATTTGCTGTTGATTGCGTCATTTGCTGTCACACCTCGAACTTGTCAGTTGATTGTGGCTGTGAATGAATCGAGGTAAAGACCAGTTCAAGGTCATACATACGTTTTTATTATGGCGCGTGTCAAGGATAAACCTGGCGCGTGTCAAGGTCAAATATGAGTAAATATACAGGATTGAGAAAGCGCTATCTCTGTAATCCGACAAATCCGTGTTCAGAACAGTGCAAGTTAGACCAATTAGCAAACACACAAATTAGCGATTATTAGACTTCTTAGATGACGTACTACCTTGATTTTGCGAAGCAAGGTCAATGGTGTGTAGATGTATGTTTGGACCAAAAATCAAATTCAAATTCACTCTGGAAACCATATTACCGAAAATGACACTACGGAGACGAACAGAGACATGTTAACGGTCCTAGAAACAACGATCAACTGTTGATGTAGGTGTTCACGGCTTTTTGCTTCCGAGTCTACCAAGGTAGCGGAAGCTTTGTTTTCACTTTTCAAGGATGAAAAAAAAAAAGTCTCCAAAATCAAAATTTTCACTCGCGTTTTGCGTTTTAGACCTTTCTGAACAATTTTGGTTCCGTGTCTGTATGTCTGTGTGTCTGTCTGTATGTCAGTATGTCTGTCATGAAATCCTTGTAACGCGCATAACTATACGAAGTTATTGTCCGATTTCTATGAAATTTTGGGTTTGTGCGGGTTGGTGTGTAGACGGTCCCCTATGAAAATCATCATCCCCGAACTGATAGTAGCCACTGCGCATGCACAAACGTGAATTTCCCTGTAACGGCCATAACTTCTACATTTTCCATCCGATTTCAATGAAATTCTCAGGGACGTTACAGATTAGTATTTAGATGGTCCCCTATGAAAATCACCACCTTTGGACTGACAATTTTCAGGGATGTTATAGATTAACTTGTTTTGATGTTTTGAGATTAACTACTATGCATCGGATCATCTATATAATCGGGTTATGGATACGAGGAAGCTATTATATTTGTCAGTCATTATAGTTGTATAGGGAATTGTAGTGGACTGACTTTAAAATTTCAAGATTTTCCCAGGTATTTAAAACTCAACCTTTTTAGGCAAAATGTAATTGTGATTGTTGAAGTCATTATAATATTTTATTTTGTTCTTCTGAATTGCTGTCTCGTGTTCTTTAATTCTGGTTTTGATTGCTCTACTTGTCTGGCCTACATAATTTGCTCCACAGTTAGGGTCTCCACGAGTTAATTTTTATAATCCAGATTTCATTAATGGATCTATTCGGTCCTAGGGTTTGGACAAAAAACAAATTTGTCACAACAAATAATTTCCTTTAGTTCTGCAATGTATTATTCTGGGAGAAATAATTTTTAGTGGGGGCTAAAACCATTATGTTTTTCTAATCGTTGTTCTTGTTTCCTCAGAATTCGGCGGTTTCGGTTCCGTGAGCGGTAAGATAGAAATTGAGATCAAGATCAATCACGAAGGTGAAGTGAATAGAGCAAGATACATGCCCCAGAATCCTTGTGTTATCGCAACCAAGACCCCTTCCAGTGACGTTCTCGTATTTGATTACACTAAACATCCCTCGAAACCCGACCCCAATGGAGAATGCCATCCCGACCTCAGGTAATTAAATTTGAAAAATGAATACTTTCAATAAAGACAATGTGGTCCCATTAAAACGAGCTGATTACTTATTATTGTTATCCTTCTTAAAGGTTACAATACCATAAGAAAGGAATATATTTCTTCTGGTGGTGGTTTATAAAAGAAATTAACTGCCTTGGCAAAGGCACAACATTATTCAATTCGATTGTATCACCTGCCTTAAAAAGTGGAATCACAACAGTTGACTTAAACTTATCCGGATGTGATTTGGTTAGTCTCTTTTGAGTTTATACATATAGTAGTCCTTCATGCCAGACGTCAAAGGCCTGGGAGACGTTTAGGAAGACACTAGCACAGATTTGTTTCTTATCGAGACTATACAGGGTGTCTACACTTTCGATGGGCATAACTTCAGGGTTCGATTCTACAAGGTATTTCCAACAAAAAATGTCTCTTAGCAATTTTCTTTTAACCCACTCAAAATTCTATTTTTGCTTCCTCACTACCGAAGGTAGGGAAGCTTTGTATTCGTGAAAGAAGTGAAAAAAAAAAAAAAAATGTCCTCCAAAATCAAAATTTCCACTTGCTTTTTGCGTTTTAGAGCTTCCCAAACAATTTTGGTTCCGTGTCTGTCTGTCGGTCTGTCTGTCTGTCTGTGGTCAATCCTTGTCCCGGGCAAAACTATGCTAACCTGTGGTCCGATTTTGATGAAATTTTCAGGGATTGTGCGGGTTAGGTCCTAGACGGTCCCCTATAAATTTCAGCACCTTCGGATCAGCTGAGTGAGCTCCAAGGCCTTTTTCTCTCCTGTTGAACGCAGGAAGCTGAAATTTGAGAGGCAGGGTCAATGGAGAATGCTGAAGGTGCCTGAGTGGTCACTGATCAGCTGAGTGAGCTCCAAGGCCATTTCCTCTCCTGTTTTTCGCCAACTGATTCTATACGTCCATGTTACAATTTTTTTTCACTTTAAAGTTTTTCTTCGCGTTTTCGACCTTACGGCACTGATATGGTCATAACTCCCTTAAATCTCCTGAAAATTCAAATCTGACTACACCGTTAGAAAGAGCGTTAAATTACCAAGCTACCTAAAGCTGAATCAAAATATTTTAGCAATAAAATAGTATAAAAAAATCAAGTCAAAAAGCGAACTTGACATTTTTTTTTGAAACGACTTTCTTCGACTAACGTTTTCACTCTAAATCCCTGACCATTGCGATGGGCGCTCTTCGGAGAAAACATGCTCAAATTGTCACCTTTCCAACGGTCTATCAATTTTTCTGTTCAACATTCAAAAAGAAAGAGTAAATGAAGTTTGAATGTCAAAAAACGTGAGTTTTACAAGCAAATCCAGTGTTTCAAGCCGGTTTATGGTCCCCCTCGATCTCAAGACGGCTTGACGATTTTGGTATAATTTTCTATGTAATTATTTACGCTGAATCCAATAGTGATACTTCCGAATGATTCCGACTGCTAGAAAGTGAATTTCCCGAAGAAAACCTTCGGTTTTCGTACATGAAATACGCATTATTCGTAGATATGGAAGACATCATAAAGTAATACCTATCTACTCAACAAAAACTTCAATCAGCTAGAAATTCGGTGTTTTTATTGAGTAGAAAGGTGTTACTTTATGTACGATGCGAATTTTATGTACGAAAAACGAAGGTTTTCTTCGGGAAATTCACTTTCTAGCAGTCGGAATCATTCGGAAGTATCACTATTGGATTCAGCGTAAATAATTACATATAAATTATACCAAAATCGTCAAGCCGTCTTGAGATCGAGGGGGACCATAAACCGGCTTGAAACACTGGATTTGCTTGTAAAACTCACGTTTTGACATTTTATGTCTTTGCTCTGGCACATAACTCGAAAACCGTTACCAAAATTCGTTACCAAATAATTGTGATGATTTTCACGTACAACCAATCGTTCCTAGGGAAAACAAACTTCCTCATTTTCCACCCCACAAAAATCGTTCACCACTCATTGGAAAGCTCTCAATTTATTAAACATGGTACACGGTCCCTAATATGAATGCACCTGTACGGAAAGCTGAATTATGCGCATGTTTACTAACATACGAGTATGATGTGAGTAACAAATGAGATGTCAACATGATCGTGAGAGGAAAATAGGTATCGTCATCCAACAGATCCCTTTAAAGCGTTACGGAGGCAGGATCAATGGAGAATGCTGAAGGCGCCTGAGTGGTCACTGATCAGCTGAGTGAGCTCCAAGGCCATTTCCTCTCCTGTTGAACACAGGAACCTGAAATTTGAGAGGGCGGGTTTAAATTAATGTTTACGTACATTACATCGCAACCATCAACGAGCAATCAAATTTCCACAAACAAAAGTACAATACGGGGTTTTATATGAAGGGGAAAGGGGGCGCAAACACATAAAATGTCTCTCGTGGTTGCGTACTCGTACGAAAGCTGTTTCATTTGTATTCTTTTTGGCATTCAAACTTCATTTACTCTTTCTTTTTGAATGTTGAACAGAAAAATTGATAGACCGTTGGAAAGGTGACAATTTGAGCATGTTTTCTCCGAAGAGCGCCCATCGCAATGGGCAGGGATTTAGAGTGAAAACGTTGGTCGAAGAAAGTCAAGTTTCAAAAAAAAAATTTAAAGTTCGCTTTTTGACTTGATTTTTTTCATACAATTGTATTGCTAAAAAATTTTGATTTTGCTTTAGGTAGCTTGGTAATTTAACGCTCTTTCTAAAGGTGTAGTCAGATTTGAATTTTCAGGAGAAATTAGGGAGGTATGACCATATCAGTGCCGTGAGGTCAAAAACGCGAAAAAAAACTTTAAAGTGAAAAAACTAGAATTTTGAGTGGGTTAAAAGAAAATTGCTAAGAGACATTTTTTGTTCGAAATACCTTGAAGAATCGAACCCTGAAGTTATGCCCATCGAAAGTGTAGACACCCTGTATACGCCAAGCTGTGTACGAATCGATAGATTTTGATAGGATTTTTAGCTGTTTCCGGAACATTTTCAATTAAAGACATTAAGATTAATTAATATTAACAGGATTTCTGGTGGAAGCTAACGATGTGAGGATTTCGATTTCCTCCGCTCTCCCCTGTCATCGTTTCCGATGGGAAGTCCAGAAGTAATCAGAGTTTAGTCAACGACGTAGGAAAGCTGTATTTTTACTCACTGATTCGACGAGAAAAAATAATCCTATTCAGACAAGATAAAGAGACAAGACCAGGGTTTTATTAGACAACAAACTACCATCCTCTTAACCACATGTTCAATAACAAACAACTATTAGAATATGGGGATACTTTCCAGAGGCCAGTAAAAGCTACTTAATCCCTTCATTCGTCACAATGGCTGACAAGGATGTCTACTATTCTTCCTTCAGAGTGAAGGTCGATTTAGGGATTCCTGGGGTCTTGCGACTCTATAGTCTCCCCCCTTGCTGCAAGCAGCAAGAGAAAAACTCCTCCTGAGAGGGATTGTTGACACAATCAATGTCCTTGCATATTTGCAAGTCCCTGTGATAACCTACAGGTTGAGGCGCACGTCTAGCACGCACTACCGACTATGCAGGTCGGCGCCCGAGTTTTTGGTATTTCACAAAACTCACATGTCGGGTTCCATGTATCAGGGCCATCCTCGCTGGCCATGACACATGGATCCCTTCCCAGGGATACAGATGAATTTCGTCTCCCAGGGCAGTATAAATGGCTGACAGTCATACCACTCCATTGGGACGACCTGGATCTTTCACCGACCCAATTCCGTGATGCCCTCGCCGTGAACCGATCGGACTCCCTCGCCATTGTGATGGATGTGGGGCTCAAATGGATTTAGACCATGGGCTAAACTGTAAGAGAGGAGGCTTAGTCAAGCAAGGGCATGACCAAATAAGAGACCAATGTGCGAAAATGGCCAGCCTTGCATGGAGGTCAGTTGGTCTAGAACCCGTCATGGTAGAAGGTGAGGAGGGAAATCCGCGGCTGGTAGCAGATATAAAAATTCACGGAGTGTGGAACCAGGAGAGGACGGCGCACTTCGATATGGTTCCCCCCTCTTATGGTTCCCTCGACTGGAATACTATCGCCCAGAGCGCTGCAAATGCCAAGCATAGAAAATATGACGCAGCTGCTGAGGACCTGAGAGGCTCGTTTACCCCCCTCGTGGTAGCCTGCGATGGAACTCTCCACAAAGAATATGACATTCCTGAAGAGGCTGGCAGAGGTACTGTCCGAGAAGTGGGCCAAGCCTCTCTCTCAAGTGACCTGCTGGGTACGTGTCAAATCACAAATGGCCGTAATCCGAGCAGTGTCGATGAGACTTCGTGGATGCCGAAGGAGAGTGCGGTGCTTAGGACTTGAGGATGGTGCTCTAATGCCTATATAACCCTTCAACAACTTCATTCATTTAGATCTTAAAGTAGTAAATTCAAAATTCAACAGACATGGACATCAAAATTTGACAGTGAACTCACTACATAGAAACATCACTGTTATGGCTGCTTGTTTTAGTTATGTTGTTACTGTTGTTGTTGTTGCTGAGTTTGTACATTTATCTATGAATATACATTTATCTAATAAAAATTAAAAAAAAAACGAAATCCACAACAGCATTCATAGCCTACCCCTTCTCTTGTCCAAGTAACAATTTTCCGATAGGACCTCGGAGAGATGGAGAAGGGTTGGCGACTGACTGGCGGCAATTGACCATTGAAAAAGGTTGTTTCCCTTGTTTTAGTTGCAACTGTATGTCACCACGTGTGTATTTTAATAATTCGACGTATACGTTATTTGGAGGCACGACAAGAATGGTTTCGAGTGGACTCGACTTGATTAGCGATATTATCGGTACTCATTTTATTTGTAGAATTTTCAATCAGGTGCTTGCTAGGTTGTCTATTATCAGTTATCTTTCATTCTTAATATTTCCTTATTCCATGCTCTCTCTTTCTAAACTTACAGACTCCGTGGTCATCAAAAAGAAGGTTATGGTTTATCTTGGAATCCCAATCTTAATGGATACCTCCTGTCAGCATCTGACGATCATACAATATGTTTGTGGGACATCAACGCAACACCGAAAGAAAACCGAATAATCGACGCCAAGACCATATTTACTGGACACACTGCTGTTGTAGAGGTAAAGACGCTTGCAATTCGGTATAGTGTTTTACTCAGTTTTGCGTCCTTAGCAAGCTGTAATCACAATTTCTAATAATGAGGAATTTCACCATGTCGGAATTTCCTATTTATGACCCCAAAATCGGATTCAGCACCTCGAAAAACCTCCTAAGGCAAACTTTCAGCTCGGACTTCCTAATTTACGAATAAACAAAACAGTTTAGAAAATACTAATGTTTAAAAAAAAACCGGGAAAATGACGTCATCCTGGAATAGTTCATTTATGGCCGCTTGAAGCGCTGAGATCGAGAAATCTATAGTCCCCAGATGCAAAATTTCACGAAACAGTAAAGTTCGAAATCGAAAAACTGAAGAAAAAAATAGAAGAAGCAAGATGGGGAAAATTAGGTTTCCCCTGTTTTTGTTTGATAACTTTTCTCTTAGAAAACACGATTTCGTCGTCCCAATGGGCAACACTGGGAGGAGATGGCGATCCAAACAGCCCAATCAGCGAGTGTTCCCGCTGCACGTCTGTTTTCCCGGTTAGTTTTGAAATTAAAAATTTTGATTGTCTCCCAAAAATAATAGGAGACTTATTTTCCGAAATCAGCCCGATTTTCATCTATCCCACACCATTAACTATTCAGGAAAAATGCAAACAGAATTCGGTGAAATTCCTCATTAAGGCAACCTCAACTCCCTATTAGATCGAATTGAGTGTGAAGCGTATATTTCTTCAAACTAAAACTTCATTGTGAACTAGGTTGGTTGTAGAAAGATAATTATGGTTGTTTTTTTTAGTGGGAAAGGCAAAGCTGTGTTTTTGCAGGCGTTTCTACATTGCGGCTCTCCTCAATGTGATGAAAATGAATGTTAATCTCCTATTTAGCAATATCCTCAAGGTTCATTACATCTTGTTACTGGTATAAGTAACATTACTTTTCTAAGCGCTTTGTGGCTGATCTGTTCTCTTTGGCGATTTGTTCTCTTTGTTAATGGGGTATTTCGGTGGGTCGGAAATTCAGGTTTTTGACCTCAAATTTGGATTCAGCACCCTTGAAAATCTATATACTACAACTTTAAGCCCAATGACAGTGTAACATGTGGTAGACAAATTAGTTAAAGAGATCACACGTTTGAAAAAGGCGGGCCGCTATAAATGCACACACACTAGGCAAGGACTACGCCGCGCGCGTGTGTGAGTAGAATTTTGTAGTATCCAAGACGTCCTCCAAGGGTTTCTGTGCATGGATACTTTTTTGTAAGACAGTTGGCTAGCTACGTCACGATTGGCTAGCTACGTCACACCATTCAAATCTTCAACTTTCCTAAGCTTCTGTGATTTTTTAAAAACATTTTCTCGGCGAACAGACCCGATTACCGTTATTTCTGAGCCATACTCTTTTGAAAAAAAAAAAAAAATAAATAAACAAAAATGACTGAAATACCCTATTCTTCTCATATTTCAGAGTTTTTCAGTTATCTTCTGTTGTGAACTACTGATGATTGATGTTTCATGTTTCAGGATGTCGCATGGCATCTTCTGCATGAGTCCTTGTTTGGCTCCGTTGCTGATGATCAGAAACTCATGATTTGGGACACAAGGTCTAACAATACTTCGAAACCATCTCATACCGTTGACGCCCACACGGCTGAAGTGAACTGCCTGTCCTTCAACCCGTATTCTGAATTCATTTTGGCCACCGGATCCGCTGATAAGGTTTGCAGATATGAAACTCATGGCTAAGTAGTTTGAGAGAGAGAGAGAGTGTATATTTGTGGAAATACAATGCATATCACAATTGTCAACAATTCAGATAATAGAACAACATAAAATAAACAATGGATAGAAATTATACATACTAAACAAAACAATGTAACAGTCGTATATAATAAAATGTTACTGTGTATATTGCACTGTGTGCAAGGTGTGAAGGGGCACTTAGGACTCCCCCCTGTGCCGGCTGGGGGCCACCCGACCGGCCACGGGCCCCACCCACCATGGCGGCTTCCCGATACTAGACCGCCATCGCCAGAATGAACGGCCACCCATCCCACCGACAAAGGCCCGCAACTTCGCAAAAGCGAATTCGAGAGCCGCCGCCCGCGGCCAATCGAGCGCCCCCACCCAAACAGAGGGGAGACAACCCACCCAAACAATAAATAAATATCAAAATAATTCACTCAAACAATCATTCAATAAATTACAGAAACACTACACACACATACAATCACACAGTTTACAACTAAGTTACAAAAAAAGAACATTGAAGAGAGACAAAACTATATCACAAAATATATCACAGTAATCTGAACAGAGTACTTTTAAAAACATTCCTCTGTCAGCTTACAGAACAATTACAAAGAAATCAAAAACATAGGGTAAGCAATCACCTTGACATTACATCCTCAAGTACTACGTATATAAAATTCCTTGATTCGTCTACAAAATATTACTATTTACATGAGAGAGCTTCCTTATCACATACTATAAAATCATTCATATTATAAAAAGCTTGTTGACATAGAAATGCTTTCAATTTCGCTCTCAATTTTCCATAATCAAATTCCATACATTTAGGGGGCAAGCAGTTGAATAATTTTATTCCCCAATAATTCAGAGCATTGTCGCATCTCTTTATTCTATTTCTTTTGATTTCCAGCAAATTGGATCCTCTGGTATTGTGATAATGCATTTCATTTCTGATTGGATATTCATTCAAATGTTTCTTAATGTAGCATATACTTTCGAGAATGTACATTGACGGCAATGTAAGAATGTTTAGCGATCTAAAGTTTTGAGAACAATCATCTTTGTATCCGAGATCAGCTAAAATTCTCACGGCTTTTCGTTGTGAAGCAAAAATTTGTATCGCTGCCGGGGCGTGACCCCAACATATAATTCCGTAGTTTATAACACTATGGAAACAGCAAAAATAAGCCTGCCTTAGTCCCTCTCCACTTAATTTTTGTTTCAGCATTCTCAGAAGGTAGTTATTTGAATTAGAAGAGACTTATTGCTTTAGAGCCATTAGTTGAACTGACTTTTGATGGTATCGTTTCAGACTGTTGCCCTTTGGGATTTGAGGAACCTTAAACTGAAGCTGCACTCATTTGAATCACATAAAGACGAAATATTCCAGGTAAATTTATGAGATGATAATGACTTGATAGATGATAAAATGATTCTGATAATTACACACTACACCTTGAAATTCAACGTTGGGAAATGATATTTATGTCTATCAAATTGTATAACTGTTGGTGTTCTCGATGAATGAATGAATGAATGAAAGTAAGTTTAATTCCGAAAAACAGTAAATTACAAAAACGCGTATACATAATATATGGAATATACACCTTAACCATAGGGCAGGCCCTGTGCGGTTAAGGGGAGATGCTTGAACTGTTATCAGATTACACTGTTTCCTTCTGTTATAGAGGAGAAAGAGGATCAACAACTAAACTATCAATTCATTAGAAAATAATAATAAATAATAATAAAGGGAACTGGCATGACAATTAATAGATAATTCAACGGACATAAATGCTTGTAAGAAGAGTTTGGCAGTTTTCCAACCCATATTGGATTACTTTATTCGACTTTGTCAAAATAGACCGGGAGCCGAGACCAAAAACGGTGACTTACGAGTTGAAAGCTACAAGCTACAATTTTTATTAAAATGTCCTCCAAGGTGAGTAAAAAAATGGATTGCTGCCACTCCAAAGCCCCGTCTTTCAAAAATGGCGGCCGTTTGAAATTGTCAAATTCAGAGAAATGATGACTTACGTAGTTGATGGCTGGAAATCAATTTACTTGCAAGAACTAATTATCTAAAGGTGGAAAATACATCTCTGCCACCCTAGTTCCCCGCCCCTGTACAGGCAGAGTCGATCAAATGTTGTCAAAATTTTGACCATTTTTTGACTTATTAGTTGACGGCTGAAATTTTTGTAGTAGGTTGGTATCCACGAGAAAGAAACAAAAAACTATCTCTGCCCTCCCCACCCCCCGTCTTCCGCTCAGCAGAATCGATTCAAAATTGTCAAATTTTGATTTGTTAGTTGACGCGTGAATTTTTCTTTACTAGTTCTGTATGCATATTTGGTTAATAAAAACCATCTCTGCCGTTTCGATTCCGCGTCGTTCGTTCAGCAGAGATGGTCCAAAATTTGACAAAATTTGGTCCCAAAATTGAGTTATCGAGTTGATGGCTGAAATTAATTTTGCGAGTAGGTAATTATTAGTTCTTTCGAAATTCCTTACTCTGCCATTCTGATTCCGCGTCGTTCATTCAGCAGAGATGGTCCAAATTAGTCAAATTTTGGTCCAAAAATGGACTTATTAGTTGATGGCTGGAATTTGCTAAATTGTCTCCTACATGTTGCCAGGAGACAATAAAATACAATCCGCTATCTTGGAAACGCGTCATTTGTAGAGCAGAACTCAATATGTACAGGAATTTGGGTGCAAATCTCCAAACTCAGCACCGGGAAATTGACTTATGAGTTGAGGGTTGGAATTTTACGGTAACATCTTGTAGTGAAGTTAACTCCAGTTATGGTTGTTATATAGTTATGTTTCCTTCGATACCAGATGTATCTTATCCTTCTTCTTCAATCCAATAATTTTCATTCAACTATGTTACGTTCTTGACTGAATAAAGCTCAGGTTCGAGTTGAATCATTTCACATCTATCAAATCAACATATATGAGTAATTTTTAGATCATCAGTCTTTCTTATTTTGCGTCATTGCACCAGCAGAAGTCATATTCCATCAAATTTGCTCATTTCTGTTCCAAAAAGTATTTTGACATTTTCATGTCTTTGCTTTGGCACATGAACTGAAAAATCGTCACGAAAACTTTGATGCTTGGGTAACTAACAACCTTACTTCACTACCTTGTTGTGTAGTGGTTGACATGAAAATGTCCCAATGTGTTGCAGACTCGTATGCAAGCATTTAAAATTGAGTTTATGATTTCGAATCGAGTGTGAAGCGTTTAGTTCTTTCTAATAGACTTGATTTGTTTTAATTACAATTTAATTATCTTTCCTTTGATTTTCATCTTGAAAAAACATTCTCCAAGTTTCAACATTTGTTGATATAATATAACAGGTATTTGTGAGCACTACTGACAGAAAACGAATCAATTTTCACATCTAAAATCGGTTCATTAGATCGAACGGTCTGTTAGAATTACGAATTACAACGGAAAGGAGATTCGTGAGACCGAAAACCAAGGACAGTGGGAAGAAAACCGGGACATTTAGCCTTACTTAATCACCAGATTTGGAATAACTATGTTTTTCGTCGATCTTCAAAAGTTTGCATCTTGCCTCCGAGTGTACCAAGGTAGCGGAAGCTTTGTTTTCACTTTTCAAGGTTGAAAAAAAAAATGATCTCCAAAATCAAAATTTCCGTTCGTGTTTCAAGTAGGTATGTTTCAGGCTTTCCTAAACAATTTTTATCAGACCGTTGTCGATAGTGCGAAATTCTTCTCGAATGGCAACCGGAAGTCAATGAAATACCTTCTGTTATCTTGACAATAAAGCGTCCTTAGAACATGATACTAACACATAAATGATAATTTGTGACAAAATTAACACGTAAAAATCGGCCGTAGTTCATAGGATGGTCATTTCGGGAATACCTAGGCACCTTCAGAACCGATGAGTGAGCCCACATCGGTTCAATACCTTATTACTATTACTATTATATTTTTTCTTTTGATTGTTCAAAAATATCTTGGTACAATAAATTATACCTTGGTTCCAGCTGTTTTGGTACAGTCAAGTACCTACCCAACTATTTCTTCAACTTATTCTTTAAAAACATTTGATAGCCTCGAATACCTATACTCAACTTTACAATCCATTATTTGATTGTACACAAATATTTCGAGAGGTATCCTTTCTCTGTAGATGGTTGTGGCTCGTTAATTTAATATACATAATATAATAATGATGTATAATAATACATTATAATGCATAATATACATGTTTGGAAATCCTGAGGAATGAGCACACAATACTATTTGACCGAATTGACAGCATTTAATTTCTCACTCACCTATCTAAACAATAACTTCGTGGATGTGAGAAGTGCATATTTCAATCTATAACTATCACTTAGTTAGAACTAAATACCTTTTTTAAATCGATTTTATGGAATTAGTGGGACAAATTCTTTCGCGCCCATAGTATTGACACTCTTCTAAAATACTAGGAAAACCACAGTAGGCCCTCATAAACAAATTGTACAAGTTCATCATAATAATTATGATGAACTTGTACAATTTGTTTATGAATGTTTAGGAATGTTTTAGTTTGTGCCTGAACTAGGAATAGTTTAACATAGATAAGTACTCATAATTATTATGAGTACTTATCTATGTTAAACTATTCCTAGTTCAGGTACAAACTAAAACATTCCTAGTTGACGAATTTTTCATGCTTTGCATAAGTAGAAAACCTAGAGGGTAATTTTTACGCAGAGGTTTACCATTTCAATAAGTAATTACAAACGGAACAAATGAATAGGTGAAAACCTACTCAACGACTTTATTCTTGTATACCCTGATTGATCGAACCCAAAACCCCAAGTACTTGGCAGTTTTATGATCAATGGATAATAAGATATTGCTTCCGATAGTACCATGGAGACCGTGTAGTCATTAGATATTCCATAATTATGAGCTCAAAACGGTATTATTGGTCTCGGGTTCCTTCGACCTATAAGAATCTGTATAGTAGCAGTAAATGTAAAATAAATAGGTAGCGAACGGTTGGCCCTAGATCTCTGGGTGATCTCATTCGATTCTGAAAATTCAACACTCTTTTAAATTGATGAAATAACAATTCCTTATATCAAAAGTTAATGAGCTAGGGCGTTTTTTAACATTTCAGCCCTTATTAATTTTTCACCTCTCGGAGGTGATTGACATCAACCAAAAGCTTCGGGGCACAACTAGACCCCAAATGAAGCTCATATACAAAATTTCATCAAAATCGGACTGCGCGGCGTACCGCGGACAGAATTTTTTTAACCTCTAAATGTAAACCAACAGATATTGAGGGGGGGGGGGGGGTTAAAATTGTTTTTTTTTTGACAATTGCAAAGGTTCATTTCTGGAAAAAATGAGCCAGCAACCTGCATTTCATTAAATTCGCTCAATTACTCCCGCGTGAATCAACTACCAAAGATTTTTCGTATCAAGTCATTTAATATTATTTATGTCATTAATATTTTACTCGTAAAATGTTTTTCTCTCTATCTCAAAAAATGTAATAAACGTAAAATAAAAGTTTATGTCATGAATATTATTTATGATCAGTCCGTTGAGGACGGGAATTGAAAAGTATCGAACAGTACCTAGTGTAATACACTAGGTAGGTACTGTTCGATACTTTTCAATTCCCGTTGAATGTACTATATTTCATTATTTGTAATTAGAAGTGAATATAAGTAAGATTTTTAACACTGATTCAAAAATTGGTGTGAACAGTTTTTTTTTAGAATGAAAACAAAATTTACTAGCCAGTTATTTCTCTTATGTATCAATGAAAAGTGAACCACCTTGGAGGACATTTTAATAAAAATTGGTTTGTAGCTTTCAACTCGTAAGTCACCGTTTTTGGCCTCGGCTCCCGGTCCAAAAGACGGTCAAAGACTTTGTCAAAAGACTTTTTCTCAAAATTCTTTGACAGTCTTTTGACGAATGTTTAAACTCTTCGGAAATAGCTTCTTAGCTAAACTGACAAAGTCTTTTGACAAAATCTCGAATTTTGAGAAAAAGTCTTTTGACAAAGTCTTTGACCGTCTTTTGACAAAGTCGAATAAAGCAATTTCGCTTTAAATCCAAATCGTTCCAACGCTTCTTCGCGTTGCTGATGAGTCACCGAGATATGACGAAAACGGTTTATCAAAATCCCATCATCACTGAAACAAATGTTTGACTGCCCCTTCTGCATCAAGATGCTTTTGGGTTGAGTCGCAAAGTTTCAAATTCCCATTTTCAATGGATAGTTAAGTTTGGTACTTCGTTTCGATCTTTCGGATCTCTTCAGCTAAGCGTGTGCAAACCTAGCCTTTTCAGGCTAAGCGCTAGCTTAGGACAAAGTTGAGTTTTTCAGTATTTTGACAAAGTCGGACCGCTGGACAAAGTCTCGAATTTTGAGATGTCTTTAGCAAAGTCTTTGACCGTCTTTTGACGCATATTGGATTAGCCACGAGAAAACTTTCTTTTTATAATCCGAACGAGTAAGATTGGAGGGGGATCGCAAATTTTCTGGCAAGGAGCTAAGTACGCGGAAGGCGTACGGAGTGATTTTAAAAAAATTGAAAAATTCCGGGTGTTTGTGGAAAAAGGTGAGCGCCGACTTAATATACAACTGATGGACTGAGAAAACACGGACATAGTTATACAGATCTACTGTAGGAAATCTACGTGGTTTTTTTGTCATTACTTTGTGTTGTGTATGGAGGAGAGAGATTGGGAGGGGGTAACGCCCGTTGAGGGGAGGCAGTCAGTCGAGCCGGCGAGCAGAGTAATATTGTATACGGAGAAGCTGGCAGAAGGAAGAACCAATCACTTCACAATAATAGTTTTATTCACTATAAGCACTCAGTCGTACAAAAAACGGGGAAAAGCGTAACAAACAAGGGTTGCACACGCGCATACCACTCTGCTCGCCGGCTCGACTGACTGCCTCCCCTCAACGGGCGTTACCCCCTCCCAATCTCTCTCCTCCATACACAACACTTTGAGAATGGATTTTTGCATGATATTCAGTGGATTCAATACCGCGGAAGTGGCTCCTCCCCAAGCAATAATTCCGAAGCCAATGATGCTCTGGACATGCCTTGTATACAAAAATTAAGCTTTCCCTCCCAAGACATTCTCGGAGGTTGTAAAATAAATGAGTAAATTTTCGAAGTTTGTGAATCAATGTAGAGACATGGCAGTCCCATGTTAGATCCTCGTCAATCATTACTCCCAGGTACCTCACAGACTCAACACGCTCCAACTCTGGACATGCGCATACACAGGAGTCGTACATTCTGCTACCACAAAAATGCAACTTTATTGAGGCAGAAATGGATTTTTTTGAAGGGATTTGGAAAACACGAGGTACTTAGTTTTTTTAACATTTAGGCTCAGAGTATTATTACATAGCCATTGGAACGTGCGATTCATATCACTGTTAGCAGTGTCAAATACCTCTTCCCAGGTGTCGCCCTCGCATAGGATTGCTGTGTCATCAGCGAATAAGTATGAGGTACCCTGGAGGTCCAGATTTCCGAGTTGATTGATAAAAATCAAGAAGAAAATTGACGCCAAGGTACCACCCTGAATCACACCAAAATCAATAGGTCTTTCAGTACTATCAATGTCTTCTATAGTCACTATTTGCTTCCGTTCATTGAAGTAACTGATAACCCATTCCAACTCAAATCCTTCAAAGCCATAGGCAGGTAGTAATTTTACCAATAAATCCCTGTCGATCGAGTCAAAGGCTTTGATGTTGAGGCCTATAGTTTTGGGCTTAAGGAAAAACTTTTTTTCCACCTCTGAATTGCCTAATCTATGTTTATGTTAAAATTGAAATGATTGACAACCTGTGACATCATTATTTTTATTGTTTCTGAAGAATCAAGTCAATATTATTGTCTGATTTGATCTCTATGCTCTCGTATTTGGATGTATTCCAGACCTGAACAAAATCAACTGTGTATGTTACTTCTCAGGTCCAATGGTCTCCCCATAATGAAACCATCCTTGCGTCATCCGGCACAGACCGAAGACTCCACGTTTGGGATCTCAGCAAAATCGGTGAAGAGCAAAGTGCAGAAGACGCCGAAGACGGCCCTCCAGAACTTTTGGTACGCTTTGGTTTGGTTTCGAAGTTCGATAGTAGTCACATGTGCGATCTCACATTCTTGGGAATGTTCCTTCTAATGTACAATTTGCTCAATTTTCATTGTAGTTCATCCACGGTGGTCACACTGCCAAGATTTCCGATTTCTCCTGGAATCCTAACGAACCTTGGGTTATATGCTCAGTATCTGAAGATAACATCATGCAGGTATGTTGACAGCATATTTTCATCTTACTAAAATAAGTAATTTCTATGTATTTCAAGAGAGAATTCCAAGCTTCAGTTTTAAGATAGACCCTGAATACAGTACCTAACCTCTACCATTGGTCTAATAGTTGTACCTCCCGGTGTACCTGTTATTTGGACAACCAAATTCAAATATTTGGCGCTAGGCATGATTAAACCTTCTCTGTCGATAACAGTTTTTTATCATTACACTTACGTTCTAGTCAACTTCATTTTTATTGACCACTTCAAGGGCTTGTTTTCACCTTTGATTGTTTGAAAAAGTCGAGAATGAACGAAAAAACTCTGCAAATTATCACACAATGGTTTATTTTATTAAAAAAAAAAAAATTGATCATTCGTCTTCAAAGAAACACGGCTTTGCCATGGTTACTATCAACCAACATGAAGAAAAACATCGATCGCCTTTCGGTATGCTAAAATTTGTAGAACGTTAAAAATCCTACAGGAGCGAACGGTTTGTCCTACAGAGCTCCGTGTGGTCTCAAAAAATTATAAAAATTCAATACTATCTTAAATTGGTGAAAAAGCAATACCTATACTTCGAGAGTTTTCGAACTAGGGCACTTTTGAAAATGTCAACCCTTAATTTTCAGCCCTTAGAGAGAAACTTGAACTTGGTCTACGACTGCCTCTTTTGCTACAATCGCCGGTGCTGCCATCTGGTGAAAAAAAAAATCTTATTAAAATCGGGTATGATTGGCCTTAAAATCATCGCAACTTGATGGTTTACTCAAGAGAAACAACCACTTCAAAGGCTTTCTCCTTTGATTGTTAGGAATAGTCAAAAGTCAAAGGTTTTCACTTTTGATTGTTAGAAAAAGTCGAGAATGAACGAAAAAACGGTGCAAATTATTACACATGGGTTTATTTCATTAAAAAAAAAAATCATTCGTCTGCAAAGAAACACGGCTTTGCCATGGTTACTACCAACCACTGGGCTGAAAGCTGAATGTGGGAGCCCGAGAAGCGTTCTGATTGGTGGAGCTCCAGGACGTAGTTATAGCAGAAAGCAACAGATAGCGTTCATGATCACTTGTTCCCAACCTCATCACAACAAGTCACCTTGTTTATCACATATTTTTCTCCTTGGTGCGTTACCGGCTGCATCTAAGTAATTAATTTGATAACATTCAGTTATATTCGCGATATGTACGAAAAAATCGAGCGATTTTCAATAATACACTGGGTTTCAAACGTTTCTATCGGTGGCAGTTGTCAATTGAATATTTGAACTACTGGCGATAGGGACAACAATTGCAAGGGCAACTTTGAAAACACCTTTCGCCTCAATTGGTTTTTCCAAGTAATTTTTGCAAATCTAAATGATGAAACGAAAAGTTATCAATCTCTGGTCATTCGAATGGATTTGAAAAGAAGCGATATGAAGAGTGTGGACTCCCCCTCCCCACCACTTCCGTAGTAGTTCCTCAATCCTAGCTGAAAGTAGATGGCGCAACTGAGGCAGCCTCAAAAATGCTTGCACACCATTTTAACGTTAGCTTTCTTCTCTGTTAACTTGTCTCCATTACTCTGTGCTACCAACCAACATGAAGAAAAACATCGATCGCATTTCGGTCTGCTAAAATTTGTAGAACGTTAAAACCCTACAGGAGCGAACGGTTTGTCCTACAGAGCTCCGTGTGGTCTCAAAAAATTATAAAAATTCAATACTATCTTAAATTGGTGAAAAAAACAATACCTTTACTTCGAGAGTTTTCGAACTAGGGCACTTTTGAAAATGTCAACGCCTAATTTTCAGCCCTTAGAAGTGACTGACATCGACTAAAAGCTTCGCGGCACAACTAGACCCCAAATGGAGCCCATACACCAAATTTCATCAAAATCGGTCCATGGAAACTAACAGTCTTGGAGCCGAGGCCGAAAATCGCACTTCATTTAGGGATACGATTTGACGACAAATTATGAAAATCTTGCCCATTCTGAGAGAGAAAATTCAAGTCTGCCATTCCAAAACGGTTGCTTTCAAAAATGGCGGCCATGTGAAATGTTCAAAATCGCGAAAAATCATCATATCTCCGGGATGGATCAAAACTCCGTGAATGATAGGTTAGGTCTAATCATGGATGTTTTCATCAGTCTGCCACTCTTTAACGGCTGTTAACCCTCGGCAGACTCAATTTTAAAAATTGTACACTTTTTGTGCTAAAATCCACAATGTTTGGGACGTCCCAACTAAACTAACAGTTTATTTCCGGGAATTGTTGAAAATAACTTGTTGTTTTGTATTGATCAGTGAAAAAGAAGACAATTCAACAGGTTGTTCAAAAAAGCTTCATTATTTGAAAGAAATATGCCATTATATCGCGAAAAACAGAAAATGTACAAGTAGAGAAAGACCTTACAACTCTGGACGAAGCCAAGATAACCTCGCAAGGAAAGATTCTAGACGGGTGATGGGGAAATTTGCATTTTTTCAATTTTAGTCTGCCTTATATAAGCAATGGGTTACTGAAGGCAGACCAAGCTGCTTGAATTTCAATAAAGTACTCGTAATACAGTATTAATTAACTCGTAATTTTCATCAATAAATTGACAATTTTTGAATTTGATTCTGCCTCTAGAAAACAGCGGGCTATCCAAGGCAGACGATGCTCTTTTGTTTACATACCACTCATACTTCAACGTGTTATAATGTGAATCATCCCAAAATTGTCTGAATTTTAAATCAAATTTGACAATTTTTGAATTTAACTCTGCCAGGACTTTACAGCTGCTTAGGATTGGCAGACAAGTCTCAAACACGTGAGTAGACTTTTAAAATCCAGCTGTAAAAATTTGGGACGTCCCAAACATTGTGGATTTTAGCACAAAAAGTGCACAATTTTTAAAATTGAGTCTGCCGAGGGTTAACAGCCGTTAAAGAGTGGCAGACTGATGAAAACATCCATGATTAGACCTAACCTATCATTCACGGAGTTTTGATCCATCCCGGAGATATGATGATTTTTCGCGATTTTTGAACATTCCACATGGCCGCCATTTTTGAAAGCAACCGTTTTGGAATGGCAGACTGGAATTTTCTCTCTCAGAATGGGCAAGATTTTCATAATTTGTCGTCAAATCGTATCCCTAAATGAAGTACGATTTTCGGCCTCGGCTCCAGGACTATAAGGAAAGTGCCGCGTGCGGCGGACGGACGGAAATTTTTTTGTTCGATTTTTGGATTCTACGTAGGTACGTTGAAACGTAAACCAACAAATTTTGAGGGGGGTTGAAAACTTTCCTTGGTCGATTCTAAAGGTTGATTATTGAAAATAATGAACCACAATTTTTTGTTTCACTGGTACTAGTTTTAGCTTATATTTCACGCACCCATTGAATTCCTCGTTACTGAGACGTAAAATTCAATAAACAAACTCCAATTGTACTTCTAACTTCAACTCAACACTTTTCTTTTATTGCTGCAGGTCTGGCAAATGGCAGAAAACATTTACAATGATGAAGAACCGGATGCAGCTCCCTCTGAACTCGAGAGCAGCGGCATGCCGAATTAGAGGCGGCAGATTGAATCATCAATGTACCTTCCTGCTGGACATTCGGGAAAAAAACCTCGCTTTTGGCGTTGAAATCCAAAATTTTTATTTCCCGTGTTTTGTAATTATTGTAATAAAACTACTACTATTCACTCATTTTTATAATCTTGAAGTATTTTTGTAGTTTTTAATTAGTTGATTATCCATACTTGATTAGTTGCTTTCAACTTTTGTTGTTTTAATATTACCTTTCTATGTTTGGAATAAGTTGAATTATTTATAAATCATAATGGCCTTCTTTCTTGAATTTCTCCATGTTCCATCAATGAAGATTTGTTTGTGGGCGATCCAGAATCATTCTCAGATGTAGTGGACACAAATCTTACTGATAGATGCGCTATTACGAAACTTGTATGATAGATAGTGGGTCATGGTAGATAATGGTCGACAAGACCGGATGTATTGAAAAGACAATAATTTATTGGTCTAAATTCCCAAGTATTTACTTGAAAATCCATTTCAGGTTAGGTATTCGAATAATTTATTCATACTACCTATTTGTTTAAAGTTTCAAAGTGCGATAAACAAAAAAAAATCCTTTTTAACCAAAAACAAAAAAAACTGACTGACTTCAAAATTAATGATGGCAAACTACAAATCCGCGTTCTTTGCAGACGAGTGATGTATATAGAAAAATAATAAACCTTTGTGTAATGATTTGAAGAGTTTTGATTTTAGCGTCGTCCGTTCTGTTCACCAGGGAGACAACCCATGAAAACATCCTTTCAGCGATTCCTCGACCCTCTCCACTGCTATTTTCGTTGATCCGCCTTTGCCTTTTTCTGCATTCGTACCGCCATATGTGAAGCCAGATTTTCAGGGAAGGTAGATCTACATGAGATTCTTCACCCCATCCCCATTATTATATTATTACTCCTGGTGTGAGTCAAAAAACTCCTCGCCCATCCTTACCTCAATAAACGACGCAACATCAGCAGTTGTTGGAGACGCCATCGACCTTGGGCCGCCTTTTCCCAGGAGAGGAAATAATGTACCTGAGAAAAAATAAATCGATAGAAAAATAATGAAATAAAAACTTTTCAACAAAAAAACGGGCCAACCTCAATACTAAACGGCCACCAACTAAAAAGGGAAAAATAATGACAACTTATTCAGATAGGTATGTAGGTAGGTTCGCATTGAAGTCGCTGCTGTGCCCATCTGCAGAACAAACATACGCAAGCAGATTCCTCTTCCACCTGGTTAGTATTACAACATGCGTCGATAGTGCAAAACAAACCAGGAATAAGAAAAGGTACCTACAATTGAGGTACCTAATAAATATGTTCCAAAACTATTAGGTAGTTCATCACTGCTGTTGTATGAAGGAGGATGTAGGGATGTCCGATACTTCAAAAGAATCGATATAATATCGTATCGATACATCTAGAAAGTATCAAAAAGTATCGATACGATACTTTTACAAAAATGTGTGAAAATGCCTTTTTATGTTTCTCTCTATCAGTGTGACATCTCTCTATCGCGAGGATAATAATTAATATAGAATGAAAAAAAGAATAAATCACTCATTTTTTTAATTTAGGCACTTGTTTTCGTATTGCACTTGGTTGGGTTAACATTTTGGTGATCCTTCCTAGATGATGGAGGACACCAGGTTATCATAATATGATTATGGTCTGTTCTGAGAGGCAGTCCTGAACAGTTCGGAGGGGCTTGGAGGAGCCCGAAGGAGTTTGGAGGAGCCCATTCACCTCTATCCCCTCCCCTTTCCGAACTGCCTCACTGAACAGACCCATAGAGAGCTGGAGGTACATCATCTTTGTTTAGTTTGTTGAAGTGGTTGGTCTCCCAACAATCTACGTGGAGAAAGAGGTACCTACTAAAATTCGAGACTTTCATCTAATGTGAGAGATAAAAAATAGATAGCATTTTGATCTAATGTGAGAGGTAAAAAAGTATCGCCTCCGATACTGGAAAAAAAGTATCGATACTACGATATATATCAGGAAAAAAAAGTATCGATATGTATCGATACTTTTTTTGAAAAGTATCGATACTTTTAAGTATCGATACTTTTGGGACATCCCTAGGAGGATGAGAGAGTGTCAATATATTACGTGAATCCCTGCACGAAATGTTGGTATTCCAACGTATTATCATCTTTTGAGTAGGCATATATGTCAAGATCAAGATCCTATATGGTCATAAGGTGACAATGAGGAATTTCACTGAATTCTGTTTGCATTTTTCCTGAATAGTTAATGGTGTGGTGATGAGAATCGAACTGATTTCGGAAAATAAATTTCCTGTTATTTTTGGGAGACAATCAAAATTTATGAGTTCAAAATATAACTGGGAAAACGGGCCTCTTCAACGTGAAGCGGGAATGCTTGCTGATTGGCTGTTTGTATCGCTGTCTCCTCCCAGTGTTGCCCGATGGAACAACGAAATCGTGTTATCTAAGAGGAAAGTTATATGCTGTAGTACATGTACCTAGTAAGTAACACTGAACCAACTTCATGACTCGTCTAAATTGATAAATTTGGGTAAAAAGCGATGGATTCCCATAAAATTTCACGCACTGAGTCGAATTGAACACAATTCAGGCTTCTACATTCATTATTATTGGAGATATGCTCTAGTAGATGTACCTAATAGGTAACATTCAACCAACTTAATGACGCATCTAAATTAATAAATTTGGGAAAAATGCGATGGATTCTTATAGAATTTTCAACACTGTCGAATTGAACACAATTCAGGCTTCTACATTCAATATATTGGAGATATGCTCGGGTACATGTACATAATAGGTAACACTGAACCAACTATATGACGCGTCTAAATTGATAAATTTTGGTAAAATATGATAGAATATTATTAATTTCCAACACGGAGTCGAATTGAACACAATTCAGGCTCCTACATTCTTAGTATTGGAGACAAGCTCTAATCCATGCACCTAATAGGTAACAATGAACCCACTTCATAACGGTCTAAATTGATAAATTTGGGTAAAAAGCGATGGATTCTCATAAAATTTCACGCACTGAGTCGAATTGAACACAACTCAGGCTCCTACATTCAGTAGTATTGGCGATATGCTCTTATCCATGTACCTAGTAGGTAACAATGAACCCACATCATAACGCGTCTAAATTAATAAATTTATGAAAAATGCGAAGGATTCTTATAGAATTTCCAACAATGGGTCGAATTGAACAATGCTCAGGCTCCTACATTCAGTAGTATTGGCGATATGCTCTTATCCATGTACCTAGTAGGTAACAGAGTTGTAAAGTAATGATTACTTTGAGTAATGATTACTTTTCAAAATTACTTTCTTATTAGCAATGAAATGAGTGACGTGATTATGTACACATAAAACCAATAACTGGGGTTTTAAGAGACACTTTAATCCAAAGTAATTGCCATTACCATTACCCATTCCTGTAATGGGAATGGAATTTTCAATTACTTTTTCCAATTCCTTGTAATGGTAATGGTTTTTCCAATTCCCCATTACTCGTAGTTGGAAAAGTAATGGGTCCTTCCAATTACCCATTACAGGAAGGGTAATGGGAAAAACCAATTACCCATTACCAGAATTCAATCAGTAAGTTGACCATCCTCCAATTCATAAGGGACCATCCTCCAATTCATAGGGGGCCATCCCACCATCCATTTCGTTGGGGACCATCCTCCAATTCAAGGGGGACCATTCCAAAATTCCTTGGGGACTACCCTCCCGAGTTATAGGATTTATAGGATAGGATAGGATGGTGAGACGGTCCCATATGATTCGGAAGGGTGGTCCCCTATGAATTGAAGGATGGTCCCAACGATTTGGATGAAGGGATTGTCCCCTATGAATTGGGAGGGTAGTCCCCATGGAATTTTGGAATGGTCCCCCTTGAATTGGGGGATGGTCCCCAACGAAATGGATGGTGGGATGGCCCCCTATGAATTGGGAGGATGGTCCACAAGGAATTCGGGAATGGTCCCCCTTGAATTGGAGGATGGTCCCCAACGAAATGGATGGTGGGATAGCCCCCTATGAATTGAAGGATGGTCAACTTACTGATTGAATGGTGGTAATGGGGAATTGGTTTCCCCATTACCCATTACTCTTCCTGTAATGGGTAATTGGAAGGACCCATTACTTTTCCAACTACGAGCAATGGGGAATTGGAAAAACCATTACCATTACAAGGAATTGGAAAAAGTAATTGAAAATTCCATTCCCATTGCAGGAATGGGTAATAGTAATGGCAATTACTTTGTTCCGAAAGTAATTGGAATTGGTAATGGGAATTGGTAATGGGAATTGGAATTCCTATTTTAACAACTCTGGTACGTGACAATGGCAAAGCCGTGTTCTTTGCAGAAGAGTGATCTATACAGAAATAATAAACCTTTGTGTAATAATTTGCAGCTTTTTGTTCAACGTTGAAAAGTGAAAACAATGCTTACACTACCTTGGTAGACTCGGAAACATAAAAAATTGTCACTGAGTAATTCGGTAAGGCAGAAACTTCTTCCAATTTGGCGCATGAGTGTCCATCAATTATCCAGCAATTATCAGCTTCTTGATGGTCATGTTTATGAGTTTAACAGAAACGTTAAAACCGTTACAATTAAAAACTATTACGACGGGGAAGGAACCTTTGTAGGAAACGAAGGGTTGGTGTGGGTGTTGTTAGGCAAAACCCTCACGACTGCCAGGTCTTGAAGGCGAGGTATATCTTGAACGCCGCACATTGGGAGTGACCGCAACTGGGCAACGAAAGGAAGCATTGCTTTTCAAGAATTAAAAACCGCTGCAAATTATTACACGAGCGATAAATAAACGAGTTCTTTATCTTTCTGTATAGATCACTCGTCTGCAAAGAACACAGCGATTGTCAAAACCTACCAACCAAATTTTTCCTTCACAATCAAGTTTATTGTGAAGCAAATAAAGAAGAAACAGTTCGAAGAAATAAAGAGTTGTGGCCCACAACTTGTGGGTGCCTTCAAATTTGATTACTGGTTGCTAAGGAAGCCAAACTGAGTACAACTTGAAGATACGAACCAGAAGAATACGAACTTGAAGATGTACCAATTTTCATTTGAATTAAACCTTTTCCCAATACAATTAAACTTTTTCCCTCTCGAAAGAAGGGGATGTTATATAACATAAATAAACGACGTAACAACCAGTGAGCATGAAGTAGACACCACTGGTGAATCCCTTCCGAGTGATTTCACTTGGAAGGGATTCCTTCGTAGGTTGAGTCGTCTATTCCTCCTTAGTGAGCCTGTAATAAGTACAAGTCCGCCCTTCAGGCAACCTCATCAGCTGAAAACACCAACAACTCCATACCAACTTCCACCGAGCAACACTACTTCCATAAATCGATGTCCGCCAATAGCCGCTGGGGACAGCAACAACCGATGTCCGCCATCAGAAGCCGAGACAACCGAGCGCCACCATCGCGACCTCCCCCATCGTCAGACCAAGATGGCCGGAGGTTATAAATAGGGGTGCCCCCACCACCTGCACTTCATTCAGTCAGTGACGCGTCTCGCAGTAAAGTCGAACCTAGCTACTCGAATCATCCCCTCTAAGTGTACCGGGACAGTGAACGAACTGAGAACCGAACTTGTGATCCCTCGTGACATTAAGTTAAAAGTCGAACTGTCCATCCGCCAGTCTTTGTCTCCTCGAGCCTTTCGCAAGCCAAGGCCCGAACTCGTGGAACATTGCCGCCTTCTCCAATTTCGCCGATACGATCGATACCCAGTACGATCCCCGAACCGGGACAAGTTTGCACCGCGTTCCAGGCACCCCCTATACAAGCCTTCAAGGAAGAGGCCCTGGTCTACACCGCTACGGAGATCTCTACTATAGATCCAAGCTCGGCAAGGGTGAGCCCATTCCCTCACAACCTTCTTGTAAGCGCTTACAATTCAATTTCAAATCTGGCACAACCCCCCCGTAATCATAACGTCCTGTAAAGAGAAGTTAAAGTATAAGAAAGTAAAACGTAATATTGTGTAAAAGCAAAAACCCTCTTGTATAAGCATATAAGTAAATCCGTAATATTTGTAAAAACGTAAAACGCCTTGTATAAAAGCTCGACAGATAATTAGCTTATTGTTTCATCAGCAATTTACGAAGTCAACATATTTTCTTTAAGTATTGAACGTTGTCGTAGTCATACATAAAACGTATTCTATTCAACATAAATGTTCCTAGTGAAATAAGGAAGTCGCGATTATATATTACTACAAATTGAAGTATACATATTATTTCTTCAGTTCCATCAGAGCAATATTTCTAAGTCCGCTTCACGGCGACAGTTGGAATTTTCATGAATAAAAACCCTTCGTGTTTTTTAATCTTGTGTACTTATTTCAAAGGTTTACCTTTTCAACTATTCAGGTTACTTGCAGGTAAAAAGGTTAATAATCCCTGAGATATTTTGACCAGGGTGGTGGCAGCGACCACTTAGGAAATCCCCACAGGTAGAGTCATCGACCCTCGAACCTTCAGTACGAGGTACGACCCAACCCTTAGGATACCTAAGTACAAACACAGCAAAAATTCACTAAGTCTGAAAGGATCAGGATTGTAAGTAATAACACACACAAATATATTATAACAGCAATTTTTATTACAACATTATCACAAAGTATAAACGTAACACATATTCCAGTAACCTAACACTCGCACTACCATAATTCTTTTTTTTCATGAAATTTGGGTACTTATTGTAGAAGCAAAGTCTTCAAGTAATAATCATAACTCAATATAATATTTCGAAGTATCTTTTGATAATAGGAGTCATTTCTACTCGCACACCTATTCAAGAAAATCCAATCAACAATTGCAACTAATTCGTGTAAATTGTCGACGACGAAAATCACGTTCTCACGTCGGTGAATAGTCGTCAGAATCTTGTAATCTAGAAACCCATAAATTCAACAATCCTACCTTTTGTTAACCCAATTGGTGGCAAAGGTGTACTTTTGGTAAAGTCCCCTCAGACCCATCAATTTGGTCGGACATAACACACATTAGCAAAATAGAAATAACATATCCTTTTTACCATACCCAATTATCTCAATAGGGTAACAATCACAATTGGTGACCAGCTGTGGGATCAAAGAAAATTAAGGTTTTCGGGACCCTAAAAACGAAGCAAGTATAACCGTTTGAAGTTGAAGAGCGTAAAACTGTTGAAATCTGTACGTTAATAATAGTAGTAATTGTTGCGTCAATTTTACGACTTAACTTAAAATTTGCGACACATTGCAGTACACACACTTGTACAACAAAAAATTCAGCCGGAAAGAGAGAGGAGCGCAGAGAGTTTATTTCGGTACGCAATTCGTGCTTCATTGTTCTTGTGCATGTAACAACTATTCACTCCACACTCCGCCGAATTCCGTTCGTACCGATATTCCGTGCATACCATAACTCAGTTCGACCCAATCTCGAACCATACCAGTTCATTGTTCGTACCAATTCACAGTACGAAACCGATTCGAGACAACGCAAACCCGAGAATCCGCAAGGAAGGAGACTATTGGAAATTCGCAGCGGACATAGACGGACGCGAGGTGCTGGTACCACTGATACCGCAGACCCTGCGTCGATGGTTTTTAACGAACTGTCACGAGCAGTTGTGGGCAGGACACCCCGGAGCGGACGTCACTGAAAGCATCGCCCGACGCTATGGATATTGGAAACGAATGGCCAAGGATGTGAAGAGTTTTGTGCAAAGTTGTCCGCAGTGTCAGCAACGAAACACTCCAAACAACCTCAACCCCCCAATCCAGCGACCGGAGTTGCCCACCCGCGTCGGACAGATCGTAGGGATTGATTATGTCGGTCCCCTGAAAGGAACCACGACCACACGATATTTGTTGACAGTGGTCGACCATTTCTCGAAATACGCGGAAGTATACGTGGCACCTAACTGCACCGCCGAAACGACCGCCCGACTGTTGACATCAAGGTACCTTCCCACACACGGAGCGCCGGAGGTGCTCGTGTCAGACCGAGGGGCAGCATTTGTCTCCAGCGTCATAAAAGAGTTATGCTCGAAGTGGAATATTCGACATATTCAGACCTCCGCTTACCATCCGCAAAGCAACGGTGTTTGCGAACGGTTCCACCGTACCCTCGCAAATATCGTTGCCAAGCTTCAGGAGAATATGAAAGGCTGGGAGGCAGCATTGCCATTCGCGCTAGCAGCATATCGAAACCTACCTCACCACAGTACTGGATACTCACCGTTCCAGCTGACGTATGGACGTGAGGTAAGGCTCCCGAACACCAGCGAGCTTACGAGCGCGACCGGAACCACCCGAGACTCTCCTGAGCCGTGCTTTCGGAAAATACGAAAAATCGCGGAAGGACAGATCAAGCGAGCGTGGCACGCCCGCGAGAAAGCCATAAATAACCGACGACACATGCGAGAACTGGAGGTAGGACAACCAGTCTACGCCCGACAAATGGTTGCTCCGACGGAGGCTACGCGAAAGTTCTGGAGCCCATGGATAGGACCCCTTACCATCGTGAAGCGACTGACGGATGTCAACTACGAAGTCGCCGACGTCACCGGCAAGACAACGAGATATCACCTCAGCAGGCTGAAGCCCGCATTCGTGGAACGTATCCCAGATGAGGCCATCACACGGGAGGAGCCGCACAGGCGCGAGGTCCCCGTACCGAGACCAACAACTGAGGTTCCACGGACGAGCCAAGACGCCTGGTCCGACCTTGAGGACGAAATGGAGCCGGAGCTCGTCGAACGACCCTGCGTAACCCCAGATCTCGAGCGTCTACAACAAGCCCAGACGCGATCCCAAGAAGATCCGGTCACTCCAAGAACGGCCCTCACCACCGACACCCCCACCGGAGCAACCCCGTACGGTCTGCGACCCAGAAAGGTCATTGATTATAAAAAGCTGCACACTGGGAAAGTCGCTGTGATAGATATTGGACCAGACGAAGAAGCCGGATAACCTGAAAAAGAAAAACTGATTTAACTAGGAATATAAAAAAAAAAAAAAAAAAAAAAAAAAAAAAAAAAAAAAAAAAAAAAAAAAAAAAAAATTTTAAAACACCAAGGGTATAAAATGTATATTAATTCTAAGCTATGGAACACTATAACCTGTAAACCTGAAAAGAGAACTGATTTTTTTTTAACTTACCTTGCATTCATTCCCTCACCCAAAGCCCTGAACCCGTGGTCGAGTAGGAGGTTGAGAGGATCGATCCATCCTGTAGGTACCGGGAACAAGACGGATGTCCAAACAGAATTAAGGATAGGAAAGCACACCCCGGTATCGCGATCGCGTTCGGATAAGGCGGAGAGGTGGAGTGGAGTGAGAGAGAGCCAAGGGTAGTCAGTAAGATGGCTGGGTTTTTTGTTACAGGACTATGGCGTTTCCCCGGCCCCGTATAGAGCCAGTACCCGACGTCGAAGTAGGAAGCCATGAGTGGGTGGAGCTCACTGTAAGATGCATCGCACAGTTGCAAAACTGGATACTCGACTTCGGAAACATGCCTGAGCAACAGAAGGAAATCGTGTCCTGCATAGCAAATCTCTCGCAAAATATGAGCAAGGCAATTCGCTCTGGCGCAGCAAACACCGCCTCCGCTGGGACGCCGACTCCATTAGAGGAATTGCGTTGCGAATTACGAGGATTGGAACAACGAGTCTTGGCAATCCAAAGTAGTAACGAGTTGAACCAAACCAGCACTTCTCTCGAACGAGCCTGGGAGTCAGCTAACGAGGCAAAAACATCCACGCCCAGGAGACGCGCGCGGAAGCCCTCCTCCTCGTCATCATCCTCTTCCTCAGACTCAGAGGAAGAAGACAAGTCCAAGGAGAAGCGGAAGCCACCTGCGGCCAAGCGAGTGGAAACAGAGGAACCATCGCCAGTATTCTCCCCCATCACGCCAGCTCATACAGATGAGTCAGGGAACCTCAGCACCGCGCCGTGCCCAGTCTGCGACAAGATACCCAAGGAATTTATAAAGTTCCGCTGCGCGAGCTGCAAGAGCTTTTGGAACAGACTGGTAGCATCATGTCAAAAGTACGCGCCGGAACATCCATCATTTCCCCAACCCTGCCTGAGGAGCGAGCATGTGGAGACGCGTCCGCCCAAGTGTCCGGGATGCAGGCGCTGGCGATACGAGACGGCCCTGCGGAAGGTCTCACCAGAAACGAAACTGACCATTCCATCGGTAGTCGAGGAGAAGTAGCCGATGAGGGCATCGGCCTGCGGAGAAGAGGGGGATGTAATAAGTACAAGTCCGCCCTTCAGGCAACCTCATCAGCTGAAAACACCAACAACTCCATACCAACTTCCACCGAGCAACACTACTTCCATAAATCGATGTCCGCCAATAGCCGCTGGGGACAGCAACAACCGATGTCCGCCATCAGAAGCCGAGACAACCGAGCGCCACCATCGCGACCTCCCCCATCGTCAGACCAAGATGGCCGGAGGTTATAAATAGGGGTGCCCCCACCACCTGCACTTCATTCAGTCAGTGACGCGTCTCGCAGTAAAGTCGAACCTAGCTACTCGAATCATCCCCTCTAAGTGTACCGGGACAGTGAACGAACTGAGAACCGAACTTGTGATCCCTCGTGACATTAAGTTAAAAGTCGAACTGTCCATCCGCCAGTCTTTGTCTCCTCGAGCCTTTCGCAAGCCAAGGCCCGAACTCGTGGAACATTGCCGCCTTCTCCAATTTCGCCGATACGATCGATACCCAGTACGATCCCCGAACCGGGACAAGTTTGCACCGCGTTCCAGGCACCCCCTATACAAGCCTTCAAGGAAGAGGCCCTGGTCTACACCGCTACGGAGATCTCTACTATAGATCCAAGCTCGGCAAGGGTGAGCCCATTCCCTCACAACCTTCTTGTAAGCGCTTACAATTCAATTTCAAATCTGGCACAACCCCCCCGTAATCATAACGTCCTGTAAAGAGAAGTTAAAGTATAAGAAAGTAAAACGTAATATTGTGTAAAAGCAAAAACCCTCTTGTATAAGCATATAAGTAAATCCGTAATATTTGTAAAAACGTAAAACGCCTTGTATAAAAGCTCGACAGATAATTAGCTTATTGTTTCATCAGCAATTTACGAAGTCAACATATTTTCTTTAAGTATTGAACGTTGTCGTAGTCATACATAAAACGTATTCTATTCAACATAAATGTTCCTAGTGAAATAAGGAAGTCGCGATTATATATTACTACAAATTGAAGTATACATATTATTTCTTCAGTTCCATCAGAGCAATATTTCTAAGTCCGCTTCACGGCGACAGTTGGAATTTTCATGAATAAAAACCCTTCGTGTTTTTTAATCTTGTGTACTTATTTCAAAGGTTTACCTTTTCAACTATTCAGGTTACTTGCAGGTAAAAAGGTTAATAATCCCTGAGATATTTTGACCAGGGTGGTGGCAGCGACCACTTAGGAAATCCCCACAGGTAGAGTCATCGACCCTCGAACCTTCAGTACGAGGTACGACCCAACCCTTAGGATACCTAAGTACAAACACAGCAAAAATTCACTAAGTCTGAAAGGATCAGGATTGTAAGTAATAACACACACAAATATATTATAACAGCAATTTTTATTACAACATTATCACAAAGTATAAACGTAACACATATTCCAGTAACCTAACACTCGCACTACCATAATTCTTTTTTTTCATGAAATTTGGGTACTTATTGTAGAAGCAAAGTCTTCAAGTAATAATCATAACTCAATATAATATTTCGAAGTATCTTTTGATAATAGGAGTCATTTCTACTCGCACACCTATTCAAGAAAATCCAATCAACAATTGCAACTAATTCGTGTAAATTGTCGACGACGAAAATCACGTTCTCACGTCGGTGAATAGTCGTCAGAATCTTGTAATCTAGAAACCCATAAATTCAACAATCCTACCTTTTGTTAACCCAATTGGTGGCAAAGGTGTACTTTTGGTAAAGTCCCCTCAGACCCATCAATTTGGTCGGACATAACACACATTAGCAAAATAGAAATAACATATCCTTTTTACCATACCCAATTATCTCAATAGGGTAACAATCACAAGCCAACGTCGTTCATTTATTGCTTCCGAGTCTACCAAGGTAGCTTTGTTTTCACTTTTCAAAGTTGAAAAAAAAATCACTCATTTTTTGGATTAGGCACTTGCTTTCGTATTGCACTTGTTTGGGTTAACATTTTGGTGGTCCTTCCTCTATTATGGAGGACAGCAGGTTATCATAGAGAGCTGGAGCTGGTGGTTCATCATCTTTGTTTAATTTGTTGAAGTTTGTTGATCTCCCAACAATCTACGTAGAGATAGAGGTACTGTCAAGTAGGTACCTTCTTGTCGTAGGTGTTTGTAAGCTTGGGTTCTACTGTTGAATTGATGATTCTCGAGTGAACCCGTTTAAAACCGACCCAAATATAGGTTGAGAGGCTATATTGACATAAGCTAAGGTAATTGAATTTAATGTAAATATTGATACTGAATTTTGAAATACCTAGTTAATAATTACCTGGTAGACAGCTGTAGCGGCTCGGAGGTAACTGAAGGCTCTCAAAATCAAAATAATACCTGAAGGGTCTAATACTGGTAAATCTCTGAATATATTAAGGTCTGAAGGACTGAAGTTGGTTTCCTGAAGGGAATTGTTAGTGCACGAAAAGTTAAACTGTGCACGGTGAACTACGCACGCATGAAAATGATGCGTCGCACTAAAATGGTGTGATCGCACGAAAATAGTGTGATCACACATAAAACCTGTCTGTTACGGAATTTAGGTAGTTAAATGAGAAATGCAGTTTTACAAGCTAATAGGAACTCTTTTAATGAAGATAAATGGTAATGTGATTCTACGTTAAGATTCTTTTGAGCAAAAATACAAGGTACAAAATAAAAGGTTTTCATGAAATTCGTGCGTTTTCAATCTCCTTTCTCTCCTTCTTACAAACGACTTTACAAATGACTCTACCTACTCGATTTTACACAATTTAACGTCTGACTCGACTGATTGACTGATATTACTAAATTGTTCATTTACTCGACTTGACTCGTTATTCCTACACAATTGAACACAACTACATTGGCCAATGTATAGATTAGTTTTTTACACTCACAGCAGTGGGGCCCGAAGGAAATCCAAAGGTGGTGTGATGAGAAGATCTAGGGGGGATGATCCAAACGGATGTCACGAAGTCTTACCGTTGGAGGAAAAGGGGGTGGCTCGGATATCAGACTCGTGGGCAACAGGGCAATCTCGTCGGACTGATATCGAGGGGAATCCAAACACTACTTGCATTAAGGGGGTCGATTTTCGAATCTAGCTTATGCAGAGGAGCGGTTATGGCCGCTCCACGCAGTGACTAGATCATTTCTTTGTTGGAGCCCCCACCCTCCGTCAGCAGGCGTCCGAGCAGGGGTCCGCGGCAGCCGTGATTGGTGGACCGTGACATCAGGCTGACGTGAGCGCTTCTGGTGGTGGGCGCCTAAGGTGGTGGTGGCGCCCTGGAGCGGGGACGGTACTATGCCCGCTCCACCCCGCCAGCCCTCGATGGAGGAAGGGAGCATAGGTGGAGTTTGCTCAGTCCCCTCACTGCTGGGTTAGATCAGTGAGCGGGGGCTCACATGTTGAAACAGATAAAATGTGAGATATAACTACCCAGGCGCACACCCTATTTTGGCACAATCCAGGGATTGCGCAAGTTTCTCACTGGACGGGTTGTGCGCAACCAGAAATGCTTGCATACGAGTCTGCAACACATTGGGACATTTTCATGTATGATTTCTTATTGTATTTATTGCTACCCAAGCATCAAAATAAGAAAACAGTTTATTGTTCTCAAGGCAACACAGTGAGTCTGTTTTATTTATTTATTGGTAGCGTGAGCAAGTTTTCGTGACGATTTTTCAGTTTATGTGCCAAAGCAAAGACATGAAAATGTCAAAAAGTTCTCTAAAATCGAAATTTCCACTCGCGTTTTACGTTTCAGACCTTTCTAAACAATTTTGGTTCCGTGTCTGTCTATTTGTCATGAAATTCTAGTAACCGGCATAACTATACGAAGTTATAGTCCAATTTCGATGGAATTTTCATAGATTGTGCGGGTTGGCGTGTAGACGGTCCCCTATGAAAATCATCATCCGCGGACTCATAGTAGTCAATGCGTATGCGCAAACGTTAATTCCTTGTAACAGCCATAACTTCTACATTTTCCATCCGATTTCGACGGAATTTCTCAGGATTGTCCAGATTAGCGTGTAGATGGTCCCCTATGAGGGTAGTGCAAGGTATTTAGAGATTGGTGTTTTGAGATTAACTACTATGCATCGGATCATCTATACAATCGGGTTATGAATACGAGGAAGCTATGTGCCACACCCACTTGGCAGACGTTTTTTATATTACATCCCATTCTTTGGAGAGGTTCAATTATTTTGTAAAAAGGTTTAATTGTATTGGGAAAAGGTTTAATTCAAATGGAAATTGCTAATGAGGAATTTCACCGAATTCTGTTTGCATTTTTCCTGAATAGTTAATGGTGTGGGATAGATGAAAATCGGGCTGATTTCGGAAAATAAGTCTCCTGTTATTTTTGGGAGACAATCAAAATTTTTGATTTCAAAACTAACCGGGAAAACGGACGTGAAGCGGGAACGCTCACTGATTGGGCTGTTCAGATCGCCGTCTCCTCCCAGTGTTGCCCATTGGGACGATGAAATCGTGTTTTCTAAGGGAAAAGTTATCAAACAAAAACAGGGGAAACCTAATTTTCCTCATCTTGCTTTTTCTATTTTTTTTCTTCAGTTTTTTGATTTCGAACTTTACTGTTTCGTGAAATTTTGCATCAGTAGCCTATAGATTTCTCGATCTCAGCGCTTCAAGCGGCCATAAATGAACTATTCCAGGATGACGTCATTTTCCCGTTTTTTTAAACATTCGTATTTTCTACACTGTTTTGTTTATTCGTAAATTAGGAAGTTCGGGCTGAAAGTTTGCCTTAGGAGGTTTTTCGAGGTGCTGAATCCGATTTTGGGGTCAAAAATAGGAAATTCCGACATGGTGAAATTCCTCATTCATGTATTGTCACGCCTTCATCTACCAAACCAATATTTGTCAACGACGCAAGGGAAGGTAAAAAAAAAAAAAAAAAATGTAACGACTAAAATACGAACAACACAATTTATTCATATACAACACAAGTATCGAACGTAGGCCTACACGGTTTCAACTGCTCTTGGTATTTATCTAAAAATAGTCACTAAACACAACTCGTTACAAGTCTATTCTATGAACTATGCTTGGTAAAAGTGCAGTCTTTATATTTTTTCTTTTTTAAATTCTTGTATAAGTTTCAACTGTAGGTATATAAATTTATATATTAATGTGGTAGGTACACATAATGTTTTTATGTCGATAAAGAACGTAGGAAGCCCTACAATTGCACATTTCAATAGTTTCCTTATACATTGATATAGTGTATGCAAAGATGTTTTCGTTTATCATAATACGTAAAGCGAGTTATAGCCATAATATCATTAGAGGAGGTAACGGAAAAAACCTGGTACGCTTACATGTTCGGATAGTAGGAGGGAAGGGTTACGCAAATCAACATGCAAAACTACGTAAGTTCAGTCCCTGAAACGAAATAGTCAAGATTGACGGACTTTAGGCCTAAGTTCAGCCTTTCTGAGGTCTTTCACTACCAACTATGGCGCAGGTGCGAGTACCAAGTAGGGACGGCACGATACTTCAAAGTATCGATACTCCTTTAGTTACGATATTTCTCAGGAAGTATCGATACCAGATACATTTTCGATACCGATATTATTAGATATCGATACTTTGATAATATCGGCTCAAAGTATCGATACTACTGATATTTCAAATTAACCCCCTAATGATTTCGCAAACCAAGTAAAAACACGGTTAATTAAGAATTATAAATATTAAAATTAAAAATATAATAATAAAGGTAAATAATTTAAAAAGTATAATAAATGTCAGTAGTAACTTAAAATGTTATAAAGTGAATAATTTAAAATTTAATGAAAAATGAATGATCATTCCATTTTATTTTTATTCCAATTCTTATTAGCAAGAAATCTCCGTTCAATGAAATGTTTTTTCCTTCCACTGCAAATGGAAAGGATCGAGTAATTAAGTCTGTTACAAAACAAACAATATTTATTATTAAATCATAAAAACAAAGGTTAAATGAACGGCTACACTTGAATTTGAAAAAAGTCAATCGAAAAAATTGTTGTGAATCGAAAAGTACAACAATGATTACAAGGAACTCGAACTCAAGTTCAAGAAACCCAGTGAACTGAAAAACGCAAAAAAAGCTGTGCAAAGTTTTTGAATGCCAATGAAGGATATTGGAAGCGATAAATACCGTTTCAACTGATACTATTCTAAGGCTATTGAGTATTATTCTGTGGCAGACAAAATATGGTATTTTTTCTGAGTACTATAATCTGGTATTTTTTTACCATTCTACTTTGGCAAAAATATCGATAGTATCGTCAAGAAAGTATCGATACCTCCGATATTTTAGTCAAAAGTATCGATACCAATATATCGGTATGAGTTTTTCATCAAAAGTATCGATATAAATATCGGTATCGATACCAAAAAAGTATCGATACTCCGATATATCGGTGGTGTCGAGCCGTCCCTAGTACCAAGCTGTCACTTGGTCTGTTTGGAGAGGCAGTCCTGAACGGTTTGGAGGAGCCTGGAGGAGTCCATTCGCCTCTATCCCCTCCCCTTTTCCAGTTCCAGTTTGGTTCTGAACTGGTTCCGGACTGCCTCTCTGAACAGACTCACTGTTTAAATACTAACATGGTCTGCTTTTAACCTTCCGTCAGTCGCGCATTCCCAAACGCAAAGTAGTTCGTGCTGCTGTGCTTACACCACAGTCAATCTCGTTGCGTATTTTGCTCAAAATTTGAAAATTTGACAATCTGAGAGACAATAAATTGAAGTACGCTTGCTTCAGTTAACATTTTTATCCATAAAATTGCAAAACATTGGGTAGATCGTGTAAACTTGAATGAAACAATAAAACCACGGAAAGTCTCATTGTGCAGCTGTCCAAACACTGCTATGTACTCAGCGCAAGCCTTATTCGATGACGCCTGAAGCAAAACCGAATAGCAACTTTTCCGTCGCTCACAAATTGGCGACTCATAATATGAGTCCAAACATATTTTGTTTGGGTGAATTTTCGGAAATTTGGTCATAGGGCAAGCGTTTTCTTCCAAGTGCGGTGAATAACACCGCAGGCGCGACCGGTGCAAGGTTAAACCCTCGTAAGTCTCAAAGAGTTAGGAAATGAAGGGTTACGGGGAAACAACACATCATCGCTAAAAATTAAAGAAAGTAACGTAACTAAATTAAAGAGAAAGTAATGAACCACGGCCAAACAAGTTAAGGTGACAATTTCGTCGAACTTTCATTGTCCAGGCTTCATAGTAGGGGCTTTCATCCAAAATCACTCTTTTCCCTTTCCCAAAGCCTTGTCTGAGCTTCCTAAAGTCAAGCAGTTCGAAATATAGCAACTGTTTCCGTGTTGAGAGAGTACAATACGCTACTCTGAGTTCAGGGTGACGAGAAGAGTATTTTATTTCAAGGATTTTATAAAATTTTAAAGGAGTCTCAGTCGGTTGCTGTTCATTCCTCGTTCCGGGTTAATGTTTCTTCCAAGAACCTGCGCTCAAAGTTTAAATGTTGTACCTAAATTTGAAGTTTTCAACGATTTTTGAAATTCATTAATGCGTTTGCCTGGGGAATTGGAAAACCAAAGGATTGCTGGTGGAATCAAAATCTAACACTAATTGCAGGCAAAATGTCGAAAACCGCTAACTGAACTAAATGGAAGTTAGTTTCCTTCCTAGCCATGGAGCGTGAGCACACCTGCTCTCCTATACTCACCTTGGGTTGGTCCTAAGATTGATAACCCCAGATATCGTTGATGAAAACATCTATAGCATAGTCTTCTGGCATTGCCTGTAAAGCTCGGGGGCTTGGCAATTGAGGACCCAGTTGATTCATCCAACGGCAGGTACAATACCTCCAGACGAGCCTCCTCAGTCATAGCCAATAGCATCTTAACAGGTACTGAGCTGAACGTCGAAGACCATGCAGAGCAGGTCATCCGTGAGCAGAAGGAAGAGAAGGCGAGGCGGAAGCAGCTCAATGAAGAGAAGAGCCAGCAGGCTATGGAACAGCTGGCACCAGCCACACAGCGGACCCTGAAACGCGTCATTGATGGAAATGCCTCACAGAAAATTCCACTTGCAGCAGATAGCCTTGACCTATCCCCCACACAATTTCGAGACACCCTCTGCCTGAGGTACAACAAACCCTTACTCACACTGCGGGGAAGGTGCGATGGCTGTGGGGACGAAATGGATAAGAACCATGCTCTGAACTGCAAAAGAGGGGGGCTTGTCAAGCAAGGTCACGACCAGATCCGGGATGTGGTGGCAGGACTGGCCAGACAAGCTTTCGCTGGGGTGGTTATTGAGCCTGTAATGCGGGAAGGAACAGCAGAACAGCCTGGACTCATTGCTGACATCAAAGTCAACGGAGTGTGGGATAGGGACCGGGCGTCGTTTTTTGATCTCCGCGTTGTTAACGCTGACGCTGATTCCTATTCCACCTGGGACTGGGACACCGTAGCTAGAGAAACAGCTAGGGCCAAGCATCGGAAATACGACCTAGCGGCTGAAGATCTCCATGGCTCGTTTTCGCCTCTAATCACATCATGCGAAGGGGTCCTTCATCAGGAATTCAAGTCATTCTGCAGGAGGCTGGGGGATTGTTTGGTCGGACAAACGGGAAAAACCCCGATCAGTGGTCGCCGAATTCGTCCGCATAAAATTACAAATTGCGACGATTCGAGCTGTGTCCTTGAGGCTTCGAGGTTCACGAAGGCCTCTGAGGCATCAGGGATATGGCGAAAACCAGCAGGCGGATCGTGAGGAGGAGGCTTTGAGGGTAGAAGATGGTGCTCCACTGCCCTTGCAGACCAACTAGTCCAGAAGAGCCATCATCATCTGGGGGAGAGAAGCTCGATGCCCGGCGTGCATCTCACACCTTGTTGCTGGCTGTCACCTCGCAGCAAGCTTGCTTTTGGAACGAAGGCTTTTGTTGTTATTTGTTATCAATATATCTATAGCATATCTACAACCTGCTGTCCAAAAGTACACCTCAAAATCCTACAGGTAGCGTTGCTAACACATTTTCTGGAATGGCGATGATGGAGGTTTTCCCCATGTACCCATCAAATACGTTTTTTGTGTATTTGGACCAACAAACAGCGTTCCTTGGCACGGAGAATAGGTTTTGATGCGTTGAGAAAATCAGGTGATTCTTTGTGGAAGGAGATAATAGAGAGTTTTTGCCACGTATTTTGTGACGACCGTCCGCGTGTAATATCCATGCAACTGTCTGAAAATGGTGACTGCGCATGCGTGACGACTGTACCCTTCATAACCTCACAGTTTTATAACCAGTTTCAATTTACATCGGATGTACCTAGCAGGATTTTGTGTTGTGTTCGACTCCCGTGTTTTGGTTCTCGATTTTAGCTTTCATTTGTAGAACAGTTTCTTTTCCCCGGGAATTATCAAGTTTTTCATCTCTCGAAACAAACTACTTGTCACCAGAATTCTATGATCTTCGATTAAGATCAAGTGAATCCAACGTACACTATTGTTGACTCGGTGCGAATTTTACATTGTTTGAATTTCAATGGAATTTCTGATTAAATGCACCCTTGTTTTTCATTTAATGTTGTTTCATTTACCTATATTATTTATTCATCGACCAACACACCAAACTACAGATCTACAATAAACAGGCGACGGGAGTCAGTTCACGTAAGTAGGTACCATTTAAGATTTCAATTGATAGTTCCGTTTGCTGTGATCATTGTACTTTCAAGTTGAATGTCAAGTTGGAAAAAGTCCTCTTACAACAGTTGTGAAGTTATCTAAAGACAATGAGGAATTTCACCGAATTCTGTTTGTACTTTTCCTGAATAGTTAATGGTGTGGGATAGATGAAAATCGGGCTGATTTCGGAAAATAAGTCTCCTGTTATTTTTGGGAGACAATCACAATTTTTGATTTCAAAACTAACCGGGAAAACGGATGTGAAGCGGGAACGCTTGCTGATTGGGCTGTTCGGATCACCGTCTCCTCCCAGTGTTGCCCATTGGGACGACGAAATTGTGTTTTTAAGAGAAAAGTGATCAAACAAAAACAGGGGAAACCGAATTTTCCCCATCTTGCTTTTTCTATTTTTTCTTCATTTTTTCGATTTCGAACTTTACTGTTTCGTGAAATTTTGCATCTGGGGACTATAGTTTTCTCGATCTCAGCGCTTCAAGCGGCCATAAATGAACTATTCCAGGAAAACGTCATTTTCCTGCGTTTTTTAAACATTCGTATTTTCTAAACTGTTTTGTTTATTCGTAAATTAGGAAGTCCGAGCTGAAAGTTTGCCTTAGGAGGTTTTTCGAGGTGCTGAATCCGATTTTGGGGTCAAAAATAGGAAATTCCAACATGGTGAAATTCCTCATTATGCTACAGACGTGTTGTTAGACAAACAAGGAACCAGTAGATACTGCAAAATCTGTAGTTAAGAAGTTGGTATTTGAGACCCAGAAAAATGCAGTACAAACTCCAGAAAACCTAGGTTTGTGGTGTTCACTAGATAGGTAACTACCCATTTACATTAGGTGAATACGATCAAAATCATTAGTAGGTAGATTTTTTTTTTAATGGCAATGTTGGGTCAGAAAAGGATGTAAATAGGTATCCAAGTAGTAATAGATTTGTTCAATACGGCAAATCGCCGAATATTCCAAATTTCATTCTGAAAAACTAATCTCGAGAATCCCCGGAGTCTCAATCAGCTGATCGCTTTCGGCCATTTTCTAGTGACTTCACAGGTTGGTAGCTGTTTAGCGTCACTTCTAGAGTCCGCACCTTGTTTTGTGATGACTCGAATCCACCAAAAAAGTTAGCATCTGCGTCTGCTGGCCCCATCTGTCTCGAGTCATCACAATCTCAAGTCGTCGCGCCTGACCTGGCGAAAACTCTAATATCTCTCTTGCCAATGCCTCAGCTGATGATTCGATTTCGAATTTGGACTTTCTTATAAGGGCATAAAAGTAAAACATCGATATTTGTATTCTATGAAGTACATATAAAATACTTTGCTGGAGTGTGAGCTGACCTAAAAGGATTGCAATTTCGTAAAGGGGACTGAAGTTAGTAGTTATGACAGGTATCTACCTACTTTAATTTATTTGAATACAAAATTATTCAAGTGTAATACATAATCAAAAAAGAATTGTTAACTTACAGGAAAGGAGTTATAAAACAGCAGCTGTTATCTTAACCTAGTAAATGCACCTTCATGTACAATGTCTTATTGATGAAGCACTCGTTGCGACCACGATTATTATAGTAGCCGTAATTATTATATGCCTGAACTAACATAATTCAGTTGTTGAAGTGGCCTAGCGGTAATGATAGATATAATTAACATGAAATTAATCTCGGGAGAGCAATGAAATTGTGGTTGTTAAATAGGGTTAGTTCTGCTAGTTATAAGAATACAATTATTGTTGTACCTTATTGGAGAATCCGTTGTAAGTCTACGGCCTGATGATGATGTTCTCACATTGAAACACCTCAGCTCCCGCACTCGACTCGCTAGTTACGACGGATTTCCCAGTAAGGTACGTAAAACACAATTGAAATCGTGGATAGATGAATAACACCCTGCTTTGCACCTAAAAATAAATATATTGTACAAACCCAAAGGTGGATTTGAATATGTTTTTACAAAACTTCAAGCAACTAGTATACATTAAACACGAATAAAAATTAACGACAGGGCACCTATTTTGATATACTCATCCCAATCGTTCCACAGAACTTAACTAAAGCACCACCATAAAAGCAGGTAAGTTTCCTCCACAAAACGTAATCTCAAAAAACATGAAGGGGTTTCGAAATAAGCAACCTCACAGTGTTATTTGTTCAGAATTATTAGAGTTTTTACAAGCAACTTATACAGACAGGCCTGTGGCAACTTCTCAAGGAGCCATGGATCCACGAGGGGCCCGTGACCTTGACCAGACCACAAGTGCCAATGAAATGGGGAATTTGCCTCACATTTTTTAATTTTTTAAGATTCTACCTACTAGTTTATCAAGCATTATTAGTCTTCATCTTCTCTTATTTAGTTTCTGTATTAGTTAGTTTCATGATTTGAATCACATTATTCGAGTGGCCATTTGACTGGATCGTTTTGTGTGGCTGCGCTTAGTTGTTGTTGTTGTTCTGCGGTACAATCTCAGAGTTATTTTCGCATAATTTTTTTTTCCGTATGACGTCAACAATATTATTTGATTTTAGCAATGTTTTGAAACAGAGGCTTCACTAGTTTAGGCATTTTCTCCTAGTGTAATTTTTTTCCCTTGGTTGTTCCTGATGTTAAATGTTATTCTAGGGCCCTATAATAAGATTTGACTTGGAATTCCATAACCTAAAATTGAGGCAAATTCCCCATTGCTTTCCTATCGCCTCCCATCTTGAACAGCCTCCTGGTACTTGTCACATGCCCTACCCTAACCATGGAAGAAGGCAGGAGAAAAGCTCAGTCAACGTTAAAAAACGCGACGAACCCCCCCCCCCCCACTTCAAGCCCAACCTCTAGGTGGCGAAAATAGTATACCACTCGGTCGCTAGAGCACAGCTTCATCACTCCTGCTCATTCCCGCGGGTTTTCAAAAATTGCACCTCATCAATATTACTTGTGGAGTAAAATTTTGGACGCTCTGTCCTCTATACTCCTTTCAACGTTTTAAAAATTGGCAAATGAGGATTGAAGACCAATCAGGTTCTGGCCACCCTTCAACATCAAGAACTGACGACAACGTTGATAAAATCGACATCATGATTCGCGAAGACCGTTGTCGAATGGTTGATCAATTGGTTGAGATGTCTGGGAGTTTAATCCAGAGAATTTTATCGGAGAATTTGTGCATGAGAAGGGTTGCAGCCATATTTGTCCCACGCCTTCTCTCAGACGAGCAAAGCTACAGCAATCATTGCCCTGTCTGTGAAGCAGTTTCCTACGAAAAATGGCATGACACCGATTGTTTACTCCCTCCTTTTCACCTGATCTCGCACCCCGCGTTTTTGTTTTGTTCCCCCGACTCAAAAGGGACTTGATAGGAAAACGATTTTCGGCTGTGGAAGATGTGAAACAAAAATCGCCGGATGGCCTTAAGCCACTGGGCTGAAAGCTGAATGTGGGAGCCCGAGAAGCGTTCTGATTGGTGGAGCTCCAGGACGTAGTTATAGCGGAAAGCAACAGACAGCGTTCATGATCACTTGTTCCCAACCTCATCACAACAAGTCACCTTGTTTATCACATATTTTTCTCCTTGGTGCGTTACTGGCCACATCTAAGTAATTAATTTGATAACATTTAGTTATATTCGCGATATGTACGAGAAATTCGAGCGATTTTCAATAATACACTGGGTTTCAAACGTTTCTATAGGTGGAAGTTGTCGATTAAACATTTGAACAACTGGCGATAGGGACAACAACAATTGTATGTGGAACTCGGAAAATACCTTTCGCCTCGATTGGATTTTCTAAGTAATTTTTGCAAACCTAAATGATGATGAAACGAAAAGTTATCAATTTCTAATCATTTGAAAAGAAGCGGTATGAAGAGAGTGTGTCCTCTCCCCCCACCACTTCCATAGTAGTTCCTCAATCCTATCTGAAAGTAGGTGGCGCAACTGACGCAGCCTCAAAAATTCTTGCACACCATTTTAACGTTGGCTTTCTTCTCTGTTAACTTGTCTGTTACTCTGTGCCTTAACTCTCTCTTAACTCTCTTAACTTAATAAATAAACACTCTCAACGCGGGTGATGTCATATGACATCATGCCTCCTTTCGCCCCTTACGGGTGATGTCATATGAGATCATGGCCCTCCTGAATCAGGCCCCCATATTTCAGCCTCGCAGGAAATGTTCGAAGGGGTGTAGAGGTCTCGTAAGGGTTTGTTTTCGTTCTTTAGTTCCTCACCAAAACCAGAGAGTGCGTCGTTTTCACATTGCTATTTCGTAGCGTTCAGTGTCAGTTCAAAGTCGTCGGTCGCCATTCTCTGTTTGGATCGTGTTTCAGTGAGTATATTTCATCATTTTCAGTGTATTTCATCATTGTAATTCGGTGTATGTACGATGTTATTATGTTCTTGAACATTTTACAATCATTGTAGTGTCTGAAAATCAGAACATGGGCCTAGTAACTTGGAACTTCTCCACATACCACTCTATTTCACGTGTCCCGCAAATCCTGTAGGAGGGTGTCAGCTGGTTTTTGAGCCCGTGTTGAGAGTGTTAAGCTCATCACATTAAATGAATTCAAAAAAATGTTTTGAACAATAAAAGACGCGATTGGAAAAGTGTGTTGCAGTCAGCAGTAATTACTTTGAAGGTGATCAAAATTTGGTGTAAAAACATTGAAAAATGAAGAAGTTATGACGAAATTCCGGTTACTTTTGGGTACCCCCTCGTACATACCTACTGTTACTCCTTTTCTCTTGGTATCTCATTTCTATAACTACCTAGGGTGGAGTGGGGTAAATGTGGAAATGGGGCAAATGCGGAAATGGTTTTGAAAATGGCGCCATTTGAGCGCCTTGCCTCGGAAACCTTCTCAATGTGTACCTACCCAGTTATGTTGGTAACCCTTACCTGGCGGAAAAGGCGGGCTCTCGCCAGTCAGCTGCTTATTCCTAACGTTATCCTGACTCACTAGTGATTAGCTCTCCAGACGAGTGGCGGGTTTTTGCCAAGAAATAAGTTTTCCATGAGGTGCAGTGGGGCAGTAACGTCTGTTCTATCTTGAAACCTCTTTACATGAGTCAGTTTAACAGTTTTCATTATGAAATCGTTTATATCACGATCATTTGTAGAAATGATAACATGGGTTGCAGTTGCCCCAGCAAAATTGCAGTATGGGGTAAATGCGGAAGTACAAAATAAGCACCCTATAACAACTATTAGACTGAGTTACCTGTCTGTTCTAGGACAAAAATTGGAGATGAACCTTTAAAAATACACATTTTGTTTCCTACACGTTGAATTTCTTCATTTTCCTCTCCCACTTTCGAAATCAGGCCTCAAGGGAAAATTATTCACTCAAGAAAGAGTCATTTGAAAGATAAAGTGCAAACCAGTTGGCGCAGGAAAGTTCATTTTGGTCATAAAAAAGTGGAGGAGAAAAAAATTAAATATAGCGTTCTGTTCGTATTGAAATGGGCTTTGTTTGCATTTACCCCATTAATGCAACTAAATGTTTTTATGGGATTCGCAGGCCGTTTCCGCATTTGCCCCGATTAGTGGAGCAAATGAGAAAGTTGGTCGGAATTTTAAAAAACACAGTTTGGACCATGAGAAGTAAATCTTTTGTACAATTTGAAGAGTGCATCGTAATCTACGTAAAATAAGCTACTCATTAATAAAAGAGCGTTTTCAAAGGAAAGTTACAGAGGATCAAAGTTGAACTATTGAAATTTTGGGTCGCAATTGCCCCACTCCACCCTATATGATAGTTGTAGAGGACATAGCATACAAAATCGTATCCCGCAAGTAATATTACTATGTTTTCCTTCGCCACCAAGAGGTTGCGCTGAAAGTAGGGGGTGATTTTTGGCATATTTTTTTTACATTGACTAAGCTTTTCTCCTATATTCTTCCGTACACTAACCCTCGCAAAATTCTATCCTATCCAGGTTGGTATATGCCAATCTTTCCAGCAAAGTGCACAAAGCTGTCACTTAAGGTACTTGGTATCGTCCCTCGGGATAGCATACTTAGTCAGAAATCTCAATGGAAGTAGATAGCTTGTTGGAAAAACATTATGTGACCTTGCTAGGGAAAATGGAGCTTAACTTGCCTAAGGTCCAAACAAGAGTTTTTATTTTCGTACTTTTCTGAACCGAACAAAAACATTTCTTTTTCAGATTCGTTTTCCATCACTTAACAATGAAAAGATTTGAATATTTGACATCTGATATAATATCTGCTGGAAAGTCGACTTGGCATGGCTGGGAGAATCTGATCTCTCAACAACTTTATACCGGTCAATCACCTCGGCCATTCCTGCAGCTGGTCGGCTGGCTATCATGCCCAGCGGGATTGTCTAGTTCCTACTCCTTCCTTTATATGATGAGTATTTATGTAGGTATGAAGGTACCAACAGCTTGAAAGATACGTACCTATGAGTATTATTTCTCGTGAGTACATGCTAGCGGTGATGTTTCCAATGTCATGTATGGTTGAAAATTTAAAACAGTTAAAGAACCTTCAACATTTCAAGCACTCAAGTTGATGACCTAATATTACAAGAAAATGATACTTAGCAGGTTCCAGACACCTACATGAAGTGTTGTCTTCAATCATTCGTTGGTAAGTAATGCCAAACAAGCATTCACGGGATTTGTGCAAGAAAAGATGGTTTTTCATAGCTATCCCAGTACAACAGAGGTACAGGATTGATTATTCAGACTGCACTGAGGTGTCTCTAAGGATGATTCGCCCTCGACAATCATAGATTTTCACCCTTCATCTTTCAACAAAAAGCTGAAACCTTTAATAAACAGTTTCGTCCAACTTGTAATATTTGGTAATTTTAAAATCTGAATAAATCGACAAGGACCACCAAAATGAGCAAATTTGTTGTCCATGGAACAAGTCATTAGAGGTGTGTCGGTACAGCTGTACCGTGCAACAATATAGGATGAATTTCAGATTGAAATTCACCTTATTGCTCATAATTAGTCAGAGGAGGGTGTGACGACCCTACCCCTTCAAACCAGTGATTAGATCAGCCGGCCCGAAGAGGATGTCGATTCATATCTCTATGAATCGGATATCTCTAAAGGCGTAGCTCCAACAAATCGGGAACAAACCAATTGGTTTGTCCCGTATAAAATGTAGGGTCGTCACACTCCTCTCCCTAAAACATACTTCTGGGTTTCAAACAGAAGTATGTTTGAAAAAAGTCAAAGGGACTGAAAAATAGTATGAAGTCCAGGAAAGGACATCTGGAAGCTTCAAGGGAATTCCTCCATCGTAATGGTACTATTCAAAAATAAGAAGAAGAAGAAGAATGCCACGAATGGGTCATTTATGCCACGAATGGGCCATTTATACATAAAAGAATAAATCAATGGAACTGAGGAGAAAGCAAACTAAATAAAGAATACGAACGGCGAAACATTCAAGTGTAATGATTGAAAAGGCAAACTTAGAAAAGGCTTATATAAAAGAAAAACGTAATTGAAATTAATAAAATGCCAGATTGGCAAAGCCTAACAAGGGAATGAGTTTAATTGCCGGATTGGCGAAATGAATGAATTTAATATAATTTAATAATATAGAGATTCCTTCTGGAATTCTCTTTGGGTGATTCCTTCTGGAATACCCAAGAAAAAGTGGAGGGGAAATGATGAAATAAATACAGTGCATTTCCACCAAACCACGCTCTGCTACCATGCAACAATACAGGATGAATTTCAGATTGAAATTCACCTTATTGCTCATAATTAGTCAGAGGAGGGTGTGACGACCCTACCCCTTCAAACCAGTGATTAGATCAGCCGGCCCGAAGAGGATGTCGATTCATATCTCTATGAATCGGATATCTCTAAAGGCGTAGCTCCAACAAATCGGGAACAAACCAATTGGTTTGTCCCGTATAAAATGTAGGGTCGTCACAACCGGGACTGTGGAACCGAGTATCAGGTTGGAACGGTTCCACGCAGTGACAAAAACTCGACCCTTACAGGTCCAGTTCCACGGACTGATAAGATATCTTGAAATGGCTCTGGACCGGGAAGAGATCATTCTGATTGGTGAGGATGGAACTGGACCGGTAAGGATGGAACCGGACCGATAAGATATTATGGAGAATGGTTCAATGGCTCTGGACCTGGAAGGGTTTTGGACAGATAAGCATGGATCTTGTTCTCAGTTCTGTTCCATGTTGTACCTGGAAGCGCCCTTACACTTTCCATGGACTGAGAATGGTTCATAGAATGGCTCTTCTGGACTGGTTAGCATGGAAGTTGTCTCCAGTATTATTAATTTATTATTCTCATGTTAAGTTCTTAAACTGCAACGTCATTATTCTTTCCTTGAATTGTTTGGTAACTATTATTTATAATAAATTGCCTCTTTTGTAACACTTGTTCAAATTCCTTCCTTTTAGCGAATTTTCAAGGAAAATGATGCTATTGTATTGCAAGTTGAGATCATAAGCATGGAAGAAGGGCGATAGGGATTTGACTGCCTGCTTCATCCATGCCATGTGAGTGGGCTTCGATCGCCTGTACCGGTAATTTGGAACGGTTACATCTTTGTCACCGTAACCGTTGGAACCGTTCCAGGGAAATACCTGGACTGACACACCCCTACAAGTCATCCGACTTATACATACTTGTACCTAAGTCACTGTCACGTGTAGTCATAAATGAAGTTGGTGAATCAGTCGTCATTGAAATGGGGCTGAAGCTTTTCAGAGAGCTTTTCCACGATACAGTATGTGGTGATATGCCCACCCTCAAGTTTTCCATGTATTTGTCGATCCATTTTTGACCCAACTCCGGACGGGAACCGGCGATTCCTCCCTGACCTCCAAAAAGAATGGTGATTCCTCCCTGCCAAACTGATTGCCTTTCCTCCCAGTTGCAATTCCTCCCCCTATGCGATCCTTCCCTTATTCAGTTCCTCCCCACCCAGGTATAGGTCAGTATATAGGACTAATTCCTTTATTGTATGTAGAATATGGTGTCCCTAATTCTACGACTTTTGTTATTTGAAGTTTTTACCCCCTCATTTGGTCGCCAACATTTTTCCTGCGTCTCGTTTCCTCCGACTGAAGGTTGAGAAGGTCTGCTGAAGCTCATTTTTCACCAGGAAATCTCTGTTTCAGTTGATTCAAACATTTCTTTGGCCCGCTCTCCTCATCCAATTGAATTCAAATTTTCACCAGAGCTTCAGCAGACCTTCTCAACCTTCAGTCGGAGAAAACGAGACGCAGGAAAAATTTTGGCGTTTTCGTAATAACCTGTTTTTTTGTGGTTTTAATATTATCAACTTAGGTGGAGATGCGGTATGTGTTAGCATTGTCCGAGGATGACCAATTTTTGTGTGGGGTACTTTGGTACCCAATTGAACAAATTGAGGGGCTAAGACTTCCAGTTTTCGAAGATTTATTTTAAAAGGCCATACACGGGACCCCCTAATGTACAATGCATAAAATGTACCAACATGCTCAATTTTTTAAGGATATGTTCAAAAGTCCTCCCAAATTTCCTGGAGTTTGACAAGCAATGAGTTGCCGGATCCATTTTTTTTTTTTTTTTTTGCTTTATCCTGGGCACTGTACTTTTGGTAAGGCAGGAAAAAAAGTATTGGTAGTTACCTACGCAATATCGGAACAACGGCAAACCTTATGTACTTTTTTGATAGATGATTAAAATGCAACGAAGTATATGCGAAAAAAACAAATCCTGTGTTATCCTGATTTGATATTGACAAGAAATCAGCAGAAAGTTAAGTTTGTTGAGTTGTTCTTCTTTCATTTTAGCTGTTGTGTCGGAGGTCATGACGGGCAGGTGTGAGTTGTAGTTGTGAATTGGTACTAAACGCGTATGGACAGCTAGGGAGTTCCGAACGGTTCTCATCCCCTCCCCAGTCAGTTCTGTCTCGGACTAGTTCGATCCTGAACTGGTTCTGGACTGAGTGTCCAAACAAACCTATAGTTATTGCCCGGTGTCTACAGGCCACATTAGACTTACGTCACTGTAGGCATCAGATTACAAGAAGTTTAAGGGATGCAAGAGGTAACAATTTTTTTGGAGAGTTATTTCCTAAGGGCCTCTTAAATTATTTTCAAATTGTTCGATCTCACTAAATGTTGTGAAAGTCACTCACCCAGGATGCCAACAAAGCGGGCATCAAAGCCAAATTGGTATCTCTGAGTTCTCAGACTGGAGAGTGAGAACTTCATTTGGAGAATAGAATCCATTTCACTTTTGCCCTGGTTGCTCCATCAGGATTCACTGGGTTTCTGGATGATTCAAATTCCAAGTCCAAGTCTCCCAGACTGGATTTTTATAGAAAGATGAAGGGAGGACATCTGTGATTGTCAAAGGCGAATCATCCCTAGCGACACCTTACTGCAGACTCCCAGTATAGTGAAACCCCGCAATCGCATCTACTAAATTAGATGATAGAAAAATATAATGCACTTTATAACATGTAAGTATACTTATCGGTACCTAGCATTACGTTTATATATTTCTTATTCATTTTTGTAGGAGCGTATAAATGGAGTAACCAAAAAAATTGAATTTTTTATATGAGTAGATTGATGTTATTGTAGTTAGAAGAACACGTCAGTGCAAAGCTTGTAAAAATATTCTACGTAAACTTAGACAGAGGAAAAATTAATGAGGATAACATACGTCAAAGGTTATAAATCTTAGCAGATAAACATTAATACTCTGATGGCAGCACCGATGAAACCTGCATAATAATCTAACACAGTTTAGTTTGTACCGTTCGAGAAACCAAGGTTACCAATAACCCGGGGGTTTTAAGCAGGGTTTAAAATAAGTGCTGTTAAACAACACTCAACCATAGTTTATTCCTGTGAAGTTGTCACAAATGTTTCTAGAACTGATTCGGAAGAATGATCAATCAGGACTATGGGAAATTCCAGTGAGATTGAAAATCAGGTTGGCATTCAACAAAAGAGACAACCACGGGTGTCTCAGTCAGTCGCTGTTTGCTCCTCGTTCCGGGTTAGTACCTCCCTAAATTACAAGCGCTAAAACTTCAAAAGTTTTACCTTAATTTGAAATGTTTAAGGATTTTTCAAATTCATAAGTGCAGCAGTCTAGGGAAATGAAAAACAAAGAGATGGAATCATCAAAATTGAACAATAATTTATTGCCTGAGAAAAATTGAATAAACCTAACTGAATAAACAATTTTTTCCGTTTATTTAATTAAAATTCTAAAATTTAATTGAATTCGACAAGACCATCCATCATTTGTCGATCTCGAAAAAGCGTTCGATCGGGTACCATGGAGGGAGCTGTGGAGAGCCTTGGAGAGTCGTGGTGTCGACCCAGGCCTCATAGCAGCAATACGAAGCTTCTACACTGAGTGCAGGAACTATGTGAGAACCTCCAACCAAACTTCCAGGGAGTTCCGCACCTGGGTGGGTGTGAGGCAGGGTGATGTGCTGAGTCCGATCCTCTTCATAACGCTCATGGACGACGTGATCAAAAGCTGCAAGGCTCGAACGCATCGGTACAGCCCTGGGCACTACAGGTTGTCTCCCGTCAAAGTGGGTGAACTCGCTTTTGCTGACGATGTGGCGTTGGTGGCCAGTTCAGAGGCCAACCTGCATCGAAACCTTAATGTATGGGTGGAGGAGTTGGAGAAGAGAGGAATGAGGATGAGCCTGGATAAAACTAAAACAATGATTGTCTCTCGAAACAAGCAGAGCCACAAGATTATCGTGAGAGGTACTCAGCTGGAGCAAGTGGCAGAGTTCAAGTACCTCGGAGCTGTATTCCCAGAGGACGGGAAAATCACTACTGAGGTGAACTCCAGAATTGCCGCAGGAGGCAGGCTCTTCTACGCCCTCAACAGACAGTTCATCAGCAAAAAAGAAATTTCAAAAAAGGTGAAGATGACTGTCTATAGAAACACTTATGTCCCCATCCTCACATACGGCTGTGAGACTTGGTCCCTCACTGAGAAACATTTCAGCTCGATCCAAACCCAGGAGATGAGGTATCTTTGTAGAGTGGAGGGAAAGACAAAGCGGGACCGCATCAGGAACAAAAAATTCCGAACAATGCTCGATGTGCAGCCGCTCTCCCACACTATCAAGTCGGCCCAGCTAAGGTGGGCTGGACACCTCTGGAGGATGGACCCAGATAGGCTTCCAAGAAGAGTATTTGATGCACGACCCCAGGGACGCAGACCCAGGGGAAGAAGAAGACGGACTTGGGTAGATAATGTTGAAGAGTCGCTGAGGTCAAGAGGTCTCACTATCGAACAGGCCAAAAAGACGGCTCAGGAGAGACCAAGATGGCGATCTCTTTGCGCCACCTCTACACCCTAGGGTAACGAAGAGGACGACTAAGTAAGTAAGTAAGTAAGTATTTAATTAAATTAAATTTCAAAAATCTTTAAAAATTTCAAATTTCGGTACGTTTACAGTTTTAGCGCCTGTGATTAAGGAAATACTAACCCGGAATGCGCGACCGACTGAGACCCCCTTAACCCTTCAGTAGTCATGGCTGATCTGACAGATAGCGCGAAGGTATTTTTTGTTCCTCCACAGATAAGGTTGGCGGACCTGCGCTGTCCTTCTTTGTAGCTACCTGTTTGAGGAAGGGGAGGGTTTAGTGTTGTGTCGTTCCCAGTGACGTTTGTCAGTGGCGCATTTGCTCTGAGACGCTCTGTGGCGCACATACAAAATTTGTATGTGATTTGCTATTCAAGTCTGATTTATAGTAAAAATATCGTGTTATACCTAGTAAGTTATGTTATAAGAGTTAAATACCAAAAAGAAAAACGCTAAAAAAGAAAAAAATGGAAATTATCAAGATGAAAGAAAGGTCCTGGTTCCTCTAGGTTTTACAGTTAAAATTAGTCATAAATTAATTTCTTAGATTGTTTTCTACTATTTTCTGTCTCTAAAATCATGAATGCACTTAGTATCAGTTGGTTAAACTCAAATTTGAACAAAAATGTAAGTTTCTACAAATTTGATCTATCAAATCTCCGCAACAAATATGACCCGTAAAAGAGCAGCGACTACTGAAGGGTTAAATCCAGTTGAGGTGAACTTTTCAAGCTGAAAGGACTAATTTTCAATGCCAGCTATCCATACATTATAGGTCTACCAGAGAAACTTTGCATCCCTTTGGCGCATTCTGCTGGAGAACATAGAACTACTTATCTCTTATCATCAAGCAAATTCCCGTGCACAAGATAATTTTTCGGGAATTTCTCCCCTCAAAAGTGACAAGATTTCCCTCCTACTGTAGATTGAAATTCGTGCATTTCGAAATCTGTTTTGAAGCCTACTTCCAGTATAATTTCCCTGTCAAGTTATCACCATTGAAGGTTGACTCGATCGTTAGTTCATGGATCCGCCACCTAGGGGGCACCACACGGATGCAAAGTTTCTCTGGTAGACCTATAGCAGCGTTGCACTTCAGTGGCGCCATCTACATACATAGTCAGTGCAAGTATTTTCATGGCATTTAAGGGGGTCTCGGTCACTGAATTAACGGTTTTCCCCTTTATCTCTGTTTATTAGGTATCTATGTTGTTTAGTGTCTTTAGAGTTCGATTGATGATTCCAGTGGCAATCTTTTAGTTCTTCAAATCCCAGGTAGATGCATTAATTTCAAAAATCTTTGAAATTATCAAATTTAGGTACAACTTTTTACTTTTGCAATTTTACTGTAGAGATTAGACAAGTACATGGGTGTAAAGACTAAAAAAATGAGAAGAATGCCACAAGAAATCTGGAAATTAGGTGAATATTTCAAGAAAAGTGGGAAAAACGGACAAGCAATGGGACAGCTGGGGGAGGGGGGAGGCACTGTGGGTGATGGGTGGGAATGTTGCTCCTTCAGGGAGTGGGAAGGGGCAATTGAGCCCCTGTTTGTAAGAGATTAGACTAACCCTGAATGAGGAAGGAACGGCGACTGACTGAGACCCCCTTGAGCGGCACAAAGGAGCTTTTCCGATATTGTTCTTGACTGGCACTTAACCATTTATACAAGTTGCAATCTTCAAACATCAATGTCTGCGTTTTTGCACGCTAAAGTTTTTCAAAACCCACTGGAGTTCGCCAATCAGTCCTTTGCACTTTAATCGAATGGAAAAAATAATTAGTGGCACCTATCATACAAACGACAGAAATTCTACAACTACATTTTTACGGTCATTTTTCCTGCAAAATGTTCAATCAACCACTTGGAACTGACTATTTTTCATTATCACATAGCTGGTGCAAAACACAACCTATAGTTTTAACATTTAAAGATAATCTTGAAATGAGATATTGCAATTAAAAGGTCAAAAGTATTTACATATAAAAATATCAAAATTTGACGAGCTAAATTTACTCGCTTGTAAATCTAGAAAGAAACTAAAATAAATGAAAGCACGTTATTATTGTTTGCACGATGTATTCTTCGAGATGGGATGCGGACTGATAAACTGCTCGATCTGAAAAAAAAAAATTGTAAAATAGCTTCATTTTTCTTGACATTTTGTTAATAAAATACATAAATTCAGCATGATTTGCAGAAAACTCTCTACTGTGTAATAATCAGCAGCGTTAGTCTTCGAAAATTTGCTAAAAGTAAATTTAGAGAATTGGACTTTGATTTGGAGAATTCGGTCCACAATTAAGTAGGACCTAAATTTTGACAACAAATTATCTTTTGCAAGAAACCTCGGCATCAAGTTTAGAATTTTTGTATGGTAGTCATTGTGGCTTGGAAAGGTCTCAGGAGTTTGCAGGTACCCGATCCACTCAGTCAATCCTAGTGTCGAATTTTTGCTTCCTTAACAAGGTAAGCATTGTGTTTATTTTTCAAGGGGGGTGATTGTGATCGCGTCCGAGATTTTCTCACGTGTTCCCTGGATATCCTCTTTTCGGAGAGGAGAACTAAACGATCACTATTTTCGCCAAAAGCTTCGCTGCCCACTAGAAGCAACTTAATGAAGCGGAATAAGACCGCTGCCAATGTAAACCGTCTTTCTAAAGACGACAACACCCCAGCATTCCGGGTCGCCATCCCAGAGCCTTTCGCGCAAGATTCCAACTACCCTCCCTTCTCTTCTATATGGGTACCGAAGTGCATTATGCCTCCCTCTCCTGTACCCCCTTAATGTTAGGGCACCGGCTCATGCCTCTGACAGGAGTAGAGCGGTTAGGGAGCAGGTACAAATTCTCTGCTTCCGGGCCTGTTACCTGGTCGGGCTTCTGGGGATAGCAGTAAGGCCGTAAAAGGCTCATTACTCATCTCAAATACCAGTACCACGGGCGAGGGGAGCCCCAGGCTACAGATGCGCTGACCTCGGTCAAAGCATCACCTGCCTGCCCCTCAGTAGAGGTAGGATTCGTGGTGGTCGTGGTTGAGCAAACCCTACTTCATGGGCTTGTACCAAGAAGGCTACAAGGGGAGAGATGGCCTCCTCAAGGGCTTGCCCCTTGGAGATTTCTCCCAGCATGTTAGTTCTGTTATGAACTCGGGCACCAACCTGTCTAGTTGGTAGAACCTTAGCTAGAAGGTTCTACCTTACCTGTGGTGTTAATACAAACAGGTATCTAGAGGAGCTGACAGTCATGACTATCTCCCCTAGGGCTCTCGTGTGGTGAGTTCCTTCCACTCCCTCGATCACCCTTCTAGGGTTTTCGGGGTTTCATCTATCTGCTTGCAGATGGAGGGGGTTGCGAAATCCAGTTTGGATCGGCTCTCCCAGAAATCAAATAGTACCCTCCCTTCTCGTACGATCTTGACCTGATCGGAGACATATCTAAGAGCTCCGCCTTACCAGCTGAACTGAGGGCAGCCGCTATTCAGACCATGCAGGAACGCTACCCCCCAAGCGAGTGGCTGCATGTGTACACGGATGGGTCTGCTGATGGAGCCGTAAAGAATGGGGGAGCCGGCATCTACTCGGCGATCTTTGAGATCAGTGAGCCTGTTGGTCTTAGGGCATCCAACTTCGACGGCGAGATCGTTGCTGTACAGCTAGCCGTGCGGGAGGTGGAGAGACGAAGGTTGGAGCGGGTGGTCATATTTGTAGACTCCCAGGCCGCCATACTCGCGCTTGGCACCCTGCGGCCCTCAGTAAGGTCGCAGGTGATAAGTGACACACTGCGGTCGCTGCAATCAGTGCGGGAGTATGGCGGAGTCTGTCACCTACAGTGGATTCCAAGCCATTGTGGTGTCAGAGGGAATAAAAAAGCGGACCGGCTAGCAAAAGAAGGTGCCAGGAAGGCTCAGCCAAATCCGCCTAGGACTCTGCACACAGTCAGACGGGAGATTGCAGCCGCAGAAAAATGTTACAATAAGAACACCATGGAAGAGGCGAGCGCTGGGAAAGACTGGGAGATCCTTGCAACAGAGGAAGGACATATCCCTGCTTTTCTCCCACGGCGAAAGTCGGTAGCCCTGTTCAGGATGATTATCGGCCACGACTACCTGCAAAAGCATTTGTATAGGATAGGAGTAGTCGACTCGCCAACGTGTCCCCTGTGCAGCCTGGAGGAAATGGACGCCCGGCATATCATGGAGTGCCCGGCACTGGAAGAGATAGGCGGGATTGAGCCAGGAGAAGTAGCATGTGAGAAATATTGGGCAGCGAGACGTCTGATGAACGAGACGGGCGTAGGATGAAAAAAAAAATTTTTTTTTCAAGGTTGGAAAAAAAAAGTTCACCAAAATTAAAATTTTGGTTCCGTGTGTCTGTCGGTGTGTGAATGAAATTCTTGTGAAAAATGAATTCGAAGTTTTTGTCCGATTTCGATGACATTTTCAGGGATTGTGCGGGTTGGCGCGTAGATGGTCCCCATGAAAATCATCACCGCCAGACTGATAGTAGCCGTTGCGCATTCGCACAAATAAAATTCTTGTAACTGCCGTAATTTCCACCAATTTCGTTCGAATTTGAAGAAATTTTCAGGATTTGTGTAGGATGACGTGCAGATGGTCCTCTATGAGGGTAGTGCAAGGTACTTCAGATATTGACTTTTTGAGATTATCTACTATGCATATGAGAGAGAGAAAGAAAACATGCATTTATTACAACAACAAAAATCACAAAATAATTATAAATAACATGAAAATTGGCAACGGGCCAAGCCGCCTGCCAAAGTGTCGCCTAATGATTTTGATTAGATTTTTAAAATTAAAATTCTAACATACTTTCTATATATCTATATGATAATTTATTCGGTACAATTTGTTTATTATTATACGGTTCCTAATCTTTCAGTTAGCTTTCCTCCCCGTCAAACACCCTAACCAGGTCTGATCTGTAACCCCAGGCGGAATGACGGAATCTGGCAAGTTGCAGCCACCTTGAGCCATTCAAGACGCACAGGAGAGCCTCACGACTCAGCCTGACAGGGCAAACAGCCAAAAAAGGCTCCAAGTTGTCTGATTTCCCCCGTGTTGCAGAGTAAAACAGATCGTAAGTCGTGTATTAAGTTGGAACTACAAGGCATATGATCATTTACACAATCGGGTTATGGATACGAGGAAGCTATGTGCCACACCCACTTGGCAGACGTTTTCGGTTTATTCTTTTCAATAATGAACCTTTGGGATCGACCAAGAAAAAATTTATTTCCCCCCTCCCCCCAAAAAATTTGTTGGTTTACTTTTCTAGGTACGTAGAATCCGAAAATCGAATAAAAAAAATTTCCGTCCGTCCGCGGCTTTCCTTAGTTCCCATGTACCGATTTTGATGTAATTTGGTATATAAGCTCCATTTGGGGTCTAGTTGTGCCCCGAAGCTTTTGGTTGATGAAGATCACTTCTAAGGGTTGAAATTTTGAAAACGCCCTAGCTCAAAAAATTTTGGTATAAAGGTATTGTTTTTTCATCCATTTATGATAGCATTGAATTTTTAGACTCGAATGAGACCACCCGGAGCTCTGTAGGACCAACCGTTCGCTCCTTAAGGGTTGGACGTACGATAAATCAGAAACACGAGTGTGAATCGCTAAAGATGCCTAATCTCTGTTCAAATTTTAACTGACCAAAATGCGATCGCTGTTCGTTTCTTCGAGTTGTACTCAGGTTTGCGTCCTTAGCAGCCATTTTTTTTAATTGAGTGTGAAGCGTTTATTTCATTAAATTAAACTTGAATGTGAAGCGAAATTAGGTTGGTAGGTGGTGGCAATGGCAAAGTTGTGTTCTTTGCAGGCGAGTGATCTATCAGAAAAATAATACAAATTTGTGTAATAATTTGCAGCGTTTTTGACATTTTATGTCTTTACTATGGCAAATAAATGAAACTTGCATACAAGTCTGCAACGCATTAGGACATTTCATGTCTTTCCCCTCCCTCCTTCTTCCCTTCCATCTTCTAGCAATCTTGTCTTCCTCTGTGAATTACATTTTTTCAATATAAAGAAAACAAAAATGTAAGGTTGACATGGATTTGTTTACAAACCTAAATGGAAAAGTTTAGGAGCTATAATCATATAGGTACCTAACTACCTCACTTCTAAGAATCATAAATGCTTGCATACGAGTCTGCAACACATTGGGACATTTTCTTCTGTGTATTCGAGCCAGACTACATCACCTACTCCAGTAGCGTTGTTGTTCATGTCCTAACGAGACAAATTTCAGCTTCCTACGGTTGATAGGAAAGAAGTTAGCTTCAGTAGCCACTCAGCTGATCAAGACCCTGTACAACTTATTGTTCACGTCCTAAGGAGGCTACCAGCCAAATTTCAGCTTTCCACAGTTGATAGGAAAGAAGTTAGCTTCAGGAGCCACTCAGTTGATCAAAACCCTCTGCACCTTATTGTTCACGTCCTAAGGAGGCTACCAGCCAAATTTCAGCTTTCCACAGTTGATAGGAAAGAAGTTAGCTTCAGGAGCCACTCAGTTGATCAAAACCCTCTGCACCTTATTGTTCACGTCCTAAGGAGGCTACCAGCCAAATTTCAGCTTTCCACAGTTGATAGGAAAGAAGTTAGCTTCAGGAGCCACTCAGTTGATCAAAACCCTCTGCACCTTATTGTTCACGTCCTAAGGAGGCTACCAGCCAAATTTCAGTTTCCTACGGTTGATAGGAAAGAAGTTAGCTTCAAGAGCCACTCAGCTGATCAAAACCCTGTGCACCTTATTGTTCACGTCCTAAGGAGGCTACCAGCCAAATTTCAGCTTCCTAGGGTTGATAGGAAAGAAGTTAGCTTCAGGAGCCACTCTGCTGATCAAAACCCTGTACACCTTATTGTTCACGTCCTAAGGAGTCTACCAGCCAAATCATAATAATCATATAGCCAAATTTCAGCTATAATCATATAGGTACCTACCTACCTCACTTCTACGAATCATAATAATCATTGAGCATATTTCGTCACGTAACGTAACGTGACATAACGAAAATTTGGTTGTGTGCCATAGCAAAGACATGAAATGTCAAAATCGTCACGCGGGGAGCGTTACGAGGGGAACGTTACGCGGAAATTTCTGATGATTTTCACGTACAACCAATCTTTCCTAGGGAAAACTAACTTCCTCATTTTCCACCCCACAAAAATCGTTCACCACTCATTGGAAAGCTCTCAATTTATTAAACATGAGACATAAAATGTCTCTCGTGGTTGCGTACTTGTACGAAAGCTGTATCCACCGTTTGTGTTATCTTAGTTGTTCTTTTTACCTAAATTGCAACTTAATCTAGTCAATCTGGTGTCACCTAAGGTACAGTTGTGGAATTCCCAATTTCAGTTAGGTTACACTAGTGACACCCTGGTCCAATTAGAGTTACGAGTTATTCTTAATGTTTAGTATTTTTCTCGCTAAGGAAAATCTTATCTGTCTCCACATAAGTAATGAAATCGTACCTGGAGATATTTCTGGTGAAAAGCTCTTCCAAATCCAGGAGGTGGCGTCTCAGTCTGCGATCTAATCAGGATGACGAGCTGCAACATGATTCTTCAACCATCGACTGACATCCGCTTCTCTCTTCTCTTCATCTTCAATTCAGTATCTCCCACCCTTCCTGGAAAGGGACCATCCACCTAGAGGCACCCCACACTCGAAATAGCTCATCAACTATAAATTTTAAGTATTTTTCTCCACAAATCCGAATCCTCTTCAATTCCTAACACTCTCTCCTAGATTTGTTCCAAGAAACCTCGACCATTCTAAACGCTAAATATACGCAGGTTTATGTACATCAAAATATTCACTATAATATCCAGTGTTAGGTCTATATTCATCTTTATTTACAATTATATCGCTGTGAACTTCGCCAAACAAGCTGCTTACATTAACATGGCACTCACGTAACCTTTTACCCCCTCAACTACAGTTCATGTCCGCAGGGAGAAAAGATAAAATCTTCCCGAAACCGAGCAACGGTCTCACCTTCATACTTTTCCAAAGTCGTCATAAAATTCGGCCCCAACGCACTCCCCATTCAATATACAGTTATTGTCGAGGCTATCACTAAAACTGTAAAAAACTATGTGGATTATAACTTCCCCCTAACTCTACTTCCTTAGGAGATTCGTCGCTCCACTCGGCAAAACTTAATTCCCTTTTATTAGGCACATCTTTATTATCTGGTGTTTTTGCTGGTTTGAAGCCCCCTTTTGTCGTTGACGCGAGTCGTCGTTTATCGAAATATCGTTCAAGCCGCGCATAGACTTCTCTCACTAAAATGTTCCATGGCACTTGAGTCGCAAACTTTTGTATTAGTACGAGGCACTGAGAAAAAGCCTCTTGCAGGTTTCTTCTCGTGTTCCCCGCAAGAGGAACTCGTCCAGGCGGCCATCATATTTCTGTCGTGGTGACCACTGGAACAGAAAAAACACAATAAAATTGAAGTTGTAGAATTAGGTTGGTTGAACCGAATGAAAAGGCTGACCGAGCTGCAGCATTGGCTCCGACTCAAGGCATCCCCCATAATTTCCATTCTACAGAATATTTGAAGAGTAGAGCCGAACGTAACATGTTCAAACGATGGAATGAACCATACCGACAAAATAAAAAGAATAAAGGAACATTTAATTTATCAATCCAACCGTATGACTCTCAGGAGTAGTTACTCAAGTCCTTCTCGAGTCACGACTATGAATACCACCCTTAGGGGCACAACTAGACCCCAAATGGAGCCTATACAGGGTGTCTACACTTTCGATGGGCATAACTTCAGGGTTCGATTCTACAAGGTATTTCACACAAAAAATGTCTCTTAGCAATTTTCTTTTAACCCACTCAAAATTCCTTTTTTTTCACTTTAAAGTTTTCCTTCGCGTTTTCGACCTCACGGCACTGATATGGTCATAACTCCCTTATTTCTCCTGAAAATTCAAATCTGACTACACCGTTAGAAAGAGCGTTAAATTCCCAAGCTACCTAGTGCAAAATCAAAATATTTCTGCAATAAAATAGTTTAAAAAAATCAAGTCAAAAAGCCAACTTTAAAAAATTTTCGAAACTTGACTTTTTTCGACCAAAGTTTTCACTCTAAATCCCTGCCCATTTCGATAGGCGCTCTTCGGAGAAAACATGCTCAAATTGTCAGCTTTTCAACGGTCTATCAATTTTTCTTTTTAACATTCAAATTGGAAGAGTAAATGAAGTTTGAATGTCAGAAAACGTGTGTTTTACAAGCAAATCTCGTGTGTTTTACGCTGACTCCAATAGTGATACTTCCGAATGGTTCCGACTGCTAGAAAGTTGATTTTTTTAAAGAAAACCTTCGTTTTTCGTACATAAAATAAGCATTATTCGTAAATGTGGTAGTGAGCATGAAGTTAACACCTTTGAACTCAACAAAAACACCGAATTTCTAGCTGATTGAAGTTTTTGTTGAGTTCAAAGGTGTTACTTCATGCTCACTACCACATTTACGAATAATGCGTAGTTTATGTACGAAAAACGAAGGTTTTCTTTAAAAAAATCAACTTTCTAGCAGTCGGAACCATTCGGAAGTATCACTATTTGATTCAGCGTAAAAAATTACGTAGGAAATGATACCAAAATCGTCAAGCCATCTTGAGGTCGAGGGGGACGATAAACCGGTTGAAACACTGGATTTGCTTGTAAAACACACGTTTTCTGACATTCAAACTTCATTTACTCTTCCAATTTGAATGTTAAAAAGAAAAATTGATAGACCGTTGAAAAGCTGACAATTTGAGCATGTTTTCTCCGAAGAGCGCCCATCGAAATGGGCAGGGATTTAGAGTGAAAACTTTGGTCGAAAAAAGTCAAGTTTCGAAAATTTTTTAAAGTTGGCTTTTTGACTTGATTTTTTGAAACTATTTTATTGCTGAAATATTTTGATTTTGCACTAGGTAGCTTGGGAATTTAACGCTCTTTCTAACGGTGTAGTCAGATTTGAATTTTCAGGAGAAATAAGGGAGTTATGACCATATCAGTGCCGTGAGGTCGAAAACGCGAAGGAAAACTTTAAAGTGAAAAAAAAAAAGAATTTTGAGTGGGTTAAAAGAAAATTGCTAAGAGACATTTTTTGTGTGAAATACCTTGTAGAATCGAACCCTGAAGTTATGCCCATCGAAAGTGTAGACACCCTGTATAGGGTGTCCCATATGTTATCCACCAAACTTCAGGCGTAGTTTCTACAACTAATTTGCAACAAAAAGTGTCTCATAGCAATTTGCTTTTAACCCCCTTAAAATCCGACTTTTTTGACTTTCAAGATTTTTTTCGTGTTTTCGACCTTACACCATTCAAACGGTCGTAACTCCCTTAAATTAGACTCAAAAATTAAAAATAAGGATATCGTTGGAAAGAGCGTAAAATTTCTCAATACATGAACCGTTGACCAGTCGAGAAAAACTAAACGCTAGAGCAGTATTTCTACCTCAAACTTGAAAAATAGTCAATTTCTGTTTTTGGTGAAAATGTTGATGATTTTTCCTCATTGAAACAAGGTATTTGCCAGAGGGGCTCAAAAGCTTTCCAACGGTCACCCAATTTTTAGTTTCACTGTGAAATTTGAGGGAGAAAATGGTGTTTCAATGCGAAAAAACGTTTTTTTCAACGAAATCGACGGTATGACGTGGGGACGTGGTGCTTGGGAGGAGGGGCGGCGGAGCAGAGCCCGGATTCCTCCCCTCCAACCGTCAATTTCGTTGAAAAGAATGCACGTTCTTTCCCATTGAAACACCATTTTCTCCCTCAAATTCCACAGTAAAACTAAAAATTGGGTGACCGTTGAAAAGCTGATGAAATGGAGAAGTTTCTAAGCTTTTGAGCCTCTCTGGCAAATACCTTGTTTCCATGGGGAAAAATCACCAACATTTTTGAAAAAAAAAAAACAGAAATTGACAAATTTTAAAGTTTGAGGTAAAAAAACTACTCTAGCGTTCAGTTTTTCTCAATTAGTTAACGGCTCATCTATTGAGAAATTTCACGCTCTTTCCAACGGTATCCTTATTTTTAATTTTTGAGTGCAATTTAAGGGAGTTATGACCGTTTTATAGGTGTAAGGTCGAAAACACGAAAAAATCTTAAAAGTCAAAAAAGTCGGATTGCAGGAAGAAATAGTGACATTGACGGTGCAGGCTGACTGCGTCATGGTTTCATTTGACGTAGTTAGTTTATTTACTTGTGTACCACTGGAACTAGTGGTATATATAGTGATGAGACATTGGTCCCTGATCGAGGCTCATACCACCATTCCTCTGGATGTATTCTTGGATCTTTTGGAACTTACAACGATGAATGGATATTTTAAATATAAGGATAAATTCGTCAAGCAAAGGTCTGGTTGTGACATGGGTGGTGTGCTTTCATCAGATTTGGCAGGCTGTGTGATGGTAGATCTATTGAATTGGGTGATCCCACAATTACCTTATCACCTTCATACTGTAAAGCGTTATGTTGACGACTTATTTCTGATTCTTCCTGTATCGAAGGTAGACGAGACTCTTGCTTTGTTCAACGATTATCATCCAAAGTTGAGATTTACCTGTGAACGGGAAAAAGATGGGAGGCTGCCTTATTTAGACACAATTGTCATTCGGGATTCTGATGGAAGGTTGACCACTGATTGGTATCGCAAACCTTGCTCTTCGAATCGTTGCTTGGATTTTCGTACCTCACATGCGTTTTCCATGAAAGTTGCATGTGCCAAAGAGCTCATCACTCGGGTTCTTAGATTAAGCAGTCCTCAATATCATAAGTCGAATAAAGACAAGGTTGCTTCAATCCTCAAACAGAATGGATATCCACGAGCTTTAGTGTCAAGGCTTGTAGATGGATGGTCACCCAGATTCCAACCAGTTGCACGTCCTGTGATGGAACAAAATGAACATTTTTTGTCTATGACCTATGTTCAAGGCATATCACCTAAATTAAAACTGTTACTAGAGAGAGAATGCTCTAATACACGGATAGTGTTTAAATATAACAATAAGGTTTCTCGTCTTCACTCGTCTCTGAAGGCCAAGGATCCAGTAGCGCTGCACTCAAACGTGATTTATCAAATAAGTTGTAGGGATTGTCCCACTGACTACATTGGACAAACAAAGCAATACATAAAAGATCGCAATAGTCAACATGCAAGTGAATGTCGTGGGTCTGGAGCTGAATCGGATCTATGTGCGTTGGCCAGACATTCGGTGGACGTAAATCATGAATTTAATTTTGATTCAACAGCTATATTGGATCGAGAGCCAGTGCTGGGTCGACGTTTGTTTAAGGAAATGGCCTACATCCACATGAACCCAAGAGCATGCAATAAACGTACTGACACGTCTGGTCTAAGCTCAGTTTATGCGGGTATCTTGGCTGAGTTCCAAAGAATTCAATCTTCCTAATGAGCCTCAAACGACCATTTATGCATTCGGAAGATAGTTGGTAGAATTGCACTTGGGAGAAGCCTTTAGCGTGTGATAGATGTGATTACAGGGCTTTGTGATTGGGAACTCTGAATGACCACATAACGACTCATGCCGAGGATGGTCTACATCCCTAAGATAGATTTTTAGGATTACGGAATACCGCAACTGAAAGGGTCGAGGCAGCACATGAGACACGCACTAGTGGGAAGCCTTATGCCTGTGATATACATGACTACAGAGCCTCGTGACTTAGACCGTTGAATTTGTACGCGCACTGTGATGATCCTCACACACGGTTTAGTGGTAGCCATATAAAATTGTTCCATTTGAATTTTGTTGGTTTATTAGGACACTGTCTTTGTTTGATTGATACTTCCTACTGGCTATAAAATAAAAAAGTGAAGAGGAAGTTACTATTGTTATCTGTTATCAAAGTTATTATTCTCTGTGAGCTGGAGTCCTTGCGCGTTTTTGATTTTCCATTGTTCTGTTATTAAAAAAAAAAAAAAAAAGCAGGTGTTTTTAATTAATTTCTTCATTTACCGTAAATTTGTCTTCTATAATTATGGGTAAGCTATTTATTTAAGTTATAAACATTAACACAACTGCCTCAACCGTACTTAACTTATTTAATAATTAGATACCTTTTTCAATTGGCCGTATTTTACAATTAACCTAACTTAATTTATATTATATAAAAAACAATAACTCTAAACTATACTTACCTACTTGTTTCTTTGTAGTGGCGTCTCCACCTTCTCTTTATTTATGTACTTTTGGTGGTGTCACTAAATAGACAACCTTCGAGTAAGTGAAATTTGTTATTATATTTATTATTAGGGTTTTATTTGTTGTCGATTCGTAATTTTGTTGTTTTTATACTCAAAGGATTGTTAGAATTTGCTATTAAGGGTGAATATTGTTTTGTTTTATAGGCCCTGAAGAAGGTAATATATTTACCGAAAGCTCGGCGAAGAAGGTGTTGTTTTTCAGTTGACCCTAACCCCGATCAATTGACATAGTACGTTTTGTTGGGTCGATCTACATAGTTGCTGCTAGTCGGATTGCTAAGAGACATTTTTTTGTCGCAAATTAGTTGTAGAATCGACTCCCAAAGTTTGGTGGATAACATATGGGACACCCTGTATACCAAATTTAATCAAAATCGGTCAATGCTAAGTGGGAAAGTGCAGCGTACGGCGGACGGACGGCCAAATTTTTATTCGATTTTTGGATTCTACGTGCCTTGAAACGTAAACCAACAAATTTTGAAGGGTGTTGAAAAAAAAATATTTTTTTTGGTCGATTCCATAGGTTTGTTATTTTTTTAAATAAACCAAAATTTGGCCGTCCCTGGCACTTACCTCAGTTAGCATTGACCGACTTACCAGTTATAAATACGATGGCCGAGGGAGCTCAGTCGTCATCATACTATCTTCCGTTTCCAGTGCAATTTGATACCGAATGGCGTTCAAGTAGGACTCTTCAATCGGCTTTTGAAGGACGGTCATCAAATCAAAACCTGAAGAAGACAAGAATCACTAATAAATTCTTCTCGTCATTAAAATAGCCACAACCTAATCAAATTTATTACTTTGATAACATTTTACACAGCGTATTGTGCAACATTTCCCACATCCACTGTGAAGGCATACATCTAGATAAAAGCTAAGTACTGATTGAATTGACTCCAATAAACGAAAAAAACAAACAACTAACATTCTAATGACTGGACGTTATGTTCACAGATTAAATAAGTAGCAGGCAAAGCGCTGCAGAGGTGGCGGAGAGCATTAGAACTGGTTTAAATTCAGGCTTCTACATAGATAACTAGTGCAGTACGTACCTGTTGAATCAGTTATTTTGATTTTGGGACCCGCTGTATTTGCCACCTCTTGAGGTGTTCGTCTGCCATTGCTTAGTTGTGAAAGTATCAACTGAACAGAACTACCGCTGTTTTGGATCATTTTGAGTACATCAGTATACGTTGTGCTCAAAATGTTCTTGCCGTTCACTGCTTGGATTTGATCGCCTGAAATTTCCATAACTAATTACTAGAAAATTTCCATACTAGAAATTATAGTTCGTTCTGACGAGACAGGTTAGACGTTCAGAATACAGAGAATAGAGATGTTCAGAATATAATCTTCTTCATTTAAATTAAAATGGGCTAGGTTTAAAGACTTTTTGACCCCTGGGCCTCTCTAGTTGTTTCCCTTCAGTGGCATTTTAATCCTTAACATCCTCCTAGAAGCAGCACTCCATCCCAAATCCATGAGGTGGGTGATGCTGTTGCATCGTCTCCCTGGATGAGGCATAACCATAGCCTATGTTGTGATCAGCGACCTCTTTGCATTTCTATCTATTTGCTTCCTTAGCTCATGTAGTAGGAGCTCCGATTCAGAATCAGAATGATAGGAGATCGATCCCGAGGGAAGTTAATTTTTGATGATTCAACAATATGGCGCAGTTGTACAGGACCCGAATGGTCTCCTCAGCATTTCTCAGAGAAACAATAATTCATTAAGATTAGGTCATCAAAACAACTCCTTACCAAGACACGAGTCGAGCCACCGCCTATTCGGACAAACGTTGAGGTCAGCAGATCCCCCACCCCATCAATAAGGAACAATAACAAAAAACTCCGAAGCCAGTCAAAAAGACGCGTTCTCAATGGGTTGTAAAACGCCGGCCAAAGCTGCCTCCCTGACTAGGTAACGGAGTACCTAAGATTTCCTAACAGGGGGGGGAGATGTTGTGATCAGTGACCTCTTCACATTTCTGTCCATTCACTTCCTTAGCTCATGTGGTAGGAGCTCCGATTCAGAATCGGAATGATAGGAGATCGATCCCCGGTCGAGGGAAGTTAATTTTTGATGACTCAACACCTGCCTACCCCCACCATCATCAGGCGGCCATCAGGACCTCACAGCCTTTGGCGTCAGAACCCCCCAGATCATTCCATAATCAGCCTTCTACTGAAGCTCTTATCTGACTCTCTTGTCCTGAAGTTATCATCCCCTCCCCCACCGACCAAAGGAAGTGCAGTGTGCAGTGTCATTATCAGAGGCCTGGTAAAACAACATTGAATGGACACTACTACCCCTTGTAAATATTTGATTGTTGGCTGCTAATTACATCTTCAGACACACCAGTGACACAATCAAGATACAATCGGCGATATGATTTTTTTTTCAAGATACATGATAATTTATTTATGATTTAAGGGCGGAGTGGATCTTGAAGTTAGCCGATTTTCGGAGTCATTGGACGAGTACTGTATCCTTGCTTCTCTCGTCATTTAGTCTCGAAGGAGTGGCAGGATTGCTCCGTCTTCTGTCCCAAGACTTCTTATTTTTTTCCTGGTGCCCCTTAGTCTCATGGATACTAACTTAACACTGCAATCTGAACTATAACTTTCAGAAAGCCGCTGATCTCAGACAGGTCTCTTCCCCACTTTTCAGACAGCCTGTTAGCTGCCCTTTTCAGAAGGCCTGGAATTCTTTGTGAAGAGCTCCATCACACGAAACGATCAATGGGGTAAACGAGCCACGAACATCTTCTGCTGCTTGGTCATACTTGCGATGTTTTTCGCGAGCAGCTTGCTGCGATACTGTTAACCATTCTCTGGTGCAGTAAGATGGAGCGTCGGCGTTGATAATGCGGTTGTCGAAAAACGCAACCCTCCCACTGTCCCAGACACCATTGGCCTGAATGTCTGCGATCAGTGCTGGTTGACCATTAGCTGCCTCTCTCATAACTGGCTCTGTGGCCACCCCTCCCCATGCAAGGTTGGCCAGCATAGCACACTCATCGCGTACGTAATCATGGCCCTACTTAACCAAACCTCCTTTGGTTTGGTGTAACAATCGGCGATATGATTGTTCTAAACATTTATAGAACTCAAGGCATGTTTATTTTTATTTTGTTTTTAGGTTCGAAATGTTAATTTCTTTATATTCTTTTTCACGACTGTCTCCTTATCACAAAAATATGTAGGATCTCTCTAGCTAGGAGTAAAAACATTTCAAAGTAATTTGCCGTGACGCTCTTCAACGGCCATGACCAACCTACCTCAGAGTTGATTCTCAAGTTCCTAGTCTAAACATGTTGGTAGTGCCAGTAGTGGCACTCGCCTACCACAGGTCTATCAAACCTGGACATCAAAACAGCACAACTAGGAGCCTGACGTTCCAGACTCCAGATATCCATTGAAACTCCAGGTACCCAAGTCTAAGCTTACAAATTGATTTAGGTCACATCCACTAGTCACAGGAATACTAGAACCCAGTTAACACTGCTGGAAGAATTAAGAAGGAATTTCAGTCAGACGCCTTTCCTTCCTCGTTCCGGGTTAATCTAATCTCTTCCAAACCAGCGCTCAAAGGTTCAAATTTGTATCTAGATTTAAAATGTTCAAGGATTTTCAAAATTCAAAACCTTACTAATTAAAAAGTTCATTCACTGGCTGAATAAACTCAATGTAATCAGCCTTCAACCACCGCTGACAGTGTCCATGCAGCCACCACAGCGGGGACATGGATGAAGGGTGGTGGTGCTGATAGCGGTTGATAAGGGGATGTCAACCCTGATCGCCAACTCCAATGGGGAGACCACGAAAGTAGACCAGTCCCCCTTACGAAATTCTTTTAGTGCAAGGATTGCAAAATACATGTTGAAGGAGGATTTTTGTAAGTGGCAAGGGACCTCATTCTTCTTGAAACAAACGGACGATCAATACAGTGGTCCCAAACCAATTACCCTCTCGTTCGTGTTGATTTGTCTACCCGGATACCCACTACAACTTGGATTGTCTCAGCCTGGCGCAGTCAGTAGGATGAGAGGGTAATCGGTTTGGAACCACTGTATTGATCGTCCGTTTGTTTCAAGAAGAATGAGGTCCCTTGCCACTTACAAAACTCCTCCTTCAATATATATGTCAGCGGCATCGCCAGTATTCAAATTAGGCGCTACCGGAATATAATAAGATATCTGAATCAGCATCTCGATGGATCGAATGAACGAGAAGCCTATTGACTCAGCTATCGATACTGGACGAGTGTATCGATGTTTCGAGAGGGGGAAAGGCAGTTCGAGAGAACCCCGCGAAGGGATGTCGGTCTAGTAATGTTTGATGAGTTAAATTCAATCGTAATGCTATTGTAGAGCAATGCAAGTGGTGTGATAATGTCGAGTTATGATTAGTGAATACGCCCTTTCCGTCAAATACATCTTGCCATCTAGGGAGTTTCTTACCAACAACTCCAATTTGATGGAGATCTATCACAAATCTACTTTACCTAACCAGCTCGATAGTGCAAGGATACATTTCCTCGGAACAATTGCTTCATGCTAGGTACCAAAACTCTACAAACCAATTTTATCTGACCGATAGGAGTCAAATACCAATATTTGATTACCGAAGAAAGTCAGTAGGTTGAATTCGTTAAATCTCGTCCTTACGATTAGATATTAGGTAGTATACTATCGATAGCTGAGTCAATAGGCTTCTCGTTCATTCGATCCATCGAGATGCTGATTCAGATATCTTATTATATTCCGGTAGCGCCTAATTTGAATACTGGCGATGCCGCCGACATATATTTTGCACTCCTTGCACTAAAAGAATTTCGTAAGGGGGACTGGTCTTCTTTCGTGGTCTCCCCATCGGAGTTGGCGATCGGGGTTGACATCCCCTTATCAACCGCTATCAGCACCACCACCCTTCATCCATGTCCCGGCTGTGGTGGCTGCTCATGACATCAACAATAAATGCCAAAGAAGAAGGGGAAGGGTGGTTGAAGGCTCATGACATCAACAATAATTGCCAAAGAAGAAGGGGAAACCCTCATTAATTGAAGTTTATTCACTGCCTCAATAAACGTGTTTTCCCCTTTTCTTTGGCAATATTGTTCAATTTTGATTAATTCAAGCGTCAATCTTTTAGTTTTTCCATTCTCTAGGTAGATGCACTAATGAATTTCGAAAATCCTTGAAGATTTCCAATTTAGGTACAACTTTGACACTTGAAGCGCCAGTTCGGAAGAGACTAAACTAACCCGGAAAGAGGAAGAGGGTGACCAACTGAGACTCCTTAAGACTAAAAGAAGAGTACTTTAGGTATACAATATCAAACCTACATTCAAATTTGTGAATGAAGGTTTTTCAGTCAATAATAACATTTTAACGGCACCTGAGTGAATTAATCCTGCTTTATAAGCTGCGGTTCCCGGGATTGTAGATATGATGTAAGCATGGCCGTCTCTTCCTTCGACTACTTGGAGGCCGAAGGATCCATACGTATCTCTTTCGATCCTAGAGAGGAATAGAATGAAACATTTTATACTTTTGGTGAGACGAACAACCTGGTAAATTATGATGAAATTCATTCCAAATAAACCTCCAGCGCGAGGCTTCCCAGTGCTTTTTCCTCAAGCTGTTTGGACCTTCCCGCCCAAAGTGGGCAGTCGGTCCAAAGAGAAAGTAGTCCCTTTTTACCAACAAAGTAGTTCCCTAAGAATGAACCAAATTAGATCATCTCGTACATTCAATGGGTTATTGCATTCAGAACTAATAGGCCAGTATTAGATCTGTTAGAGTTAATGAACTAGTAGACCAAGGACGATCATATTTAATCATAATTAAGAACAACATAGAACATGAACGCACAGGGCAGATCAAGATGGCTGCGGCGAATTATACTCCTCCGCGGTCCCGAAGCCTCGACCATACCTAGAACTACCTACCTACTCAAGTTAACTCTATATTCATTGTTCAAATCAGTTATTAGTTTTGTTCAATACAAACGTTTTAGTTCTCACTCAGTGTGGTTTATTTAGTTCTCATTCCCGAGGTAAACACAAGCCACATTTTCCAACTTAACACCGATTCCTTAACATTTCAGGTACCTACTCACCGGACAGTAGTGAGGATTCGATCGTGAGAAAAAGAGACTTCGTTGAATTTTTCTGCAAGAGATTCGCTTATAGTTTCGTTGAAGTCCGTGTGGAACTTGTCGTTGTCTGTTCGGATATTCGTATCTGAAAATAAAGTCACAACATTAACATCTACAAAAGGAACCCAGAAATTCTAAGAAATACGAACTACCAGGACATCTTGAAGTGTTGAGGTTACCTAGGTGCCTACAATCTCCTCATTTATAGTTAGATTTGAAAGTAAAACATGGAAGAGGTAAATCTGTGATTAAATAAAGTGAGCCGACAGGGCTCACTAGCCAGTTCCCCTTAATCTGACAGAAATGAGCCAGAGACGCATCAATGGCCTGCAGCATCCTCCATGGATCAACTGTTACGTCATAAAAATTAACTTTCCTGGACCGGGGATCCATCTTAAAACTTTACAACTATACTGCAAACTCCTGAATCAGGCTCGGTACCTACCACTTGAGCTAAGGAAGTGAATGGATTTCAAACCCAACCACCAACCAAATGGAAATGAAGGGTTGGAATGTTCAAAAATGCCCTCGTACGTAGTAGGAACCTATGGTTGGTAGGGAGGGATCTATACAGAAAATAATGAACCTTTAGGCAATGATTTGCAGCGTTTTATCGCTGTTATCGTTTAACAAGTTGCAGGATCGCGCTGGACGTATCTTACAAAATCAAATTCCTCCCTAATCTCAAAGATTTCCCTGCCGAAAAAAACAAAACTGATACTTTCAAGAGCTCAGTATTTATCAGGTGTTAGCGCCCATTCAGTGAAAACTTATTTCTGTAGGAGTGGTGGTACCGTGCCCCTTCCCCCAGTCACCTCTGCTGAGGGGAGAACACCTGTGCGCTCCCCATGTCTCTCTCTCTCTTCTACCTCCGCTTGTACAACTGCAACATCTCTCTCTTAACTTTCATTCAAAACCCGCAAATCTTATCTTAAATTCACTAAATCTCTTTAAAATTGAGTATTTCGTCGCTTAAGATGCATCATGGCACATCTAACTTTTGCCTACTTTTCAGGAGAGCAAAAAAACCGATTTGGTCGATAAAATTTGTAGTTTTTAACATTTTTATTCATCGGTCTGCCTTTATTTACAGTCTGCTAACTTGAATTGCATTTAATAGTACAGTAAACATCATATGTCAAAAAATCTCGTAGATGTGGCATGCTGTTGAAATTTTTCCTCTCACTTGTGCTATGATGTATCACATTTTCTCTGTGTTTCGTGGTGAAACGGCAATACTCTGTAGCTGGCAGTGATATACCTAGTTCACTGAAAAACTATGAAATTCATCCTTCTCCAATTAAAAGCAAGAGTTCGAGAATTAAATAAGAGAAATCATTGAAATTCTGCAAATCCGCACAATCTCTGAAAATGTCATCGGAATCTGACAATAACTTCGATAGTTTTATGTCAGACAGAAACCAACCACGAAACCAAAATTGTTTAGGAAGGCTAGAAACGTAAAACACGAGTGGAAATTCTGATTTTGGAGAACTTTTTTTTTTCAACCATGAAAAGTAAAATAATGCTTCTGCTACCTTGGTAGACTCGGAAGCAACATGTAATAGGTATAATATTATGGAGAAGTCACAATTTGAATGCAACTTCATCTTCAGAAGAGAGTTGAGAAGTTTCAAGGTTTCATTTGTGAGATCGTAGACCACCAATAAAATCACGTTTTTAGTTTTCCCAAGGCACAATCTCAATTCAAGAACCAAGATTGCCTAATATCACGTAGAACTAACACGGGTATTGAAATTTTTCTATTTTTAGATTTTTTTCTATCATTAGGTACAAAGCACAGCAAGCACTTAAATTTTCGACCTATGATAGGTAGTTTAGTTTTAGCTAATTTCCAATTTCTAAATAGAGAAATTTGTAAAGTGACGGAGACACTTACTGGCGCCTTACTTTCTGGCTTACAACTTGGGACTATAAGAATTTAAATTTTAGCTGTAAGGTCCCAAAAACTTTAAGAAAGAAGTTTAGAGAACTCAGTTTTGTGATTTAGAGAATACAGCCATTGAGTAAGACCAATTGGAGAGTCTCTTTTTGGTCGGTAAACTAGAATGCCAGAGTTGGGCCTGTTTTCCCTTTTATAAGGAAGGTCATGAGTGAAAGGTGTGTCTTCACTGTGGTTAGAGCCTTCCTCCTAACAATTTGTCATACATCGTGAATAAAAATCAGATCGTGCAGCAACGGAAGACTTAGGGCGTTTCTTCCCCTTGAAATTGGCAATGACTTTTCTATGAGGAAGCTGCTAGAAAAACATGAAACATCATGGCACATCAAACTTTCTCAGAACACACCATCATAGCACAAGTAAATCTGCAACTTTCAACGAAGAATTAGTTGTCATTCCAAATAGCTTGGGACATGGTATTTTGTTTTTATTGAAGTTTATTCAGTGGAGAATAGATTACAAAATAATTTTTCAGGAAAAACTCCCTAATCATTAACGTAGTCAAACAAAACCCAGCTCATCATCTGAGCTGTAGCCTTCCGCCATGTTGAAGATTGTAGATGTGCCAAGATGTCAGATGATTTTAGTTGTGCTATGATAACTGAATCAGAAATTACAGCGTTTCAAGTGGAGCAATCGAAAAACTAAGTCCACCAATCACTCAGGCGCGAAAATTCATATAAGAAACCGTTCTAACCTCATTTTCGACAAAATTTTAGAAGTGCCTAGATGCATCTTAAGCGACGATTTTATCTTTTCCTCTCATCAGTTCAGTTTAAATCATAAATATCGCAATTTCTTTCACTTCCCTCGGGCTTTCTCCATTTCGCATACCTTTTCCTTCAGCAAATTCACCATCTTCATCGTCCAGGAAGCTGTACTACCAGACTCTACGCCCAGGGGCCCCTGAGGTATGCAGCGCGCTGCCCAAAGGTACGAGTGAATACCATTTCTCATTTCCTTTATTCCCACACCTTCACTGTTTAATTTGAAACAAACCCTTTTTTCTTACGACTCTATCAGCCCTATAGATTTAAATTAATAACAAAATACAGTCCACTCAAACCCGCCGCTTCATCAGGGCTTACTTAATACGTAGACTTCTGGAAGAGGCGAAGCGGACTCCAGGTCCGAATGAGACGAAAACCTCAGATCGTGCTGCGAATTACTAAAAATCGCTCTGGTCCCCATCAGAACTCGCCTTCGCGGTCCTTTGGAAGATGCGTCATCTGGAAAGGATTCTTAAAATTATTCACGAACGTACCTACATGTGCATTACAATCATAATAAGTACAATGAGAGGTCAGCCAGGCACTGATGAATAATCTCAACGATCAGAAAAAAAAGGTGGTACGTTTGAAAAGACGTTTTACTTGGCCAATGTTCATTATTATGCAGTATAAGTGATTTACCAGTTTTTTCATTGAAACCCATCCTGGGGTCCTTGGATTCGATTCATCATTAAAAAATACGTAAAAAGATTCAAAGAAATGCTTCAGAAATGCTTGCATACGAGTCTGCAACACATTGGGACATTTTCATGTCAACCACTACACAACAAGGTAGTGAAGTAAGGTTGTTAGTTCAACCCAAGCATTTAAGTTTTCGTGACGATTTTTCAGTTCATGTGCCAAAGCAAAGACATGAAAATGTCAAAAATATCCGATTTCATCTCAAAACCACCCCTGGTCACCACACTCGATACTAGCATACAAACACCTGTATAAAAATTATAGTGAAAGTTCGAAGGAAAATTCATGTCAAAACCTCGTTGTAGCGAAATGTATTCAGAAAGCTCTCGATTTGTCAAAAATTCTGCAGATGTACAAAGAAACAGCCATAACAATAAGAAATTCGAGAATTTTTAATACATGTTTAGCCAAAAATCAATTATTTTTCCTAACATAACTTAAACATAAATAAAAAATTTTACATCCTAAAGGAAAAAAACCCCCGCTTAGAGCCTAATGGCTAAAATGTGACATACCTTGAAAAGGTTTTTGCTCCCTCTCCCTCTGTAATATTTAAGATACCTCCTTATTCATAATAACATCAGGTTGTCAAGCATATTTGTCGTCAAGCATATGATAAATCATAGCGCTACTTTCCTGTCGCTTTTTCCTGTCGTTTTTCGGCGGGGGGTCCCATCGCTAAAACCTTTTCAAGGTTAAAATCGTGAAGAAAACACGAACGGTGGATACAGCTTTCGTACAAGTACGCAACCACGAGAGACATTTTATGTCTTATGTTTAATAAATTGAGAGCTTTCCAATGAGTGGTGAACGATTTTTGTGGGGTGGAAAATGAGGAAGTTACTTTTCCCTAGGAACGATTGGTTGTACGTGAAAATCATCAGAAATTTCCGCGTAACGCTCCCCTCATAACGCTCCCCGCGTGACGATTTTTCATTTATGTGCCATAGTAAAGACATAAAATGTCAAAACCATAACTACCTTCCTTGAACAATCGAATCGTTTATATCAGAAACCCCCTAAACGCCAGAAAATACGAAATTGACTTTTTTGCATTTTTGGATTCTTTAGGAGTAGGCGCATCGTTTAGAATAAAAACCAACCGGCACTCCTTGCCTGTTTTTTGTGGCTTTGAAACTATGCGTTCATCACTGAAACCCACTAAGCGCCAGCACATCTGAGGAGGCTATCTCTGTGGAACTAGCGCCCACTAGCCACTTTCACAACAGCCCGATAGAGATCGCTCTCCACGTTTTTCATCTGAGTTCTGCGCATGACAAACGAAAATGTGCAAACCTAGGTTTTATTCAACAAGTTTTTAGGTTACATTCGTGATACACTGTTTTTTTTCTACTTCAGAAAAGCTTGAAAACAGTCAAAACTAGGATTATGAAGAAGAATGACACTACTTGATAGCAAAAAACCTTTCATAAGAGACTATACCTACCTACATTGTTCAACTATTTTAAATCAAAAGCTTCCGTTTCAAATTTTCTTTCACATTTTTCACGATTTTTGCGAGGATATTTTTGACAATTTTATTTTCATTTCCATGTTCCAATTTAATAAAAAACGTTTAACTGTTTACTTTTCAATACTTACCCCTTAAAATGAATTTTTATTGAGTTACATGCCAACAAATTGAAAACCAGTGTGTGCTGTGGACGTGACTGTGATGTGCAAGTGACTATTGTCACTCTTCCTACATCATATCGCTGAAATAACTAGGTGATAATATCACCTAGTTATTATTATAATATTATTATAATAATATTATAATAATACCTAGTTATTATTATAATATTATTATTATAATATTATAATAATACCTAGTTATTATTATAATATTATTATATTATAATAGAGTAAGTGGAATAGTATTTTTATGAATTTTTGGGGTCTTAAAAAACAATAATTACGTCACTGGTAAGTTTTTCTCGATTATCTCGGAATACAAAAGAGTGGTCGAGGGGAGTTTCTGAACTAAACGATTGAATTATATTTGAGCTTTGAAATCCAGAAAAACCTGAATTTCAACTGGAACTACCAACCAAAACTCTGTTTTCTACCAATGAATTGCTAGGGACTCCCAGGATTCAGTTACCAAGAGACAAGAGGGACTTAAATTCTTTCCTTCACTCCACTCCAGAGGATTATTTTTTATTTGTATCTCATTTCGGGGCTTGTAATTGTACCATACCAAGTGCAGTTCCTTGGCGTTTTCTGGCCAGATGTCATCTCGATTGATCAGCTTCTTGAGAGAACTGACCAAAGTCTATCTCATCAGAGATTATGCAGCCGAAATGGAGATGGATAGGCCACACGCTCAGCAAGGATGAATAGGACCATTGAAAAGAGGGTGTTTGACAGGAACCCTCAGGGTTACAGAAGGAGAGGACGACCACGCGCGACTTGGAGGCAGTCTGAAGCTAGACAAGCCGGGAAGTCGCGGCAGGAAGTCAAAGCTTTGGCACCTAACCGAGAAGAATGGCGAAATTTCGTTACGGCCCTATGCTCCTCTTAGGAGTTACAGGAAACAAGTCAAAGTCAAGAGCAGTTTAGCCCTAGGTGACTTCTGATTGGCATTCAGGTCCAAAAACAGCAGATTGGCTCCAACGGCGCTCAGGTATAGATACTATTAATTGACTTTTATAAGCTAGTTTATATGCGTTTCCTGGTTCACATTAAAAAAAAAATAAAATAGATAATTGAACTTCGTTGTAATTAGATATTGAGGTTTAGTCAGAAGAACAAAAAAAAATTTGTTTTAGGCTGACGATATCATCTTCAGGTGTATACAAAATAATAAACCAGAGTGGTTTATACAATCACCTGCATCATTCTTACATGGATCAATTGCACATAACTTCGTAAATACAGAGAATAATGCTATTTTAACATACCTTGGAAAGGGTGTGAATAAAATGTTAAAATAGCATTATTCTCTGTATTTACAATGTTATATGCATTCGGCTGTGCGCATGATTTTTGCTTAAAGATTTTTAATCGAAAGTAGACCTCATCCTGAGAATTTTAACACCAGCCGTTCTCTTCTTTGATGAGTAGATTTTTCTCTATGATTTTTCAAAATTTTGCATGTTTATGACGTCACGCGCCCCTCCTGCCAGGGCGGGACCTCCCAGCCCACTGTGACGTCATAAACATTCGAAACTTTGAAAAATCTTAGAGAAAGGTCTTCTCACGCTAGAAGGTCGCGGTTGGTGTCAAAATTCTCAGAATGAGGTCTAGTTTAGATTAAAAATAACAATAAACAGTTTTTCCTACCCAGGCACATATCCATGTGAACGATGCTGGTGATTGTCTAGACCACTCTGCTTTACTGTTTTGTACACCCCTTGAAGATGGTACGAATACTCCTGCTCAAAATTAGAGCACCACCATCCATTTTTTCGTTTGTCTCTTTCCTTCTTCCCTTATAATTTTTGTATCTTGGACAGGCCACCAAGGAGCACAGACATGAATCCGATAGAGCATGTTTGGGACATGCTGAAAAGAAGAATTCGAGTCAGAGACCCACCATCAGACAATCTCCAGCAGCTGAAACAGCAGCGAAAGAGGAGTGGGACAATATCCCCCAGGAGGATACCCAACACTTGATTAGAGGCAAGGGTCGAAAGCTTCAAGCCCTCATCCGAGCTAGATGAGGAAATACCAAGTATTGAAAACCTAGACTGGCATAATTCCAACCTTTTTTTCTTCACATTTTCGATTTTTATCATTTTACCACAAGAAGTAAATGTTTTCTTTAATTTATTACAAACATCTTTTTTTCTCGAATTTGTGCCTTTTCAGGTTACCTTTTTCCTTCTGTGTTGCTAAAAATGTGTGCAAATGTATAAAAACTTGGCAAGGGAAAGAAGAAGGGAATAAATGAAGAAATAGATGGTGGTGCTCTAATTTTGAGCAGGAGTAAGTATATATTAAAAAATAAACCGAAACGTCGGCCTAAAACAAATTTCAATTCCCTGACTGAACTTTTTTTTTAATGAAGCAGTCGAGAGAAAAGAACCTTACTTCATTGTAATATCTGGAGTATCATCTACAATGAGTTGATTACATAGACAAAGTTACTATGTTTGTTCATGTTTATAAAATAAATTGTGTCTCGTTATTTTCTTCTCCGAATCTGGTCACTCTGAATATACTGCCCACCTCACTTGGCGGGTTTTTTTCTATTGTTTTACGGAAGTACTGATGACAAGTGAAATATTTCATTGCAATTCTTACCACTTAGGTGGGGGGTGTTCGAAGAATGGTAACTAAGCGTACTGAGGGCGCTGGAAGGAGGTGACGATGGTAACGAGCTCGGAGACTTCATTTCTCGGTAACTTTCACTCCGACCAGTTTTCCTGAAATTTAATAGAAATTGTACTAAACATCTCAAAATGTGCAAACTAGTTCATGTTTTTGCCGTCAGATGGGGCCTGTTCTTTTTTCCTGCGTGGCCCAGAGTGTAAACCCCTGACATGGAGCAGATGACTCCTTGAGCCGTTGTTGATGGACTGAGGTTTCCTCCACCTCCAGGAACAAAAAAAAAAAAAAAAAAAAATGTCTTCTCTAAATATTATGTACCTTTTTTAATTCCTGTTGCTCCATAGATCCATTTATCCCTAGAATCAATTGCCTCTGCAATCGTTCCACCAACAAGGCCCCGAATTCACAAGTTATGTCAGCTTTTTAAAATTTTCATATCCATTTTAACGCACAGAAACAGATAAAAGCTTTCCCTGTTACCTAAAATCATTTACATTTTCATAGAAAGTTACCTCTCTGAATTACTTTAATTTTAACATCCACCAATTCATTTAGGCTTAATTTCTCAACATTTTAGAGATAAGAGATGGCAGAACCCACAGAATACCAGAAACAAATTAAAGAAAAGGAAAACTAACAATAAAACGGGTAATAAGTGGATATGATATCGCGACAGTGGCGCAACTCGATGCCAACCTGAGGTACTACAATTTGATCAGTTAGTGGGGGTAGCAGCTACCCCAGTTCCTGCATCTTTTTAAATGTTGGCTAGTCATGTACCATTCTTAAATTGGAAGACTGACTGATTGACTTTAATTGGAAGAACTTATAAACGGGTAGAGAAAAAAACACTTTATTGAACATTGTAGAAGAAATAAAGGTGGACAAGGACACCAGTAAGTAGTTGTCAAAACATAATGGATTTGCCGAAAGTTCAAATTGAGTTGCCAAAAGTTTGCCAAAAATTCAAATCATCTTATAAAATTGTTCAATCAAATCATCGGAATGCTTTTTACATCCTTATCATGGGAACGAATGAGAAGGGTTATTGATGAATGGAAATCCTCAACAGTTGCTCTCACGTGAGATCTACCTAGGAGTTAGAGCGTATCAAATCAGAAGGCTTTTCCAGTTTTCAGCCTTAGCTTCCACAGCCCTGGCAGCCGAACTTAGTTTACACCTCACTTGAGGTAGGAACAAGATACATGCGAACTGGTTTGTCTACAAGATTCCCATAGAATTGTGGGTAATTGGTTCAAAAAGTGCGCAAATTTGTTTTATAACATTTATATTTTGAAATTTTGAAGTGGCTTTAAAACCACCAGCAGTAGACTCTATACAAAATCCGTATTCTTTATATAGAAATAAGGGGGCAAAAATCGGAAATGGCAAGGTTTGAGGAGACCAAAAATTAGCTCATTGACGGGCTAATTGCTTCGAACGAAAGAACGTGCTAACTGCGCACGCGCACATGAGAGTTTTCTGCAAAAGTTTGGTCACTAGCGCGTTGACGAGCTGAGGAAAAACGGGTTAAGCGTCTAAGGACAATATGTGAGGATGCTAACTTCTTAGTTCGTGATGATGAACCTTTCAACTCGTACTTATGTCGCAGTTTTTGGCCTTGGCTCCCAGTCTAAGAATGCAGTGAGATTTCCCACATAGTAGGTTAACATGGGGTGAGTCCTGTAAAAAGCTTGTCTTAGCTCATAAACGTGAGCTGGCGAGATCCTACGTCATGGGCTAATTAGGTTGTTTCCGAGGTACCTGCGCGCATGCACAGTTAGCACGTTCCTTCGTACGAAGCCCTTGGGCTGTCAATGAACTAGCGGCCATTCATTTGGAGCAAACTCTCTATTACCCCGAAAAGAGCAAACTAGCCCGTGAAATATTATCTCACCAGCCCATGTTAACGAGCTAAGACAAGCTCGTTACAGCTTGTTAACTTGCTATGTAGGAAACCTCATGTATTCTTAGACTAGTCGAACTGAGGCCAAAAACTGCCACTTACGAGTTTGAAGCAACAAACCAATTTTGGTTCATTATTTTCAATAATAAACCATTGGAATTGAGCAAGAAACAAGAAATGTTTAACCCCCCTCTAATTTTTATGGTTTAGGTTTCAAAATAAGAACCAAACAAACCAAACCAGGTTTAGCGTCACTTAACTGGAGTAACTAAACCTGTTCAAAGTAAACCTGTTCTAGTAAACCTGTTCAAATCAGCTAAGGTTCACCATCACAATGAACAGGTAAGCATCCACATATTTTTTTCTTAGAGGCTCGAGCCGTTTTTTCTTACCCTGTCACCGCGCTAGTGGACAAACTTTTGCAGAAAACTATCTATTGGTTCACCATGTGGTGATAGACTTCTCAACTAAACTTTTTGGACTTGCTTACAGGAGTTTATCCACATTATATGCCTCAGTCTCCATGCTATGATGATAATTTCCGCTTACCCACAATGAGTGGCGGTTTTTCCACGGAATATGGCACGATCAGGAGACAGAAGGCTGGCAGCTCTCCGGAGGGCGCTCAATTCTGTCCGCTTGTTGTTGTCAGGGGAGACGTGGAGGACGCTTTTGCTCGGCTTCGTCTTCAATCCAAACTCTGGAAATGAGAATCCGAGGATAGTTAACAGGCACACCGAATGTAATTACAGGATTGAAAGCGACAAACGGGCGATACATACAGTTTCAATAGAAGCAAGGAAGAATTCATCAATACGTGTTGGAATTTGTTAGTTCCTCAAAATCTGACTCAAGAACCGAAAAAATAATTTTTTAGGTTTTATTCTACATATTTTCCGAGTGTTTGACGAGTTAGTTAACGAAAAATACATAATGGGGAATTTGCCTCAATTTTAGATCCCGGAATTTCAAATCAAATCCTATAATAGGGCCCTAGAATAAAGTTTAACACCAAGAATACCCAAGGGGGAAAAATTACCATAGAAGAAAATGCCTAAACAAGAGAAGCCTCTGTCAAAAAACTCTGCGAAGATCGAGGAGAACTGATTACGTCACTCCCCAGGGTTCCTCCTACAAAACTGTGCTCTGGTGGAGCGTAAAAGGAGTTTTGGCAAATACTGTCAGAGAATGTCAACAGATAGAGTCGTAGGCGCCCTTATGACCACATGAAACGATCCACCCAAACAATGTGATTCAAATATCAAAAATTGAAGGGAAGAACGGGAGGAGACCATCCGTAGGTGGCAAGCAGACCTTGTCTGTGAAACCCGTGGAAGGTCGACAGCCCTCATAATCGACGATCTAAAGGCTTGGTTGGAGAGAAAACACGGAGAGGTGAACTATTACCTGACTCAATTCCTCTCAGGGCATGGATACTTCCGCTCCTTCTTAGTAAAGATCGGGAAAGCCAGTATCTGACCCAGAGTGCAGATACTGTGGGATAGAGAGGGATGATGTCTGCCACACCTTCTTCACATGTCCTCAATGGGAGGGTATGAGGGGGTGTGATGAGGAGGTCATCGGAACATTGCGTCCACAGACAATCATACATGAGATGATTAAGAACAAGTCGAGCTGGGACGCAATGGCAGTATTTGTCACATCAGTCCTCAAAGCAAAAAAGCTGGATGGAAGATGGGAGGAAGAAGATGAGGAATAGAATTGAAGGAGACCAGAAGTAGGAGCAGCCATTTGGCACAAAAAAAGGGCTCACCCTGAAGTAATACTGTACAAGTAGTCCCGGGGTGAGTCCTAAGCAGAGGGAGTGGGGTTTTAGTTGGTAGCCCCAATTCATGGGGAGTCCAACACTGTTGGGGTGAACTTCCCCTTCGCTCTTAAAGAGTTTCCCCACTTCCGTAACAAAAAAACAAAAAAAAAAAAAAAAAAACAAAAAAAATCAAAAATTGAATAATATAGAAACTAAATAAGAGAAGGTGAAGACTAATAAAGCTTATCAAGCTTAAATTTATAAAACTAATAGGTATAATCGTATTGTTAAAAAAAAGTGGATAAAACTGCTTCTTTTCGTCACTTTTGTGTCTGGGTTCTTCCAGCCAGTTCGCGGCCCACTCTTGTGTTTGATCACATAAGCTAATGGTTTCATGTGCGCTTTCAGAGGTAGCGCTACTGTCGTAAGGGGCACAGATCCTCCGACGAAGTCAGATTGGTTAGAAAATCCATTAGGTTGCAACCCCATGCCCCCATGAACAGCCGCTACATTTAAAATTTCCATCTTCCTTAAATTCTCTAATTCTCTTTTGGATGCATTTTCGAGCAGCACACTACAGTTTTCTTCCTTATCAGTAAACCCTCTTTCCAAAAAAAAAAAAAAAGGGTGTGCCCCTGGGTAAGAAAAACTGATTATTGTTATTTTTATTCTAAGGTAGACCTCATTCTGAGAATTTTGGTACCAACCGCGACCTTCTAGCGTGTGTAAATCTTTTCCTATGAATTTTAAAAGATTCGACCATTTATGACGTCACATTGGGCTGGGGGGTCCCACACAGGCGAGAGGGGCGTGTGACGTCATAAACGGTCGAAACGGTAGAATCGTATTGTTAAAACATATTGTTTAGTAATGCATGCATTCCACGGGACGTCCCATTGGATAAGCATTAGATCAGTTTAACCAGTTGGTAAGCTATAAAACTGTTTTACTCGATGTAATTTACTTATTACTTTAGGCAAGAAATAGTGATCCCCCCCCCCCTCACCATTATCCACCATAACATTTCTAGCGGCATGGGAGCCTCGAATCTGGAGAGCATTTTAAAATCCGTGATCTACGATACCCAACATGCGATTTCGAGTTCACCCCCCCCCCCCTCACCACCACCAATGGTGCCCGTCTGGCACCAAAGCAGAAATACGTAGTAACATTGAACTTTCATCTATTAGTTTTAGTAGGCAGTCCGTCGAAGTTCACATCTGTATTCAAGGTGAAACACGATAAAAACCCACGAAATATGTGGTTTATGGTGTCCTGGCGTCATGGTGGCACCACTATAAGTTCCATGGTGGCACAGAGAATAATTCATGAAAATCCAGAGGTATAATGAGAATTTTTCCTCAATTTCAAAGGTTGGGTAAAATAGTAAGCAGTAACGGAACCAAAATATTGAAAAACCGGATATTTCGTGAATATAATCCTCCCACTCGCCCCCTCCCCTTGCAAATTTCGGAAGTTATTTGAGTCAAACAAAAAAGAAACACAAATCGGTTGGAAATTGAGGCCTGAGCAGAGTTTACAAGAATATCCTCGCAAACGCGCGTTTTTTGAGCATTAACCCCCCCTTTCCACCCTTAAAAGGCAAAATTTGAAATTCCGGCGACGTAGTGCACAACTAGATAGTTTTCCGCGTCGAAGAAAAAAAGAACCACGAAAATCGGTTGAGAACTAAGGCCTGGGCAGACGACACAAGATTTTGTCACACACACACAGACATACACCTATGGTTTTTTTCTCACGGATTCTGATTCAGAATGGTCTAAAACGGATTACTGTGTGGTTATTTTTTTTTCTGTTGAGTGTTGTCCTCCTTCACCCCAGATCGATCGCATAAGGACGCCCAAGTCTTACTGTGGGACGTCCTAAAAAAGTGGATAAAACTGCTTCTTTTCGTCACTTTCGTGTCTGGGTTCTTCCAGCCAGTTCGTGGCCCACTCTTGTGTTTGATCACATAAGCTCATGTGCCCTTTCAGAGGTAGCGCTACTGTCGTAAGGGGCACAGATCCTCCGACGAAGTCAGATTGGTTAGAAAATCCGTTAGGTTGCAACCCCATGCCCCCATGAGCAGCCGCTACATTTAAAATTTCCATCTTCCTTAAATTCTATAAATTTTTGAATGCATTTTCGAGCCATACACTACAGTGAACACTCTTTCGAAAAAAAAAAAAAAAAAAATTGTGAGGCAAATTCCCCATTTTGAAGAGAAAACACATTTTCCTATAATTTCCAACAATTACTCAGTTTAGTAAAAGGACACTCAAAACAACATAGAAATGGTAATCAGCGTTAATATTTGTTGTCAGAGTTGTCGTTAGTTTTACTTTGTGGTTAGGTACATCACTATATCAGGTAGATCTGGTCTATCTACCCTCTGGTCAACTAATCACTAGATCTGAGAGATCTACCAGCTGATCAACAAACTAATGGCTAGATGGAAACTGAATGTTTCTTTGATTACAAAGAAACGGCCACTTTGATTTATTATTTTCATTAACGGACCTTTGGAATCGACCAAGAAAATTTTCTTTTTTGACCTCCCCTCGAAATTTGTAAAAATGGGGGGTGAAAAATAAGGGTTGAAATTTTGAAAACGCCTTAAACTCAAAAGTTTGATATAAAAGTATTGTTTTCCCATAAATTTAAGATAGTGTTGCATTTTTTGAATTTTTAGAGACCACTCGGAGCTCTGTAGGACAAACCGTTCGCTCCCTATGAGCACCTAAGCGTTGGACGAGTGTGAATCGCAAAAGAGACCTAATCTCCATTCAAATTTAAGCTGACCGAAACGCGATCGACGTTTTTCTTCATGTTGGTTGCTGTTAACAATGGCAAAGCCGTATTCTTTACAGACGAGTGATCCATATTTTTTTTAAACCCTTGTGTAATAATTTGCAGCGTTTTATTACCAATGCAGGTTTAGACTATTTTCCCCGATTTCCCCCTCCTATGAAACCTCCCAAAAGCAGACAAAGTTCCTGGACCCATCTGTGTCTACCTAGAGGAGTAGGTACTCACCGTCAGTCAAACACTGCAACGTTGTATACTCGTTCGTCATTTTCATGAAGAATTTGTGATGAAGCCACGCCATTCTGAATAAATACAAACTCCTGAAACAGCGATAAGTTATCATTAGGTACGTGAACTGAAAAACTTGATTGAAGAAAGTGGATTTACGTACAAACGAATAATTTATTATCGTGAAACGCTGTATCATCTTGTGTTATGCTGAATCTTCATTAACTATATCACTCTCAAGGCCGACCGAACCTACCCATTAACCTTTTTCTTCCTACTTGTTCAAAAAATTTGTTTTTTCGGATTTTTTAAATGAAATTTAGATGTGTTTTGACAAATCTATGGAATATTTGAATCGGTTTTTAACCCTTAATGTCCTGAAGTATCTTTTCGAAAGTCCGATTTTTTAAGCATTCTATAACACTGTTCAACCATTTTTAATACTAAACCAATATTCTTTTGGCTACCTTGATACTTCAACTATTGTTTATACAATAGACCATCCGTCCCTCTGACTCTTGAGATATCCAAAAATACACCATTGAAAAATAGAAATTTTCCGCTATTTTTGGATGTTTCCAGCCACAACTCTTATTTCATCAACATCTTGGGTTGTTTTTCTGTAAGATTTAAAATCAAATCTGACAAAATAGTTGTTATATATCCGAACTAATTCATGAAATCGATCTTTACTGTCCCTCAGTTCCTGGTAGAGGTAGGTCTGATACTACTGAAGGGGGAACTGTTATTGGGCCAACAGTTTTAGTTTATTTGTCATTTTAGTTTTTATTTATTTATCTCAGAACAAAAAGCTGCTGGTTCCGTCCAGTCATAGTTGGATAGAATGTATTCTAAGTATATGTTTTTAAAATAACGATAGCCATCACCCCCCCTGAAAATATACCAACCAGTTTTCATCAAATTAAGAAACTTCACATAAATCCCAATCAAAACTAGCAATTCTATGGCATTGGTTGGCCAAAATACACCAAAATCTTGAAAAATATTCTAAAATACAATTTTTTGAACAAGTGGAAAATTAGGAGTTAAAGGGCTAAGTCCACAAAATATCCATTTTGATTTTTTCCCCTTCATTTTTCTGTTCTTTAACCCTAAGCGCATCGTTTGCAATTACAAGGGCATGACGTCTGTAGCATGATAGAAATTGTCCTTGAAAATCCTGATTTCTTTTAGAAGGACTAAGTCCGGACTTACTTAGGTAGCGGAAACTTTAATTGTTTTCACATTTCAAGGTTTAAAAAGAAATTCCAAAATCAAAATTACCACTCGTGTTTTACGTTTCGGACAATTATGGTTTCGTGTTTTTTCGTGTCTGTCTGTGTGATAGGCTGTCTGTCATAAAATCCTTGGAAACTACAATTTTTTTGAAATTTTCATTGAATGTGGGGGGTATGGTCTCCTATGGAAATCATCGCCCCTGAATCGATAGTGAAACCGTTGTAACAGCCATACTATCTACCTTTTTCGATTAAATTCGATTAAATTTTCTGGGATTATGCGGATTGGGGTGTATACGGTCCCCTATGAGGGTAGTGCAGGGTATTTAGAGATTGAGGTTTCAAGATTAGCCACTTTGTATCGGATAATCAATCTATAATTCGGGGTTATGAGGAAGCTATGTGCCACACCCGTTGGCAAACTTTTGTTCATTTCTAAAGCAACTTCCATTATTTTACGACTTTCCGGGTTGCCAATGATATATAGAGTAATTTATCAAGATTTCAGAAAGCCTGCAGTTCATAAAAAGTGAGATTGTACACGATTTTTTTTTCTTAGAAGGGCGTAAGTCCATGGGATAGATTAGTGAACTTGGAGCCCCTGGGTGGGGGATAAAAATCTGGAAAAATACGTAACACACGTCAAATTGATTGCTCAGACAGAGAAACAAGTTTTCCTCTCACAATTCTATCAATAGCGACATACAGGAAGTTTTTCTTGATTTTCCGAAAGTTTGGTTTCAAGGACTTACGTCCTTTTAAAAGACCGTCAGCACAAAAATAATCTTTCCATGGGCCACATTATAAACCCAATTTTGTTGGAGTAGAAGAAAGAAACGGAAAAATCCACGGTGGGATGATGTGATCTGTTATTTATAATAAACTACAGAACCAAGGAATAAGGTGGAGAAGGGTCTGTGGAGCCGTAGACGGTGGCGCCATCTCTGACAATGAAATCCAACTAATAGCCCACAAGGTGAGAAATGACGGTAAAAGTACCTCATTAGTTCCTAGAATGCCCTATTACAGTCTGCCAACTCAAGAATTATTTTCATTATTCTTTGAGTTATTATGTCTAATTTTGTTTTCTTACACAATCTATAGTTGAAGTATAGATGGCCAACAGCCATCTGTTTTGGTTTCAAAGTGGATAAACTGCAACAGGTAAAAATCGGACTACCAAAGAAATATTTTAGGTTATTTCAGATTTTAATGTTCTCCCACTACAGTTACAGCAACTAGATGAAAAATCATTCTCGAGAGTCGTGAAGGAGTCTCTTCTATAGGCGGATATTTATTCACTGGACGAGTTTCGTGGTGTGAAGTGGATGTTATGCTGTAAATTTTGGTAAATACGGTTCCTTAAAGTTAATAGGTCTAGCATCTTGTCAATTAATGTCATAATGGTCCTAGTCATAATAGTCATCAAAGCAGCAGAGGAATATCGAGTACTCTTGCTTGCACTTGACTTATCTAGAGTTAACTGGTCTTTCTGTGATACTTGAATGTTTTAGTAGTTCCATTTATAGATGTTTTAACTGTGATATTAGGTTGTGAGATATTAGTTGTGATATTGGTCTCGCTCGGGGGTGGCGCCCTCTGGTGCGCCAGCGACTCTTTCGTGAGCTGTTTGCGTTTTTGGTTTTGGGACGCCACCATGGTGGGTGGGCCCGGGCGGGGCTCCCCTCTGGCCCTGCACCGCTTTCTGCGGTTTTAGCGCATCACGCAACTTGTTGTCTTCATTATTGTCTTGTTTTTACATTGAATGACCGGTTTCCCCTTTTTTTAAATTATTTTTTACATTATTACCTACTTTATGACATGTTACTTTTCATAGGACTATTTTTACCACTGTTCGATTTTATAACTGTTTATTGACGATTGTTATATACATTTTATGCATAATGACAATAAAAAGCATATTCATTCATTCATTAAGGGATAGAAAGGGCAGTAAGAATTATGCAAAATTCCCATTAAAATGCAAGTTGAGCGGAATCTAATTTAAAAACGTCTGTCAAGTGGGTGTGGCACATAGCTTCCTCGTATTCATAACTCGATAGTATAGATGATCCGATGCATACCTAGTTGTTAATCTCAAAACATCAATCTCTGAGTGCCTTCCACTACCCTCATAGGGGACCATCTACACGCTAATCTGAACAATCCTGAGAAATTTCGTCGAAATCGGATGGAAAGAGTTATGGATGTTACAAGGAATTGACGTTTGCGCATACGCAATGGCTACCATCAGTCTGGGGACAATGATTTTCATAGGGGACCATCTACAACCAAATTCGCATATTCCCTGAAAATGTCATCGAAATCTGATGAGAAATGTAGAAGTTATGGCCATTACAAGGAAATCAAGTTTGCACATGCGCAGCGGCTACTATCAATCCGAGGGTGATGATTTTCATAGGGGACCGTCTACTCGCCCACCCGCACATTCCCTGAAAATTTCATCGAAATCGGACAATAAATTCGTACAGTCATGCCCGTTACAAGGATTTCATGACAGACACACAGACAGACAAACACGGAACCAAAATTGTACAGAAAGGTCTAAAACCTAAAACGCAAGTGGGAATTTCGATTTTGGAGAATTTTTTTTTTCAACCTTGAAAAGTGAAAACAAAGCTTCGACTACCTTGGTAGACTCGAAAGCAAAAAAGGTTAGCCCCTTCCAAAGGGCATTACTGTATAAACGAACCAAATTTGGTGAATACCGGTTGGGTAAACAGCTCCAGTCAAAAAGATAAAGGAAATCAAATCACGTATTTGTATAGGGATAAACGTATAGACTTAAAGAACTATTTACGCAAAAATATTGAATATATAACGGCTTTCTTACTTGTTGGCTTCCAACTTGAGCTTGTACTTGGAGTCGGCGGATACAATTTCGAAGAAGTGCTTGGAATAGGAAAGCTTCTTGATGTCCGGCCAGTTGAAAATGTAATGCGGCTCACGGACCATACTCACGGTGAAGTCTCTCTTGTAGCAAAGGACGACCCCTTTGGAATTCACGCCGATCCACATTTCCGTGGAGGATTCTTCTTTCCCGACCTGAAATGTCACCCAAGCGTGAGTACCGCCGTGCACACAGGAAGGTACGACGAGGAATATACGGAAATACGCTCGACAACCTGGTCAACTCGTCCCATATTGACATTTAATAGGTAGTAAACTTACAACATCAAATATTCGTACAGGAAAGTCCATGCTGATTCCGAATATACCACACATATTCCTACAGATAAACCTACATATTACAGGGTGTCCCATGTTCATGACCGGAAAACTACTGGAGTCGATTCTCCAACTAACTAATTTAACTAAGAAAATGTCTATTAAGAATTTTATTTTAACCTTTTTTCAAGTTTTTAGGACGTCCCACAGTAAGACGTCCTTATGCGATCGATCTGGGGTGAAGTTGGACAACACTCAACAGAAAAACAATAACCACAAACTAATCCGTTTTGGACCATTCTGAATCCAAATCCGCGTTAAAGAAAACCATAGGTGTATGTCTGTGTATGACAAAATGTCGTGTACTCTGCCCAGGCCTTAGTTTTCAACCGATTTTGATGGTTCTTTTTTTGTTCGTCGCGGAAAACTATCTAGTTGTGCACTACGTCGCCGGAATTTCGAATTTTGCCTTTTAAGGGGGGGAGGGGGGTTAATAATTAAAAAACGTTCGTTTGCGGGCATAATCTTGTAAACTCTGCCCAGACCTCAATTTCCTACCGATTTGCGTTTTTCTTTTTTTGTTCGACTCAAAAATCTTCCAAATTGCACACTATTTCATCAGAGTATCAAAATTAGCATAGGAAGGGGGACAGTGGGGGGATAATATTCACAAAATATCCGATTTTGTAATATTTCGGCTATTTACAGCTTACTAATTGTACCCAAGCTTTGAAATTGAGAAAAATTCTCATTATAACTCCAAATTTTCATGAATTATTCTCTGTACCACCATGGTGCCAGGGCACCATAAACTGCATATTTCGATTACCAACTGGTTTAAATTGATCTACCGCTTATCCAATGAGACGTCCCCTGGAATGCATGCATCACATAACAATATGTTTTTTACATGTTTACGGTAAATTAAGGTAGTTATGGTAATTTTAGTAGATTGATACAGTCGAGCACACGAAAAAAGTCTGCCAAGTGAGTGTGGCACATAGCTTCCTCGTATCCATAACCCGATAGTATAGATGATCCGATGCATAGTAGTTAATCTCAAAACATCAATATCTAAGTACCTTCCAGTACCCTCCTAGGGGACTGTCAATTTTAAGGTCTTGATTTTCATTGGGGACCATCTACAAATTAATCCGCATAACCCCTGAAAATTTCATCGAAACCGGACAATAACTGTTGGATTTGAGATTGGACTCTGACTGGGAGAGTCGATTAGGGAGCTCTCCGTAAGGGGTCAGGTAGGTAGGCTCTATTACCTCTCTTAATAAACAGTTCTGTTCAAGCAAGCAAAGTGATCGCCTCGTCTCGTCTATCTCCCAATATTCCTGTTAGGTTATGAGCTCAGTGCCCAGTTTCAATTCATTCAGTTCGTTTTTTTTTTTCGTTTTGTAAAGTGCCGGAGTGAATTGGTCGGTAGTGTTGACTGGTGTGGATGCGTGACGGGGATTTATTGCATATTTGCGAGGTCTAGAAGATTAGTTACCTTCACCACTGCAAGCATGGCGACCCCGCCGGCCAATCCTGGCGTCTCAGCAATCCCACAGCTCACGAACGTAAATTTTCACAATTGGAAATTTAGAGTCCATTGTTTGATGGATAAGGAAGGATGTCGGGAGGTCCTTGACCTGTCGGACGAGAATATTGTAAGTCTCAGCGAGGATGAACGGAAAGCCTTCGCAAAGTTGGACAAAAAGGCCCGATGGCTGTTGGTCCAATGTGTTTCGGATAAACACATCGAAATTTTGAAAAGCCACTCAAATGCAAGGGACATGATGGGTGCCTTGGAAAAGGTTTTCGCTCGAAAAAGCCCGATATCAAAGCTTTTCATTATGAGGAAATTGCTCCAAATTAAGTTTAATGAGGGAGATTTGCAGGATCACTTTGTTGGAGTGGAAACTTTGATCAATGAACTCCAAGCTGCTGGAACTGCAGATTGTAATTTGGAAGAAACGGATAAAGTTTGTTATCTCCTTCTAACAATGCCAGACACGTTCAATAATGTCACAGTCGCTATCGAAACAATGACGGATTCCTCGGAGATCACGATGGATTTTGTCAAAGGTCGTTTGCTCGATACGCACCTTCGGATGAAGAATGGTAAACACCATCGTCATGAGGACGACAGATGTGCCTTTTCAGTCCCCAATTATTCGTCAGGCTGTTTTGAATGCGGCGATGAACGTCATTTTAAAAGAGAGTGTCCAAGATCGAAATCGAAGTTCAGTGGATCGTCGAATACGGGCGGCAAATATCCCCAATCTTCAAATCGCGGATTTGCGAGAGGAAGAGGAGGCCGGGGAAGAGGACGTGGTCGTGGAAAGAAAAACGGATCGTGCGCAAACATGAGTGTTTCAGAACAAAACAACTCGGAGATTTCGTTTGTCGCAGCTGATGATAACATTATCTCGTCGGCATTCCACGCAACAGGTGGCCAAGTTTGTTTTATCTTGGATAGTGGGGCGACTGACAACTTGGTAACAACAAACACAGCCTCTCAGATGACAGATGTTGTGACGTTAAAGACTCCAATCAAAATAAAGATCGCGAACGGTGAAATTTTGATTGCTGATAAAAAAGGACATCTCAAACTCGAATCTGGTGGTAAGAGCGTGAATTTGGAAGCTCTTATTGTGCCGAAGCTAACACATAATCTCATTTCGGTACGAAAATTGAATATCAAAGGAATTCGTGTGACGTTTGATCGGGATGGAGCTGTCATAACAAAAGGGAAACAGTTCGAAATGAAGTGTAGTGCTGTCGGAAGTCTCTACGTTGCGAGTTTCAACTATACCTACTCGAAATGTCATCTAGCTGATGATGTTTGGCACCGGAGACTTGGACATCTAAATAAACAATCCTTGAAGAAAATGAACCTGCCTCATTCAGAAAAATTATGCGGTCCGTGCATGGAAGGGAAGGCCAGACGATTACCTTTCAAATCGATCGAGTATCCAAAATCACAACGAAAAGGCGAATTTCTCCATAGTGACGTGGGAGGACCTGTTCGTCATGCGACACTCGATGGTCATAGGTTCTATCAAACTATTATTGATGACTGGTCTCACTACACTATCGTATACCTACTCAAAAACAAGAGTGAAGCTGCTATGAACTTAATGAATTACATTCGCGAGTTAGAAGCAAATGGGAATCGATGCAGTCGTATACGTACTGACCAGGGAGGTGAATATAGCTCACACGAATTGAAGAATTTTTGTAAGCAGAAAGGAATACAGCTGCAACAGACCTTACCGTACTCAAGTCAGCAAAACGGACTTAGTGAACGTGCAAATCTGACTCTTTTGAACAAGGTTAGAACCCTCCTTGCTGAAACGGGTCTTCCTAAGTACCTATGGGGAGAAGCGATTCGAACAGCTGCCTATCAACTAAATCGTTCTCCTACTTCAGCTTTAGATGGTGGAATACCTGCTGAACGCTTTCACAACAAACTTGATTTGTCCAGACTCCGAATTTTTGGCTGCAAGGCTTGGGCCAAAATTTTACCAACTCCAGGTGACAAACTGGAACCAAGAGCTATTGAAACTAGACTCGTTGGATATAGTAGCAATGGGTATAGAGTATGGCAGCCCGATTCAAACAAAATAATAACTACGAGAGATATAGTGTTTGATGAGTCTGATATTGTTTATATTATGACTGACAATAATGAAGAGGAGACTGGTGAAGAAAAATCAACAAAGAAAGAGGAATGTGAAAGTGGGGATGATGATGATACGGAGGGAGAAGGTGACACAACTGTTGTTGAAAACATTGATAATGACGAGCAATCAACTTCAGTCAGGTCCAGACCACAACGCGAGAGAAAAGCTCCAAATAAGTTGAATGACTACGAACTATATTACGCCTACTGTTTCTCCGCTGGTGACCCGGTTACTTACGATGATGCTGTGAATAGTGGACCTGAGTGGATTAAAGCGATCGAAGCTGAATTGAACTCTCATAGGGAGCATGGTACTTGGTCGAAAAAAGTACTCCCAGCTCACAAGAAACCTATAGATACTAGATGGGGTTTTCGCTCTAAGCAAGATGGAACCAAGAAGGCACGACTTGTGGCTAGAGGCTATCAGGAAGAGGAAAGCTACAATGTTTATGCACCTGTGGCTCGTTTCTCTACTATACGTATGTTACTGGCACAAGCACTTCAGATGAAGTGGAAAATTCATCAAATGGACGTACCTACAGCATTCCTCAATGGGGATCTCGATATTGATGTTTACATCAAACCTCCTAAAGGTGTTAATGTCAAAGATGGTACAGTTTTAAAACTGAACAAAGCTCTATATGGTCTGAGAGAATCACCAAGAAAGTGGAACGAGTGTTTCGACTCATTCATGATTGAAAACGGTCTGAAGCGTTCTCAATATGATTTTTGTTTATATCATGGATCTGATATTTGGGTTCTGATATGGGTCGATGACATCCTAATCACTGGGAAAAACAGTGACCATATGGTCAAGTTGTTGAAGAAACGATTCAGTGCGAAGGATTTGGGTGACCTGAAAGATTTCTTGGGTACCGAAATTGAATTTGACAAAGGTACTTTGAAGATTTCCCAGAAACGTTTTATTGAAAAAGTGCTAGTGAAGTTTAAGATGTCGGAGTGTAAGTCAGCAGACACCCCTATGGAAGCAGGCTTTCAAGTTGACGAAACTATGAAGCAAGTGAAAGTGCCATTCAGAGAGATCATGGGGTCACTCATGTACCTCTCAACTATTTCAAGACCGGATATCGCCTTTGCCACATCGTTCCTAAGCAGATATCTGGACAGGCCAACAGAACAGCTCTGGAAGGGCGCCAAGCGGATTCTAAGGTACCTAAAAACTACTATCGATCTATGTTTGACGTATGAGACGTGTGAATCAACTCCTACTCTAGTCGGCTTCTCAGACTCCGATTGGGCTGGAGATCATAGTGATAGGAAAAGCGTTTCTGGATCGCTCCTCACGTTCCATGGAAACGTCATATCCTGGTCATCACGTAAACAAACGTCTGTCGCTCTGTCTACTGCTGAGGCGGAGTATATTGCCTGTGCTGGTGCTGCTTCTGATCTACTACAAGCTAAAGGAGTTGCCTACGAGTTATGTGAAAAAACCGTTGTGCCTGTGCTAAAATGTGATAATCAGAGTGCCATAAAGTTAATTGAAAGTTATCAAAACAGCAAAAGAGCTAAACATATTGAAATCAAATTTCATTTTATAAAAGACGTTGTTACTAAAAAGGAAATGGAAATTGAATTTGTTAAATCGGAAGAAAATTTAGCTGATGTACTAACAAAACCGTTATGTCATGTAAAATTTGAAACTTTGAGAAAATTGTTTAAAAGGTTGAATTATAGGTATTACTTTATTATTATGACTATTTTTTTTTTTTTTGCGGAGAGCTAGGATGTAGGGACCAATGTTAATGTTTATAATTATGTCTTGTCTATTTCGACTTATGATGTTTTATTAATGACACTTTTTGTGATCATGGACTTTAATGACTCTTTTATGATCTTCTTTTATGTTTGATCTTGTTTTTTTTTTTTGGATCTCACTTTTCATGTCAAGTCAATCATGTTTTATGCTTTGAATTTTATGTTTTCTTTTAGAATCATGTTTGCCTTGAGGGGGGGTGTTGGATTTGAGATTGGACTCTGACTGGGAGAGTCGATTAGGGAGCTCTCCGTAAGGGGTCAGGTAGGTAGGCTCTATCACCTCTCTTAATAAACAGTTCTGTTCAAGCAAGCAAAGTGATCGCCTCGTCTCGTCTATTTCCCAATATTCCTGTTAATAACTTCTTGTGGTTATGGCCGTTACAAGGATTTCATGACAGACAGACAGACACTGAACCAAAATTGCTCAGAAAGGTCTGAAACGTAAAACGCGAGTGGAAATTCACATTTCGGAGAACTTTCTTTTTCAACCTTGAAAAGTGAAAACAATGCTTCCGCTACCTTGGCAGACTCGAAAGCAGAATCTTCAAATGGGAAAAACTTGGAAAAACAAGAGGTTAAAACAAAATTGCTAGGAGACATTTCCTTTCTTAAATTGGTTGAAGAATCGACTCCAGAAGTTTTCCGGTCCTTAACATGGGACACAGGGTATTATGTAGGTTTATCTGTCCGCCATGAAAGCCAATGTATCTAGTAGGTATTCATCTGAGAGCACCATTTAAAAGATGAAAATTGAATAGGTATAACTTGAAGAGAAACCATTGTATGAAGAGAAACCATCGTATGAAGTTTTAACTCACTCCTTCCTTAATAGTGATTTGAAATTCGAGCAGCTACCTCATTTTACGCCTTATTTTGGCATGAAAAAGACATAGAAGCTAATCTCAAACCATCAATTTAGAGTACCGTCAACTGGGGTGATATGAATCAGCCGGGGTGATATGGATACTCTGGAGGCAGCAACGCTTTTAGCGATTGCAGCGCTACCTGGTGACGTTTTTATGTGTTCTGGTAGCAGAATATTGAACTAGGTATTTTGCTTCACCACCTTCATCCATGATTCAGTCGATTCAAGGATGTTAGAAGGTCATCCATGAAGATTATCAGATCCATAGAAACGCCGCACTTTTGTGTTGTTTGTTTACGTTCATCTGTGTAGCCAACCTATGACCAGAAAACTTGATCTGCGTATTTTTTTTATCATATCAACAACTTCTCATGAAAAGAGATCGATTTTGTGTTTTGTTTCAACTTAAAACCCCCCTTGTCAGTGATTGATTTTGTGAATTTCGGAGTTTTTGAGGGGTGGAGTGGATCAGGAGAAAATGCCTCGAAATTACCAGGTCATTGGGCATCTCAAAAGAGCACGAGCACTTATTACTTGGGACACTGTCAATGATTATTTTACTGAACTGAAGAACAGCCAAAAAAGAAAATGAAAGGTTAAAAAAAAGAAAAGGGCTTTGAAATGAGGAAATTGACGGTGCATTCAGGCTTCGATGGAGTGAAGCCTGAATGCACCGTCAATTTCCTCATTTCAAAGCCCTTTTCTTTTTTTAACCTTTCATTTATTCGATCTTCTATTTTTTAAAATAATTTTAGTGATTCATTTCACCTCGTTACTGGATTGGAGTGAATTTTACATCGGTTTTTGGCTTTGATCCATATCACCCCGACTAACGGGGTGATATGGATAATGTTTCATTAAAAAAATTGAAGTGAAAAAACGCTGCAAATCATTGCTCAAAGGTTTATTATTTTCTGTATAGATCACCCTTCTGTATAGATCACTGGTTCTCCATCAATAGCACCTACCACCATCTGTATTCTCCCTTGACCTTCCCTCTCAAATTTCATCTTCCTGCGTTCAATAGGATTGAAAATGGCTTCGGAGCTCACTCAGCTGATCAGTGACCACTCATGCGCCTTCAGCATTCTCCATTGACCCGCCCTCTCAAATTTCAGCTTCCTGCGTTCAACAGGAGAGGAAATGGCCTTGGAGCTCACTCAACTGATCAGTGACCACTCAGGCGCCTTCAGCATTCTCCATTGACCCGCCCTCTCAAATTTCAGGTTCCTGCGTCCAACAGGAGAGGAAATGGCCATGGAGCTCACTCAGCTGATCAGTTACCACTCAGGCGCCTTCAGCAATCTCCATTGACCCTGCCTCTCAAATTTCAGGTTCCTGCGTTCAACAGGAGAGAAAATGGCCTTGGAGCTCACTCAGCTGATCAGTGACCACTCAGGCGCCTTCAGTATTCTCCATTGACTTTTGATTATGGAAATTTGATTACTGGTTACGCAGAAGGCAAAACTGTATACAAATCGAAGAAATGAACAGCGATCGCATTTTAGTCAGAAGAAATTTCAACGGAGATTAGACCTCTTTTGCGATTCACACTCATGATTCTGTTTTATCGAAGGAAAACCTTCAAGTACTCGTAGGGACTGAACGGTTTGCCCTACAGAACTCCGGGTGGTCTCAAAATTTTTTTAAAATTCAGTACTATTTAAAATTAGTGAAAAAACGATACCTTTATTTCGAGAGTTTTCGAGCTAGGGCACTCTTGAAAATTTCAACCCTTAATTTTCACCCCTTAGAAGTGACCTACATCAACCAAAAGCTTCGCGGCACAACTAGACCCCAAATGGAGCCCACATACCAAATTTCATCGAAATCCCTCATCCATGGTAACTAAGAAAAGTGCCGCGTACGGCGTACGGCGGACGGACGGAAATTTTTTTATTCGATTTTCGGATTCTACGTACCTTGAAACGTAAAACATCAAATTTTGAGGGGGGGTTAAAATTTTTTTTTTCTTGCTCGATTCCAAAGGCTTATTATTGAAAATAATAAACCAAAAGGTGCAAATCACAAAAATTGACATGGGACCGTCTCCTTGACATCTCAGAGAATCTATATTCGGAAAGCCAGCTCGCTCTAAAAAGAGTGGGGTCTAATTTTTCAATAAAAACTGCAAAAAATGATCCATATCACCCCGGTTTACGGTACTTTGCACTACCCTCATAGGGTACTAGCTACACGCCAAATCCGTACGTTTTCCAAAAATTTTATCAAATTCGGGTGGAAAATGTTGAATTTTTGACAGTTACAAGAACATTGAAATCGGACATTAACTTCAAATAGTTTTGCATCTTACAAGGATTTCGTGCCACACATAGATAGACAAAATTAGGTGCGATTAAGTTTTCTGAATTGTGAAACGCCAACACAATCCCGAATCTGACCCCGTGATCTGTTCCCGAATAAGTTAATTTTTCGTTTTTTCCAATACCTACCTCTTATTAATCGTCTTGCGATGAAACAACTGAGCAATCTTCCACTGAGGCCAGTCCCGAACTTCCCTTCAAATTTGAGCAAAAGCGGAAGAATGAACATTGTAGAAGGAAGAAAGGTGGACAAGGACTCCGGTAGTTGCCGAAACGCAATGGACTTGCCAACATTTCAAATTGAGTTGCCAAAAGTTCAAATCGGTATGCCAAAAGTTTGCCAAATTACTGCTCCGTCCTCGGACTTGTTTCCTTGGACCTCTTAGCCTCATGGAAACCGCTCGATGGACGGAGAATTGAGTTTTCACTCGCGTCCACATCATCACTTGAGCGTAGGATTTGGACCACTTATTGACAAGGCGTAGGGAGGCATTCTTGAGAAAAGCCTCATACTCTTCATGCAGTGCTCCATCGCATGACATTACGAGTGGCGCGTAAGAACCTCTCAGATCTTCGGTAATTCTGTCGTATTTTGTATGTTTGGCTTGGGCAGCATGGCGAGAGATGGTTGGCCAGTCCATGGAAGTGTAAGAGACTGCGTCAGCGTTTATAACGCAGGTCTCTCACGGTCCCACACACCATGAACCTTCATGTCTGCCATCAGGCCGGGGCTGCCATCAGCACTTCCACGAAGAACTGGTTCTGTGACAATACCGTTCCATGCGAGGCTTGCTATTTTGGCGCATTCGTCCCGAACCAGGTTGTGTCCCTGTTTGATCAGGCCGCCCTTCATACAATTGAGGGCGTGGTTCATATCCATCGGACTCCCGCATCCGTCGCACCATACTGGCAACCCTCTTGGTTCCCAACCGTACCGAATGGCTAGTGCGTCACGGAATTGGGAAGACGACAAGTCGAAGTTGTCTGCTGCAAGTGGGAGGACGCTGAGCCGTTGTGATGCCTCCCTAGTCCTCCGAATGATCCTCTGTTGCCTACTGGGTAGTGATGTCAAAAGCTGCTCGCTGGCTTTTGCGGAAGAATAGATCACACGATAACCATTGGCACAGAGTACTGGAGACAAGTTATTTACCATTGGTAATCGTGAGTAATAACAAATAGAAATTGTTAAGCTCACAAAATATTTTTCGAGATAGCAATTTTCAATATTTAATAATGTTATTCATCTGGTTATTATCATCTATTATTACAATTTCATGCCACAAAATTTAATTTGTGAAAATTTTGTTACCCGAGATAATGAAAAGAGAGCAAACTTGAATTGAAAAGACAAGAAAATCATCCCAAATCAAGGGTTTTTACGCACAAAAATTGGTTCTTGCACTGGAGGTTGGATTGGTTCTGCAATCGAGGTTCATAATAATTATGAACTTCGATTATTTTCCAGTGCAAGAACCAATTTTTGTGCGTAAAAACCCTTGATTTGGGATGATTTTCTTGTCTTTTCAATTCAAGTTTGCTCTCTTTTCATTATCTCGGGTAACAAAATTTTCACAAATTAAATTTTGTGGCATGAAATTGTAATAACTCATACTCTTAGCTACGTTAGTTCTCCCGTAAGGACACAAGGGAAACCCTGAGTGACTCATCATGCCAGGTAGTTAAAGTGAGGTACGGGGGACGAACACGTCACTTGACGTCACCTTCCTCCACTCTCCCTTTACCCTGTTAAAGTAGTATAAAAAGAGAGCTCAGGGCTTCCCCTTCATGCATTCGTCTTCTAACAATCGACTTGATTATTCCTCGCTCTACCTCGCCTTCTCTTAGAAGCCCAAAGTTTCTCGGAGGTCTCGGTAAGCACATCGCGCTGGCCTCTGCTCCCATTTCACCTAGTAGTTGTCTGCCCCCAACTAGGAACTAGGTAATTGTACTGCCTCCCTTCGGTCGGCGAGCAATCGCGCCAAGGTACGCAGCTGAGCTGAATTCCTTAAGCACTCCTGCATGCGGTAGGCGGTAACCCGCGCCGGGCAGAAAGTGCTGTCCCATCCTTCACCTTCGTTGAGTAGGGACCAATAGAAATCGACAAGCTGATGTGAAGACCATCGCCTCCACACGACGACACGCCGACATAACAATAATGAATCCCCTTTGTGTGGTGCATTCAAGTTCAACGAGAAATTTCCTGATACAACGGCCTACACATTTTTTTTAGTAGAGAATGATTGATAACTTGGCCTCACCATGAAGGCTGATATGTATTGAGTGCCGTACTCCGGGAGGGTCATGACGTGGGAGATGAACATCTCCTCAGCCCGTCCAGGGTCCAGACCGGCTCTCTGGCGATGAAGGAGGCTGAGCTCGTAGGCGCTGCCTTCCTCGTCGGGCACGTAGTGTTCTGCCAAGAAGTAACTGTCTCCATCGTCCTGAATAGAAAAATATTACTATTGTAACATTTTCAAAACCAAAAATTTTCAAAAATAATGCAACATTTGACAATTCAACACTAAGAAGGAGAGTTTCTTTAAACATACGAAAGCATAACGTAGTGCGAAGTTTAAATCTATTTTGTAAGTGTATAATTGCTGGTGGGTAAAAGGAGGGTTGAAATGATTGGACGTCTTCTGCGATAGATGTATTACAAAATAGAGAAAAAACATTAATTAATTACCTTATTTCTTCAACTTATTTTTTCATTAAATGATAGTATTGGAAATTTAAAATGATATGGTTTTGAGCATCGTTCGTGGCAAATGGGCTCTGAATACACTGAAGGAGTTGTTTTCTTAAGTTATGGTGAACTTTTCTGACCCTTTCAACGGGTATCTTGGCGCAATTGATTCTGATGTAACTCTTGGGGGGCTTCTGGAGTGCTGAGACTATAATTTGAGGTTGCACCACAGGAAAAAACCTCAGCTCTCAGGGAGAAATGACCCTATCACTTTCCTAGAAAATAAGGTTCAATTAGGCTATTTTTCGAAATGTCACACGATACTGTTTGTTCATAGGAGTCATAATCACTTTTTTTTAACTTCAATTGAGAAGAGTTGAGAGTGCTCGAGATTGGAGACATTCAACTATCGACTTCAATATTAGCAAGTTTACTAGAGGGAGTTCACGAGGGGTTCATCGCTGGTGAGCGGCAGTATACCTTGATCCAGCCACGACTACTCTCAACAGGTTCCAGAATCCTGACAGAATTGTCGATTCCTCGGGCCGTACACTTGGGTCTCAGTCTCAGCATCCCACAGAAAGTGGCAACGACCTGCTCACAACATCGCTTCTAGCTCCACTCTAGCTGACTTGGGTAAGTCTGGACACCAGATACGAAGATGAGGACCTGACCTTGTTTGTTGGCAATTCTCCCATTACAGGTGTCTAGACTTCTATTGCTTCCCAACAAAGCTACATTATACTGGTCTCACATCCTCAACCAGCAGTTAGAGCAGTTTGGAGACTCCTGCACCAAGCATCTCCACCTGCCATCACAGTCCCCAGTTTGAATCTCGGGTCAGATTAGTATTAATTGTCTACGCACGAAAAAAATTTTCTAATCTAGGAGCTCATATATCTATAATAAAAGGCCTTCTAAGAAGCACGTATAATTTAATTTTATGATTTCAAAAATTTTAATTTTATGTTTAAGTATTTTCTGTGAGTTACGTCTCCACTCTATTGTATCCTATGAGAGTTAAGAGGCCTCTCGTGAGCTCTCTGAGGTTCGTCCCACTCCAAAAGCGCCAATTTCAATTTGGACAATATGCCGGTATTTTAGTTAGAAAATGCCATCATTGTAATAAAGATTACAGCAAACCACCCGCACTTTGCAACAACCCAAACAAGTACAAGTTAAATTACCTACTTTATAGATAAAATATCTATAGAGTAAAAAGATAATACATATATTCTAATATCGGGAAGAAGTATCTACTACTCATATAAAATGTATACAGTGCACTCTTGATAGATAAGTCAAACAGTTCCTAATGGTCGCTGGGAGTTCGACTTATCAAGAGTGAACTGAACTTGATAAATTCGTGTTCTGAAAATTAAATTAAATATACGAGGCATGTCCAGAAAGTGTACTGAAGTGTACTGAAGCTCCCGCGGCCGTAGGGAATTTTTGTTTGCTATGTTGGGCACACTGCCGTGTTGCGTGACTCCTCCCCTTCAAAACACGACCAAAACGAGGTCAGTACGTAAAAACTGTGGTCTCAGGAGAATTTCTCGTGAAAGATGTCAATCGACTCTGCCACAAAGTGCAAAATCTGAGCGGTAATCCATTACCTCGTTGTGAAGGAGAAATCTCCGATTGAGATTTTTAATGAGGTGAAGGCAATTTATGGTGAAGGATATATGAATCGTACGAGTGTGCATGACAATTTGAGGAGTGGGAGACTGCCGATTGTGACTGATGTACTTGTGGAAAAAATTGAGAATGCGAACACAGAATCGAAGGAGGGGTCTTTTGGCGAAGGGAGTTTGCTTGCTCCATGACAATGCCAGACCCCACATGGCCAACATCACAAAGTAACTGTTGGACTCTTTTGGATGGGATGTTTTAAGCCAGCCCCTTATTCCCCCGACCTGGCGCCTTCAGACTATCATCTTTTCACTTCTCTGAAGACACACATGGGTGGAAAATAATGTTCAACGGACGAGGAGGGAGGTCGACAAGTGGACGAAGGAGGTGGCGGCAGATTTCTACGAGGCAGACATAAAAAAATTGATCCCCCGGCTAACCACCTGCATCGAGAGAAATGGCGACTACGTAGAAAAATAGCTTAGATGTATACCTATGTAACCACGTAATTTTTTTTTTAATAAATTTTTTTGAACCCTAAAAAAATCAAGTACACTTACTTTCTGGACATGCCTCGCACATGAAGATATTCTCGAAAATACGTGATCATGAAAACAACACACATGGTAGGTAGAACCTACTTGGGATGGGTTGGAGCTCGAAGAATATGCGCTTGATCTTAATGAATGCGCAGTAAAGTGGAAAGTGAAGCTGAATCCACAAAAATCCAGCCTAGTGATATTTAACTACCAGCATCTCCATGATGATCCAACAATAAACATAGGCAATGATTCTGCACCAACAGAATCAAGCGTACGTTTAGGTATCACTTTGGATAAGCACTTAACCTTCGATGCCGCCTGAGAACTCTCAAGCCAATGCTTCATTCACGATCTCCACTCTCACTCGATACCAAACGATTCATCTACTTGGTGCTAATAGACCTATAAGGGAATATGGTTGCCAATCTGGGGAGGAGCCTCTGATTCGCAAATCCTTCGGATTCAAACTTTCCAAAACCGTGCCCTAAGAATGATTATCAAAGCACCTTGGTACATCAGAAATGCAAACCTACACAAAGACACTGAGGTGCCGACAGTGTTGGAAGTCCTACTCAGCGCATACGCACGTTTCTACGACCGGCTTCAACACCACCCAAACCCATTAGCAGCAGCCATTTTGGATATGATTCCTCCTTACCGTCCAAACAGGCGATTGGAAAGAAAGCGTCACGCAGACTTACTCGTCATAACCAATGGAAAAAACTAATAAACAATGGCTGCTGGATGAATAATGAACTAATTAAAATTACTACGTATTATTGTTATTGCTAATTGTTATATTAAATAGTCACTCACCTTTAGTGGGAGAAAATCACTGGATTTTTACTCCCTTACACGTGTCATATTATATATATTATCGCTATTAGTGAACTGTAACACATTTATATGTAATAAAGTTATTTTTGGGGAAAAATAAAATCTACTTTAAGGTGGAGAAAACATATTACTGAACTTACCAGCCCTGAATGATCACCGAATTCAGCCTGTAAAGCCAGCCCAGCCAACGCAAGAAGTTGTTGTTTTTCTGCCCTGAGCTGCCTCTCCAATAATGCCCTTCTCAGTTGGAGATACAACAGATGTTTCCACTTCCACGATCTGCAATAAATTATCCTGAATTAGCGAGTTCCGCAAAGGTTTGGATTCTCTGGAAAATATTCAACTTATGACGAGCAACTCACGAGTGGCACCATGTGTTATGCTTCTACCTGAACGGCTATTTTACCACCAGTAATGTCAAATCGATGCAGGTACTCTGTACCAGCCAGTCAAATAAGCAATAGATAAAATGCGAAATAGGGAAGTAGGTGCTTTTAAAAAATCGGAGTACCGCAATGGTCAGATCTTAGCCCGTTGTTTCTCACATTTCTCATATTCTCCGATATTCCAAAAAATCTTTTGAATGGTAATTTGCAACTTGATAGAGATCGGTGAGGGGAGGAAATCAATGCGGCGTTTCCTAAATTTTGAGTTTTATAGTCAAGCCAGCTTTTATCTTTCGGCATCGTCAGAATATCATTGATAAGTTCACTGTTTAAGGATTATAAAAAATTTACTATATGTTGGTTTACTTGGCGTTGGTTGTCAAATAATGTAAAAAATTTCACCTTAATAATATTATTTTTTTTGCAGTGCTGTGTTGTTTCCTTTTGTTCATAGACATGATCAGGTACCAATTCTATGACCCGGACCTAGATTGTCCCCAGGCTACCGGCATAACGACATTTTTTTGGCTAAGTTCCCTGCCCCCTAATTGAAGTAGGTTTCGCGAGGGTGGTGGTTTAACCCACAACTGCAGTCTCCTGCTGCATCTCAGGGTAGGGTTCCGAAGGCCAAAACCAGCTGGGAGTTGATTTGGGAACCATCCCTACTTAACCACTATTCGTCCTATCAACGTCATTATTGTACACTTGCCTTCCTCTACTACCTTTCTTCCAATCAAAAAATGATAAAGAGATTTTTTTGTCATCACTCGTCCTCAATACCCGAAAATCTGCAAAATTCAAACGATCTTCCTTCAATGTAATACAGATATTACCTGATTCAGTGACAAACGATACAAAAGGCACGATAGCCTCTTCAGGGGATGAGCTTCAAACCAATACAAACTCAAAATAGCCAAAAAACTGACAAGTGACATATCACGGCATTCCACGACGAGTGTGATATGTAGGTATAGGTACTGTAATTAACAGAGTAGTGGCATTACCCTGCAAATTATCAAGGGTTTGAGTTATATACAGAATGAATACTTGATAATCACCTACGCGCAAAAATAGTCGAGTGGAATAGGGACGAAATAACAGGGAGTTACGATCGTGTTTCAATCATAATAACCAATACATGTCGAAAACACGATTGTAAATCTCTTTTTTTCAGCATTTAATGGCAATGGGGAATTTGCCTCAAATTTTTTTTTCGAATGAGGGTTTATTTTTATGGAATAAAACAATAGTGAGCTGCTCGAAAACGCATCCAAAAAATTTAGAGAATTTAACCCTTCAGCCGGACCATCTTTTTTTCAACGCTTAACTGGACCATCGGTCTCTCAGACCTCTATGTTACGATATCGTTTTTGCTCCTGTGTTCGCATGTTAGCTTCATTATTCTACGATGTTCTAGCTACCTCTAATTAATATTCAGGCCTAATTAATATTTATGGATGCTAGGTTACGATATTATAACTAAATTTTTCATAATTTTGTTTTCTTATTTAGATTATTTTACTTGTTCGACAACTCAGACTTAGATTTTTATTCAGTCACAATTTACTAAGACTATGTAGTGGTACGTACCACACATCATGAGTGGGTACTCTGTAAAAATAAGAGTGTGTAGGTACTCTATGAGCAATTCCCAAATCACTATAAATTTAGAACCACGAAAAACATTTGTAAAAATTACTAGGTAGGTAACTTGACATTCAGTCGACATTCATGAAATTCTTTACAATGCAGAAATTCTAAATTCTAATAGTCAACAATGTATAAAAAATATTTATGAAAAACATTCGTAAAGTGTGAATTTACTCAAAATGACATAAAAACTATTCATGAAAAAGTAGGTAAGTAACTAGTAAAATCACATGATAATCATTATGCAGAAATCCTAAATTCTAATAGTGAACATCATATTTATAGAAAACACTCATGAGAGTCCGGTTCAATGAGACCCATGAAAAAAAAATCACTGGTATCTGGACCATCGGTCCCACAGACCTACTACCTTTTGAAAGATCACAACTTATTTCCCAACTTTTGCTTTTTCTTGTTTCCAAACTGCTCTGCCTGAAGTTTAGATCCCAACTGAAGTTGTCACGGGCTGCCGGCCACCTCTAACCACTACGACCACCTCTATCGGAGAAATGCCGAACTGTGTCGGTCTCACAGACCGATGGTCCGGCTGAAGGGTTAAGAAAGGTGGAAATTTTACATGTGGTGGCACTGTTTAAGAGGCAGCCATGTTTGAAACGTAACGGATATTCTACCAATCTGACTTCAAAGGAGGTTCTGTGGCGCTTACCACAAAAGCGGAACATACACGAACCTTAAGCTTAGAAGGATTAACACAAGAGTGTGTGAACTAGGAAGGAGGGCAGAACACAGAACTCAAGACACAAAAGTTACCAAAAGAAACAATATTACTCACTTTTTTACAATACGATTCTACCTACTAGTTTATCAAGCATTATTAGTCTTCATCTTATCTTATTTAGTTTCAAGATTTGAATCACATTATTCGAGTAGCCATTTCACTGGATCGTTTTGTGTGGCGGTGCTAGAACTCTGTCTGTTGTCGGAGTTGTTTTCGCGTCGTTTTTTTTTCGTGTGACGTCAACAATATTCGCGGTGTTTTGTAACAGAGGCTTCACTTGTTTAGGCATTTTCTCCTACGGTAAATTTTTCCCCTTGGTTATTCCTAGTGTTAAACGTTATTCTAGGGCCCTATTATAGGATTTGACTTGAAATTCCAGAATCTAAAATTGAGGCAAATTCCCCATTTGAAGAGATACGCCTTCGTATTCAAGTCTTTCTCCAGAAAAGTATCAGAAACACGATATGGAGTTAATTCTCTGTATAAGATCATGTGTATCTTATGTGAATCTTCGGATTGTTGCCAAATTCGGAACTCAAAATTGTGTCGCAATGACTCAATATAATATTGAGTCATTGCGACACAATTTTGAGTTCCGAATTTGGCAACAATCCGAAGATTCTGAGGTTTTATAAATGATGAAAATTGAACATCCGGAACATGGTGAGTTAGGTAGCCTCTCTAAGATGGGCATCCAGGGTAGACATTTCCCACGCTAGAAGCTTCCAACGACATACGATGGAAAATTGCCTAAATTGGTTAAATTGTGCTAAATTTAACCATACCAACTGCTTTACAAGTACAATCTACGTAGTGAATATCTACATTCCTGAATACTCACGATGTCATCGTAAGTCGGCAACTTGGGGAACATTTTTCTCGGTACATTCGTCAACATCCCGCACTGTTTCCCGAATCGTATGATTGAAATGGCCATGATTGACGGAATACCTACTTTTCGAGTTTTTGAGAAAAAAATTTCTTTCCAGGGAGTTTGATGCAAACATTTTGAACGATATCGAACGGTCACAAAGTAGGAGTAAACAACAATGCTGATTTCTTCTTCTTCTTGTCTCACGTAAACAATGGATACATTGCAGACCATCCATGTGTAAACTAGGATGCCTACCAAAATGGAAGTAACACGTACAAACATGGATCATATAATAATACTGTGCCTAAAGAACTAGTCCGAGATAGAGCTGACTGGGGAGGGGATGAGGATCGTTCTGATCTAGCTGTCCATAGAGAATTTTGCGGGTTGGCGTGTAGATGGTCCCCTCTGAAAATCGTCGCCATCGGATTCATAGTACCCACTGCTCATGCGCGAACGTAAAAACTCTTCTAACTGCCATAACTTCAACATTTTCCATCCAAATTTGCCTCCAAATTCCTAGTCATGCAGGGGTTTATTTTTTTGAAAAAAAAAAAAAAAAACCTTAAAAATTTATTCCTAGTATTTATTATCCGATTGTGTAGATGATCACACATGGTAAATGATTTCAAAAATGCAATTTTTATAATGATCCAGAACCTTAAACCTCGCAATCTCTGAAAATGTCAGAATTGTGATTCAAGATTTAAGGGTACAAGGAAATTTTCCCCGAGAGTACAATTTCCTGTAAAACGTATGTACCGTTTTCTCGGGTTGTAATCAACCGATCACCTTGATTTTTTTCAAATATTGTCGAGCATCTTATGCTCTATAACTGGTGCAAAGGATAATTTCGTACAACGCCTGAGGAAAGAAAGGCGGATTTTTGAAAAAACCATCAAAATTAGGGCTCTAACCTACCAAAACGGACCACATTTTTATCTTGTTGTCGGGAAAAATACGCCAATCCCTATGCACAGTTGGTGTATAAGATACTGACGTACAAGTAAAAAAAAAGAACAAGGAGATAAGTCCAGTATAACTCAACAAAAAGGAACACGAGTGCTAGAAAACGCGATTTTTCAGGAAACACGATTTTCTGAAATTAAACAATGTTCATCTCATGACGTCATCATACGGTTTCCTAACGCTTCCAACTTGCTCCAAGGTGACTCGATTTGATGAAAACAAAGAAGAAGAAGAAGCTAAATCTCTTGTTTCGTTGTTTACTCGTCTTTTTCTATGTTTATGTCCCGTTTTGTGCCGTGAAATCCGTTCGTTTTGTGCTGTGCTGAATCGTCTTGGAAATGCGGACGGTCCAGCGTATAGCGCCGGACTCTACTAGCGCAAACCCTGACACAGGTCGGTTTGCGTATTTATTTGACCCACTTCTCGTTCAAAATTTTTCATGATTTTTTTTTTAATTGGTCCGTGATTATTTGCACATTAACAAAAAAATATTTTTAAAAAATCGAATTTTTACTCGAAAAAATTTCCTTGTGCCCTTAAAAGTGTCTACAAGGGTTTCACTTTTGCGCATGCGCAGTGGCTACTATCTATCCGGGGGCGATGATTTTCATATGGGACCATCTACATGCCAACCTGCACAATTCCTTAACATTTCATCAAAATCGGACTGTAACTTCGTAGTTTTTCACGGTTCAAGGATTTGCGGATAGAAAGAGCGACAACACAGACAGACCAGAATTAATCAGGAAGGTATACCTACAACGCAAAAACTCGAGTAAAACTTTTCATTTTGAAGGACATATTTTTAATAATTGAAAAGTGCAAACAATGCTTCCGCAACCTTGGGAGACTCGGAAGCAAAATATGTCTAAAAACACATTTTTTTCCGCTGAAAAACTCAATTTTCTCAAAAACAACCAAACTCTCTCAACCAAACTTAAACAAACCCTATTAACAAATAAAAACCGATAGTAAATCTTCAAGCAGTAAATAGTATAGAAATTGACAGTAGGTACTCACCTTGTACCCCGAAGTGAAGGCAAGTAGAGTTTGAACCTGAGGTAGACCGTGAAGGGCGGTGGGAACTGAGTCCTAGGTTTCGACCAGCTGGGAGGAGCCACTTTGGAGATTTTGAATTCTGCCGGTGGAAAAACGAAGTCGTCTGAGACCAGACAGGCGAGGCCAAGAGTGACGCTCAGCTCCAGGCTTTCTCTGCTCGCTAAAACCTGTCCAAACATGAAAGATGAATATGAAAATATGAATACTGAGATCTTTTGGAGGATTTGAGAGGGTGAAATTCTTCAACGTGGGAGATTTTTTATAATACGTAGGTTTCGATAGAGGTTCTTGCTTGTAGAAAGTTGGAGATTTAACGTTCAGGGAATTTTGGTTTCAGTGTTTTTGTTACCCACAAAGAAGGATAATGTTTGAAATTTAAAACATTTAAATAATAATTGTGATATCTCTGTTTTCTGACTATAGTTCAGAAGTTAATTTAGTAAAATTGAGCAATGTAGAACTGATGATTTGAAATTGGTAAACTAAATAGCACTTGGATTTTAGAATTTACTAATATGAAGAAAGATGTAGGATAATGAGATGGGGTCGTCGACTGGCCCAAAAACCGTTAAACAACTAAGGTGAGGGAGGGGGTTTCTAACTGGCGCAAAACCGTTAATGTATGTGGGTGAGGTGGTTAGGATGGATCACCCAGTCCCGAACCGTTACATAGTCGTTTAGGTGAGCTTGAGGGAGCAGAAATGAATTAAGTCGAGATTTTGAGCTAGAGTGGATGATGAAGGTACTTCCAGCTGCCCTTACACAGGGTGTCACCCTTTCGAGCGCAACGCCGGGCCGGGTTCGATTCCACTACTAATTTGCAACAAAAAATGTCTCCTAGCAATTTTTCTTTAGAGGCTTCGTTTTTGAGTTATTTCACTTTTAAGATTTTTTTCGTGTTTTCGACCTTACATCACTAAAATGGCAATAACTCCCTTAATTGATGAAGTAAATTCAAATTTGATTATATCATTTGAAAGAGCGTCAAATTTCCTATCTCCCTGATGGGGTTTTAGAAAATTTCAAATGAAAAGAACGAGAGTAAAATAAGCCAAAAGTAAAAAATTGGCAAAGTTTCGAAAGTTTTTACTTTTTTCGAAGTTTGTTCCTCGAAACGTCGTGAACGGAAATTTCCATGCTGTAAACCTAAAATTGCATGTGAATCCCAGCTTTCTTTTTCCCTTAATCTCATGGTCGTGGGTTCGAGCCCCACGTTGGGCGAATTGTTTTAGTTTTTGGCTTAACATTTGTGAGTCTCCACTCACTGGGGAACATTTCCAGTGAAGAGACTGGGTTAATTCGTTAACTCCCTTCCGATCCGAATTTGTCATAGCCACCCGCGGCGATGATTGTCAGATTCGGGTCCGTGGTCAGCTCGGAAGGTGACGTCACCCCCCCCTCAACATGAAGACGCCGTCTCCAGCCAGAGCGTCCCTCCCTCAGCGGGGGGAGCCAATCAGAAGTCTCCACCTGGCAGGCGCCCGTCCGTCGAGGGAGCGGAGGGGGACCATCCGGAACAAAACCAACGAGCAGCCCCCTCCACAGGCAGACCCCCCTTGATATTCAGTACAAGTCATTGAGAGCCCTGCTGCCCGTGAACTTAAAACTGCTAGAGTCAACCGTCCCCGTAAATACCTTCACACGCTTTTTTCGTAAGATCCCTGACCATCGGAAATTGCCGTGTCGCGCCGAATTGATCTGGAGGAAGAGAACTTGGATTCCCTGGACGTCCGTCGCCACAACCACCACAACCGCCACATCACACCTGGAAGGATACCTCAGGGCCCTGACACGTGTGAGTGAAAACTATAACTTACCTTCTAACCATTGGCCAATGCAGTTAGGACAGTGCGTAGAAGTAATTCTGAAACAATTGGACAAAAGTCGTAAATTTGAGAGTTGTAACTTAATGCTAAATTCGTACCTGAAACACAAAGTTAACCTATACTTACCATACTCACCTTTGTTGAAAACCTGGAACGTTGAACTGATATACTCTGGAAACCTGAAACATAAAGTCAAATTGGAGTTATTATTTTGTACATTTGAAACATTATCTGAAAATCTATCCTATTGAACATTGAATCTTGTGCCATACTTACTTGTGTTGTTGCGCCCGTCAGGCTTCTTTTCGACACACCCTTCGGTGTGCCTAGTCAGAAAACCATTTGCATATTTAATAAACTTACCTTTTATTGTTGTAAATCTGCATTTGAATATCTTTTCTCATTTTTACCTGGTTCCTCAGTGTGAAAAACCGGAGCTTGGTGACGCGTCACACTCCGCCATCTTTTCCGAAGCGTCCCTCAGACGCCTTCGTAGGCCCCTTCGGCAGCGTCGCATTTTGCGGACGCCATTTTCTCAGTAGGACGCCCTTAAGGCTAACATTTCAGATTGCATCATCCCGAGGAATTCGACTAGCCGCTTCACCGCCTCGTCACAGGTAAATACCACACGCTACCCCTTGTAAAATTAACTATTGTTTCGATATTTGTTTGTCTTCCCCTTCCCACCTGAGCTCGCCACGTAAGGTTTTGTGTCATCCGGTGAACTTGGGATCGGCACGTGGCGTCACAACCTCGTGCTGCTACCAACTACGCCGCGAAACGAAACCTTAACCCTGTCGAACGCAAATCCCGCTTACAACTGGTGTGTCGCCACAATCGTCACAATCACCACGAGTAAGCCGGGACGCTACCTCTGTGGTCCATCGACACAATCGCCACAAGTAGCAGGCCTACACATTCATATTCTCATTATTTCGATGGATTTTAGCTAGTAGAGAGAGAGAGAGAGAGAGAGAGCAATGTTTATTTTGATAAAATGTACGATAGACGTTTCTTAAAAGTAAATATCTACACCAGTGGTCTTCAACCCGCGGCCCGCGGGCCGCTTGCGGCCCGCCTTGTATATTTTTGTGGCCCGCCGAATGATTTTGTTTCCAAACAAATAGGAAAACATTGGCGCACTGAAGTTGGAGCTATCTCAGGATATTGAAATCTCACTTAAAGAACGTGCTTCAAAGTTTATTTTTTATTCAGTAGCACTTGATGAAAGCACTGATATTACAGATACAGCTCAGTTAGCCATTTTTATTAGAGGAATCGATAACAATTTCTCTATTACCGAGGAAATGGCAGCACTATTTCCAATGAAGGGCACTACTAAAGGCACTGATATTTACAAGGCTTTGACTTCAACTTTAAACCGGTTTGGCCTAAATCTGGATAACTTGAGCGGTGTTGTAACTGATGGGGCCCCAGCAATGACGGGAAAAAATGAAGGTGTTGTAGCTCTGATTAGAAAAGATGCAAGTGAAAATGAAAAGTTCATACAATATCATTGCATTATCCATCAAGAAAATTTGTGTGCAAAAAGTGTTTGTTTCAAAGATGTCATTAAAGATGTGACTAAAATCGTGAATTTTATCAGATCACAAGGACTGAACCACAGGGAATTCCAAACCTTCCTTAGTGAGATGAATGCAGAGTATGGTGATGTAATTTATTACACAGAGATTCGTTGGCTCAGTCGAGGAAAGTTTTTAAAAAGGGTTTTTGATTTGAAAGAAGAAATCTGCATGTTCATGGAGAGTAAAGGGAAGGCAGTTCACTACTTCAAAGATGAGTTGGATGGCTGATTTTGGGTACCTAACCGATATTTCAATACATCTCAATGACTTGAATACAAGGGAAGAATGCTATGATACACAATCTCTTTGATCAAGTTGAGGCGTTTGAGAGGAAACTTAGTTTGTGGAAGAATCAAGTACAACAGGGCGACTTCACACATTTTCCAACACAGTCACAATGTGAAGTTCAAAACAAAGAAAAATACAGCGAAGCACTCTCCATGTTACAGCAAGATTTTAGCAACAGGTTTTTAGACTTCAAGCAAAATAAAACTATGATGAAGCTTTTTTGTGCTCCTTTCAGTGTTAACGTGGAAGACTATTCCGGAAATATACAAATGGAACTTATTGACTTTCAGTGCAATAGCGATTTACAGGAGAAATTTAAAAACTTTGGACTTCTGGAGTTTTACTCATTGTATGTTGAAGGTGATCGATTTCCAGCAATCAGATCTCATGCTCTGGCCACAGCATCTCTTTTTGGCAGCACTTACATCTGTGAGCAGCTATTTTCAAGAATGAAGAACGTGAAATCGAAACTGAGAAACCGTATTTCTGACACTCATTTAGAGAACTCTCTTCGAATTGCCACATCTGACATAAAACCTAATGTTGACAGATTAGTAAAAGATAAACAATGTCAAATTTCTCACTAAACTACAAAAGTCACAAATTTGATGTTTCCAGTATAATTTTGAGTTTTATAGCATGTTTAAATATATGTCAAGTACACCTATATTGTTTTCAATATTGATGTTTAATACAGTTATCAACAAATATAAAATGTTATAACAAATTCATGTAAATTATTTTAACCTGAGACAAAATTCACACACATACATATATATATGTATATGTATATACACGCTTAATCAATGCGGCCCTCCAAGTCCTCCATGACAATAATTTGGCCCTTAAATAATAAAAGGTTGAAGACCACTGATCTACACGAACTTCATAGGATAGCCCAAGAATTCAAACCGAGGTCCTCATCAACAACCTTTTACAAAATTTTACAGCCCCATGAAAGTCAAAAACCAACTTCCATCAAGTTTACATCAATTTCTATAAAGTTCAATATCTCATCACCTTTTTTCAACTCAAGTTCTCAAATTTTCTTCTTTGTTTGTGTCAATGTTAAAAATATCCCGTTATAATGCCTTGGTGAGAGACGGGTGGAAATATGGAGCCTCAAGTCTTTACGGTGTACCTGTCGTTTAATCATTATGATTAGCGAAACACTACAATTCACTTTGAAGAAATTTATGGGGAGAAAGAAAAAGAACACATGAAAACGGAGTTATAAGAGAAAAAGGGGGATACAGCAACACAGCAGGTGGATATTTGTAACATTGTCACAAACAAAGAAGAAAATTTGAGAACTTAAGTTGAAAAAAGGTGATGAGATATTGAACTTTATAGAAATTGATGTAAACTTGATGGAAGTTGGTTTTTGACTTTCATGGGGCTGTAAAATTTTGTAAAAGGTGGTTTTTGAGGACCTCGGTTTGAATTCTTGGGCTATCCCATGAAGTTCGAGTAGATATTTACTTTCAAGAAACGTCTATCGTACATTTTATCAAAATAAACATGTCTCTCTCTCTCTCTACTAGCTAAAATCCATCGAAATAATGAGAATATGAATGCTAAGCCAAAAACTAAAACGATTCGCCCAACGTGGGGCTCGAACCCACGACCCTGAGATTAAGAGTCTCATGCTCTACCGACTGAGCTAGCCGGGCGCTTATTTATAAATTATTAGCAGATTTTTATCAATTTGAGTTATGATCAAGAACATTTCCTGTACCATGCCTAGGAAGTATTCTGAACATGATGAATCATCTTAAGAATAATCTTATGAGCACATACAGGGTGAATACGACAGGGTGTGAGAAAATTATATTTAGGTGAAAGTGCCTAAATAAAAAATGGAGCAGAATTGGGTGTGCGCATGATTTTTTTAAAAATTTTTATTCGAAAGTAGACCTCATTTAGAGAATGTTGACCCCAGTCGTTCTCTTTTTGGATGAGTAGATCTTTTTCTACGATTTTTCAAAGTTTCGAATGATTCTGACGTCACGCAACCCCCCCCCCCCCCGGCACACTGTGACGTCATAATAATTCGAAACTGAAAAATAATAGAAAAAGGTCTTCTCACGCTAGAAGGTCGCGGTTAGTGTCAAAATTCTCAGAATGAGGTCTAGTTTCTTTAGAAAATTAGAAAATAACAATAAACAGCTTTTCCGACCCATGCGCATACCCTATTCCTCAAAGTCCTAGCTCAATTCGGTGCAAAATGGAATTAATTTTTTTTTTTTAGAAAACCATGTTTTTTTCAATAGGTTATAAATATCTCACTTTGTAACAACTTTTCGCAACTTTGTCAGTCTTGGAATACAGGATGTAGGCACATTAGGTTTCCTTAAATATAGATCTATTTACACAGCAAACATTTCGATAAATTGACTGTACTCTCAGCTCAAACGATAAAATTATGTAAATTATGACAATTTAGAAAAACACTTGCGTCGCTAAAGGCAGACCAGTCAAATCACGCAAAACCTTCCCTATTTCATGGCCTTTCCATTTCTTTCCTCAAAATTTGTTGGTTTCCGTTTCAAGGTAAGTAGAATCCAAAAATCGAATAGGTACAAATTTGGCCGTCCGTTCGCCGTCCGCGGCACTTTCCTCAGTTAGCATTGATCGATTTTGATGAAATTTGGGTCTAGTTGTGCACCGAAGCTTTTGGTTGATGTAGGTCACTTCTAAGGGTTGAAAAATAAGGGCTAAAATGTTCAAAACGCCCTAGCTCAAAAAAGTTCAATATTAAGGTACTATTGTTTTTCTTCAATTTAAAATAGTATTCAATTTTTAGAATCGAATGGGACCATCCGGAGCTCTGTATGACCAACCGTTCGCTACCTATGAGAACTTAAGGGTTGGGTAAGAAACACGAGTATGAATCGCAAATGAGGCCTAATCTCGATGCAAATTTAAGTGACCAAAATGCGATTGCTGTCCGTTTCTTTGAGTTGTACTCAGTCTTGCGTCCTCAGCAACCAGTAATCTTCGAATTGAGTATGAGCCAATTATTTCTTCCAGTTAAACTTGATTGTGAAGCAAAAATATAGGTAGTGGCAATGGTCCGTGTTCTTTGCAGACGAGTGATCTATACAGAAAAATAATAAACCTTTGTGTTTTAATTTGCAGCGTTTTTAAATGACAGTGACCTTTCTAGTCGTTGTTTGTATTACAATTCTCAATTTCAACGAGACTTTTTTCTAAATCCTGGATCAGGGTCTTAATGATGGGTCGGTACAGTATTGGAGAGATGGATCGACCAAAACATCTTCTGGACCCTGATCCAGGATAAAAACGTCGTGTTGAAGCAGAGAAGATTAACAAGACAAAGCCTAAAAATGTCATTTGAACTCCACAATATACTTCTACTATACAGTTCAACACTCTTAAATGGTAGGGGAAAACCCCCAGTCGTTGGACACCTTAAGAGCACTTCTCTCACGATTTTACTTACATGCATTTAATGTCTGGATGGATTTCAAAGTTTTTTTTTTAGTTTTGTTTGGTATGAGTTCACGAAAACACCGCTTTTTTAAAAAATGGCCTATGTGCAATGATAATTTTGCAATCTTTGTCCAAAGTTGAGCTATCAAATTTTTTTTTCAAATTGCCAGTCGTTGGACAAGAAATCCTAACTTTGGACAGCGATGCGCCAGTCGTTGGACATCTGGAAACTTTCGTCATACAATTTTTTCCCATGTTTCTAGGTTCATATTTTGACTATTTGTTGGGAAATGTGACACATTTTATTCATTATTAATAACATTGAAGGTCGGGACTTGAATAAAGCTTGGTAATATCAAGTCGCTTTGAACATTTTGAATGTTTGTATTTCAAAAATATGTTAATGGAAAATTAAGTCTTTGTGAAAAACAGTCTTTATAAATTTAATAATAACAACATCAAGAGGAACATACAAGGCAACTCATCAGATAATTCAGGTGCCTATCTAAACTTAATAATCTATTCGACTAGGCTGATGATGGTAGCCTGGTAACTTTTGCTTCTGCTTCTGAGTCTACCAAGGTAGCCGTAGCTTTGTATTCACTTTTCAAGGATGAAAAAAATAAATGTTCTCCAAAATGAAAATTTCCACTTCAAATCTTTCTGAACAATTTTGGTTCCTTGTCTTCGTGTCAGTCATGAAATCCTTGCCACAGCCATAACTTCTACAATTCTCATCCGATTTCGATGACATTTTCAGGGACCGTGCGGGTTGGCGTGTAAATGGTCCCCTATGAAAATTTTCACCCCCCCCTCCAACCGACTGATAGTAGCCACTGCGCAAATGTGTAATTCTTGCCACAGCCATAACTTCTACATTTCTCACCAGATTTCTATGAAATTTTCGGGGATTATGCGGGATGGTGTGTAGATGGTCCCCTATGAATATCATTTCCCCTAGACTGACAGTGCAGTCCCCTATGAGTATCATTTCCCCCACTCATGCGCAAACGATCATTTCCTAATTACAGCCATATCTTCTACACTTCTCATGTGATATCGATGATATTTTCAGGTATAATGCGAGTTGGGGTGGACACGGTCCCCTATGAAAATCATGGCTTCCAAATTGTATTTTCTGCGCATTAGCAAACTTAAAATCCTTGTAACTGCCATAACTTCTATAGTTTCCTACAATATTCAGAGGTTGGTTATGTATACAATCGGGTTATAGATACGAGGAAGTTATGTGCCTCACCCACTTGGCAGACGTTTTTTCGTTAAAAATTGTATCACATAATCATTATGTAGCTTCACCAGTCTGATCATAATTTTTCTTGAGGGCTTTTCAAGCTGAAATGAAAATTAAGGGGCGAAAATTACGCATGAAGGTACCAAGCAAACTCCATAATAAAAATGTTATGTATTAGTGAATTTAAAGGTTCCTCCAAATTTTCCTAAGATCGGAAGGTAAATAAAATTTATGAGCTGAGAAAAAAAGGATTTTTAATAGTAATGATTTTTTTTCTTTTTTTTTAATAATTAAAGAGCTGTTTGGGACGTGTCCAAGCACTAGGCACATCGCGAAACAAGGTAGAACCCAGTTGTTGGACGGGTGTCCAACCACTGGGAATAACCATAACGACAGTATCCAGTCATTGGACACAAGCAAATAATTTTAATTTATGCGTCAGGTGAGGAACTTTTTACTCGAAAATGATCAGTAACAATCGAACTATGGATTAAATATTGTATGGAGTAAGTTATCATCAAATGAAAAACTGAAAACTCTTACGAAAAGGGGTCAGTCAGCTAACCATATTCGTAAGGAATCCACACTTTTCCGGCGCCTCCACTTTGTTTCAACTCCAAAACCTAGTGATTATATTGTATAGTTATAACCTTCTTTCCTTCTTCTTCTTCTGGCTTCATAGTTTTCATTGGTATGTCACAACACAAAGAAATATTCATCACAACCTTAGTAAAACCTGGAAACCGTTCACTGTCCAACGACTGGGGGGTGGGGGGGTGGGGGGTGTCCAACGACTGGGGGTTTTCCCCTATAATAATGAATTTCAGTACGAATATACGTTTGTACCCTGAAGGCGGCCTAATACCGTTATACCTATGTTGAAAGCGGCGCTACAATACACGGCTTCTTAGTATTTTTGTATTTTTATCATATTATTAATTAGGACTTTTTATAATTAGAGGAAATAATAATGATTTATAATAATGCACCGTGGTCTCAACCATCGATATCACGGTTTCACTCATTCACACTAACAAATATCCTTTATTAGTGTGAATCTGCGGAAAGCACTTGGTAACATCAAGTCGAGTTCAGGAGGCATCATCTTCACGTACTACTTGCAGGTTACCGTGATTTCTCTAACTATTTTTTAACTAGTGTAACTAATCTTGCACTAAGTATTTTGGTGAAAAATCCAAAATTAAAGCGACCAAAACGATTCGCCCAACGTGGGGCTCGAACCCACGACCCTGAGATTAAGAGTCTCATGCTCTACCGACTGAGCTAGCCGGGCTTACAAAAATAGTTAATTAACCTATTTCCAGCATCGTGAGCTGCGATTTGCATTCTCTGTACCGTTGCCAAAGATTATATTTGAGCCCCAGAGTAAAAAAAACTCTGCATTTAGCAAACCGAGAGGGCTTTGAAGCCTGAAACTTCACTCTTTATTCCCTGTAGGTCTAAAAATGATGTATATCAGACCTAAGCGTAACCCTTGGAAACGTCTTCAAACCGATTTTGATGACGTCAGGGTTACCTGTATCAGATGGGTAACCACCAGCCGGATGACATCTACGAGGTCTGCGATGGAGGCTCGTCCACACTCACTAACATGATTTTCCGTAAACACCACCGGTCGATTCCTTAGTCGGAATTTTGTATCTTTCGATTCCAAATTCGAATTAATGCTCTAGGCAACCCCCATTAATAATAGTTTTCAGCTCAGAATTCCGCCTAAAAAAGCGAAAGTGCGAAATCGACCCTTAGAAGCAGGGCTATGGTTAGAGAATCCTTCATAGGAACTAAAAAGATTTTCAAAATGATTCGCCCAACGTGGGGCTCGAACCCACGACCCTGAGATTAAGAGTCTCATGCTCTACCGACTGAGCTAGCCGGGCTTACATAAATAGGTAATTAACCTATTTCCAGCATCGTCAGCAGTTTAGTCTCTCAGGGCTGAATAAATCTGTTCTTATTTGCTCCAACCTAGAATGGAACCTCCGTGTTCCTGCTTTCGAGCTACAAGGCCAGATGATGAAGCTGGAAGATTCAGCCTGCTTTAGTCGAACCATTGTATTTTTCATTTCCAAATTCGAATCAATGCTCTTAGCAATCCCCATTAGTACCAAATAGTTAACCCCAATTAGTACTACTTTTCAGCTCAAAATTCCGTACAGATAGAGTAAGAAAGGTGAGAGATTTTGTATAACGTCATAAGTTGGGGTATTTTTTTTTTTTAATTTTGTAATGGGTTGACAGTTGCCTTATGACCGATAAGAATAAAAAAATGTATTTATTGCGACGTTTCTTTTTTATCCTTTCTATCCATCGGATCCCCCTTCTATACCTTCTTTTCAAAAGAGCTCTCGTCGAAAAATAAAATGAAATGAGTGGAACTGTACATTTTTTTTTAAAGAACGAGCATAGAATCCATGGCGCTCGAAAAACCGAAAGTCCAAAATCCAGCCTTAGATGAAGGAATCCTTCATAGGGAATAAAAAGATAGTTAAACGTTTCTCCCAACTTGGGGCTCGAACCCACGACCCTGAAATTGAGAGTCTCATGCTCTACTGATTGAGCTAGCCGGGCTTATAAAAATAACCAATAATTAACCTATTTACAAGGTAAAATTTGTGTACAACTATAGTAGACAATATTGAATTACCTAAAACAGCCCTCAGTCTGCCTCGTCTTCGGGTTCCATGGACCTCTTCTTTAAAAACTTTCTTTGGCATGTTTATCTCATCGAATCTTTCCAAGTGTCCAAGGCAGAGAAGCCTTTAGGAATTTATGAACCTCACTATATCTTCAGGATCGATAAATTCATCTGCGCTCGGTTTTATCTGATTCGCAATGTTTCTCCTTCACTTACTGGTTCAAATATCCTCCTCAGGATCCTTCTTTCGGAACTCGGAGGTCTTTTACAGCTGATAGGTTAATTACACAATCGGCACCAAAAGCAGGCGATGGGTCTACCAGAGCTCTGTAGAATGATAGTTTTGTTTTGCTGGCCAAAACATTCGATTTTAATAGGTTCGCAAGACCAAAATATGCCCTGTCAGCGGCCATAATTCGACTCTTTATTTCTCGGCTGATTTTCACCATTAATGACCCCTGGTTAATTGAAGTTGGAGGAAAAACGTTTCTAAGTATTATTTTGAATACATTTCTCCAAGGAGGCTGTGTAAATATGAATTTATACTGGGAAAGTAATCATCGGCTTTTGTAGAAGTGATCCATTACGAGGCATCGAATATACAAATGTATACCTACGGGTCAGTGTTAGACCTCGTTTTGAAGCCCCAGAGGAATCTAAACGCTAGCCATCAGCATCCCTAAGGGGCCGTACTGTAATATGAGACATGGTAGGTTCTTCATTTTACCTGCAACGGAAATACGTACTTGGTCAGACGCCCCGATGTGAATTTCAACTCTAACAGTTGCATCGAATCCCACAGGACTAGCGAACGAGAGAGAACGTTAGGACTCCATTAGCCTAATTTTACCGTTAACTCACGTGAATTCAAAACTCAAGGGACCTTTGAGAAAAATACATAATGTGGAGCGTCTGATTTTTAAAAAATTTGAATTAAAGAAACATATTGTTTAGTAATGCATGCATTCCAGGGGACGTCCCATTGGATAAGCATTAGATCAGTTTAACCAGTTGGTAAGCGATAAAACTGTTTCACTCGATGTCATTTATTTATTACTTTAGACAAGAAATAGTGACCCCCCCCCCCACCTCACCCTTATCCACCATAACATTTCTAGCGGCGTGGGAGCCTCGAATCTGAAGAGCATTTTAAAATCCATGATCTACGATACCCAACATGCGAATTCGAGTTCACCCCCCCCCCCCACCACCAATGGTGCCAGTCTGGCACCAAAGCGGAAATACGTCGTAACATTGAAGTTTCATCTATTAGGTTTAGCAGGCAGTCCGTTGAGGTTAACGTCCGTATTCAAGGTGAAACACAAAAAAAAACCCACGAAATATGCGGTTTGTGGTGTCCTGGCACCATGGTGGCACCACTATTAGTTCCATGGTGGCACAGAGAATAATTCATGAAAATCCAGAGGTATAATGAGAATTTTTCCTCAATTTCAAAGGTTGGGTACAATTAGTAAGCAGTAGAGGAACCGAAATATTGAAAAATCTGATAATTTGTGAATATTATACCCCCACCCATCCCCTCCCCTTGCAAATTTTAGTACTCTGGTAAAGTCATGTACTACTCGGAAGTTATTTGAGTCAAACAAAAAAAGAAACACGCAAATCGGTTGCAAATTGAGGCCTGGGCAGATTTTACAAGATTACCCCCGCAAACGCACGTTTTTTAAGCATTAACCCCCCTTTCCCCCCCTTAAATAGCAAAATTCAAAATTTCAGCGCCGTAGTGCACAACTAGATAGTTTTTCGCGTCGAAGAAGAAAAGAACCACGAAAATCGGTTGAGAACTAAGGCCTGTGCAGAGTACACAAGATTTTGTCACACACACACACACACACACACATACACACACACACACACACACACACACAGACATACACCTATGGTTTTTTTCGCGGATTTGGATTCAGAATGGTCTAAAACGGATTACTGTGTGGTTATTTTTTTTTTCTGTTGAGTGTTGTCCAACTTCACCCCAGATCGATCGCATAAGGACGCCCAAGTCTTACCTACTGTGGGACGTCCTAAAAATGGGGGAATAACTGGTTGTGGACTTTTTCCTTCATTCAAATAAGTGGGGGTTTTTTGACAATAAAAGTCCTTTGTTGCTTCCAATCTGTTATATTTGAGGAGAGCTTTCGATAACTTTCTGGTTGTCATTGTCAATCCAACAGTAAGATAACTTTTGCAGTCGTGGCTACTTGTGCTCTACACAGGAATCATGTCCTGTTACTGTTGGATTGACAATGACAACCGAAAGCCCCCCTCAAATATAAATCATTGGAAGCAACAAAGTAGTTTTATTGTCAACTTATTTGAAAAAAACCTCTTTAATTAACAACATACACAAGAAGTTTTTGAAATGTTGTCTTGACTTTTGCTCATGGACTCGAAAAACATTATAAATCGATGAGACATATTTCTTTTTAAAAGTTTTTCTTTGAAAGAAAGAAGTTATTGAAACGCCTGCATACGAGTCTGCAACACATTGGGACATTTGGAGAGTTTTCTTTCAAATAGGTTTATATAAATTTTTTACGGATTCTTGAATCTTTGGAATAAGGCCTGACAAAAGAAAATATCACAGACGTGGCCCACCTTCTCGCTTCCCATTAAAACTGGAAAACCATGCCAGACCTCCAGTGGTACCTACCAATACTGGACCAAGCTTCAGGAGCTGAAGATAGTGACATTGGATGTGACTGCCTGGATGTGGACTGCGAAGATCCGAATATTTAAATACCTACCATACCTACAATTATTTCAAAGAATTCGGTATTTTTCATTCAATTTTTCTTGAAGAACTTTAGTCAATGATTTGCTATTGATGTAAAAGAAATTAATTAAATTTAAAAGAAATTAATTAAATTTAAAAGAAATTAATTAAATTTAAAAGAAATTAATTTTGAACGAAGAGAAAAAGAAAATGTAATTTTTATTCCAACAACCAAAAACTCGTTTATTTAAAAAAAGGTATCCATTGTTTTTATCAAATACGAAGATCCGAATAATTTAAATACCTACCATACCTACAATTTTTTAAAAAGAATTCGGTATTTTTCACTCAATTTTTCTTGAAGAACTTTAGTCAACGATTTGCTATTAAATCTTTAAGAAATTAATTAAGTAAATTAAAAAAATTTAATTGAATTTAAAAATTTAATTAAATTTAAAAGAAATTAATTATATTTAAAAATTAATTAAATTTAGAAAAATTAATTAAATTTAAAAGAAATTAATTTTGAACGAAGAGAAAAAGAAAATGTAATTTTTATTCCAACAACCAAAAACTTGTTTATTTAAAAAAAAGGGATCCATTATTTTTATGAAATGGGCATTAGAAAGGGAAATTAGAGAGGGTCTCCATCAAAACGCACGCCAAAATTTCGAAATTTGATCTTTTAATTGACTTTTCCATGAACAAACTATTGCTTCCAGGTCTGCCAAGGTAGCGGTATTCACCAAATTTGGTTCGTTTATACAGTAATGTCCGTTGGAAGGGCGCCTTTTTTGTGCTTCCCAGTCTGCCAAGGTAGCGGAAGCTTTGTTTTCACTTTTCAAGGTTGAAAAAAAAGTTCTCCAAAATCAAAATTTCCACTCGCGTTTAACGTTTCAGACCTTCCTGAACAAGTTTGGTTCCGTGTCTATCTGTCCGTCATGAAATCCTTGTAACGGGCATAACTATACGAAGTTATTGTCCGATTTCGATGAAATTTTCAAGGATATTAGCGTGTAGACGGTCCCCTATGAAAATCATCACCCCCGGACTGATAGTAGCCGCTGCGCATGCACATCCGCAAACGTGAACAGTCATAACTTCCACATTTTCATTTTCAAGGTCTCAGAATTGACAGTAGCCTCAAAAAGTGTTCAATTGGGACTTTTTTATTTAAATTATTTAAATAAACTAGTCCTGGAGTTTTGCTGTCCTCATCATGGGATCGAGTCATTATTCAACTCGTTGAATGATGAACTCAGACCCTCTCAAACACGTCCTATTGAGTTTGAAAACACAAACCCACCACAAACCTTTTGATGATTTTGATTTTCTGCTAACTTTTCAATAAAATTCCCTACTCTGAGACTGATTTGACGAAAAACATGAAAATCAAATTTCAAAGGGGATACAAGAAACATGTTTCTTCCCGATTCCGAAGGTTCGCCATTGGAAATAATAAACCAAAATTATCTCGAGGGGCCGTTGGATCCCCTCATCCGTAAATTTGGCTGAGAACAATAACAAGGCTTCATTTCGGGGGGTCTGGAAAAGAGATTGAACGGAGCTTCATCGGGTGAACCGAGCTGGAAGTGCATCGCCCGACAAACTGCTAAGACAAGCGCCGGGGAAAATTAGCCCGAAGTTCATTCAAGTTAAACATGGAGGCGGGCTTCTCAGTTAATTTAACGGTTTCGGAAGCAAGGAAAGAGCTCAGTTCCTGGTGGCTTAACTTCGAGGGGAGAACATCACGGATTGGTTTGAACCAAATGTTCTCTCTTGTAGGTGTACCCAGGTGTAGAAACTTTAAGTAGGTCACTTACGGTCTTCCGACTTAGTAATTTGTTTCGAGCAGATTATAAAATATCTGGTGCAAGACTTTGCTTTTACATTGTAGCAGTTCTGCGAGCTGCTCCGCGAACGCGGGGACATCCAGTGAAGAAATTGTACTTTTGTTTCCAATCTGAACTTCCTCTCAAACTTCGAACTTCTTCTCGCCAGACCCTAAAACTACGGGATTCGTCTTTGGTTGAGGGAACAGCGGTATCATCACAAGATTTCTGAGAGCGCATCATGTCCTCATCGGGTCCTCAACTCATGCAGAACATGTCCCGATTTGCGAAATACTGAGTAGCTGCATCACAAATTGGCGATTTGGATAGAACACTGGGTTTTCGCCAGGCTCCTGTTTTGTTTTGCTGTCGTTGTGTCCTTTCGCCTTTATCCAGTGGCGTCTGGTGAGAATATTCGTGAGGCAAACAGCTTGGCCAGTCACAGAGGAATAAACAATAATGAAAAACGCTGCAAATTACTACACAAAGGTTTATTGGTTTATTATTTCTAATAATAAGCCTATGTGATCGTATCGCAAAAAATTTTTATAACCCCCCCTCAAACTTTGTCACTTTACGTTTCAAGGTGCGTAGAATCCAAATTTGCAATGTCCGTCCGCCGTCCGCCGTTCGCCGTCCGGGCCATAAAAGGCCTTAGAATCGGTCTAAAAACCCCGATCTTTCGCACATAGACTCCATTTGGGGTCTAGTTGGTCCTAACGTCGAACTATTCCGATCGCTTAATTCGTATAGAAGTTATGGGCAAATAACCGGCCAAAAAAGAGGTTTTTGCTCAAATATGCGTGGGGTGACACTTTCCAAGTATTTTTCTTCATGTTGGATGGTTGGTGGCTTTATAGACGATTATAAAGAAAAATAATAAACCATTAAAATAATAAACCATAAAAATAATAAACGTGCGATAAATCAGAAACACGAGTGTGAATCGCAAAAGAGGTCTAATCTCATAAAAAATAATAAACCATTGTGTAATAATTTGCAGCGTTTTATTTTTCAGCTTTACCCTCGTCACTACCTACCAATCATGTTTTCGCTTCATAATGTTGTTTATTTAGATGAAATAAACCCCTTCACACTCCATTTGAAGAAGTAAAGGATTCCTTGGTTTAGAAATTTTATTACAGGTTGATTAAGGAAGCAAAACATGTACAACCCATAGAAACGAACAGTATTTGCATTTTGGTCAGCTGAAATTTGTAAGGTGATAAGGCCTCTTTTGCGATTCACACTCGTGTTTCTTATTATCGTAAGTTCAACCTTCAAGTTCTCATGGAGAGCTAACAGTTTATCCTATAAAGCTCTGGGTGGGTTCTTACGATTCTAAAAATTCAATAGTAACTATCTCAAATTGGTGAAAAAACAATACCCTCATAACGAGAGTTTTCGTGAGAGGAAGCCTTAAGAAGTTACAACCCTAATGTTTCACCGCTCAGAAGTGACTGACATATAACTGACATAACAACCAAAATCTTCGGGGTACAAGTAGACCCCAAATGGAGCTCTTATACCAAATTTCATCAAAATCGGTCCATGATAATTAAGGAAAGTTCCGCGGACGGACGGATTTTTTTATATTTCATTTTCAAAATATTATTTTGACGTATATTATACGTAGTAGCTACCTACCTCAAACGTAAACCATCGAATTTTGAGGGGGTTCAACATTTTTTTCTTGAAATAATAAACCAAAAAAAGGGAGACTCTGAATTTAAACCTCATATGATGTTAAACCTCCTTTCTGCAATATACAATTATTTCCAAGTAGATACCTATCAACAATAAAAACAATTAGGTACAGTGAAATGATCACAGTAAAATCGGGAACGGGACACCAGTCAGCACCAGGCAGCCGCTATTTGCAGTGGCGAAAAAACTAAGTTTTCCTTCCTTGAGATAATGTGATTGGATGGATATGTTATGTCTTGCCATGCATGGGTTAATTAGTATCCATGGCTCATCTTCCAAGTTTCTCTGCTTTCAAGGCCACGAAACAGTTCCTTGACTGTTTGCAACAGCTGATAGTGAGGTAGTGGGGGTATGGCAATACTTGACACCGCGCTGACCCCCCGCCGATCGTCGCCTCTCACTCTAAACAGTCCCGAAAAATTCATTCTTTTGAACTGCTTGCATTGCATCGCTTTGCCCCGCGCTAGTTCGCTTATCATCTACAATCATCTACATTACCGACCTATCCAAGTCTCTGGTGTGTTGCGGGCTAGTATCCAAGGCAAAATACGTACTTTCTTATTCCATTCTCCTATTTCATCTAATTTACTTAGTAATAATGAAAAAGTACCTAAATTATATTAAAATTTTCCAAAATTGTCTATTATATTACTTGCAAAAAACGGGAATATAGGAGAATCTCAACAAAAATTAATTTATTCATTTTGCTTATTTTTAGTAAGGCAAACAGTGTTTGCTATGTTTGCCTGGAGGAGGCGCCACTGCCTTTATCTCTGTATCTCTCGCTCTGGTCGACTCTTCTCTTCCCCTACTCCTCACTGAGAAGTCGACACCTCGTCTCAACCCCCGAATCAGTTCACCAACGCTCTTCGTCGTAAAGGCTCCCTAATTATTAATGGTCATCAGCATCCAGAAAAAGGGCTATTTCTTCTCTACACCTACAGCCAGTCATCAGCGTCTGCAGCGATTTTTATTCTAGTTCTTGTTGTGTTTGTGGACAGTTAAGAAGCTTGGAGACAAATTATCCTAAAATTCTCGTTTCCATGATTATGATTGTAGATTGGTTGGAATAAGTTGTGTTCGAAAATACATTGCGGAATATTGCCTGAAGATTGTTGTTTCCTCCTAACAATACCATATCGACGTGACTAGCGCCTCTCAGCAAGTCATCGATTTGATACCATAAATCATATTATGCTCTCCATATTCATCAAAACTCATTGATCTCATTCCAGATCCAAGGATTCCCTTGGAAGCACCATCTCGTCGTCTGTTCATCTCGTTATCTGTTCATCTCGACATCTCCTCATTTTGTCATCTCGTCATTTTCGCCTTTGTAAGCAGCAGCTGCACATTGACGCTTCTCTTTGCGTGCTTACTGGCATCCTGTCGATACGGTCAGTACGGTCAGAGATTTCCTTTTTTTTCCTATCTCAACTCTTCCAAACCTATTGAAGCTCCTAAGAACAATTTCTTGCAAAAAATTTTAATTTCCAAGCATTTTATGTTTAAGAAACTGTAAGGGGAGCCCCTCAAGTGGGTAAGGATATTCAAATAAAGCAACCACTCTTCTCAACGCGTAATATTTTGTATTTACCCAAAATTCGTGACTACCCCTCTCAATACAAACCACACAGTTACAAGGACACACAATTAACAATAGCAACAATTACAGATCTTATCCACGTCACTTGGTCACCCCCCTTTCCCCGCACATCCGGGGCGTCTCCAATTAATTCAATAATGCTACAATTAGAAACAAAAATAACAAAATGGTACAATATAACACCCAAAAATATACTCCCCTAAATTGGTGAATGAAAACCCGGGAAAAACCCCACAAGATGTTAGATAGCTTAATAATGGTACAATCAGAAACAACAATAACCAAATGGTACGATATAACACCCAAAAATATACTCCCCTAAATCGGTGAATGAAAACCCGGGAAAAACCCCACAAGACGTTAGATAGCTTAATAATGGTACAATCAGAAACAACAATAACCAAATGGTACGATATAACACCCAAAAATATACTCCCCTAAATTGGTGAATGAAAACCCGAGAAAAACCCCACAAAATCCTTACAGGACGTACTCAGCGTCCCTCCTTTCTTCAAATATCGCAAAACCACCAGGTGGTAAGGTCCTGGAAATAACGCTTATTACTAGCACTCACCCAGATTCAACAAGCACATGGTCTCCACACAAAAATCAACGGTACCACAACTCCGCACCTCACGTTTTGGCTCCACTCCGTCGAATGAATCCTCTTCCTCAGCTCGTTGCCGTCCTCCAGCCGCAAAACCCTTACGCTGCTTTTCTCCGAGGCCGGCGGAAATGCAGGCAGGGTGAGGAAGACATCGCCGTCGTTTCTCGCGTTAATTCATTTGGCTCTGGGGTGAGGGGTGAGGAAGGTCGGCCAAACCGCGAATGTACCAGCTCGCGCGATCTGCCGGCATCCCCCTACACTTCCCTCTCTGCGTGCCCTTGAGCCCTCACATAGCTCCCCCCTTTTTTAAAGGGGCAGCATATATGGCTGCTTCTTTAACCGTCATATCCACCAGCTGCTGTGGGGGGTCATGGGATTCTTCTCGCTGGGGCGTACGACGAGGCCACCGGATGGGCCTGACTTCCAGGCTTCGATTTGGGTCCGCACCCTCCAAGGTTGGTTTGCTGGTCTGGGGGGTCCAACAACCAACACAGGTCCGGCGGTACCACCACAGTCCCAGACCCAGCACAAAGAGGAGGACTACCGCGGAACCACCAAGGCCATACACCAGGGCAGGTCCATTTCCCTCATTCTCCTCTAGCATCCGTAGGGCTGCTTCGAGCCGGATTTCGTCTTCGGACCAAACTCCTGGTTGCACTTGTCCCTGCTGGCGAAGTCGGTCAACTATTGCGTCGAGGTTCTTATCTTCAAGCTGTTGCGTGGCATTGAAGCTCCATAGTGTGGGTACGTCAATGGTCCGATTCCTCAGGAAATGCTGTTCTGGTACTTTGCCCCCAGCGGGTAGCAACTTGTGAGTAGCCGTGCGAAGCGTACACTGTATCTGAGGCTAGATTACTCCACTTCCGGTCAAGGTAATCTCTACTGCAGCCTCATCCGGACACTGCTCTGTGAGTACAACGGGCTGTGACAGACTATAATACCACTTCTGGCTGGCAGCTTCCCATCTCCAGACAGCTGCTGGGGGCTGGACCAAAACGCTCCATTCGCAGGTTGTAGCAGCGCCGGAGTTTTGGTAGTAGATGCTGCTGATGCAATCCTTGACGCTGCGGTGCACCAGCGGAAAGGACGGAGAGCAAATGAGCATCGGGCGTTGTCGGCAGGTTTCCTTATCGAATACTTCCAGTCCAGCATAGTACTCCCTGTCCTGAGAGACTATGAAATAGCGAAATTGTGTGCTCACTCTGAGGTGTCGGCCACTGGCCTGGTCGAGTACGGGTGTAGTGGCTACCTCGTACATTGTATACCGAGGTCCTTTCGTCTCCAAAGGGAAAGATAACATTAGATGGATGGTTTGTTCATCATGCCATCCACTGACCTGCGCAGACTGGTAATGGCTATGCATCTGCGCCACCCCAGTCCCCGCCACCATGGTAAGTTCCCGCGGCAAACTTCCCACCACTAGTGATACTAGTTGTGAGAGTTCGCGCGGCGAGATGAGAAGGGGGCTGAGTTTCCCTAACGCTCCCTCCCCCACTGCCGACGTTATTTCTCTAATCTTTTCCCCTGCTCGAAGTAAATCTACTTCTACTTCTCTGACCAATTGGAGCACCCACAATGTGCGGTTAAAAAGGGCTTCGGACTCCCGGATCTGATTTTGGTGGGATTTAATCACCAAGGTCAGATTCATCAACACACATCACATTCATCAACACACATATACCCAACCATTAACCACTATCTCGAAACACATCACATTCATCAACACACATCCTGCAACACACATATACCCAACCATTAACCACTATCTCGAAACTCTCTTCCTACTCTAAGGAGCCTACCCCAAATTCCTCTATCCCCTACTTCTTCCCGAGACTCCTCTCACTCCGTCCTTATTCATCATTCCAGTTTACCTCATAATCTAGGAATCGCCTAGGGCGACACCTGGTCCGTTGAGGTCGACGGTCAACATCCACCTCGGGATGCACTTCTGCAGGTACTGGACTCGGGGGAGTGGAGTCCTCAGGATGCGGTCCCAAACTCCGAGGGTCACTTTCCCAATAAGGAGCCTCTATGCTTCCCGGGGTGGACGCTGTACCCTGACCAGGGGTTGGAGAGCCTGCGTCACTAATGCTCAGAAGGGGGGAGGAGGAGGCCGTAGAAGGGTCGCTCCCAGGGGTATGGCTGGACCCCGCTACAGCCAGATGGGATGTAGTTGCCTGTCCCCTCATCCAGTGGGGCACGACCAAATCCACGGGCGCCATGACACTGCCTGTCCCCGAGGGAAAAGAGTGGACAGAACCATTGTCACTTTGGTGGGAGAACGACTCCCACGAGCTGCCAGAGTCTCCCTCTTCTGAAGACTCTAGTCCAGTTTCACTTTGCTCCTCTCCCTCACTATCCCGTCCTAAGGGTGTACTAGGACTCAGTACACCATTGCTCTCTACTTCTTCCTCTGCACTCTCCGACCTACCCCGATACTCTACACCCTCGTCGTCCTCAGAAGCTGGACCCTGTTTCTCACCTTTGCTCTCTTCTTCACTGTACCCCCCCGCCTGGTAGGACGGCTTTAGTCGGTTGGAGTGCACCACCACCTCACCTCCTCCAGTCAATCTAATCTTATATGTGACTGGGGAATGGGATTCGACGACTCGGTGGGGCCCTGTCCATGGGCAGTGGAATTTAGCACTACAATCTACAGGCCGGTTGGGGACATGTAGGTAGACCCAGTCCCCTGGATGGAAGGTGCGAGGGCGTCGCCTTCGGTTGCAACGGTCAGCTCGAACTTTCCACTGCTTTTGTATAGTTTCACTAGCCACTTTCCAGGCTTGACGTAGTCGGTCGCCTATTTGCCGAACTGGTCCTATGGTTGGGACGGGTTGAGCCCACCCTTCCCCTGGTAGCCCCATTTCCATTCCGCATAATAGGTAGTGAGGAGTATACCCCGTGGCAGAATGTTCGACACTACGATACGCCGCCAGCACATATGGTATCCAACTGGGCCAGTCACTTCCACTCTCTTTCACAAAGTGACCCATCATCCTAATAAGTGTCCCATGGAAACGTTCCACCACTCCATTACACTCCGGGTGGTATGGAGTGGTCTGAAGTTTAGTCACCCCCAATAATTTGCAAGTACTGGTCATTATCTTCGAGGTGAAGTTTCGACCCTGATCAGTCAACAACTGCTTCGGAGGGCCATATCTCAACACGATTTTATTCACGAATGCCTTTGCTATATCCTTGGCCCTTTGCCGTCTTAAAGGTATGGCTTCGGCATAGCGACTAAGATGGTCAACAAAAGTCAGCAAATAACGATACCCCGTACGACTTTCCGGTAGGGGCCCCACCACATCCATGGACACTAACTCAAAGGGCATTTCGGGGATCTGAACTGGCTGGATGGGCGCCTTAGGATTCCCGTCCTTTCGTCGATTACAAGAAGGGCACCTCTTGACATACTCGGCTACATCCTTCTTCATACCTGGCCACCAATACCTCTGTGCAACCCTCAGAAGGGTCTTCTTTTTACCTTGATGTCCAGCCCAAGGTGCACTATGATTCTGATTCAACACCTGTTCCCGCCACTCCTCAGGGAGTAACAGCCGCCTCTTCACTATCCCACTGTCCCCTTCGGATTTACCCATGTTTCTGTACCAAAGTCCACGCTCATCTCTCACATAATTCGGGCTCTTCAAAGTGGATCCCCATTCCTCCGTTTGCTTCTCCCTTAATTTATTCACATCCTCCCGAACGTGCGTGGCATCCGGAGCCAGTAGTGCCGCCACCCCAGGCGCTCTACTCAAGGCATCGGCATTCGTATGCCGCTTACCCGGCTTGTGTTCGACTTCGTAGTCGAATTCCGCCAGTTTAAGTGCCCATCTCATCAGCCGGGAAGAGGGATCTTTAAGTCCGAGCATCCACTTTAAGGCTGCATGGTCGGTCACTAGGGTGAAGCGTCTACCGTAAAGGTAGCACCTAAACTGCTTCACCGCCCACATGGCAGCCAAAAGCTCCTTCTCGGTAGTGGAATAATTTTTTTCTGCACGGTTCATTTGTCGACTGGCATAGGCAATAGGGCGTTCAAAACCCTCTCTACGCTGGGAAAGTATGGCCCCTACGGCACCATCCGATGCATCCGTGGCTAAAATGAATGGTTCCGTGAAATCGGGGTATATTAACAGGAGGTCGGATTTTAAGGCAGCTTTGAGTGCTTCGAAGGCAGCTCGCTGTTCAGGACCCCACTGAAAGGAACAATCCTTTTTCAGAAGTTGGGTGAGGGGCTTACTGGTCTCGGCATAATCGGGTATGAATCTTCTATAATACCCCGCGAGTCCGAGGAATCCACGAACTTCTCTTACACTCCCTGGAGCTGGGAAGGCTTGGATGGCTTCCACTTTCTCCGGGTCAGGCTTCACACCATCCCCCGTTACCTTATGCCCCAAATAAGATACCTCCTCCCGTAAAAAGGCACACTTCTCCAATTTTACCTTTAAATTGGCCTGAATTAACAAATCCAGTACTCTTCCCAATCTCTCGCAGTGCTGAGCCACGGTCTGACTATGGATAATAATGTCATCTAAATAGACGAAACATGCATCTCCCAACACTTCAGCAAGTAAATGATCCATGGTCCGCTGGAAAGTGGCCGGTGCGTTCACAAGCCCAAAGGGCATCTTGCGGTAGTGAAAGTGTCTCCCCAACGTAGAGAATCCCGTTTTTTCTTGATCCTCTTGCGCCACTGGTATCTGATGATACCCCGAAGCCAAGTCCAAGGTAGTAAAGAACTGGCTCCTTCCCAACCGCTCCAGGGTCTCGTTAATTAGGGGTAGGGGGTAGGCGTCCTTTTTCGTGACTGCGTTCAGTGCCCGAAAATCTGTACAGAACCGCCATTTAACCTCTCCTTCCGAGCCCTTTTTAGGTACTAATACGATAGGAGCCGACCAGGGACTGCTTGAGTGCTGTATCACTCCATTTTCCAACATTTCATCCAAGTGTTGCTGCACTACTGCTCTCTGAGCCTCCGGAACCCGATAAGGTCGCTTCGCAATAGGGGCAGTGGCTCCTGTATCTATGCGATGTGCCACCGGTAATCTACAGCCCATTCCACCCGGGTTATCAAAGATATGGGACCTCGGTAGTAACACCGCCTCTACTCGTCTTCGGTCTCCCAGACTGAGGTGTTTCAACTTTTCCTCTAGGAGGCCTGGTTCATACCCTCTCCTCCCCGTATCGGGTTGGGCGACCATTATAGAGTACTGGGGAACTACCCTCTCTGTCTCAGCCAACCGCTGGTGCCGGTCCACCACCATATCACCCTTGGTCAAATTGACTACACTCATCCACGCTTGTCCCTGTGATATCTTCCCCACACTTCGCCCTCCTCTCAGCCCTGACTGTGGTAACTCATAGGGCTCCAATAGTACCTCGCTCCCTTCCTCACCAGGCACCAGGACTGCAACGAGTGCTCGACTTAAAGCGGGGACCACTTGTCTCCGGGATGCCAAAGCCTCCGTCACTTCTTCCTCACATTCACTCCGGTCTGGCTCCTTTTGCCCTTGAACCCTTCCTTTAGGTATTTTCCTAGGAGCGACTATCGGGTCACTCCCGGGAACGTCTTTCACCTCGGCTCTTTGCATTAACCAATGATCAGGGCCCTTTCGATAGCCGGGTGGATCCCCATTTTCATTCTGCTGCTTTTGCCTACTTAATTTAGGCGGCTGTACAGAACCTACCTCAGGGTCCTTGGGTTGAGACACAGATAACAACGGGCACCGGCCATACCTTAGGGCTAATTCATCAACCTTTTCAGCCATCCGTTTCACCCACTTTCCCCCTCCATCTACTGCTAATGAGGCCAACCTCGGAGTAGGGGTCGAGGGGTTCCCCACGGTCAGGCCTAGCTTTCGACCAATTTCATGATACACGGTGGGCCCCAACTTTCGCATAATATCTGTCCCCAAGATTCCGTCCAACGGTAAACCCACATCCACGATTTTAAACCTGTGGGTCATCTCAGTCCCCTTCCAACGACAGTGGACGGTCTGCTCTCCCTCTATCCTAAGAGTTCCTCCTAATCCTCTTAGATCTGATAGGGCCGGGTGTATTGCGATTCCAGCTATGGGGCGTTGAAGTAAGGATACTTGGGCCCCCGTGTCACCAAGGAGTCGCAAAAGCGTCCCTTCTACCTCTAGTTCTATCACCGGCCCATCCTCCAGGGGTAACAGGGCTGGCATCCAATGTCTCTCCCTAGCTCCTAGTTGGGTCGGTCCGCGGCTGGAGCACTCCGTGGACCCCTGGCTTTTGGGTCATCCTCTTGCCTTTTGGCCTCCTCACTTGCAACCATGGTTGTACAGTACCGGGCGATATGCCCAGTCTGCTGACAGCGATAACACACTGGAAGGGCAGTCCTCTGTAGCGCTCCTGACTCTACATCCGCCTTACAAAACCTGGCCATATGCCCTGGCTGTCCGCATCGGAAACATGTTGATGGGTTCGACGTAGGAGCCCCCCGTTCAGCCTGGGGTGCTCTTCGGGCGCACTGAGGACAGCTGTCTCGCGGTTCTGCGCGCCGTGGTACTCTGTGGTTAGGCCACATGGCCGCCACTTCATCTGCAGGTAGGTCCGGTTCGGGTCCTACCTCATCGATGGCCAACACCCGCCCCTCCCGACCCATTTCACTGTACCTCAACTGCCGGAGGGTGTGTTCCACCTCCAAAGCCATCTCAATGGCTTCATCCGCGGTGGTTGGGTGACGTAGGGCCACTTCTTTAGCGACTACTCTCCGCAGTCCTTGCACCAACGCTTTCACGGTGCGCTTGTCACCTTCGTTCTGGAGCCATGCGGATTCTATCGCATTATCCGCGGGTCGGATGGCCCGTCTCCCAAGATTCAATACCCTGTCCGCATATTCCCGGATACTCTCGGTCGGTCCTTGCACGCACCTCCTCAACTCTTCCTCCCTGACCTCCCATACCTTCGGATCCGCGAACCTTTTTTTCAGGGCCGCTTCAAGCTGGGGAAATGTTACTCCCTCTCCCGTTAGTTCCGGGTGCCCTTCTATAAAGGCGGTGGCCATCCCCTGCAATTTGAGTCTACAGATGGTGACTAAGTCCGAGTCTTCCCAGTGCCCAGTTTTTCCGATACTGCGTAGTTGAGCTAGGAACTCCTCCACTGGGACTTCGTCCTTAGTCCCCCCCCACTTTCGCACTAGGCTCTGCATGCTGAAATCTTTTCTCACCTTGTGGACCTCCGGTCTCGCCCCCAATCCGCTACTCCTCAACAATTCGACGAGCTCGGACATGGGGTTCCGGACGTCCCATTTCCCCTCTCCCGAATCCTCCCCTTCCGCCCCCGCTGCCCCATAGGTTAGCCGTAAACGGGCATCTCGAAGCTTTTGTTGCAGCTCCTCCTCCTTTTCTGCATAGGCCAAATTGGCCAGCTCGGCCTCCGCCAAGCGCTGTCTCAACTCCTCTAGCTCGGACATCCTTCGCACTCTCGGGGCTCGTGGGTAAGGTCAACGTTCTTGCAGCTGACCCCACACCTGACACCAGTTGTAAGGGGAGCCCCTCAAGTGGGTAAGGATATTCAAATAAAGCAACCACTCTTCTCAACGCGTAATATTTTGTATTTACCCAAAATTCGTGACTACCCCTCTCAATACAAACCACACAGTTACAAGGACACACAATTAACAATAGCAACAATTACAGATCTTATCCACGTCACTTGGTCACCCCCCTTTCCCCGCACATCCGGGGCGTCTCCAATTAATTCAATAATGCTACAATTAGAAACAAAAATAACAAAATGGTACAATATAACACCCAAAAATATACTCCCCTAAATTGGTGAATGAAAACCCGGGAAAAACCCCACAAGATGTTAGATAGCTTAATAATGGTACAATCAGAAACAACAATAACCAAATGGTACGATATAACACCCAAAAATATACTCCCCTAAATCGGTGAATGAAAACCCGGGAAAAACCCCACAAGACGTTAGATAGCTTAATAATGGTACAATCAGAAACAACAATAACCAAATGGTACGATATAACACCCAAAAATATACTCCCCTAAATTGGTGAATGAAAACCCGAGAAAAACCCCACAAAATCCTTACAGGACGTACTCAGCGTCCCTCCTTTCTTCAAATATCGCAAAACCACCAGGTGGTAAGGTCCTGGAAATAACGCTTATTACTAGCACTCACCCAGATTCAACAAGCACATGGTCTCCACACAAAAATCAACGGTACCACAACTCCGCACCTCACGTTTTGGCTCCACTCCGTCGAATGAATCCTCTTCCTCAGCTCGTTGCCGTCCTCCAGCCGCAAAACCCTTACGCTGCTTTTCTCCGAGGCCGGCGGAAATGCAGGCAGGGTGAGGAAGACATCGCCGTCGTTTCTCGCGTTAATTCATTTGGCTCTGGGGTGAGGGGTGAGGAAGGTCGGCCAAACCGCGAATGTACCAGCTCGCGCGATCTGCCGGCATCCCCCTACACTTCCCTCTCTGCGTGCCCTTGAGCCCTCACAGAAACGATAATTTAATTTTAATACCTTAGGAAGGAGCTCCTTATTCATGTAATCTTTTTTTTTCTCTTAAAATTCAACTTAACAATAAATCAGTTTGTACCCTGGACAATTGGTTTTCAACAATTTCAATTGAATCACCGTCTTTGGTACCAAACACACCGGGACTTTAATTTCAGTGGTGACGTCGTTATCTCTAGTCACAATGGCGCCCAAGTATTGAACTATAGTAAATTTTTCTTAAATGTGAGTATTGAGAAGTTCTACGAATCTGCTGGACGAACGATTATCTAAAATTTTGTTCGACAAACGCTAGGATTAATGCGGAGGTGGGATAAATGTTGAGAAAAATTTGTTAATGAACCAACAATCAGGATCACGAAATTTCAAAAATCCAATTCATCACGTTTTCAGAGCTTAGCAAGATGAATACGTAAAAAATAACGTCATCTCTTATAGTAGAGACAGAAAAATGTACCCAAGTGTGATAAGTTGGTACCTACAAACGTCACCATTATTGATTTTTTAGCATGTCCCCTATTATACTTTTTACTGTTGCCGTCCTGGTTTTGTGTAAGATACCTTTGATTGAACAAGTGATAAAAATTGCAAGGTCTTGGATTGAATAGTAGTGGAATTAAGTTCGCCTGGGTGGAGTGATCCCCTTAAGTTAAAATATTACTACTTAAAGTACCTAATAATTATAAACCGTACACTTACAATACATGAAAAGTAAATCCAGGGTATTAGGCAAGGATTGGGGAGTGAATTATGGTGTAATAGTAGTCCGCTCGCTCACCCTAGTAGTGTGCCTACAGATCATCCAAATGACGAGCAGTGCGATTTGCAGTCCCACGGGTATGTAATCGGAAGAGCTGTTTGGAAATTAATCGGCTGTGGAAAGGTTTGATTATTCCCATGGCAACGAACCGGTGAAAATTGTCTCTGACGTCGGGAGTTCCTTTTAGGCTGAGTAATCCCATCGAAATCTGCCCATGCGTTTAAAAGTTGTACAGGATTGCGCACATTGTTATAAAACAATTCTCTTCCAGCGGCCGTACTGGATAAAAGTACCAAATTGGTGCTGACCGGATGAGCCTTCGGGGATAAATCGATCCCGGACATACAGACAATGAAACGTATACATGACTACACATTACCTGAAAAACGTCAGCAAAGGTGACGGTCGAAGCATCACACGTCACTTCGAGTTTCTGGCCGTTCAACAGCACAACTAGCACTCTCCTCTTGATGTGTAGCTGCAACATTCCAAAAACATCATTTAACGATATTTGTTTATGCATGGAAAGATACAAGATCACCCCTGGGTAGTTATGATAATATAATAGGAGAATTTTTATAAAGCAATCATTGTGTGCATAAAAATGTGTTTAAATATTATCATTCCAACTAGGATTGCTCTTCGAGGAAATACCAGCTAGCCCCACTGGTGTACTCACATTACTTCGATCTATCAAATATATACCGGTGAGTTAAGAGGCCAAAAATGATAGTCATCAAAATGATTCGCCCAACGTGGGGCTCGAACCCACGACCCTGAGATTAAGAGTCTCATGCTCTACCGACTGAGCTAGCCGGGCTTACATAAATAGGTAATTAACCTATTTCGAGCATCGTGAGCTGTGATTTGCATTCTCTGTACCGTTGCCAAAGATTATATTTGAGCCCCCGAGTATCAAAACTTCACATTTAGCAAGCCGGGAGGGCTTTGAAGCCTGAAACTTCTCTCTCCATTTCATGTAGACCTTTCACAGGTCTAAAACTGATGTATATCAAACCTAAGCGTAACCCTTGGAAACGTCTTTAAACCGATTTTGATGACGTCAGGGTTATCTGTATCAGATGGTTAACCACTAACCGGCTGACATCTACGAGGTCTGCGATGGAGGCTCGTCCACACTCACTAACATGATTTTCCGTAATCACCATCGGGCGATTCCTTAGTCGGAATTTTGTATTTTTCGATTCTTAATTCGAATCAATGCTCTTGACAACACCCATTAATACTAGTTTTCAGCTCAAAATTCCATTCAGATTGGGTGAGAAAAGTGCGAGATTTCGTGTAACGTCATAAGTTGAGGTAGGTACTGCGACGCTCGTTTTGATCCTCTCCATCCATCGGACACCCCTAGTATAAAACTTTCTCAGAAAGCTCTCCTCGGAAAATTAAATAAAACAAGTCAAATTTTCAATTTTTTTCTAAAATTGAACATCAAATCCGTGGCGCCCAAAAAACCGAAAGTCCGTAATTGACCCTTAGTAGCAGGGCTATGATTAGAGAATCCTTCATAGGAACTAAAAAGATTTTCAAAATGATTCGCCCAACGTGGGGCTCGAACCCACGACCCTGAGATTAAGAGTCTCATGCTCTACCGACTGAGCTAGCCGGGCTTACATAAATAGGTAATTAACCTATTTTGAGCATCGTGAGCTGTGATTTGCATTCTCTGTACCGTTGCCAAAGATTATATTCCAGGCCCAGAGTATCAAAACTTCACATTTACCAACCCGAGAGGGCTTTGAAGCCTGAAACTTCTCTCTCCATTTCATGTAGACCATTCACAGGTCTAAAACTGATGTATATCAGACCTAAGCGTAACGCTTGGAAACGTCTTCAAACCGATTTTGATGACGTCAGGGTTTTCTGTATCAGATGGGTAACCACCAGCCGGATGACATCTACGAGGTCTGCGATGGAGGCTCGTCCACACTCACTAAGAAACATGATTTTCCGAAATCACCATCGGGCGATTCCTTGGTCGGAATTTTGTATTTTTCGATTCTTAATTCGAATCAAAGCTCTATGCAACCCCATTAATACTAGTTTTCAGCTCAAAATTCCTTTCAGATTGGGTGAGAAAAGTGAGAGATTCCGTGTAACGTCATAAGTTGAGGTATTGCGACGCTCGTTTTGTTCCTCTCCATCCATCGGACACCCCTCGTACACAACTTTCTCAGAAAGCACTACTCAAAAAATTAAATAAAACAAGTGAAATTGTCCATTTTTTCTAAAAATGAACATCGAATCCGTGGCGCCCAAAAACACGAAAGTGCAAAATCGAACCTTAGTAGCAGGGCTATGATTGAGGAATCCTTCATAGGAACTAAAATTATCAAAATGATTCGCCCAACGTGGGGCTCGAACCCACGACCCTGAGATTAAGAGTCTCATGCTCTACCGACTGAGCTAGCCGGGCTTACATAAATAGGTAATTAACCTATTTTCAGCATCGTGAGCTGCGATTTGCATTCTCTCTACCGTTGCCAAAGATTATATTCGAGGCCCGAGTTTCAAAACTCTCTATTTAGCAAGCCGAGAGGGCTTTGAAGCCTGAAACTTCTCTCTCCATTTCATGCAGACCTTTCACAGGTCTAAAACCTATGTATATCAGACCTAAGCAGAACCCTTGGAAACGTCTTTGAACCGATTTTGATGACGTCAGGGTTATCTGTATCAGATGGTTAACCAGCCGGATGACATCTACGAGGTCTGCGATGGAGGCTCCACACTCACTAACATGATTTTCCGTAATCACCATCGGTTGATTCCTTAGTCAGAATTTTGTATTTATCGATCACTAATTAGAATCAATGCTCTAGGCAACCTCCATTAATACTAGTTTTCAGGTCAAAATTCCTTTCAGATTGGGTGAGAAAGGTGCGAGATTTTGTGTAACGCCATAAGTTGAGGTATTGCGACGCTCGTTTTTGTTCCTTTCCATCCATCGGATACCCCTCGTACATCACTTTCCCATCATCATCTTTTTTTTCCTCGTACAGCTCTCCTCGAAAAATGAAATAAGACAAGTGGAATTGTCCATTTTACTAAAAACGAACATCAAATCCGTGGCCCCCAAAAAACCGAAAGTCCGAAATCGACCCTTAGAAGCAGAGCTATGATTAGAGAATCCTTCATAGGAACTAAAAAAAAAAAGATTATCAAAACGATTCGCCCAACGTGGGGCTCGAACCCACGACCCTGAGATTAAGAGTCTCATGCTCTACCGACTGAGCTAGCCGGGCTTACATAAATAGGTAATTAACCTATTTTCAGCACAGTCAGCAGTTTAGACTCTCAGGGCTGAATAAATCTGTTCTTATTTGCTCCAACCTAGAATGGAACCTCCGTGTTCCAGCTTTCGAGCTACATGACGATCGATAACCGTCTCTCTTGGGCAGATCATGTGGGCTCGCTGTCCGGAAAATTGTCCTCTTGCATCTTCATGCTGAGGAGATTGGCAGGTGCTGTCTCTGATGATATTCTGCGAATGGTTTACTTTGCGTGTTTCCATAGCCGCATATCGTACTGCGTAGTTATGTGGGGCAACTCATCACACGCATTACGAATATTTAGACTTCAAAAGAAAGCTGTAAGAATTATTAAATACATCGGTCATTTGGAGAGCTGTAGAGGCCAATTCAGAGACCTGGGCGTGATGACACTGCCAAGCCTGTATGCTTTCGCAAGCCTTGTATATGCCCATCAAAATTTGGCCTCTGTCAAGCGTGGTTCGGACATCCACGGTTACTGTACCAGAAATGCTGGAAAGTTGCGTCCACATCAAATTAGATTAAACGTCTCTATGCAGTCGGATCCTCTTCAGACTGGGGTACGACTCTGGAATCAACTACCTGCTGACCTGCAAGACCTATCTTTGGAAATGTTCAAGAGAAAAACTAAGAAGAGGCTCATACAGTCGGAATTAAATGACGTGGAAGATTTTTCCCAATTGATATTTGCTTGATGTTGATTTTTCCCCGATGTATTTGACTTTTTTCTCATTTGTTAATGTTTTGCTGACGTTTGTATTGCCTTATGGCGGCTACAAATAAAAAAATAATTTATTTATTTATTTATTTACAAGGCCAGATAATCAAGCTCAAAGATTCAGCCTGCTTCAGTCGGACTTTTTTATTTTTCGATTCCAAATTCGAATCAATGCTCTTGCTACCCCCATTAATACTAGTTAACCCCCATTAGTACTAGTTTTCATCTCAAAATTCCGTACAGATAGAGTAAGAAATGTGAGAGATTTCGCGTAACGTCATAAATTGAGGTATTGCGACGCTCATTTTGTTCCTCTCCATCCATCGGACACCACTTTCTCAAAAAGCTCTCCTCGAAAAATTAAATAAAACAAGTGGAATTGTCCATTTTACTAAAAACGAACATCGAATCCGTGGCCCCCAAAAAACCGAAAGTCCGAAATCGACCCTTAGAAGCAGAGCTATGATTAGAGAATCCTTCATAGGAACTAAAAAAAAAAAAGATTATCAAAACGATTCGCCCAACGTGGGGCTCGAACCCACGACCCTGAGATTAAGAGTCTCATGCTCTACCGACTGAGCTAGCCGGGCTTACAAAAATAGGTAATTAACCTATTTTCAGCATCGTGAGCTGCGATTTGCATTCTCTGTACCGATGCCAAAGATTATATTTGAGCCCCGAGTTTCAAAACTCTCTATTTAGCAAGCCGAGAGGGCTTTGAAGCCTGAAACTTCTCTCTCCATTTCATGTAGACCTTTCACAGGTCTAAAACTGATGTATATCAGACCCGAAAGTCCGAAACCGACCCTTAGAAGCAGGGCTATGATTAGAGAATCCTTCATAGGAAGTAAAAAGATTTTCAAAATGATTCGCCCAACGTGGGGCTCGAACCCACGACCCTGAGATTAAGAGTCTCATGCTCTACCGACTGAGCTAGCCGGGCTTACATTATTAGGTAATTAACCAATTTTCAGCACAGTAAGCTATTATTACGATCTCCCTTTGATACTGATTATAATAATTTTGTTTTTGGTCCCAGTTCCACACAACTCTCATTTTATGAATATTTTTACTTCACTCCTACTTTGAATCTACCTTGTATGCCATTTTGGATAAAAGGGGTGATTGGTCCAAAGTTAAATTACACTCACAACTACTATAAAGGTCAGCCAGGAAGGTTCGTTGCAGGATAATAATTATCCTAATTCCAATAATTCTAATAATTCCAATTATTGGAAGCACGGTTGATTGCAATAATTTCCTAATAAGATTAGTCGAAAATGTGGCCATAAAAACCGCTGCACCCTGAACTGATCAACAAGTAACGTCAGGTGAGGAGAGTTGGGACCATTTTCACTGCATTTTCTGCAGTGTTGTAAAAAAAAAAAAAAAATTAATGGCGTTCAGGAAAGATGAGACCTCAGGCTATCCCCCCATGATATCAAAACTTTCAACTCTCCTCATTAGTGGGACCATATTGAGACTATTCACGTTTTTGGCCTCTTTTCAAGTCCAAATGTCATAGAGGAGACTCGAGACCATTCTGTAAGTTTAACATGAAGTTTCTACAAGAACCAGGTTGCTAACTCGACATCAGCTCTCCTGGTGCCCCAATTCATAACTTTTTGCGGGAAGTCTCAACTCACCCCTCAAGTCTTCCCACCTAAAGGTACCTATAAATTTGAATTTGAACTAATTATTACCTAACTGATTTAATAAATTCCATCGTTCTTGTCATCAATATTTTGAAATGGGAAGTTTCTTGCCTTTTTTTTGTTTCCTGAAATCATACTTGAAACAAAGAGCTTACCGAAGAGGTCAATTATATGATGTGTCGGAAATGACTGGTAATGATTGAGACAAAAGAATAAAAAAATGCAAGTAAAAAATTCCATTTTTGACAAAGATGGGTGAATGAGGAAATTTCCAACGTTTTTAATTTTTGATTGCAGAAACCTCAAGAATACTCGACTCGTCATAAAGTACCCGTGAATAGTTGATTTTTTTTAAATTTCCAAAACTCCATATTACCATTAAGAGAGTACCAACACGGGTTTTGCATTTTTCATCACAATATAAAGTTTCAACTCTCTAAATAACAATTCCGAAGAGTGCTTTCTAGATTTACAAATATTATTTTGACAGATGTTTTGATGATTAGATGTATGAAGCCCCCCCCCCCCCCCGCCCTTGATTACAGCATATATTGCAATACTGATTCGTACCTGGTAAATATTTTTCAACTTTTTCTGGAAATACTTAATAGAATGGAGCAAATAGTCGCAATAAATTGTTGTTCCTAAATAATTTAGGCCCTCAGTTCTAACAACTAAATGCAACTGAAACTGCAATCTCAAAGTTCTTGACCAATACCACAGCTATGGTCCCTACTTACTTCAATTTTCTTGAAGATTTTGCTTCGTTTTGTTCTCTTATTGCTGTTTCCACGTAGGCTCCTCCATGTGGGATCAGCTTCTCTTTTCCTACAGGCTTCTTCCCAGATAATTCCAAAATTTACCATAGAGGTGTGTAAGACAAGGTCATTTGGCGGATTCGAATCCCAAACGGTCACTCATTACAGAGACCAGGTCTTTTGAATCCGTTCACCCGTTCATCACGTTCACTCACAAGACAAACAACCAACCCGTCAGAAGTCACAAAAACTAGCGAGTCTGTAAACCGAACGAGTCAAAACGTTGGTATCCAGAAACGTTGGGGCTCGAAAAAACGCTGAGTCGAAAAACCGAACGAGTCGGAATAGGTTACAATGAGTAGGCGATTTGAATGAATCGAATGAGCTAAAAGACAAAAACAAATGAAAGATCGATTCGAATCGTATGAATCAATCTTTGAGTGTTTTTGGTCTTTCAGTTTTGTCTTTTTAGTCCCCAGTTCATTCGAACGTAATTCTTCACTTGGGTGATGGAAGAACTTGGAACTTGGAATTCTTCAATTGGAATGCTTTGAAAACCACTTCCATCTACTTCTTTCTGTTGATACTTCCATGTCATTTTCACACATTTATGATCCATGTACAAACATGCATGTATACAAATACATTATACATCCTTGTTGCGGGCAGTTAAATTTGTTTTGTTGGCCTTCTGCCGATGTTCTCGGAATTTTTCCGGAAGATTCGATTGGTGGGTTGATGAACGAATGACCGTGTTCATTTTGACAATCCGTTCAGTTCAGACAAGGTCATTTTCAAGATAAGGTCTTTTCAATACATTCGCTCCTGACCGACACACCTCTAATTTGCCACATGTGCCATCAGAAGATGACTGTCGACCTCTGGGTGACTCTTCCGTGACGACGATTGTCCTACTCCGCTTGGAAACTGTCGAAGCTGAGAGGCAACCTTCATTTCCCTCGATCTCTCAATAACTATTGTATGGCCGGATGGGAATCCTCATATCGCTTTTGGTGAATAGATTTACTTGTACGCGAGCTCCGGGATTAATATTGTAAATTTCCGGCATTCTCCCCTCAAGGGAGTGCCTTTATTGGGGTTTAAGATTATTAAATCGCGGGCTCCCGACTATGTGTTGGAGATTGAGGGAGTTTGGTGAAGAATGCGAGTTGCCAGCGCCTGTGGTTGCTAAGGTGGGTATTGCTTAGTGTTTCGCCCCTCACAGTTACGCCCTCCAAGTTAATCTTTGAGAGTGTCTCCTCTAGGCCCCTTCTATATTCATGAGAGTCGCGATGCCGATAGAAAATTCTTTCCGGGACTCCCAAAAAGAGGAAAACCGCCGCTTGAAATAACTCTAACACTCCTTGAAAACTTCTGGTTACTGTCTGTTTTTCTTCTCTGATTTAGTCCAAATTCCTCGTTGCAGAGCATGTACTATTAGGTTAGGGCAGGAAAAGTGCTCCGAATATACAGTGGGATTGGAAAAAACCCTGATATTTACATACTTCTATCCCTAACAGTTATTATAGGAAAAAATAAGAGCTCAGAGTTCATTATGCAAGAAATGATATTGGATCACACATTGAACTATAACTACATTATATTTGTTGTAATGTGTGTGAGTCGCAGCTTTTTCCTGAACCAAAATCGTATTTAACCCTGGAATGCTACCATTCGTTTAACGAACATGTAGTACTGTTTTCTGTACAGAGCTGTACCACGCGGAGCTCTGTAGGACAAACCGTTCGCTCCCTACGAGATTTTAAGGGTTGGACGTACGATAAATCAGAAACACGATTGTGAATTGAGGAGCTTCCCTGTCAAAGGTGATAAGTGCCATTTTCTTCGAAAAAAGTTATGAGCAAAAACAACTTTCAAAGAGATGTACAAACCAGGTTTTTTTTTACCTCCGTCTGGCGATTTTTTCTTGTACGTGAATCATAAGTACCATTATTAAAATATATGGTAGAATGAAATAGGTTGTCGCTAAAATAATTTATGAGACTTAATAGAATCTTGAGTTAGGGAAAGGGGTAACTCCACCCATAGTTTCCCAAGAAAGGTGTTAAGTGCCGAAAGAAAAACGTCTGCCAAGTTGGGTGAGCAGTATAGCTTCCTCACTCATTGTAACATGGACGTATAGAATCAGAAGATATAGACGTATAGAAGATATGGACGTATAGAATACAATCAATTTGTATTTTCAACGTAGAATTTTATTTAGCGGTCCACCGTCTAGGACCTAACCCACACAATCCCTGAAAATTTCATCGAAATTGGTTGAATAGTTGCGGAGTTTTGGTTGTAACAATAAATTTAAAGTTCGCGCATGCGCAGCGGCTAATGCTTGACCAATTTGATTGAAACTTATAGGGTGTCTCTTAGAAGTTAGTCCCTAACTAACTACCAAATTTGAGAAAAATCGGTTCATTAGAAACCGAGAAACCGAGGTTCCAGGAAATTCACGTTTGCGCATGCGCACTCGCTCCTATTGTTCCGAAGGTGCTGAAATTGATAGGGGACCGTCTAGGACCTAACCCGCACAATCCCTGAAAATTTCATCAAAATCGGACCACAGGTTAGTATCGTTTTGCCCGGGACAATCTCTGGACGTCTCGATCACAGCCACTTCCACGGGTCCGACGGTTTGATTCTGGTAAATATATGTCTTCGTCTTCACTGGTGGAACTATCCTCCACCGTCGGAAGTTGTGGATTGCACATGATATTCCACAAGGAGGGCCAGGAACGGTAAAAAAATAACTGAGCGAATTATTTTTACGAGTACCTATTTTCAATGACTAGCTTTACCCACTAAAACTAAAAATGACTGACAAGATCCGTCTGACCAGGAAGCAGGAACAGCAGAATAGCAGAATCGTCGACAAAACACAAAAACAATGTCCTAACCCTAACCTTCTCTGGCGCTTACCACCTGGAAGGAATACCCCTTGGCGCTTGACACCCATGGGGAAACCATGGTGTCGCTTAGCGAAAGAGCACTCTGTTGGGGATTTTTTCAACTACCACACGTTAGGTAGGGACTTGTCACCTTTCTTACGGAATTGGCGTTGCTTTTTACTACAAAATGCGATGAAAAACTCAATTTTTCATTTTTTGGCGTTTATCACCTTTGACAGGAAAGCTCCTCAATTGCAAAAGAGGCCTAATCCCCGTTCAAATTTTAGCTGACCGAAATGCGATTGATGTTTTTCTTCATGTTGGATGGTTGGTGGCTTTGCAGACGAGTGATCTATATAGAAAAATTATAAACCATCGTGTATTAATTTGCAGCGTTTTTTCTTGGTTGACTACAGTTGTACTGGAGACCTACCAACTACGAACTCAAGTACTAGTTAATTCTTATACTTATGGACAAAGTACATACTTGATAGGAACAGTGCTTACCTTTCCAGCACCCATATGTATCGTAGTTGTAGGCTCGGACGATCTAATGACGAACTCCGGACCTATCAACGTGTTTGGCCCATAATATTTGTCTCCGCTCACTGGTTGTGCGTACAGTCTCGCTCCCACCCTGGAAAAATTTTAAATTGTCAAACATTTCAGGAATTTTTACTGCGGATTCGAGATTAACTCTTGGTTCACCTAAAATAAAATATTCACCAAAATAGCAATATTGCTAATACGTGATTTTACGACTCCATAGTGAAATCATACGCCTCTTGGTTCACTAGAACAAAAATAACTAACTCTTGGTTCACCTAAAATAAAATATTCACCAAAATACCAATATTGCTAATACGTGATTTTACGACTCGATAGTGAAATCATACGTGTTATGACCCACATTTCAACATTTAAATAGTTTTTAAATAAAGAAGCAACAAGAGGATCCCTGAGTGAGTCACCACCCACAGGGAGAGACGAGGTACGGGGAAACACGTCAACATGACATCACCCTTCCACCTCTCTCTCCCCTGAGGAAACTATACGAGTATATAAGCTCACTCAGGGATGCTCCAGTATGCAATCTAGTCCATTCAATCGCTTTACTCCTTTTGCTTTCTACCTTCTCCTCCGATAAGGGATCTCCTCGCAAAACTAGGCTCACTAGGTAAAATATCCTGCTTCCCATCGGCCTGTTTCTGATGAAACGCCGGGGTTGTCGGGCCAGCGCATCTTCCCTGCACTCCGCATTACGGTCGGGCTAATGCCGCCAGTGCGACTGTGCAGTTGCTTGGATAGGGACATTCTCTTTTTGTTGAGTAGGGGTTAAACAAATCACAAACGCCGCATCTAGAATGTCATCTCCTTCACACAACGACACACAGACGTAACAATACGCCTACTTGGAAGCAACAAGAAATGTTCAGTGAATAATTTAGAGAAAAATTAACTTGGGAGCAAAGTTAAGGCATTTATAACATTTCCAACAAAAAATCCAATTTTCCAATCATTTTCTGCCCTAGAGAAGCGAGGTTCCACTTCGGCCTTTCACTAGGTTGAGGACCGTTCTGTGCTGAATGATGAAAATATGATTATGACGTGGCTACCTGGCGATGTGAGCTTTCACTGCTTTCTCAGGTGTGATGAAGACCTTTTTGATGTCGCCGTTGACGCAAGGCGACAAGTTATTTTCTTCAAAAACCTGTGAACAACAAAAATCACAATTGAACGAATCGAAAGATCAAAAAATTTCCATTTTCCATCCTTTCCAGCTACAATGCTACCGGGATTGTATTTAATACCCGAGTGACATTTAAACCGTTTTCATGAATTCAGAAAGTAGGACATAATATTGGATACGAATTGAAAAACCTCCAATTGTCTACGATGGTATCACTCGATTCTGTGAAATTTTGAAGGGGTAGTTTGAGACTAGCTCCTGAGATTGTCTAAGAATAGAAATCGAATTTATGATGTAGATAAAACCGTACACAAAAAAATATGTACCTAGTTAGTTTTCATATTATATTCACGAATAAGGTCATAAAAGATCATAAAATGGTCTTTAAAAGTACTCAGTCAGTTCAGCTTATATAAATCTATGTTTATCCTTTAACGATATTCTTGTGATTCTTGTAAATTTTGCTGTGATATTAGGATGGGGATTTTTAAGTATTAATGTTATATGTTATATTGTTTTGTGAGTGGTTTCTGTTGTCATTACTCATGTATTCTTTTAAAAACTTCTCTAGTCATTAGTTATAATAAATTACTAGCAATTTAGTTAAAACCCAGTCTAGTCACTCATGTTCATGGGCGAAGGTGGATTTCATCCTTAGAAACTGAAGAACAATCCTACTCCCCTGCTATGAGCACTTAATTCGTATTTTGAGGTTTTTTAAAGATCACTCTAAATCAGTGCATAGAATAAGAACTACTCATCGTGAAAAAGTGAGGTTGTTCACTTTTTCACGATGAGTAGTTCTTATTCTATGAATTGATCTAGAATGATCTTCAAAATCGTTGAGCAGAACTAGTTTTTGCATAATTTTCATCAAATATTTCCATACAAAGGCGTGAGTTTCTAACATCCAATTGACAGCAACATAGTGAAATGTACAACAAAAACAAAAATATCGAAAATTGGATACGACTTGATACCTTATTGGTTCTGAAAGGGACTGATTGGAGCCGAGGAGGCCAATATTGTAAGAAGAATCTTTCTCGGGAGCCCTTCAAAGGAGCTATGAATGAAGAAAGCAATCAATTTTGGCTCATTGAATTCAACTGCAGGGACGCAGAATATGAAATAGAACCCCCTCAAGTAACTTGGGGCATATTTCCATCTCCTCCCAGTATTAGTTAATTAAACGGAGGAGTAGAAGGGAGGTGTCGGCGAGGTTTAAATCCGAAATGCTTCAGATCCGAGCTAAATCGTGGGTCCTTGCTTGGCCCCACTTCCTCGTCTCTTTTCTCCTTCGCTTTTCAGACTAATTTTCAACTCTACTCAGTCCTGAAATCGATGCAATACTTGGGGCTATTCCGTTTTCCCCCCCTCCACTCCTTTTCGCCCGTACAAAACTTTACACAGCTCCGAAACCCGACTCAACAGCTTTTCCTTCCCCTCTCTTTGAATAATACATAGCACAAACTGCGAAACGGGCAGGAAATGAAGGGTCTAATAATTTTCCTCCATCGCCACTGTGTATCTTGCCAAAGTACTCGCCCACATCCCACGGCTGAGTCAAAAGTCCGTACCTACACAAGTTGGCCGAGAAGGAAAATACGACGTAAGCACCGAAAAGTGTCGGTCGTAAATCAAATATATAGACGGGTCCTCGTCCCTAAACACGCTAATGTGAAAAGTCTCGAACATGGAGCGTCCTTATATCAACGAGAGGAGATGCGTCCTAAAACATGAAAGCAGGGTTTTCTGCCTCTCCTTGAACCTGTCAGCAAGGATGAAGTTCCCCGTGGCCAGCTAAAGGCCTTAGCACTTGAAACCACTGCTGTCCGATTCCCTGCTCCACATTGGCTTCATATTATTTAAACAGGAAGAAAATGCTAGTGCTGGTGCTGGCGTTTATAACATCTGTTTCCAACGATGTGTGCCAGCGGGAAAAATGGCGACGAGCTTTGATGGTGAGGTTCAGGCTGAGCTGATCCTAAGAGAGGAGGTGGCAATCCTGCTCGACTTCCAGGCTGCAATCATACCCATTAGATCTATAGGTACGAGCAACATCAGAGTGTGATTGAATCCAGCAACAGCGTACAGGAACCCCTAAGTCGGGGTTATAAAGTTGCTCTCCAAAGAGTTCCATCCCATATTGAAAAAGATGGGAATGGGTGAGCTGACTGGTTGGCCAAGCAGGGTACAGCAATGGAACAACCCGACACTGATCCCGTAGAGTGGCTTCAAATGATTAATTAAGAGTTAGAGTAAAATAAGCACTCTGTCGGGGTTATAAAGTTGCTCTCCAAAGAGTTCCATCCCATATTGAAAAAGATGGGAATGGGTGAGCTGACTGGTTGGCCAAGCAGGGTACAGCAATGGAACAACCCGACACTGATCCCGTAGAGTGGCTTCAAATGATTAATCAAGAGTTAGAGTAAAATAAGCACTCTGTAGGAAATAATGCCCAGGGAGGTTAATGGAAGGTTAATGGAAGATCTTAGGGAAGATTTCCCATCATAGCCCCACGCCAGATCTCTGTAGCACGTCTCAGGTTAGCGGCTGGTCAAGACTACCTGCAGAAGAATCTCCAAGTCAGGACACGTGACCTACTCTTGAAGGCACAAGAAGAATTTACCAGCACGCCATTGGGTGGAAATGCCTAATACGTATCCAATGGGCTGCTCAGGGGCGCAAGGTTATCTTGCCAGACATAAAAAAAAGATGCATCCCAAAGACCGACCTACAAATTAACCAAAATTTAAGCAGATCATCTCGGTGGTCTCATTCGTTTCTAAAAATTGAATGCTATTTAATATTATGAAAAAAAGTAAACGAAAATGCATTAATTAGGTAATTGCTTATTCACCTTATCAAACATTGGCACCACAGAGTGTCATTCGACTCCAATAAATTCTTGAAATTTGAAGCTAATGAAAGAATGATACCAGTATATCGGAAGTTTTCGTGCTAGGGCGTTCTGAAAACGTTTTCCACCACTTTTACTTCCTAGAAATGAATGACAATAACCAAAAGCTTCAGGGCAAAACTGGACCCCAAATGGATTCGGTACACTAAATTTAATCAAAATCGGTCCACGGGAACTGGGCAAAATGCCGCGTACGGCGCAGCGGACGGGAAAATATTTATTCCATTTTTAGATTCTATAAAGGGTGGTGGCACCAGTATCATACAAGTTAACGGAAAATTTCCCGTTTTTGCTCAATATCTAGGCCAGATTACATTCACAAATAGTACAATGGTCGAAATAGCTAGAATGACTATTGAAGAACGCTGTAAAACCTGGAGAAATAAAATATTCGGTTTCCTGCAGCTATGATGAATAATTTTCGAGAATTCTTTTTTTCCCCGGTTTCATACATGGCAAAAATTGGGTGACACCGGTGTCATTCACCCTTCGGAACCAGTATCATACGAAGGGTCACGGGGAAAAAGGATCAAACTCCATTTTTTGGCCGAATTGAGATAGGCACGCCATCGTGTAGCTTGGGAGGAGTAGAACCGAAGGGTTGTTTCACTTTGTGGAAGAAAGATCGCATTCATTCATTTTAAAGCTAAAACAAATACGGGGCTCCGGGGAAAAAGGATCAGATTCCGTGCGCTCGCAGGGAAGAAAGATCAGTGTCCGATTTAAAGACCCCTTCCCTCGCCTTTGCATGAGTTGTACGGCATCACACCAAAGATTCATCAAGCACAAAAGCTCCTACTTCTGAAGATACCAGACAGTTTTCACAACCCCTTCTACCTCGAAGAAGAAGACTTCAGTACCAAAAGCAGCTGTAACATTGGGAAACCTTCACAACGGCCCATACCCATCAAAACCAACAAAATGAAAGGATTAAAAACACTTGTGTCAGTTTCTCGTCAACCCCGGTGTTGACATTTTCTGAGTCACTGTCCAACAGGTTGGGGAATGTAGGAGATGAAGACGCCATTTCATATTGCGGCGATCCTTTAGATGAATGATTTATTTATTGATTTTTTTGCCTTTTTGCAATTAATGTTTTCCACAAAACTATACCTAATTTGGACAATAAAGCCACTTTTCGCCCAATATTTTTCTGGAGGTGACAGTAAGGTACCTACAAACCCTAGTAAATTTACTGAAGTGAATTACGATATTTGAATAAACAATAGGTAACATGGTGATATAATTTTAGGTATTATGGAGAGCGAAACGCGGATATTTGTGGGGAAAAAAGATCAAAGTCCTTACCTTGTTTGAAATTTCTAATTATTTCTGGAAATTATCTTCGACCTATTTAATTTTCTTTCTTGTCACTTGAACATAATTAAATTCCTGGTCAGGTGGCCCAAACAGTTCATTTTTTTTGTGCATAGCGTCTGTCTGGGACGACTTCAAACTTTGTTTTTCGATTTTCTCGGAATTAGGAAAAAAGGAGTCTGATCCTTTTCCCCCGTGACCCTTCATACGCTTTCGCGGAAACATAAAAAAATTGTGGGTGGAAAGAGAAAATTTGTTTGAACATACTAATTCAGAAGAGGACTCACTTTCCTAACCTAAAGTGCAAGCAGACGCCAGGAATAGAGTCCTGACTACAAGATGTCCCTTCCTGCACGTGAGAAACCCGAAAAAAAAAGTTCCCTTCTTCTTCCTCTTCTTTTCAGATCTACTATGGGAGTACACAAATAGTTTGAGCTTAGAAAATCCTGCCTACGTCACCAAGAACGCTCATTTTTAGATTTGATGTATGATATAGGATAGGTGTATGCGACTGGTGCCACCACCCTACCTTGAAACTTAAACCATCATATTTTGAAGGTGAGTTAAAATTGTACATCCTTGCTCGATTCCAAAGGTTCAGTATCGAAAATAATAAACCAAAATTATAAATAGATTGGAATAAAGTCATCAGACAAGAAGATTTCAAACAGCTGAGGTGCTTTACGTCGGATAGCGTTTTAGATCGGGTTTCAATTTCACATTATACTGTGCATATTCCGATATCTGGATTATCAGGCCTCTGAGAGGGTAGCCAAAACTAATTAAATTAGACTAACGAACCTATCGGCGTTCTAGAACCGATTAGAGGCTTTAAAACGTCATAATGAATCCCTATTTTACGTAATCCACATATTACTGCTAATTAGATTGTAAATTCTTATAATGAATGGCAGGCGGAACTTTTACCTACCAAAACAAGACGTGAAATCGATAGACAATTATTGTAAACCATTTTTTCCTTCCCATTCGGATCAGTATAATACGAAACAGAACATGCATATTTATATTTTCTTCAGTTTACCTGGAAGGTGAAAAAGAAACTGATAGCGGGAGGAAACCGATTTTCTTATGGGTCATCTTAAGACCGTCGAGAGTCAGAGGTCCTATTTATATCGTCTAAGTGAAGGGGTTGGTAATGGAAGGGGGTCACGTGGTAGCCAGACAACGAGAGGAAAGCTGGTTTGTCTGTCCTCTCGAGTGAAAGAGGGAGATTAAGATAAGCCCTATTCTATTCTAACTTGGCTTGTTTAGCTCATGAGCTTCAAGCTAATTTTTTATATTAGGTATAGTTGTTTACGACTTAGTAATACAATCATTAGTAATACAAATACATAAATAAGCCTTATTTCAATCTCCCCCTTTCACTCGACAGGACAGACAATGTCGTCTGATCACCACGTGACCTCCTTTCCTTTTCCAATCTTTTCAACTCCCCTTCACTCAGAAGTCATAAATATAGCCACTGACTGTCTACTTTAGAAAAGGGAAAATACAAATTGGGGGAAGATAGCAAACAAGAGGGAAAATTGAAACTGTTGGAGATGCCATAGCAAAAAAGCTATCAAAAGTGAGTATTACAAGGGCATTTCATACATTTCGGAAACAAGTTATAATACAAAATTAACGCCGCATACTCTTGAAATTATTATAAATTTTAAAAATATTAAATGGAACCAAAATATAATAAGAATATCACAAATAAAACCGGGTAAGAAACTGCTACCAGAATTCTAATTTTAATTTTATTTAATTTTTTAAACATTTTTCCCCTCAGTGGTTGGGTTTTCCGTCCTAACGTTTTTTGGTTCATTATTTTCAATAATGAACCTTTGGAATCGACCAAGAAAAAACAGTTTTAACCCCCCCCCCCCCTCAAAATTTGTTGGTTTACGTTTCAAGTTACGTAGAATCCGAAAATCGAATAAAAAATTTTCCGTCCATCCGCTGTACACGACACTTTTCTTAGCAACCATGGACCGATTTTGATGAAATTTGATATAAGGGGCGGACTTACGATAAATCAGAAGCGAATGTGAATCACCAAATAGGTCTATTCATTTTTTGTTGCAAATTAGTCGTAGAATTGACTCATGCAGTAATGAACCTTTGGAATCGACCAATAAAAAACAGTTTTAACCCCCCCCCCCCTCAAAATTTGTTGGTTTACGTTTCAAGTTACGTAGAATCCGAAAATCGAGTAAAAAATTTTCCGTCCGTCCGCTGTACACGACACTTTTCTTAGCAACCATGAACCGATTTTGATGAAATTTGATATAAGGGGCGGACTTACGATAAATCAGAAGCGAATGTGAATCACCAAATAGGTCTATTCATTTTTTGTTGCAAATTAGTCGTAGAATTGACTCATGCAGTAAGGCAGACCAGTTTGGCTTACACTTTACACAACTTTACACACACTTTACACAAACACACCCTGTATACACTGAGTATAATCCATGAGTCGAAAGGAGCTGATTTAACATGAAGACAAACTTTCTATTTGACACAACCTTGAACGAAGGTACAGGATGGTACAGGATTAAAAATTAGATTTTTTTAAAAACCCTTTTTCTGACGATTTATACTGATTTATCCATTGTGAGCGATGATTCTTGGTCCTAACGTTATAAACAATTAAATATTTAATTGACCTTTGAATGTGATGTTAAAATATTTGACTCGACCTGCGTCATAAAGCAGCGATGAGGGGAAAATATGAAAGGGTTCATGGAATTATGAACAGCTGAGTGGATGAATACTCGGGAATAATCCATAGCTCTTTAATGTTTTCTGTTAAACGGCCGGAGGCCTTTCCTCAACAGAGTGGCAATTTCGGGCCTGCTTTAGAGAGCGTTAAATGGGAAAACTTGAAAGAGGAAGAGAAAGAAATTTCGGGAGGGAACGAGGAGCTTAGGGATTTCTCCCCCTTCTTTTTCACAAAAGAGAAAGTGTGAAGAGGATAATCCAATGAAATAGAGATAGGATCAGGACCTTCGAAATGGATGCTTTTTATAACGAATGAAGAAGAGGGTCAAAGGTCGGAGAAAGTTGGAAAAAGAGGTTAAATAGCCGAAGAGTGGGAGGCTTATCAGGAATCTTCAAGAAGAGGGTCGAAACATTCAAAATTCATTAGCATTTCTTGGACTTTCATCGTACTATCTTGACACCCTGAATGTCTGTGTTATAATCCAACATTTCCTAAACTTTCACCTAATAAAACCGATACATACCGTGAAACGAAATGGCTATGGTTCTGATTCTAAGGTTTTTCTGACATTGTCAACTTTTTTATTGCTTTGATCCTATTTTTTCTGAAACCAACTTTCCTCAAGAGTATTCCTAGCTTTAGAGTGATTCTTCAAGTTATTAAAATTGGAGGAATTATTCAAATTTTTGTTTGTACTATTCTCACACCCCCCTTATTGGTTTATTATTTTAAATAATGAACCTATGGAATCGACCAAGAAATTTTTTTTAAACCCCTCCCCCCCTCAAAATTTGTTGGTTTATGTTTCAAGGTACCATCATAATGCATTGTCTATGTTACCATAGACCGATTTGGTTGAAATTTGATATATGGGGTCCATTTGGGGTCTAGTTGTGCTCCGAAGCTTTTGGTTGATGTCATTCACTTCGATGGGGTGAAAATTAAGTGTTGAAATTTTCAATAGTGCACTGGCTCAAAAACTCTCGAAGTAAAGATATAGTTTTTTTTACCAATTTCAAACAGTTTTGAATTTTTAGAAATTTTTTATACCACCCGGAGCTCTGTAGGACAAACCGATCGCTCCCCACGAGAACTTAGGGGTCGGACTAAATCAGAAACACGAGCGTGAATCGCAAATGAGGCCTAATCTCCGTTAAAATTTTAGCTGACCAAAATGCGATAGTTGTTCGTTTCTTCGAGTTGTACTCATTTCTACGTCCTTAGCAATCAGTAATCACATTTCATAATAATTAGGGTACAATAATTTTTTTTTTTTAGAGAGATATAACACTTTATTGAACATTGAAGAAGGAATGAAGGTGGACAAGGACTCCAGTAGTTGTCGAAACGTGGCCAAAATTTCAAATTAGTATGCCAAAAGTTTGCCTAAAATTCAAATTGATGTATGCCAAAGGTTTTTTTTTTGCGAGAGTGCGAGCAACCGAGCGTGAATGTGTGAGGAAAAATTCCTGATAATCCCTGTTTCTTCGAACTGAGTGTGAAGCGTTCATTTCTTCCAAATAAACTTGATTGTGAAGTAGATAGGTAGTAACTATGATGGTATAAAATATATTTGTTATATACCGTTATATACCGTTCGTATTTGGTATATACCGTTCGTTATATTTGTGTCTTTGAGAGGAGTTAGAAAAAAAGGGGAAAAAATGGTGACAATGTCAAAGCTGTGTTCTTTGCAGACGAGTGATTCATATGGAAAAATAATAAACCTTTGTGTAATAATTTACAGCGTTTTATTCCCGCAACTCAGTAATCAGTAATCACATTATAGTAGTGTTAGTCATTCGATTAGTATTCATCAGGTATTCGAAGAGCATACACTTGTTTGTATTCTATCTCCCACAGATTTTTGGCCTTTGGTTGAGAAGAGTGATCTGCTTAGATCACAGTTTTTCCTAGGTAGGAAAAATTACCTTAGTTTCTTCACCTGTTAATTACTCGTGTAGTTTACTTTTATTTTACCAGCGTTGATGCGGTGGCACCATAATGAGACCTGTGCAGGACCCGACCGCTTGTTGATAAGATCCAGTAAAGTTGTGCGTTTGCCTCCATACATCACATTATTCGCCTAAATGGGTATTTAGGCCTCCCCTTGATTTAATGGGTATTTAGGCCCTCCAGGATATTGGAACCGGCCAACTTTCTCTCAGTATACTGCTCGCCCCTGCGAAAAGTCGCCTACTAGATTTTCATGCAACCCCCAGCCTATGGGTTTTATAGTCATGGGGGCCGCCAACCATTAAAAACTTCCGAGAAAGTTTCCCTTCGTTCGATGTGGGCTTTCAGGAAGTTAGTGACAGACTAGTATGCACTTCGAGTTTCTACTTAATCGACGAAGCACCGGGGTTCTTTAGCCACGCAAGTTCTGACGTAGCATTTCGATGGCTTTTTGTAAGAGTTTTCTGGCAGGATGGGCGCAGACGCTCAGCTTCAATGTTGAGAAATCTCTTCCCACATCAATTCCATGTGGTGTTACGAAAGACAGCGAGACCGGACCAACATCGAACTTCCTGATATTCATGAATGACCTACCATTTCAGTTTGAACGGAATCTTTAAATCTCTTTGCTGACGATATGACGACCTTGGAAGATCTGAGCAGGAGCTTGACCAGGTCCTGCGTTCTTCAGATATGCAGATTCAGGAATGGCAATTTTTTGCGTCTCCACTTGGATCTGCCTGACCGGAAAGCTCGAGAGTACAGTGGTATATCTGGGATTGAGAAGCGACAACAGGCTCTCGTGGGCCTGCCATATGGAGGACCTACGAAACTGGCATCCCGCAATTTATTATATGTTCCAATGGCTGAGGCAGTCTGTTTTCTTTGCAGTGTTAAAGTCAGTTTTCCACCCATATTTTATGGCCCGAGCGTCCTATTGTGTGTGAAAATTCGTCTCATAGTCCTCAATTTTCAAGCTACAAATGGCGGCAGTAAGGATCCTGCTCAATATGGAGTACAGTAACAGTTGTAGAGGTCGCTTCAAGGAGCTTCACAGTCTCACGTTACCGGTCTATTTGTATCTAATGGCCTATGTTATGTCCTGCGGAATATAAGTGGACAAAAATCCTCAGACGTACATAATTTATTATGCTACTCGACAATGCCATGATCTGAGGCCGCCTAGAGTGCATCTGACGTCATCAGTATGTAGGTATGTAATAGACAATCTCTGACTTGCAGGAATCGCTTCACGCATCTTTGTATCCTTCTTCTCAATGTCAGGTCGGAGTGAACCCAGTAGATGATCAAAAGTGTATTCAATCTCAAAAAGTTCCAGTAGTCTTCTTGTTCCGAATCACTCAGGTGTGATATACTTGGGATTTATTAATAATTAATTGTTTCCGATGGAAAGCCTTTCTGAATATTTTCAAATCGATGACTCAATACGAAAAGTATGTCAGCCTTGTCTATATCTTCTTTTACAAACAAAGTCGCGGTCATTGGTTCCAGCTAAATTCTGTACGAATGGGTAGGTATCTTTATCTTGACGTATTTGTAATCAAACTGAAGCTCAAAACCTAGTTTCCTAGGGAATCACATACTATCTTATCCTCTCCTATTGTAAAGCTGTTGGGCCCCAGGAGGTCAAACCGATAGCTCAACCGCCACATCGAACTTTCCCGAAATTATCATTCCACCCCACCACATAATGTAACCCCCTCTACGTCTTGATGTCTATAATAGTATGTTGTAACATAGAATTAAGACAGTCTTGACTTTCAACTTGTAAAGTGTAATTCTTGTTAATATAAGTTTCTCCTTGAACCTTGTGAGTCCTTTCTTTCTACCACCTGCACGGGCTTCCAGTGAACACGAATCCATTTTAATTTTCTACGGACTTAGAGTTATAATTCTTTAGAGTATCACACAGGAGTGATTTAGGAGATGTTTATGAGATGTTCATGAGTGAAGCGGTTTCTCAGTTTGTACCACTCCTTAGACCGCCGTTGTTTTTTCTTTTGCTTCTTTTTCCGCTTCACAGCAACCAATGTTGCGTTTAGGAAGCCCAAATCTGAATTTGACACCATTGTAAATCGAAAAAGCGAAAGCACGATCTCAACACACACTGATCCACTTCTATGCTTCGACTGACGTGAGAGTTTTGATCAAAAGATTGAAGGGTTGATTGAAGCACGCTTGAAGCTTCCATCAATCAGAGGTTCAGGCATTTGATCAAGCCGCTTGATAGTGTAGGGGCACCTTAAAGAGTTTTAGCATGCCAATAACGTGCCTGTGGAACCTTTTCACAGAGCGCAGTATCCATGGAACCGGTGATCTTGACGAAACGTTGACAATTGGTGAGTGGTGAAGATCCAGAGTCCGTTTAGAATCCCTAAACGTGGCTGGCCCGTGACTAACCTTCCTATTTATAACAGTTCAACAAAGTGTGGCCACTTCGCGTCACTTGGGACGTCAAGACAACAGACCAAAATCTTTTCCAGCTGGCTTACTACTCGTAGCTGGGGGCCGTGATTGCGGCAGCAACGTGATTGTGCGCTCTAGGTTGACGTTCCCAGGCTCATTGAGCTGAAGAAGCCCGTTAGCAGCTGAAACTCTCTAATCTGACCCAGCATGGTTCCTGTATTTTTAATAAGCTCCCTGACTGTATTCGAGGACTACCATGAAACAGTTTGAGAAAAGAGTGAATAAGCTACTTATTGAGGCGGAACTTTACAAAGTCGGTGACTTTTTCAATTTGATCTGCCAATCCTCATACCGTATTGTACCGTTTTTGTTATCCTTAACGATATAGATTTGTTATTATTATTTTTTACGTTATTCATTATTGGTAGTAATGTTTTTAAAATTTTATTACTTGACGTTGTTAGCTTTCAGGAAATTTGTTTTGACGATTGTGATGCCACTTGGTGGATTTTGACAATAAAAAACCATTTGATTTGATTTCATAACTCGGAAAGAATCTGATGAGGATGAGATATCTACTAAAATATTAACCCGTTCATATCTAACTAGTTCTTTCAATAGTACAGGGTGTCCCAAAGAAATGTTCCCTGTAGAACCTGGCAAGTATTGAGTGGGTTTAGTATAGTTTGGTATGTTTGAGGTGCCACTTGAACGTTCTTTCGTAGTTTTGAACTCGAACTGACTTCTGGCACCTGTGCAAATAATCATTGTTGTCGGTAGGAGGCGGGATTAGAACCCAATTTAGTTCGATTGTCTCTTATGTACCTACCTTTGCTAGGTAACTGTGCTAAAGCTAATAAGAGCTCATCGAGCCAAAGAAATAGAATGTAGCATAACATTATTATAATCCACAAAAACTATATAAATTTCAACAAAAGGTACGATGTTTTTCTGTCTAGATTGTAGGAAGGAAGCTTTGAACACGGAAGTACTGATTAACTAAATATAATTTTCTTTTTATGAAAAGTACATGAGAGGTAAAACTTTACAGAAGTCGAAACGAAAAGGAATGGAAGCACAGACTAGCGGCAAACAGCGAAACAGTCTTATCAGTTAATCATCACGCAGTAGAGATCATAATAATAAGGATACAAGACAGTGAGGTCAATCCTACATAGATTACCTGACAGCGAAGATCACAGTTTTTCCATTATGATTACTGCCGTTATCGTATGAAAAAGTGAATGAGTTCCCTCACTTTGTACGAAAAAGAGTTCAGGTGGAAATTTTTGGGAGCCTAATAGACGGCCAAAATTATATCACTGGACTGGGGTAGCTTGGGCATATTGGAAAAGACTTGCAGCAGACTTCAATTATTGACATTATTGGTAATCAACAGGTAACCCTACTCCAAAATCAGACGGCTTTGGCCAAACATCATAATGCATTGTAAGCGTAATAACGAACAATAACAATAATAATTGATAATTACTGTAAATGTATCATCTTTAGTACATCCAAGGCAAGTTTTATACTTCATTACATTATAAGGTTATTATGATTATACTTTATTCAATAGGTTTTCTCCTCTCAAGTATATAATTTCATCAGAAAAAAATAACTTTATATAGTTTTTTATTTCATTTTGTTTACACTGCAAATAAAAGCATTTTACTATGTATCTAATCTACTCTATCCAATCCATCTACTGTCGTTATCGTAAAATATTGCACCAGTACGCTTTCAGGTTATTATGAACATAGGCCGAGCAAACTTTCAATTAAATATTTTAACCACTTTTGAACCACGATACTGTTTTACTTTTGATACATACTCAACATAAATTCTAGGATAGGTTTTGAGCAGATTCTGAAAGTACCATAAAGTTGTGACTCCAGCAATAATATGGCAAAATTTCTAAATAGTCACGTCGTCAATGGGGGGTGCGCCTTGATTTTTTTAAGATTTTTAATCGAAAGTAGACTACATCCTAAGAATTGTGGCACCAACCGCGACCTTCTAGCGTTAGCAGATCTGTTTCTATGAATTTTTAAAGTTTCGACCGTTTATGACGTCACGCGCCCCTCTCGCCTGGGCGGGACCCCCCAGCCCACTGTGACGTCATAAACGGTCGAAATTTTGAAAATTCATAGGAAAAGATTTACACACGCTAGAAGGTCGCGGTTGGTACCAAAATTCTCAGAATGAGGTCTACCTTAGATTAAAAATAACAATAAACAGTTTTTCCTACCCAGGCGCACACCCTGTTATACAAGCTCGAAAAAGGGCAACCGTTTTAATAGTCAAACATTCAAAGTCGACCCGCCGGCCTCCACTCCCACCCGAGTACCGGAACCACAACAAAGTACTCGGCTAAGAGACTAGGAAACATACCAGGAGTATTATTTAAGTCCGGGAGGCTATACTTATACCCGTTTCAAATCCAAACACTCGAGCTAAAACTTCTCTCAACAAACCTATTTCCAAAGTAGAGAAAAAGTATAGAATTCTCATTACTCGTAGGTACATTTCCAGTTACCTGGTTTTAATAGACCAGAAACCAAATTCCTATCAAAACTTTTTCATTTTCAAAAGTAAACTCACCTTCTCTAATAACTTAGTTTCAATTTTACTACAGCCAGTCAGACAAAGTAAATTTCTCAGTTTTAAATTCTTCATTCAAAATTTAATAAGTAAAATCACAACAGTATTGATCCTAACGTTCAGTGTTCCTTTCTCAACTCCCAACGTTGTGACCTAGACTTTGGCACCACAAGATCATAATTCACAACACCATAGTTGATAATTTCCACCAAAAACACGTTATTAGAACTTTTTTGTAATGAGAATCTTTGACCCCATAGCTGCCCAAAAATGATGTAAGGAAACTCGTCGTCTTTCATTATTGTTACTAATTTGGAACAATTTTGAGATTTTAGCTACAACCAAGAGTGTAACAGTTCGGAATGATATATTCATAAATGCATTCCTATAATAATCATATAAAAGCACGTTGAACTGTTTAGAGAGTCCCAAAACGGATTTCATTGAAGAAAATAGTCAACATTTTTCATTCCATAAATTTTGAGGCCCTTGCATTACTTTCATTTTTTTCGAAAATTCGCTAATAGTACTTTCAATCGGGTGTTTGAGGAACACAACGCCATCTGAGTTGAGGGTGCCGAAATAGACAAGCATTGAAGGGGATTTGGGGGTTCCTACTTACCGCACATATTTGGCTACTTTGGGGAAAAGGTATTTAAAAATATCCCCCAAAATCTAAATTTTTACTTGCGTTTTACGTTTTAGACCTTCCTGAACAATTTTGATTTTGTCCCAGTCTGCCTTCCAGTCAGTCGGTCTGTGGGTCCGCAAATAACAGGCAAAACTACATGAAGTTATTGTCCGATTTTGAAGAAATTTTCAGTGATTGTGAGGGTTGGCGTGAAGATAGTCCCATTTGAAATTATATGTGAGCCATTGCACATGCGCCAACGTAAGATCGTTAATGAGGATAACTCAACAGTTTCCATTCAATTCCTATGGAACTTTCGGAAGTAATTTCGTTGAGGCTATGGATGGTTCCCTATAAATTTTTTAATCACCTGGGAGGGGCTTGGGGATTGGTGAAGTTGAGGGATTCTCAGTACTATATTACATGATTTTATTGTGCCTGGTGCCGCGTTGTTCAGCATTGCTAGATTGTTAGATAGAGAATAGTAAAATGAAACGTAAATTAATACTAATAAAATGTTATTCGATAAACTCAAAGTTTGAATGTTTTAGTCAATTTATGGTTACGATCGCACATTCACTTTCAACGTTTAATACGAATAATATTATCATAATTACTAGTCACTCTTCCAGTGACTAGGAGGACCAGTGAAATGGTGACATTCACTCCTCAAGGAGAGGGCCCCAAATGGGGGTACTACCAGGAACCTCGCAAGAGCTTACTTATCATCAAACCTGGTATGGAGGAAGCAGCCAATTCCGAGTTCGCAGGTCTGAATATACGAGTGGTGTATTCACAAAGATTCCTTGGAGGTGTTGTGGGGCCCACTCAAGCAAAACGTCAATTCGTTCGAGGCAGCAAAGCGGAGTCCACAAGCAGCCCACACAGCCTTCACCAAAGCTCTCCAGCGAGAATGGGCCTATAAGCAGCGAGTGGTGGGTGGATTTGAAGAGGAGTACGTTAATTTGCGTGACACAATTCGAAACAAGTTGGCTCCTGCCATCCTTGGGCGAGAGGCAGGAATTTTACAAGAGCTTCTCGAATACCCAAGTTGGGAGGCCTAGCTCTTGAAAATCCCGTCAAAGCGGCTTAGATGGCATACGAGGCATCCAGAGAAGCCACAGCGCCACTCTCTGATGCCATAAGGAGTGGCAGAACTTTGGATGTTGCCCAGTACGAAGAGGATGTGGTGTCAAATTTCCAAGAAGTGGCAACACAGCGAAAAACTACTGAGCTTGCTGTCGCTACAGCGAGAGTATAATGTACAATATAATATAATATAAAATACAGTAGTTTGTAAGGGAGGACGAACCCAGGAGAAGGAGGGGCTTCCTAGAAGGTAGAGTGGTGGGGGAAGACACACTGAGGGAAGCAAGGCAGGCGAACTGACGCTTTTGTTGTTCTCTTGGAGGCAACCAGGGAAGGTATCTGTGAGTAACTACACGTTATACTTATTCGATCGATCGATTATACCTATACCTTCTGTGTCAACAAGCTCTCCCCTTGTCTTACACTCTATACCATACACACAATACCTTATAAGACATGTTCTAGCTTATACAGAAGCCTATAACACACTATATACCTATACCTTTATACTGCAGCACACATATGCTATACCTACATGTACTCTACACTTACACTATACATCTAACCTTCATACTGTGGCATTATACTATACCTATACTGTTGTGCAAGTGGTGTACAACTTATACTTCCCATATGACCATGGCGGATGGCATATACTATATACCTACATCTAACCCACACTGCGGTGTGGTTTATACAATACACATATATTATGCATATATGCTATACATGTACTGTACACTTATACTATACACATATACGTGTGTAATATATATGTCTGTAGTATAGTATGTATGTATGGTATATGTATACCCATATACTATACACTATACCTTTATACTGTGGCACTATACTATACCTATACTGTTGTGCAAGTGGTGTACAACTTATACTTCCCATATGACCATGGCGGATGGCATATACTATATACCTACATCTAACCCACACTGCGGTGTGGTTTATACAATACACATATATTATGCATATATGCTATACATGTACTGTACACTTATACTATACACATATACGTGTATAATATATATGTCTGTAGTATAGTATGTATGTATGGTATATGTATACCCATATACTATACACTATACCTTTATACTGTGGCACTATACTATACCTATACTGTTGTGCAAGTGGTGTACAACTTATACTTCCCATATGACCATGGCGGATGGCATATACTATATACCTACATCAAACCCACACTGTGGTGTGGTTTATACAATGCACATATATTATACATATATGCTATACATGTACTGTACACTTATACTATACACAAATACGTGTATAATATATATGTCTGTAGTATAGTATGTATGTATGGTATATGTATACCCATATACTATACACTATACCTTTATACTGTGGCACTATACTATACCTATACTGTTGTGCAAGTGGTGTACAACTTATACTTCCCATATGACCATGGCGGATGGCATATACTATATACCTACATCAAACCCACACTGTGGTGTGGTTTGATACAATACCAATACTATACTGGGCGCCTTATATACCTATACATACTTATACAGAGGTCAGGGGACGGATAAGGGGTCGTTGGGGAGTCCGTCATACACAAAAAGCCCAAAGGGGGAGAGCTTGGATCTATGTTGACATTTACAATACATGTGATACCTATTTATACCATTTACATACATGTGGCAAAACATACATCGATTACATGAAATATTATGTAGGTATTTATGATATTAATTATTCGATTACATGGAATATTATGTATTTATGATATTAATTCGTACGGCAGACGGCCGTGACGACATGGTGCATCGGCCGGGAAACTCGGCCTTTTCTCGTTTATTTTTAAAAAATCTTAGTTTACTGCGTAGTTCCGATTTGTTTGCTTCAAGCGTCGAGTTAAAGTCCAAAATTTTCCTCGGGTGGGTTCCGCACCTTATGGTTTGTCATGACACCCCCCTCCCGTCTATCCCTCGACAGGTATAGGTATTTCTCGCTCTCGCTCACCGAGTGGAGAGAGCGGGGAAGGTGGGTGACCAAGGCGGGAGGGGAATATCGGGGTATTCAAGGAACGTACGCGATTTCGTGCTTTCTGGACTTATTTTATTTACCTTCCCGAGCGAAAAAACGGGGAAGTCCTTCGAATTTGATGATATTGTTGTAAAAAATTTTTTTTGTTCATTAATCGTTTATAGCATAGCATGATATACCTACATACATGATACATCTCTCTGGAGTTGACCCCTCCTTCCCCCACGTCCCTCCAGGCGGGACCCGTCGTTACCCCGCGTCCCACCCTGCGGGACACCTCTTTCCCTGCGTCACACGCTGTGGGACCCCTCCGCTGTGGGGCCCCTCCGCCCCGACGCTCCTCCCGGCGGGACCCTCATAGGTACCTAACTGTTTGCAAATACCTAAACCTTGCCCCTTACACGTGGAAACTCCTAGAAATTTTGTTTTTGTTCACAATACGATTACTCTCGTCAACCTCTTTATTCCATTTAACAGTTTTCAGAGGGTTGAAGGAGAATTTTTTTTTTTTTTTTTCTTTACACATCCATACATGAATTGTTCGTGATGCAATTTGAAATATTCGACCAGTGGTATACACAAAGATTATCTCCTCCTCTTCCTCCTATACTACACATCCATACATGAGCATATTATCGATAATCCTCATATATGTATGAGGAAATTTAATATTATGAGGAAATATAATATATTTGAATGCATGTTATGCATTCACATATATATATTCGTACATGAGCCATACACTAATTTTCCTCATTTATCCAACGCGTGGAAACAAAAACAAAAGAGGAGGTGCTCCTTTGTTACAGATATTGAGTACCTAACTATTCCATGGATGGATTCCATTATATTGAGGAGGCTCGAAACACTAGGGAATAGAGTGCGTGATGGTATGGAGGCTTGTCAAGGTTTCCTACGAGATACAGACACCATGGAAAAGAAACACCATCTTATAATCCAAAAATTAAAATGGTCAGTGGATCGATTGAATGGGGAAATACAAAATGTTCTCGCCACATACACAGAACCCTCCACAGAACTGGCCTCCGAGATAGAATTGCAGTTGGAGGCAGAAGAGCTTTTGGTGGAATCAGATACATTACATCTAAGCGATAAAACTCATGATGCGAATGATGTTTCCACACCACAACATACATCCTTGAACAGCCGTCTTCCCAAACTCGAAATGTTGATATTTGACGGGAATATACTGAGGTGGCACGAGTTTTGGGGTAGGTCCTCTTCAACAATCGAAAACAGAACCCACATGAGCAATGTCGAAAAATTGTCGGACCTTCTCAGTCTTATGGAAGGAGATGCCAAGAGAGCGGTGGAAGGCTTAGACATTATAAATCAAAAATACAAGGTGGCTGTGGATCGTTTAACTGAGCGATTTGGAAAAAGGAGCATATTGATTGATACTCATTATGCAGAACTCCAGCAAATACCAAAATCCACACAAGACGTAGCTGATTGTCGCCGAACCCTTGATGAAATAGAACGCCACTTCCAAACCCTACAATCACTCGGAGAAGACATAAATCACAGACAATTAAGAGCAACCATACTTGACAAATTTCCTAAAGCAACCATATTTGATTTACGAATGGCTATGACGTCAGATGATCATACTGTATCCGAAATACGATCAATCCTTGAAAGAGTAATCTCAGCTAGAGAAGCAGCGCCGAGAATGGCAGCCATCGATAACACAGATCATATAAATTCAAATAATAACCCAACATATACTATTGAAACTCTGTTTGCTGGATCCAATCCTCAAAACAAACAACGAAAACCTATCAACCCCTCAATTGCGTCACCCTCATAGAAGAGGAATCCTCTTCGAGGTCCTTCAAGATATCAATTCAAAAAAATTGATAGAAATTCTAAATCAGGACAATTATCCAATTTTCGGAATTACAAACGCCCAGCAGAGCAATCCTGCCACAACCAAAACAAATCAGCTAAGTTCCGTCGTCTGAATTGCAATTTTTGTTCAGGCTCACACATACATGAGAAATACGACCGTTGTAAAACTACTGAAGAAAGAAAGGCAAAATTAAAGAACAACTGTTATCTTTGCTTAAGAGAGTCCCACTTGGTGTCGTCATGCCCAAACAAAAATTGGACGAGATGTGTCTACTGTGGTGTTAAAGGCAATCATAACCGTAGCCTTTGTGAGAAATTGAACATACACAAAGAACCAACTCACTCACATTTCTCAAATATCTCATCAGACACTATACTGCAAACGGCCACTGTTTCTCTCGATTCTGGCCAAGGAATATCAATAACAGGGCGTATTCTTTTCGACACCGGGAGCCAAAAGACATAGGCTCCTATATAAAGTCAAGTGTAGCAAAACAACTGAAATTGGAACATACCAAACCGACAGCCTTAAACATCTTCACATTTGGATCAACTAAACCAAAAACCATCAGCACAAACCTCGTGACGTTTCAGTTAAGTACTCACAAGTCACCATTCAACATTTTAATACAAGCTCACACTCTACCAACTTTAACTGGAGTGATACCCTCATATCTAGAAATGAAGACCACCCTGAGGCAAATGTACCCAAACATTCATATTGCTAATGATGTGAATGTCCAAAGTAGTATTGATGTTATTATTGGAAATGATTATTATCATTCAATCGTAAAGGCCAACAGAATAGAAATTACACCAACGCTATTCCTAGTGGAATCACTAATTGGATGGATTCTCTCTGGAGTTTACAAAGAAAATCAGAAACTACTGACGTCCTGACTATACTCACGTCCAAGTTGGACCCTCTGAACAATACAAGCGAGTCTTTGACTGTCCTGACCCTGCACTGAAAGATGATAAGATAAAAAACATTTGGGAGTTGGAGGTGATTGGAATAAAGGATTCTCCAAAATTACTTCAAGACGAGGAAGTGGTTCAACATTTCAACAATACAACTATACTTCAGAACAACAGGCATCAGGTCAGATTGCCTTGGATACAATATCCTCCAGAACTTCCAGTTAATCTAGGACTAAAATCATTGATTAAAATACTTGACAATGATATGATCAAAAAATATGATGAAGTCCTGCAAGACCAAATGAATAAAGGCATCATTGAAACCGTAATAGAACCTAAGCTTCCTGAAACACACCCTATTCATTACCTCCCACATCACTGTGTGGTTCAACAAGAAAAACCACAAAACTTTGAATCGTATACTACGCTTCATCAAAGACAAAGAGTCAAAACAGCCTAAATGATCTCCTGTACAAAGCTCCGCTTCTATTACACGACTTGACATCCCTTTTGATTCAATTCCGACAAAACCCAATTGCTATTGTTGCTGACATTGAAAAGGCGTTTTTACAAGTTAGACTCCAAGACCAGGATCGGGATGTTACACGGTTTCTTTGGCCTCATGATACAACCCAACCTCCTTCAGACAAAAACTTAGTACACTTCAGAATTTGTAGAGTAGGTACCTACCGTTTGGGGTCATCTCAAGCCCGTTTTCTCCTTGTGGCTACTATACGTAAACACCTCTCACAAAAGGGTCAACCTCTGACTGATAAAATAGCTTCCTGTCTGTATGTAGACAATCTCGTAACTGGTGTACAAAGTCCACAAGAAGCCAAAGAACTGTTCATTACATGCAGAGAAAATTTCAAGGAATTGTCCATGAACATCCGAGAATGGAACTCAAATAACCAAGAGTTTATACAATCCATCCCAACAGAATTAACAAAACCACAACGTACCATTTCTGTCTTAGGCTTTCAGTGGAATACGTGGCAAGATACCTTGAAATTGCAAATCAAACCTGAAGTAATTTATAGCAAGATTTCCACCAAAACACATATACTTCGAATAATTGCGTCTAATTTTGATCCTTGTGGTCTAGTTGCCCCATTGACACTACCGACACGTCTATTCTTCCAAGATTTGTAGGAAGAAAAATTGAAATGGGATACCCCATTGTCTCTTGATCATCTGCAGCGTTGGAAATTATGTACGAGTATCGTAAGACGTTTTTACACAAATTACCACTACTTTCAACCCCACGGTCCAACGTTACTCCAGACATAGGTACCAGCAAACTGTAAATACGAACTACATTGCTTCACTGATGCATCTATAGAAGCTTATGTATCTGTTATACATATGAGGATTTCTAATCAAGAGACTCACACTACAAGCTTTATAATTTCCCGTTCCCGATTAGCCCCTCCGAAAAGAAAGGAAAGCCTTATCATACCTAAACTCGAACTCCTTGTAGTAGTGATCGGAAGAAGACTCCTGCAATATGTACAGTCTGCATCCATTTTACCAATACATGCTCAAAACCTTTGGACTGACAATCAGGTGGTATTGAGCTGGCTCCGATCGAGACGCTTTCTTCCACACATTATTAGTAAGTGAGTCATGGAAATCCAGAGTGATGGTGATGTGCAGTTCCGATTTATCAGATCAGAGAACAATCCAGCTGATGTTGCGACACGTCAACTGAAGGATGACACCTTGCCAAATTTATGGATTAATGGCCCATCCTTTTGCATAAACCACATGATGAGTGGCCTCGACACGACCTGATGTGGAAGGAAACAACTACTACTGAACATCCCTCACGTCATGATACTACTCAGGAATACAGTGCAACTATTACTTCCAACACATCAAACGATCTAGACTTTAATCTTCCTGCAACTGGAATTCAGCTAGCGGTAGCGAAGGTGCAGGTGAGGAGGAAGTAGGGATGGAGAAGGGGTATCTCCCCTGGATGGGGGGAGAGAAGGTTCGCTTGGCTTGAACCAGCAGTCACAAGAAGAATCGCGAGGTGGTGCGTACCCGAAACCATGATAACCTCATAATGTGACTGATATTTTGTATACACACAAATTATCCCAATCTCCCTATCCCTATTATACATACTTGTTTATCTATATATTATACAAACTGGAAATGTACACAAACTCACATAATTATACAAACTTGATGTATGGGTGTGTGGCGCACTCCTATACATGGTTATACATTCACAGTGTGTGAAATACCCATACAATCACAATAGGTGATTTATACAAACTGGAAATCTACACAATCTTACCTTTATACATCTTACCACAACACAATCTTACCTTTATATCCATACAAACTTTATGTCTGGGTGTGTGGCAGTCACCAAGACATAATGATACATACCGCCACTGCGGGTGGCTTATACTTACCCATACCACCACGTGAGATGGCTTATACATAACGCCACTGCGGGTGGCTTATACATACCTATACCGCCATGCGAGATGGTATATACATACCGCCACTGTGGGTGGCTTATACATACCTATGCTGTACTCACTTGCCAGTAGAGAGGCATGGAGACGAGTGTAGGACAGGTTTGGAGCCCGTCAGGGGAAAACGATCCCCAAGGGATGAGAGATATTGGAATATTATGTACATGTACCCATACAAATTTATGTACCCATACGAATTTATGTATACACACAAATTGACATAATTTACTTATAAAATGTATACTTCATACGTTAGATTTGTATTGCCAGGGTGGCAATAACATGTTCAATGTGGCAAACTCTGATCTGTCTAAACTATGAACAAAGTATAAATTATTGTTTGTTTTACACTACTTACAGTTATGTGAGTTATACTGTTTCTTTATCTCGGAGTTATACTGAAGGCATACTTTTCGTTGTATAATTGAAAATCATTTTCATAAGAAAATGGTTTATTCTTACTCTATTTCCAACCTCCTGCCTGGGAGTGTCGCTACAGCGAGAGTATAATGTACAATATAATATAATATAAAATACAGTAGTTTGTAAGGGAGGACGAACCCAGGAGAAGGAGGGGCTTCCTAGAAGGTAGAGTGGTGGGGGAAGACACACTGAGGGAAGCAAGGCAGGCGAACTGACGCTTTTGTTGTTCTCTTGGAGGCAACCAGGGAAGGTATCTGTGAGTAACTACACGTTATACTTATTCGATCGATCGATTATACCTATACCTTCTGTGTCAACAAGCTCTCCCCTTGTCTTACACTCTATACCATACACACAATACCTTATAAGACATGTTCTAGCTTATACAGAAGCCTATAACACACTATATACCTATACCTTTATACTGCAGCACACATATGCTATACCTACATGTACTCTACACTTACACTATACATCTAAACCTTCATACTGTGGCATTATACTATACCTATACTGTTGTGCAAGTGGTGTACAACTTATACTTCCCATATGACCATGGCGGATGGCATATACTATATACCTACATCTAACCCACACTGCGGTGTGGTTTATACAATACACATATATTATGCATATATGCTATACATGTACTGTACACTTATACTATACACATATACGTGTGTAATATATATGTCTGTAGTATAGTATGTATGTATGGTATATGTATACCCATATACTATACACTATACCTTTATACTGTGGCACTATACTATACCTATACTGTTGTGCAAGTGGTGTACAACTTATACTTCCCATATGACCATGGCGGATGGCATATACTATATACCTACATCAAACCCACACTGTGGTGTGGTTTATACAATGCACATATATTATACATATATGCTATACATGTACTGTACACTTATACTATACACATATACGTGTATAATATATATGTCTGTAGTATAGTATGTATGTATGGTATATGTATACCCATATACTATACACTATACCTTTATACTGTGGCACTATACTATACCTATACTGTTGTGCAAGTGGTGTACAACTTATACTTCCCATATGACCATGGCGGATGGCATATACTATATACCTACATCAAACCCACACTGTGGTGTGGTTTGATACAATACCAATACTATACTGGGCGCCTTATATACCTATACATACTTATACAGAGGTCAGGGGACGGATAAGGGGTCGTTGGGGAGTCCGTCATACACAAAAAGCCCAAAGGGGGAGAGCTTGGATCTATGTTGACATTTACAATACATGTGATACCTATTTATACCATTTACATACATGTGGCAAAACATACATCGATTACATGAAATATTATGTAGGTATTTATGATATTAATTATTCGATTACATGGAATATTATGTATTTATGATATTAATTCGTACGGCAGACGGCCGTGACGACACTTGCAGCCAACGAGCAGCTTTTGACACCACTACCCAGTAGGCATCATATTGGCTCAGTTTCCTCCCACATGCAGCAGACAACTTCGACTTGTAGTCTTCCCAATTCAGTGACGCACTAGCCATTCGGTACGGTTGGGAACCAAGAGGGTAGCCAGTATGGTGGCGTATGCGGGAGTCTCATGGATATGAACCACGCCCTCAATTGTGTGATGGGCGGTCTGATCAAACAGGGACACGACCTGGTTCGGGACGAATGCATGAGGCTATGACATGAGGACAGGCCATGAGGCTAAGAGGCCCAAGGAAACAAGTCTGAGGACAAGATTAACGCCTCGCACATTACGCTCGCTTGCTCGCAGAAAAACCCCCCTTTGGCATTAATCATTTGAATTTTTGGCAAACCTTTGGCATACCAATTTTAACTTTCGGCAAATCCATTACGTTTCGTCAACTACTGGAGTCTTGTCCACCTTTATTCGTTCTGCAATGTTCGATAAAGTGTTTTTTCTCTCTCTTAATTACTTGTCAACGTTTACAGCACTGTATATTCTCCTAAGACACCGGCTGGTGACTTAAATACAATAGTGATACAATACAGATAGATTTGGGAGCCACTACATTATGGAATGCAAATAATAATTAAACAATGCCATTACATACGTGGTTTATAGTTTGAGTGTACATGTCCATAATGACGTGAGACAGAGGTTTCGTCCGCTTCCGTCCTCGACAGTAAGCGGAAATTACCTGGAACAAAAACGAGAAACAAATGTAATCCCTGCAGGCCAACTGAATTATTATCTAGGTGGCGTTTTTAAGGATAGATAAATGTTTATTATTTGATGAAAACTGTAGGAAGCCTACTTTATGTTATAATTTTAATAAATAAATCAGGTCAAAGGCACAGGGCACACCAAACATGGGGTTTCCCCAAAGGGAAACAGTGGAGGGACCCCTCTTAAATAGCCGACGGCTCAAGGTCAGAAGTAGGTGGAAGCTCACAGCCAGACTATTCTCTCTCAACTTCGTGTTTTTAAATTTATCAAACCTAAAACCTCTACAAATTTATCAGGGAAACTCTCCGTGGTAGCACCTGCTACTCCTATCACAATTCCAGTATACTATAAATCACTCGCTTGTGTGTGGGAACTCCACGGTAGCACTTGTGCTTTTTTCTGTACGAACTTCCATCCAAATTTCCGAACTAAATTTAAACTAAAGCTAATAACTAGGGCTCGGCATTTTGCATATTTGCATATTTTTTTTGCGATATGCCCAAGCTGTAAGGAGCCCAAATATGCCATATTCAAGCCATTTTGTCGCTCCAAATTCAAATTTATCGTACATATATTTGCATATATTCGCAGTTTTTGGTATAAGTGCATATAATGGGCATTTCTTGACAAAAGCCATATTTTCCAGTTTTGTCAGCTATTTCCTCTAATGAGGAGGCGTTATCATGGCCCGGAAAAACAGGTGAAACCGTTCGAGAAAAATTAGAGTGTGTACTCAAACGAAATCCTGGCTGGAAAACTGTCGTTGTGTTGGCGAAAGTGTTGGAAGGCGACTCACCCAACACCAGCAATTGGCCATACACTCCTCAAGAAGTGGCGTCTTTCAAATATCTACCAATTGTTTCAGCAGATGTGGAGCGGTCATTCTCCCGTTTGAAACTATTATTGCACGATTTGAAAAAATCTTTTACAACTGAAAATTTGGAAAAGCACTTGGCAGTACAAGCTAACATATTTTAACAATCAAATGTTTTGTCTAAAAACTGAGTAAAACTATTGTAAAAATTGTATAAAATGATTTTGTATAAAAATGTACATACAAAAATATTGAATAAATACAAGTAACTATGTAGGTACTGAAAAGACTTTGTTTCCCACTTATTATTCAATTGTTCAACTATCTTGCGCATATTTTGAAGGCATATTTTCGGATTTTTTCGCGCATATGTACAAATGCATATATTGGGCATCTACGTGCATATTTTGAGGTTTTATTTCGCATATATTGCCGAGCTCTACTAATAACTATTAGGAAACGCAACTTATTAGGAAACGCAATATAGTAAAGAACGTTAGAATAAAAATACTTGAACGAAGCTGATGAGATTGCGACATTAGGCTTGGTTTCTGGCTTTTATTTTTGAGTAAGAATTGTGCTGGAAGTTTTTGGCAAAACCGCTCATTCTTAATTCGGTACATCAATAAATTACAATATTATTACAATACTCGTTATCTTATGAGTACAATAAATACTGATCGACAGGGCCTCGCAAACTAAACCCGCTTTCAGTAACAGCCATGGTTTCGTATTTCGGTTTAGTGAACTCGTGGGGACTTTTCTGATGAGCATCAATATCAATCTATGGATCATGCGCAGTTGGGGTTGTCAATCGTTAATGTCAATCTAGGTACCTACGGGAGCAATTAAATTCCCTGCGGCTGCATTCAGTTATTAATTGTACTTCAGATTACATTGAATCATGGTAAAAAGTAGAGTCTCAACATGAAAATAATTAGTGAATATAGGCAATCATGATCGACACCATAATACGAAAAAAGCCTATCAAAAAACGCTGCAAATCATTGCTCAAAGGTTTATTATTTTCTGTATAGATCACCCTTCTGTATAGATCACTGATTCTCCATCAATAGCACCTACCACCATCTGTATTCTCCCTTGACCTTCCCTCTCAAATTTCAGCTCCTGCGTTCAATAGGATTGAAAATGGCTTCGGAGCTCACTCAGCTGAGCAGTGATCTGAAGAGTGAAGAAGATCTCCTCGAATGCTGGAGACGCCTGGAAGAGCACTTCCATTCAATAGGATTGAAAATGGCTTTGGAGCTCACTCAGCTGATCAGTGATCTGAAGAGTGAAGAAGCCTTTGGAGCAATGATTTGCAGCGTTTTTTACCCACCAACATTTCTTTTACCTACCAACTTTTTTTTACCTACCAGCTAGGTACTACCTACCACACCATACTGGCTTCACACCTTCACAATCAAGTTTATTAGAAAGAACTAAACGCTTAACACTCGATTCGAAAAATAGAAAGCTTCATATGGAAATTTGATTACTGGTTACGCAGAAGGCAAAACTGTATACAAATCGAAGAAATGAACAGCGATCGCATTTTAGTCCGATAAAATTTGAATGGAGATTAGACCTCTTTTGCGATTCACACTCATGATTCTGTTTTATCGAAGGAAAACCTTCGAGTACTCGTAGGGACCGAACGGTTTGTCCTACAGAGCTCCGGGTGGTCTCAAAAATTTTAAAAAATTCAATACTATTTAAAATTGGTGAAAAAAAGATACCTTTATTTCGAGAGTTTTCGAGCTAGGGCACTCTTGAAAATTTCAACCCTTAATTTTCACCCCTTAGAAGTGACCTACATCAACCAAAAGCTTCGCGGCACAACTAGACCCCAAATGGAGCCCATATACCAAATTTGAACCAAATCGGTCCAGTGTTGCTAAGAAAAGTGCCGCGTACGGCGTACGGCGGACGGACGGAAATTTTTTTATTCGATTTTCGGATTCTACGTACCTTGAAACGTAAAACATCAAATTTTGAGGGGGGGTTAACATTTTTTTTTTCTTGCTCGATTCCAAAGGCTTATTATTGAAAATAATAAACCAAAATTAGTAGTAGTCGGTGGTACGAGTGTAAGTTATATTGTTTTCCCAAAAAATCAATTTTTCATCAGTAAAAATAAATTACGAGAATCTCCATTCGATTCAGAGTGAAAAGTTAAAGGGGTCTCAGTCGGTCGACAACACATTAAAAACTTGTACCTATCTAAATTTGAAATTTTAAAGGATTTTAGAAATTCATTAGTGCACGGCCCTAGGGAATTGAAAAACTGAAATATTGCCGCCGGAATCATCAAAATCGAACAATAATTGCCAAAGAAAAATGGGAAAAACTACTGAATAAACGGTTTTTCCCATATTTATCTGGCAATTATGGTTCGATTTTGATTATTCCAGCGGCAATCTTTCAGTTTTTCAATTCCCAAGCCCCATCCACTATTGAATTTCTAAAAGCCTTGAAAAAAAGAAGAGGTCTTGAAGCGACTCATCAATTGAATGGGGAACTTTGTCACAATAGATCAACAAATGTCTGGCTGACTCCTTCCCAGCTAAAAAAATAAAGAAATTAGTTGGTTGTGGAATCGATTAACCCTAATTGGACCATGGTAGCATTAGTGACACCAAATTTTGACGATTTTTCATGAAGTCTGAGTAAGGATGTGGACCATTGATACCAATAGTGGCTACACACACGCAACGGAAACTTTTTTAATTTTTGAAAACACAATTTCAATTCATTATGATTCCCAGCGAAACAATAATGTTTAGATTTCTTCCTTTGATTTATTATTCTCTGAATAAAACCTTATTATAGTTTCATTTTTAGAAAGTTGGAGAAAATGTGACAAAGCCTGTACTTAATACATTTTTCTGTGGTTGGTTGGAGCCTTGTTTTGTCCTTAATATCTTGATTACTAAACATAATATACAAAAAAATGGATAGCACTAATACTAATCAATACTAAAATAAATACGGCAAATGGCGCTCCAGTCCCATAGTGTGACTGAAGAAACTAAAAAATCTTAGGAATTACACAGGTGACACCAGAGTAACTAAATTTCAATTTTAAATTTAAGTTTAAAAATGGCTATTGGAAGTTTAGGAATGAAATTATGACCGAAATTTCCCCAGAAATCGATTACAAATTTTGTTGGTCCAATTAGGGTTAATGAAAACTAGTCAACTATGGGACATCCTTTATGAACGGAACCTAGTGAATCATTTGGCAATTTGTGTAATGAATTCAAATAATTGAGACGGTTAAAAATACGTGAGAGCGATGTGATTAAGGATCGGGAATACAATAGCTCGACTCGTGATAACGAATTAATTACAAATTGAAAAGGACTTTGGTCGAACATTTAGGTGAAGGTAGAAATTACAAATGCGATGGAATGCGAGAGAGCATTTTCCTTCCCGTATTTTCCCGCCGCAAATTCACGAATCGCTAGAAATAAAGCGATGAATTATGAGCTGACACATCAGGAGATAAATGGATTCTAATACAGCGGACCTTCATTAGCCTGTAGGTATAATCGCGTGGCTTCGTTAGAGGGTTGTTGAATCAATGTATGCGGGGGAGATTTGGGATGAGTGGAATTCCGACGAGCTTGTTTCTATATTTGCACTTGGGGGGAAATCGTGAGTCTATGCTCTTGAACGGAAATGCGAAAAACTCTGGAAATGGGGGTTTTAGCGCTTCAGTACGGAAGCGAACTCCTATAATTGATCACTGAGGTCTGGTCATTCATTTTCCACAACAATCATTAGAAACAACGTTGGAAAATTTCTTTATTTAAAGTTTAGTTATTAATACCAGTCATCGACGATATTGCAGTGTCTTCACTCATTTCATTTCATGAATAAACAAGTGGGTGTGGCACATAGCTTCCTCGTATCCATAACCCGATTGTATAGATGATCCGATGCGTAGTAGTTACTCTCAAAACACCAATCTCTAAGTACCTTCCACTACCCTCATTGGGGACCATCTACACGCTAATCTGGACAATCCTAGAAAATTTCCTCAAATTCGGATGAAAAATTAAGTGAGTAGGTGTATGTGATTAAATACATTAAAAAATACATAGCCTCGGCCTGGGTTTCGAACCCGCGACCTTAGGAGCTCAAATTAAGACTTTATCCTCTGAGCTACCGATAACCTGCATTTAATGGGATTTGAGATTCTCACAAGAGACCATCCCTCTATGAATGAATCCCTCTATGACAAACAATTCTCTGTGATTTTCATAGGGGACCATCTAAACACTACTCTGTAACATCCCTGAAAATTTCATTGAAATCGGATGGAAAATGTAGAAATTATGGCCGTTACAAGGAAATTCACGTTTGCGCATGCGCAGTGGCTACTATCAGTCCGAAGGTGGTGATTTTCATAGGGGACCATTTAAATACTAATCTGTAACATCCCTGAAAATTTCATTGAAATCGGATGGAAAATGTAGAAGTTATGGCCGTTACAAGGAATTCACGTTTGCGCATGCGCAGTCGCTTCTATCAGTCCGGGGATGATGATTTTCATAGGGTACCGTCTACACACCAACCCGCACAATCCCTGAAAATTTTATAGAAATCGGACAATAACTTCGTATAGTTATGCGCGTTACAAGGAAATCATGATAGACGGACAGACACACAGACACGGAACCAAAATTGTTCAGAAAGGTCTAAAACGCAAAACGCGAGTGGAAAGTTCTCAATTAGTTTTCACTTAGTGAAAACAAAGCTTCCGCTACCTTGGTAGACTCGGAAGCAAAATTGGTGTTTAATTCATAAATATATCTACTCATAAGAATAGTTATTAATAAATGATTAAGAATCACTTCGACTCCCAAATACCTGGCATTTACTGCGGGTGGGGTTTTGGTTCCGTTGAGGGTGATGGTGGGGGGTTCCTGGTTTCTCCTCTGGTATGAAAATTTCACCACTGTGGATTTGTGAGGTTTCATTCGCTCACCGAATCGCAATACTGTTGGAGTCTGTGTTTAGCTTCGTCGCTGCTGTGATTAGGGCAGCCACGTCATCCGCTAATTGGGCGAACATAATCCGTTCTTGGGTCGGAAAGTCACTAACGTACTTGAGGAACAAAAGGGTTTGGTTTATAATTTTCAGTTATAAACCTTTGGAATTGTGGAACATTTTTTGCAATTATGGGAGCGTGTGGGTAGGTGGGGGGTAGTTGTTCTGTTCACCGTGTTGCACTGGCTCCTTACACATACACACAGACAAACACGTACGGTCTGGATTTAATGTATTTGATTATTAATTTATTAGATAAATTTTATCTCATGGCATTTCTTCTATATTTAAACGAATAAGAAGTGAATTACATGCAACTCCTACCCTCAGCACAGGGTAGGCAAAAAGAGTGTATATTCATGGTTCTGTTTTTTTAATAAATTAGTAGAGATTTGTTTATTCACTGGGAGGTTTGGTCAGTGATGGTGTATATTGGGGGGGTTAGGGTAAATTCGCCATTTCCTGAAAACCACCTACAGGTAGACGGGTAATAAAGCGTATTTCTGTAGGAAGCTCCAGAATTCATCTGGAAGATCTTCACTTTGTGGAAGCTGTGTTTGCGACACGTCAAAGCCAGGCTCACCAGTTGCAGACCCATTAGGACCCCCTTCACTGACGCCCCAAGACGTGAACCCGCATTGTGGTGGCCTGAAGGCCGTTATTACTGTTTCGGCTCGAATCGTCCCTCGTTTGAGGGCGTAAACGATGTTCTCCACCACCTACTCGTTCTGCGGTCTTCCCTCGAATCAGGATGAGGGTCACGCCTCGTCTCAGCGTCCAACAACTTAACTTTTCGTGCAAATTTGCACAGTAAGAACGTCACAGTTGGTATGAAAAGGTTCTCCTCCTGCACCATTCTGATCATTCTATGTTTATCTATTCACTGTGCAACGTCCCATTTTGTCCCACTTTACACCCAAAGAAAGGAATAGCTTCAAGTTTCTTGTAACAATTGTTGGAAAATCAAAAAACGTCTGCCAAGTGGGTGTGGCACATAGCTTCCTCGTATCCATAACCCGATTGTATAGATGATCCGATGCATAGCAAGTAATCTCGAAACATCAATCTCTAAGTACCTTCCTCTACCCTCATAGGGGACCATCTACACAAAAACTCGCACAATCTCTGAATATTGTTACGTTGATGGGTGAATGGAGTGACCATGTTTTCGATGTAGTTTTGGAGTCTAATATTCAATTTATTATTGTCGTTTGGTACATGTTTCGGCAAATACAACGTTGCCTTCATCAGCCTTAATAAAACGGTTTGGGGATCATCCCTTGTGCTGTTGCTTTTTGACATTTTATGTCTTTACTATGGCACATAAATGAAAAATCGTCACGCGGGGAGCGTTATGAGGGGAGCGTTACGCGAAGCAGAAATATGAAGGGGAAATTGAAAGGGATAAAATGTCTCTCGTGGTTGCGTACTTGTACGAAAGCTGTAGCCACTTTCTTTCAATGGCAGATATAGTACGGTATCTAAGTACTTTTTCTTTTCATTGTTCATTATGGAGCATACCGTTAATTTGTTAAATTTTTTCTGATCCGTAACCCAATGAAGAATGATTTTGCCCATTCTCTCCCTCTCTCTTCATTCCTTCACAGGCACGAAGCTTCGAAGAAATGTATCTGAGGTATCTACTAACAGTTGATGAATTTTTTTTAGGTTTTCCAACTTAATTTTTTCAAATTTTGCACTGTGATTAACTGGGGCGTTGAGCAAATGAACAATTATATGAGATTATATGAGAATGATTATTATTATTATTATATATGATTATATTATTATATGAGAATTATATGAGAATATGAGAACGGTTCTCATATAATTGTTCATTTGCTTAACGCCCCAGTTAATCACAGCGCAAAATTTTAAAAATTAAATTGGAAAACCTAAAAAAATTTCATCAACTGTTAGTAGATACCTCAGATACATTTCTTCGAAGGTTCGTGCCTGTGAAGGAATGAAGAGAGAGGGAGAGAATGGGCAAAATCATTCTTCATTGGGTTACGGATCAGAAAAATTTAATAAATTAACGGTATGCTCCATAACGAACAATGAAAAGAAAAAAGCAACAGCACAAGGGATGATCCCCAAACCGTTTTATTAAGGCTGATGAAGGCAACGTTGTATTTGCCGAAACATGTACCAAACGACAATAATAAATTGAATATTAGCCTTCCTCCCACAAGGCCGTGTCGTATACGACACGTTGAACCTAATGTGGCATCACTTCAGGTGAGGGCTAAGGGACAAATTACCCTACCAGCCAATCGTACTGAAGCTTTTGGCGAGGTAAGTTCACGCTCAGTCTTCTTTTTTTTATATCTGACTTCCAGCAAAGGGTGCCTGTGTCGTTATTGACACCTCCTTGTGGTACATGTTCTATATTTCGTGGGGACTTCACTCATGGTAACTCAAACATTTCTTTCATTATTCTGCTTCCTTCATGTGCCTGTTTGCTGCATAATGGCCAACCCATCGAGGTTCATCACTGATGAGGAAATTTTGAATGAATTGGAGCCCCTGAGTCTACAAGGAGGAAAAATGTGTCTGGTTTTGTGATTTTATTGAAAGTTTTCATTATATTTTTCAAAAATTTATTTCAAGTTAAATAATATTTCAAGAATTATATTAGTTATAGAATTGAGTCTGAGGGGAACTAATGTACCTGATTCTGATGTGTAAATCCAAGTTGTTAAATGGTTACAGATGTTCGCTTTCTCTGATCTTGTCAATTATCTAAGTCCTAATGATGAATGATTTCAAGGAACTGGTGTGGCTTAAAAGCTATGAGCCTGAACTTAATTGTGTGATATACCTAGTAAATTGTAACAGATCTCGTATGCTCAGGTTCGCTTGAGAAATGTCTCAATATATTTCGTAATTTTTGTTTTGTTTGAACTGATTTTGATGGTTTAGAGGACCAATAAAACTTTAAGTGATTCAGAGAAAGTGTCCCTACTCATTTTTCCCTTTAATACGTCTAAAAATTACACTCAGGAAATAATCATGGAACTGTGTCGTACACGACACTGCCTTGCAATTCATGTCTAGAAAGCGAGCCATGTGGGAGGAGGGTTAAACTCCAAAACTACACTGAATATGGTTAGAAATTGTGGAAGTTATGGCTGTTACAAGGATTTCACGTTTGCACATGCGCAGAAAATACTTTTAATTTCGGGGCCATGATTTTCATAAGGGATCATCTCCACCACAACTCGCATAGTTCCTGAAAACTTCATCCAAATCGGATGAGAATTGTAAAAGTTGTTATGGCTGTGGCAAGGATTTCATGGCAGACATACAGACACGGAACCAAAATTAATCAGGAAGGTCTGAAACGTAAAACACGAGTGAAATTTCAATATTGGAGAACTTTTTTTTCAACCTTGAAGAGTGAAAACAAACTTGCTGCCTTGGTAGACTCGGAAGCAAAAATAAACCAAACATGCAAACTTTGCATTTGCTCATATGATAGGATTTTTTAATTCAATAAAATGATGTTTTCTATTTCTTCTTCTGGTTTTTGTGATTACTTCACGATCATATCAATGGTAGCCAATGCGTATGCGCAGTAACGAGCATCTATACAATATCGTCTACTGTTTCCAAACAATTTGAAGGGTACTTCAAAGGGGTTTTGATGACTTGAGGGCGTCTGAAATGATGAAGCTCATTTGATGGATGTTTTCGGCTTGGGACGTCGTACATAACAATTCAATCATGATTCGCCGCGGATACCCTGGCGGACAAGTGGGGATGATCAGCATGACGTATCAGCTTCTCATTAAGACGGGCGACCGCTCTGACAACTATTCGACGACCCCCTCGTGGTGACGTCACCGGCGAACTGTCATCGGTGTCCATTAGGCGCCAGAAGACCCCCTCGCAGAAACACGGTTGATTGATGGATGTGTTACCGTGTTCCCCCTTCGGATTAATACTTCCGCCGGTATTAAAATAAGGCCGAGTTGTTGTCAACGGATGGGAAAGATGGATCGGGTTGAAAAAGTGTCAGAGTACTTCATTATCAGTCTGCGAGTTTTCAAGGGCCGTACGGTGACGGTGACGGTAACGCGGCGAAGGGGAGATCACCCCCTAATGATAAGCAACGGCTGGAGTGACTTTCTCGTAAATCAGCCCAAGGAAAAACATTTCTGTAGAGTTTCGCAGAATGATGTCTTTTCCTTCCTCACTACCGGTGGTAGGGAAGCGAAGGAAAGATTTGCGGACCCATAGAACGACTGACAGAAAACAAGCAGAGAGATTTGGAAGACATTTTGGTTTATTATTTTCAATAGGTAATAAACCTTTGTAATCAATCAAGAGAATCCCCCCCCCCCCCCCTGAATTGATGGTTTACGTTTCAAGTAACGTGGAATCCGAAAATCGAATATACGATATATAATAATAATACGAGTAATAAGGATAATAATAACAATGCATGGGAAAATTAGTCTCAGTTAAACTCATCAACGAGCAGGTTGCGATATCTCCAACACCAATGGCCAAATAGATATATTTTCAGCCATGAACTACTGTCGTTCAGGAGTTTCACTATAAACGAGTCTCACATACATTTATATTTATATAGTGAAAACCTGCGCATATACGTAGTACCCAGAAAGGCAATAACCGAGTGGGCACTCTATGAGTTCATGGAGACAAGTAGTGACGATTCGATACTTTCGATATTTACTGATATCGATATTTTGTTTCGATATTTCCGATATTTGTATCGATATTTTTCTTGCGATATTATCGAATATCGAAAGGAAAATATTGATATCGAAAGAAAAAAAATTATCGGTTGTGATCCTTCCCACTGTAATTAATCAATTTCTCCTAAAATATAAAAAATAATAAAAAACCAAAATGAATAGAAAAGGAAGATGAACGATACAGATATACAACAACGTTGAAATAACATGACTACCCATTATGACAGACATACAGTCCCCATGCTCGATAATCTATATGGGAAGAGGGACGAGACATCGTTATGACTTCTTTTCGTTTTGATTTCGCGTTCGCCATTTCTGTTTTCTATTTATGTATTATAATATAATACATAAATAGAAAACAGAAATGGCGAACGTATGTATCAATGCATAATATATTATATTATGCATTGATACAACTTTAAAAAAAAAACATATTCAATCTCAGTGATTTCTCAGTGTATCCTAGCGGGATATTAGGTCCATGGTGAAATCAGTATTATTCACTATCACTTATATCACTGATATTGATAAAAATGAAGATGCAAAAACATATTCGATATCAGTGACTATGTCACATCAATATTTTTCTTTCAATGTTCTATCGATATCACTGATATCGATATTTTTCTTCCGATATTTTATCGATATCGATACTGCCTTCCGATATTGTTTTGATGATTGATCGCATCGAAAGGTACATCGAATCGTCACTAGAGACGAGTAGAACTAGAATATGGACTCTTAAGGCTAAAGGGGGGGTCTAGTATGATTATGAGATGAGAGATGGCACTAGTGTCGCCCCATACTTTCATCCGGTTTATCTAATCATGAAAAATCGATATTTTCATATCTAACCATATGAATGTTATCAGAACAAGAAAATCTGACCATCATCTAACATGTTACCAACAACAAATTTTTTTTTAATTTTTTTTTTAAGTTTCATTTAATAATTGAAATATGTTTTTAATTCATAAATTCGAATACATCCCGTGTTTAAAAACTATTTCCCATCTGATTTGGATAAACTTTTAAGGAACTATGCGAGTTGGGATGTTGATGGTCCCCTATGAAAATCATGGCCCTCATATTGAAAGTATTTTGTGCGCATGCGTAAACGTGAGATCCTTATCACAGCCATAACTTCTACATTTTGCAACAATATTCAGAGATTGTGTGGGTTGACGTGAAGATGGTCCACTGAGAGGGTAGTGCAAGGTACCTGGAGATAAATGTTTTGAGAGTAACTACTATGCATCTGTAATCTATACAGTCGGGTTATGGATACGAGGAAGCTACGTGCCACACCCAATTGGAATTTTCGTCTTAGTTAGGGCGAGGTGGAGATTCAAAAGGAATTGATTTCGGTTTAATATTGTCAATAAAAACCTTAGGAATCGACCAAGAAACAAAATTTAACCCCCCTCCCTTTACCGACACATTAATTATTATAAACCAATCTGACAGTTTATTATTTGAGTCTCGAAACTCCACGTCGACCACATAGCGAGCGAGTAAGTTCTCTTTTTAAAGTGGTTATGTGGCTCACATAGCTCCTTTTCAAAAGACATCGGAAATTTCAACCTGTTTTTTATATGGGAAGCGTCAATGATACGAGGCTCCTTTTAATCGCAATCGATGCAACCAAGTATGGAGACCCAGAAAATAAATGAAAAAGTAAAAATGGCCAAAAATGTCACATAACTCCTTTTGTAAAAAACGGGTTCAAATGTATTCTTGTTCGATTCCAAAGGTTCATTATTGAAAATGATAAACCATAATTACTCGAATAACCTCGATGTAGGTACCTCCTAAGTTTCCGCTAGATATTTGTCCTCAGTGAGCCCCGTTCAGTTCAAGGACGTTCGAAAACCAATCTGTTACAGTTCAATAAATTAGGTCTACATTTATATTGATATTTATAATTTATATATAAATTAATTTAATACTACTCAGAGATGCTGTTTAATATTCATAGTGGGTGGGTACATATTAGATAATGTCTGAATACTAGCGGGAAGTAACCTCCCATCAAGAAAACACTTCATCACTCAACTGCAACATTCTTTCTCGTCCTCATGCATCCCAAGAGAAACTATTTTGCTTCCGAGTCTACCAAGGTAGCGGAAACTTTGTTTTCACTTTTAAGGTAGAAAATTTTTTTTCTCCAACATCAAAATTTCCACTCGCGTTTTACGATTCAGACCTTCCTGAACAATTTTGGTTCCGTGTCTGTGTGTATGTCATGAAATCGTAGCCACAGCCATAACTTCTACAATTCTCATCCGATTTCGATGAAATTTTCAGTGTTTGTGCGGGTTGGCGTGTAGATGGTTCTCTATGAATGATAGTAAGTAAGCGAAGTAAACAACCATTTCAGGTGGAATTTTCGTCCGACTGTCATTCCAGGCGTCGCGGATGTCATCAGCTGTCATTCAAAGGGAAGATCAGAATTCGTTCTGATGATTTCGCTCATGGCTTCCCATTGCCTCACCCCCCTGGGTTGTGACGAGGGGGCGGCGAAAGGTCGAAAACGCTGCAAATCATTACACAACGGTTTATTATTTTTCTATATAGATCACTCGTCTGCAAAGCCACCAACCATCCAACATGAAGAAAAACATCGATCGCATTTCGGCCAGCTAAAATTTGAACGGGAATTAGGCCTATTTTGCGATTCACACTCGTGTTTCTGATTTATCGTACGTCCAACCCTTAAATTCACGTAGGGAACGAACGGTTTGTCTTACAAAGCTCCGCGTGGTCTCAAAAAATTCTAAAAATTCTATAGCATCTTAAATTGAAGGAAAAACAATACCTTTATATCAAAGTTTTTTGAGTTAGGGCGTTTTCAAAATTTCAAAATTGATTTTTGATCCCTTAGAAGTGACCTACATCAACCAAAATCTTCGGGGCACAACTAGACCCCGAATGGAGCCTACATACCTACCAAATTTCATCAAAATCGGTCAATGCTAAGTGGCAAAAGTGCCGCGTACGGCGCACGGCGTACGGCCGGCCAAATTTTATTCGATTTTTGGATTCTACGTACCTTGAAACGTAAACCATCAAATTTTGAGGGGGTGTTAAAAAAAAATTTTTCTTGGTCGATTCCAGAGGTTCATTATAGAAAATAATAAACCAAAAGCGCCAGACACCCGCTCTATCAGCACCCCCTATGAATGAAAGTACCCACTGCGCATGCGCAAACGTGAAATCCATAGAATGTGGACATGTGAAATTTTCAGGAATTATGCAAGTTGGGGTGGAGATGGTCCCCTATGAAAATCATGGCCCCCGAATTGAATGTATTTTGTGCGCATGCGCAAACGTGCGATCCTTGCCACAGCCATAACTTCTACATTTTCCAACAATGTAGAGTCCCCTTTGAGGGTAGTGCCATATATTCAATAATAATTCAATAATAATTTATTTCCAATAACACACAATAATAAGCAAACATGTAAAATTTAGGAAATTACCCATCCACTGTAAAGCAAACTGCTTTGTGTTGCGGATGGGGAGTGTCATTTCGATCGCACCAACAATTCATCATCGTATACTAGAAATTCACAGTATTGAGTAATTATATACATATCTACATGTTTCATAAATTAATAATAATTTGTACAAATTCGGTGTAATTAATCCATATAGGGCTGTTATGCTTTTATAAAGTATTTGTTAAGTTTTAAAGATTTTACACTTATATTTATGGTATACGTTTGTTATCGATATGTTGCGCTACTTAACACACACTATGGTACATGATAAAATTTATCATCTGACTAATTATATCTGACTAGTATTTAATACTAGTCAGATAAGAGGAACATTGGACATGACCAGTCTCTATCAGCCAAGTAAATATACACTTCTTGTATTGCTTCCGAGTCTACCAAGGTAGCGGAAGCTTTGTTTTCACTTTTCAAGGACGAAAAAAAAAGTTCTCCAAAATCAAAATTTCCACTCGCGTTTTGCGTTTTAGACCTTTCTGAACAATTTTGGTTCCGTGTCTGTGTGTATGTATGTCTGTCTGTCTGTCTGTCTGTGTGTCTGTCATGAATTCCTTGTAACGCGCATAACTATACGAAGTTATTGTCCGATTTCTATGAAATTTTCAGGGATCGTGCGGGTTGGGGTGTAGACGGTCCCCTATGAAAATCATCATCCCCGGACTGATAGAAGCGACTGCGCATGCGCAAACGTGAATTCCTTGTAACGACCATAACTTCTACATCTTCCATCCGATTCCGATGAAATTTTCAGGGATGTTACAGATTAGTATTGAGATGGTCCCCTATAAAAATCATCACCTTCGGACTGATAGTAGCCACTGCGCATGCGCAAACGTGAATTTCCTTGCGTGAACCAGGGATTCCTTACGCGGCATTTTGTGTTCACCGGTGCTACTTGACGAGGCACACAAGTGCCGTGTCAAGAACTCCACATCCGCTGGACTGGATGGTGTTTCTGCCCGTCGCTGGAATAAAGCACCAAATACGATTAAGCTGCTCATCCTCAACCTGCTCATGCTCGCGGGAAGACCCCCGAAAGCGTTAACCCGTACCCGAACCGTATTTATTCCCAAGAAAGGGGGAAGTGGGCCTGGAGGCTATCGACCGATCTCAGTATCCTCGGTAGTCTTCCGCCACTTCCAAAAAGTACTGGCATCTCGCCTCCAGGTGGCTGGTGTCATTGGTGACGTCCAGAGAGCGTTTCGGCCAGCGGATGGCACAGCGGAGAACCTTACAGTTCTCCAAACTGTCATCTCGTTGGCCCGTATTAAACGCCGGCAATTACATCTCGCCGCTCTGGACGTCGCTAAGGCCTTTGACACAGTCAGTCACCTTGCCCTGACCGATTGCCTTCGTGGTGTCGGGGCCCCATCTCGATTAATTGAGTATGTGGCCTGTCTGTACCATGAAGGCGTGACGGTCCTCGAGGCAGGAGGTGAGGTGTCAGGGGATGTACGGATAGGGCGTGGGGTACGCCAGGGGGATCCTCTCACTCCAGGGGGATACTATCACCACTCCTCTTTAACCTGGTCGTGGATACGGCCTTGGGTAAGCTGCCCACAGAAGTAGGGTTTGATCTCGCCCCTGGGGTGCGAGTAGGAGCATTGGCCTTTGCTGATGATGTTATCCTACTCGCAGAAACCCGCGAGGGCTTGCAGATTGCCCTCAATGCATTTGCTAAGCAGCTATCCAGGTGTGGACTCGTGGTGAACCCCGATAAATGTGGGTCGGTTTCCTTGGTCCCGTCGGGTCGCCAACATAAAGTGAAGGTTGTGGATGGGGGTTTCGTCATAGGACAAGCCCCCAATCCTTCTCGATCTGTGTTGGAGGTCTGGCGGTACCTTGGAGTCGACTTCATGGGGGTTGCCACCATTACTGCCAGCCGTGTGGACCTTGGTAGGGCACTAGCCCGCATCACCAAGGCTCCATTGAAGCCACAGCAGAGGCTGCGCCTCCTCCGCACGTACTTACTGCCGAAGCTAACCTACGGGTTAGTCTTCGGTAGGCTTACGGCAGGGAGGCTGCAGGAATTAGATCGAGAAGTCCGCTCTGCTGTGCGCTCTTGGCTGAGGTTCCCACCTGGTGTCCCAAGTGCCTATATCCATGCACCGGTCAAATCCGGTGGGCTTGGCATTGTGGCTCTCTCCGCATGTATCCCTTCTCTGCGCCGCCAGCGCCTGTTAGCCCTTCAGGGGTCGAGCTGGGAGGTCGCCCGTGTTGCTGCTGGTCTTGATTTTGTCAGGCAGCAGTTAGCATGGTGCGACCGAGCAACACCATCTGCTCCAAAACCCAGTTCGTCTGCTGAGTTCGCTGCTGCCCTGCATGAGTCAGTAGATGGTAAAGAACTCCGACAGTGCTCCGAAAGCCTTATCTCATCCCAATGGGTGGATTGGGCTTCGGAGGGCATTGGGGCCCGCGACTACCGGAACTTCCACGCCGTCCGCGTGGCAACACTGCCAACAGCGGTACGGTGTTCAAGGGGTAGTCGTGGGATGACAGATACCCTTTGCCGTGCCTGTCGGAGTGGAAATGAACACCTGTATCATGTAGTGCAGCAGTGTCCACGAACTCATGGGGGCCGCATCCTACGTCATGATGCGGTCGCCAAGCAGATAGCAGGTGCCTTGTCATCCAGCGGCTGGGATGTTGAGAGGGAGAGACTGTACCACATGCCAAGTGACCAGGGCAAGAAGCCTGACATTGTTGCCGTCAAGCCCGACAGGTCTTGCATTATCCTGGATGTCCAGGTTGTTAATGGCAGCATGGACATGGAGCAGACCTGGCGGGCTAAGATAAGAAAGTATGATAGAGATGATTTACGGCAAGCAGTGTCAGAGCTAAAGGGAGTGGCACCCAACAACATCAGGGTGATGGCTGCGACCTTGTCGTGGCGCGGAGTGTGGTGCAGGAAAAGTGCCACGGAGTTGCGCGAGTTGGGCATCTCAGTAGGTGTACTCCGTGGTGTCACCCGCCGCGTACTGCTCGGCTCATATTTAAACTGGTGGTCATTTTATAGAGGCACTTCCCTTCATCCCTCTCTCCCACCCCCACCTTCCTCATCATCCCTCATCCCTAGGGCCGGCGTCGGGTGAGTCCTGGGCGTCCTCCCCATTATTTTATTTATTTATTTATTTTATTTTTCTGGCGTGCCCCCTCCGTCAAAAAAGACATTTTGTCTTTGAGGGGAGTTCTTTCAAAAAAAAAAAAAAAAAAAAAACGGCCATAACTTCCACATTTTCCACCTGATTTCGATTAAATTTTCAGGGATTATGTGGATTAGGTTGTAGATAGTCCCCTATGAAAATCATCATCCCCGGACTTATAGAAGCGACTGCGCATGCGCAAACGTGAATTCCTTGTCATGACACTTGTCGTGAATTGACAGCCATGACTTCAACTGTCCCCCAGGGGTCCAGGGTTCGAATCCCAGCCGAGGCTAAGTATTTTTTCGATCCAAACACATACACCTACTCACTTAATTTTTCATCCGAATTTGATGAAATTTTCTAGGATTGTCTTCTAGGTTGATTCTGGATTGGTGTTTTGAGATTAACTACTATGCATCGGATCATCTATACAATCGGGTTATGGATACGAGGAAGCTATGTGCCACACCCACTTGGCATTTTTCTCTCGTATAGTTAGAATGGCATCTAAGTACTATTGGGACATTTCTCAATACTACGGGGATTTTGTATGAAATCGTTCTCTTTGAGGATTCTAAATTTATTCGAGGAGCAGGAATTACAGCTTGTGTGTTCAGTCTCACCGAGTACGGGATATCTCTAGCACAGTTAAACCATGCTTCATGTTTATGTTAAATATGGGGGTATGGTAACCATAATGTCATCATTGAGGGAGTTACAACGTCAACCGTTGGGATCATTACAATATATACATTACGATTTTCAAACCCTCAAGTTTTTTCAATGTAGGAGTCCTTATTTTTCCTGTCGGGTCAAAAAAAGGTCCCCGAGATATGATCTTTCAGGCCCTACGGGGTAGAAGAGTAGGGCGCGTCCTCCGGGATTGCGATGAAATCAGTTCTAGTCGCAGGTACGTTCACTTCTGCCCCCGTTCCACCGCACGTTTCCCAGAAAGTAGGGCGGCGGCAAATAGAGTTCGTAAAAAAGTCAAAGGGCGTGGGGATCTCGTATTCCTTATTCATACTGTGGAGGGGGTAGCTCACATAACAGTGGTTAGGAAAGTACCTACTCGTACTATTAATACTACATTAATCAGATGTGGATACACAATTGAGCGCGACATAAACGTGTTTAATAGAACTGAGACGACGATTCCCCCATCTTCACTCCTACCATACAGTCTACAACACTACCAATATTCACGAAATGGTTAATTATTATACTGCATACGTAGATCACTCGCCTGCGTAGAACGCGGCTTCTTCATTAATACTATCAACTGGCATATTAGTATAATAATATCGTTAAGGGTTGTGGGAGCCTCCATTTGAGTTGGTTAAGAAAAAATTGCTATGAGACATTTTTTGTTGCCAATTAGTTGAACAATCGAAGTTATGCCCATCTTAAGTGTAGACAGATACATAAATCTGATATTTCAAATCTCGTTCAAAATTATTTTAAACAGGACTAAATTATATTTTATATTATATTATATTATTCCCAATAATATTTATTATAATTTAAAAATACACACAAAATAACATCATTCGTTAATACGTAGCACAATTAACATTAATTACATATTAATACACATTAATACATCATATTAATACATCATTCCTAGCATGTTTTCAAAACGGATGTAGTCCCTTTTTATAAGCTCCTCATTTATAGAACTAATTATGACATGAGTTGACCTAATTTTGCCACAATTTTTGCTCAAACGTTTTCTAGTGACTGTGAATGTGAAAAAGAAGCTGTTCGCTGAATCTTTCGCGTGCCGTTTCCATAATTGAGTCCGTTTGAACTCGAGAGAAGCGAAAAATGAGGAGTTTACGTCTTTTGTAAGAAATTCCTCAATTCTTTAGAACTGGTAAACCTCAGAGAAGACGACATCAATCAGTTACGAGGGCACTTCTTTGATGAGATCCTGATATCGCAGAGGATGTTGTCAGCTCTTCGTTATCAAGAGAAAATGCCAAGTGGGTGAGGCACATAGCTTCCTCGTATCCATAACACGATTGTATAGATGATCCGATGCATAGTAGTTACTCTAAAAACATCAACCTCTAACTACCCTCATATGGGACCATCTACACAATCCTAGAAAATTTCATCAAATTCGGATGCAAAATGTAAGTGTTATGGCTGTTACTAGGATTTTACGTTTGCGCATGCGCAGTGGCTACTGCGCATCATCAATAATTCCAGGGGTAATGATTTTCATAGGGGACCATCTACACACCAACCCGCAAAACCTGAAAATTTCAGCGAAATCGGATGAAAATTGTAGAAGTTATGGCTGTGGCAAGGAATTCATGACAGACACACGGACACACAGACAGACAGACACGGAACCAAGATTGTTCAGGAAGGTCTGAAACTTAAAACGCGAGGGGAATTTTCGATTTTGGTAGACTCGGAAGCAAAACCTAGTTTTTAAATGAGAGTTATATACATAAAATCGACCATTTTATATCTCTCCCAAAATAAAATACTGAGAAGTGCGTGCACCTTGGTACTTGACTTGGGGATGGAAACAGTCCACGAAATTATCGCAAGGTACTCAAGGAGGAAGGAACAACGCCACCACAATCACGAAAACCCGGAAATACTCTACGTTTTGGACAACGAAGATGAACTCCGGCGACTCAAGCGAAAAAAACTACTGGACTTAGTTAGTGCTGTTAAAGTGCAGTTATAGCTCAGTGTTGAAGATACTGTTATGAGAAGGGGCTGAGTTTTACTGTAAACGGCTCTCAAGGAGTGGACAAGTTATGCAGGATTGTATTTAATATTCAGTTGCAATAATAAATCACGTTAAATTTTAAAACAATTATATCTCCCATATCACAGATTCGGACTTCACCTACGTCCCATTTCATGAAACAAAATACACTTTTGGAGATGAATGCGGAATACGAAAAAAATTTGCCGCCCAACGTGGGGCTCGAACCCACGACCCTGAGATTAAGAGTCTCATGCTCTACCGACTGAGCTAGCCGGGCTGGTTGCACACCAGTGAATTTTGCCTACACTTTAATGTAGATTCCATATCTCTTCCATCGTAAGCTTTTCGTTCAGATTACGGTTAAAAAAATTATTCGCACTAAGTCGCAGCTCGTACAGTTCATCTTCAGTGTCGATTTCTGACGCATTCAAACAAGTTGTTGACTGAAGCGACAAGGATATTACATTCAACTCTTATGCTTCACTTTTCGAAAGATTATAATCAATATATAGATCAATAAAGTCAAATGAGTACTTTCAGGAATCAGGAGAAAGAATGGAATAGATATTACTGCTAGGTTGATTTGTTGCCCCCACCATAAACATCAAAATTATAGGTAGGAAAAAAGTTTATAAATGAAAAAGACTTATCCCAATATAGTCGATGTTATAAAAAAATAATTTTATTAAAATTTATTATTTGTTAAAATAGATACTAATATTATTATAAATTAAAATAATAATTGTAATAATACACAGGTTGTCCCAGAAGTCATGGTCCACCCTCAGGCATTTCCGTATTTAATACGTAAAAAAGGGCCCAACGCCATTTTTCATAGTTTTTTGTAAAGAATTCAGGAAAAATACTTTCGCGCATTTGCGCGCAATTGACACTAACTTTGTTTTTTCAAATGAGAACCCCTATTTTTCATTGCAGATTCAGATTCTTAATCAAATTTCATGAGAAATTCATACCCGAACCGATTTTTTTCATTGCGCGCAACTGGTACTACTTTATGCGCGCAAAGTGACCAGGGTGCGCGAAAGTGCTTTCTTTTTTATCCCCAAGTGTGGCACACGTTTTTTCACTATTTTTGACGCTGAATCACGTGGTGAGGTCCTTTCTTCGATTTCATAGTTATTTTTCCAAACTTAGAAGGAAAAATAATGTTTTTGGTCTTCATTTTCCCTCCCTCTTCCGCAACATGGGATGGGGACCGGCTACGGCGGGATTAAAAATAAATTCCTCACTTCTAAATTTAAAAAAATATATTGGAAAGTAGGTAAGTACTTACCTACTTTAATGTAAAAAAATCCAATAGCTTCTCATCTCACAATTTTCAAAAAAAAAAAAAATAATAAAAGTTACAACATCTCTAAAACTAAGTAGCAATAAAAAAACTGAGATAATAATAATTAAATTAAAAAGTCACAGCTACTGCTCGAAATTACCTCCTTCGGCCTGCAGACAAGTAACAAGTGACTTTTAATTTTTTTAAAGGTTTTTAGATAAAAGGTTTCCGATTTAATTTTTATTTAATTTTTTTTTCATTAAAGTGGGTGAGTAGCTTCCTACTTTCCAACATTTTTTAAAATTTAGAAGTGAGGAATTCATTTTTAATCCCGCCATAGCCAGTCCCCAGCCTGTGTTGCGAAAGGGAGAGGGAAAATAAAATCCAAAAACATAATTTTCATACTAAAGTTGGATGAATATCGATAAAATCGAAGAAATGACCTCACCAGGTAAGTCAGCGTCAAAATTAATGAAAAAACATGTGCCACACTTGGGGTTTAAAAAAATGCACTTTTGCGCACCCTGGTCACTTTGCGCGCGGAGAGTACCTACCAGTTACGCGCAATGAAAAAAATCGGTTCGGGTATGAATTTCTCATGCAATTTGACGTAGAATCTGAATCTGTAATAATAAATAGGGGTTCTCATTCGAAAAAACGAAGTTAGTGTCAATTGCGCGCAATTTTTTTGCGCGAAAGTATTTTTTCTGAATTCTATACAAAAAAAAAAAAAAAAAAATGAAAAATGGCGTTGGGCCCATTTCTTCACGCAATTAATTACGGAAATGCCGGAGGGTGGATCATAACATTTGGGACACCCTGTATAGTTGTGTTTTCGGATATCGACCGTTGATTGATATCTGGTGAAGCAATACTGCTATTGGATGTCGAGGTTCGGTCTGAATGAAGAAGACGATTGTTTCCCATCGTTTCAATGGTTTATGCCATCGTTTTCAAGGGATAGTCTTGAGTGATGTAGCAGACAGAGGAGAAACAACTGTGTTTCTCCTCTGTCTGCTACATCACTCAAGACTATCCCTTGAAAACGATGGCATAAACCATTGAAACGTTGGGAAACAATCGTCTTCTTCATTCAGACCGAACCTCGACATCCAATAGCAGTATTGCTTCACCAGATGTAATAATATACTTAGATGTAACGTGATTTAGTTGTTCTGTATGTACCAGTAATAAATTGTCTTATAATAATTATATAATATATAACTCAAGAACTCAAGTGGTCTCCATTCCATAATCTCCGTCTATAATAAATTCGTGGAGCACCGCTGTCACCACTGTTAAAAGGATTTGACATCGACTAGTGCATTTGTTTCTAGAATGTAAAACCTTAACAATATATTATATTGTTAAGTGCATCGACTAGTGCATTTGTTTCTAGAATGTAAAACCTTAACAATATATTATATTGTTAAGTGCATCGACTAGTGCATTTGTTTCTAGAATGTAAAACCTTAACAATATATTATATTGTTAAGTGCATCGACTAGTGCATTTGTTTCTAGAATGTAAAACCTTAACAATATATTATATTGTTAAGGTTTTACATTCTAGAAACAAATGCACTAGTCGATGTCAAAACCTTTTAACAGTGGTGACAGCGGTGCTCCACGAATTTATTATAGACGGAGATTATGGAATGGAGACCACTTGAGTTCCAAAGAGGAGGTGGTGAACGGGTACGACGAAAGAGGCGGCCCAAAGGACGCAGACAAGATTGTGTAGTTGAGGAAATCAGTGCCTGCATTGAGTGTGGCGTCCTATATTTCCATTCGATATTCTGTTCACGGAATGTTGAAGCCATTCATGAATTGGCTCAGTATGAAAGGAAGAGTGATAAAATGGGATACAAAGAAAATTTGTTATTGTCGGGGAAAGAAGATTGTTACCCGACAACTGAAAACTGTGAATCATCATGGTTACGTGAACATGAGTATCCAAGTGACAACAGTTCAAGTGAAGCAACTAACTTGATGAAAACAATCGACGACAAGAATCGTATTATAAGAGATTTTGAAACGACATGCGAGGCGAGGCTTGGTTGGATGCGAGGTTGGCTTTGAAGAAGATCGGAGAACCATGAAGTTGGAGATAGACTCCTCGAGAAATTCAATGGGCGAGTTGCGAATCAACAATGAACTCAATAGCAAAACAGTTCTACAACTAAGACGACAACTTCAAGACAAGAATGACCAACTTGAGATGTATGTCGACAAGTTCTCGAAAATAGAAGTAGATCTAGATATGAAAAACAAAGAAAACACTTCAATGGAAGCCAAATTGAAGTTATTAGAAGTTTCTTTGGCGGAAATTGAAAAGAACCACAACGAGGCTGCGTCAACAATCAACGGCATGCATAAAGAAAAGGCAGAGATTTTAGAAGAAACGATGAGATTAAAGAACGAGTTAAGGATGGTACAAAAGCAAGTTGATGTTTTGGAGTCTACGAACAATGAACACGCCTCAAAATTGGAGGAAGAAGTTGGCCAAAATCTCATGCTCCAAAATCAGAACGATGCATTGCGTCGCAGTCTGGAGTTGAAGCTCGCAGAGATAGTTGGTTACAACAACGAAACCTAAACTGACTTTTTATTCATTGTTATCCAAATCATAACTAAGTAACACAACACGTATCTAAATCCCTAACAATATGTATAGTTCGAGTCAACGAACAACAGTCGAGTGATTACTTTTGGTTTATTATTTTCAATAATAAGCCTTTGGAATCGAGCAAGAAAAAAAATTTTAACCCCCCCTCAAAATTTGATGTTTTACGTTTCAAGGTACGTAGAATACGAAAATCGAATAAAAAAATTTCCGTCCGTCCGCCGTACGCCGTACGCCGTACGCGGCACTTTTCTTAGCAACACTGGACCGATTTGGTTCGAATTTTGTATATGGGCTCCATTTGGGGTCTAGTTGTGCCGCGAAGCTTTTGGTTGATGTAGGTCACTTCTAAGGGGTGAAAATTAAGGGTTGAAATTTTCAAGAGTGCCCTAGCTCGAAAACTCTCGAAATAAAGGTATCGTTTTTTCACCAATTTTAAATAGTATTGAATTTTTTAAAATTTTTGAGACCACCCGGAGCTCTGTAGGACAAACCGTTCGGTCCCTACGAGTACTTGAAGGTAAAACAGAATCATGAGTGTGAATCGCAAAAGAGGTCTAATCTCCATTCAAATGTTATCGGACTAAAATGCGATCGCTGTTCATTTCTTCGATTTGTTTTACCTTCTGCGTAACCAGTAATCAAATTCCGTATGAAGCTTTCTATTTTTCCAATCGAGTGTGAAGCGTTTAGATCTTTCTAATAAACTTGATTGTGAAGGTGTGAAGCAGTATGGTGTGGTAGGTAGTACCTAGCTGGTAGGTAAAAAAAAGTTGGTAGGTAAAAAAAATGTTGGTGGGTAAAAAACGCTCCAAATTATTGCTCAAAGGCTTCTTCACTCTTCAGATCACTGATCAGCTGAGTGAGCTCCGAAGCCATTTTCAATCCTATTGAATGGAAGTGCTCTTCCAGGCGTCTCCAGCATGCGAGGAGATCTTCTTCACTCTTCAGATCACTGATCAGCTGAGTGAGCTCCAAAGCCATTTTTACTCCTATTGAGTGGAAGTGCTCTTCCAGGCGTCTCCAGCATTCGAGAAGATCTTCTTCACTCTTCAGATCACTGATCAGCTGAGTGAGCTTCGAAGCCATTTTCAATCCTATTGAATGGAAGTGCTCTTCCAGGCGTCTCCAGCATTCGAGGAGATCTTCTTCACTCTTCAGATCACTGATCAGCTGAGTGAGCTCCAAAGCCATTTTTACTCCTATTGAATGGAAGTGCTCTTCCAGGCGTCTCCAGCATTCGAGGAGATCTTCTTCACTCTTCGGATCACTGATCAGCTGAGTGAGCTCCAAAGCCATTTTTACTACTATTGAATGGAAGTGCTCTTCCAGGCGTCTCCAGGATTCGAGGAGATCTTCTTCACTCTTCAGATCACTGATCAGCTGAGTGAGATCCTAAGCCATTTTCAAGCCTATTGAACGCAGGAAGCTGGAATTTGAGAGGGAAGGTCAAGGGAGGATACAGATGGTGGTTGGTGCTATTGATGGAGAACCAGTGATCTATACAGAAGGGTGATCTATACAGAAAATAATAAACCTTTGAGCAATGATTTGCAGCGTTTTTAAAATAAGGGCAGCAGAGAAGGTTAAAATTCTGGAAAAATCGAATTATTTGAGCATCAGGTCGCTCAATAAATCGTCAACCGTCATAGTCGAGTGAGTTCCTACATGTCGGAATCAGAGCGACGAGGAGGTTCAAAATTTGGTAGTTTCAAAATTATTACCCCTCACTCCAAAACATAATTCCTTTGGTCAGGGCCAAGACAGCACATCGACTCTACTGTTACACTACTTCAAGGCCAATCATCCCCGAGGTGCTTAAATACTCAAATCGGGTACATAATTATTGAAAAGAGAATTTTGTTGCAATCATGGAAATAAAAAATTATTCTAAATTTGATTTGAATTTTTTTTAAATAGTACACACCTTCCATGGGAAAGCAGTTCGAATGAACCTCAGCTCAGCCAACTGACGTGTGGCCAGCAGGTCACCTCAAAGCAGCGGTCACATCACGTCACTTCACTTGAATCACGTCATCACGGGAATCGATATGGGAGTCCTCTACCCGACCAAGAAGGCTCTCCTAAACCATCTTCTACTGATCGCGAGGCCGCTACTAAAATTACACCCTACTTCGAAAATAACCCAAATTTGGTTTAAATTTAAGATGTTTAACCCAAATAGAACCCTGGTGTCACTAGTGCCACCGAAAACATCTCGGGAACTCCACAGATGTTCCTAAGTGTCGCCAGAGTCACCAAAATTAAATTGCAATTTTAAATTTAAAGGACTGCTGAATTTTTTATGGGCCATCGTAAGTCTCAAAATTAGAGTTATAACAAAAATTTCCAAGGAAATCGATTTGAAAAATTTAAAATTTTTTCTCGTAACATAATTTTTTGACTTATAATAACTTACAAAAAATGGTTAAAAAATTCGACTCGGACCATTAATTATTACATTGCAATTTAAACCTAGTTGCTCTGGTGACACCTTGGGAGAGCTGTGGAATTTCCAAGATTTATTTGGTGACACTAGTGACACCAGAGTCCAATATGGGATGAAACAGAGTTGGGCATTAGCTAACTAATTTATTAGCTAGTTAATTTTTCAACTAAAAGTTAAATTAGCTTTTTTAATAGCTAAAAGATAAATTTAGCTATTAGCTGTTGAGGAACAGTTAACATTTCCAGCTAAATAAGCTATTAGTCGAAAACTTATAGCTAACAGATTTGGCTGCGGTGATTTAGCTGTTCCTCGACAGCTAATAGCTTTAGCTGTAGCTGACAACTAATAGCTAAAAGCTAACGCTGAAAAAAATTAATTTCTCCACACGAACAGCTAGTAGCTAATCTAACCATTTCAGTTTTAGCTAAAAAAAAAAAAAAATCAGAATTAGCTTTGGAACATTTTATTGAAGGAATTTGGCCTTTTATAAAGCTCAACCCTTATTATTCTACCCTTAGAAGTGACTGACATCAAAAAAAAGTTTCGGGGCACAACTAGACCCCAAAAGGAGCCCATATACCAAATTTCATCAAAATTGGTCCTTGGTAACTTAGTTGTTGACCTGTTACCTGATTAAAGTAGTTCAAAACGTGTTTGACACACACACACACACACACACACAAGAAAATATTTTTTTAGGATCAAGTAAATCAAAATTCAAACAATGAATTAAAATTTAAAAACATACTGATTTTTAACAAAACTTCTCTCAAGGTGATCGAGAATGGGGTCACCCATAAAAGTAATACCTAACAAAAAAATACGTTATATTTCAGATTTGGTTTTTAAGTGGTCAGAGAAGAGAAAAGGTCAAATTGGGTTTGTGGTAATATCAGTGGAATTCATTCGATAAAATGTTCCAAAGCTAATTCTGATGCCAGCTAAAACTGAAATGGTTAGATTAGCTACTAGCTGTTCTTGTGGAGAAATGAATTTTTTTTCAGCGTTAGCTATTAGCTATTAGTTGTCAGTTACAGCTAAAGCTATTAGCTATTAGCTGTCGAGGAACAGCTAAATCTCCGCAGCTAAATCTGTTAGCTATAAGTTATCGACTAATAGCTAATTTAACTGGAAATTTTAGCTGTTCCTCGACAGCTAATAGCTGAATATTTAGCTGTTAACTTCGGCTAAATCGTAGCTATTTTAGCTGTTAGCTATAGCTAATTTTTGCCCAACACTGGGATGAAATATAGATTATATAGATAGAATTGCACTCCACGTAAGGAAACCCCGGTAGGCGGCACAGCGCGAATGAAGAGACAGTTCGGACTGGAGTCGGCGGGCAGTTACGGGGCGGCGGCGACCCCGGAAGCAGCCGGCACCAGCAGCGGGCAACCACGTGACGCAGCAGGTGGCTGTTTAGCGGCGCCCCCGGAACGAGTCTAGTCCGAAAACAACGCGTAACGAGCCAACTTTCTAATGGAGTTGCGGGACAGTTACGGGCTCCGCTAAACCTTCCCGTAAGGATTAAGACTTTAATCGGGGAGCGGGTTAACGCACTGACAAGCTCCGGAACAGAACAAATTACACAGACCGTAATTGCTCTTTAGCTACGTTTGCGCGAAACCGACGGGCGGAAACGTCGGAGCCGTCTCCCAGCAGATTTTGTTTGATTATTTAAAGAATTTCCGAGAAAATGTAGCTGTTATGGTAAACTCAAAGTTTTTATACCATGGAATAAATTTAAGATGTTATCATTGAAATTCGTTGTTTATAATGAATGTAATTAATACAATGTTGATGATTTTAAAGTGGCAAGACGTATAGATGATTACAGAAACATCAAATACCTCAGATCTCAACATAACATCAAAATATTGTTTCACACTCGTGTCATCGAATCTCACGCCAACATAATATACAGCATTTCCAAGTCAAATTCAAGATTTTCCAAACCGAATTCAAAACATTCAAAACCAAATTCAAGATTTTTTCCAATCAAATTCAGAACTTAGGAGTCATGCTGGAAAAAAAAAACTGGAACAGGGAGAGGCAGCGAAGGGGAACAATGGACCGGAGAGAACTGAGATGACTCCCAGGACTCAGCATGAAGTGATATGCGTTCTAGTGATTATTATATACCTTTTTCGAGTCAAATTCAATATTTTTCGAGTCAAATTCAAGGTTTTTCGATTCAAATTCAAGGTTTTTCACATCAAATTAAAGGTTATTCGAATCAAATTCAAGGTTTTTCACATCAAATTAATGGCTTTTCACATCAAATTAAAGGTTTTATATTTCAAATGAAAGGTTTTCATTTTCAAATTAAAGGTTTTGTAGTATGCGATTTGGCTCAACATTCAGATGGCGAATATTTGTGAGGGTGGCTAGTTTGCGCAAGCAGAAGGGATTAAAAGGTTGTTACTTCATTATGTGCAGCGAATTCCTTCGTAATGTAATAATCCACACTCCGGTCGCGCGTTTGCCGTATTGCAGCCCAAAAGTTTTCTCGGATTCCGTTGTAATTTTGTTGCATCATGAATAGCGATTCTGACGAGTCATATTATAATGTCTCCCGCCAACCTAGCCACCAAAGAATTCGTATTCTAAGTTCCAGTGAAACGGACACTTCTTTAGACAACGCTGTGCCGTCTCGTGTTCGTCGACCTAGAGGTAATTATGAAAAGTATTCGAAAGACCAAAAAGTGATGTTTCTGAGGTTGTACGAGGAGGGTCGGTCCATTAAAGAGGCTGCTACAATATCAGGTTTGAAGGTAAACACTGCCTACTACCTAGTTACGCAGTACAAGCGAAATGACAGCGAGCTGGTAATGCGACCCAGAGGCGGTTCACGCCTTACGTTGTTAACACCCGAGGTGCTTCAGGCAATTGAGGTTGCAACCAAAGAAAATCCAGCACGCACGTTGAAGGAAATTCAGCGCGTTCTATCTTCAAGAAATGTAAATTTGTCAATAACGACCATCAACAAAGGGTTAACTTCGTTGAAAATTACTCTGAAACAATCACATAAGGAAGTTGATCGCATGAATGGGGAATTTGCCTCACATTTTTTTATTTTTTTTTTCGAATGAGGGTTTATTTTTATGGAATAAAACCATAGTGAGCTGCTCGAAAACGCATCCAAAAAATTTAGAGAATTTAAGGAAGATGGAAATTTTAAATGTGGTGGCAATGTGTAAGAGGCAGCCATGTTTGAAACGTGACGGATATTCTACTAATCTGACTTCAAAGGAGGTTCTGTGGCGCTTACCACAGAAGCGGCACATACACGAACTTTTACCTTCCGAGTAGTGCGCACAAGAGTGCGCCACGAACTGGCGGGAAGAACCCTGACACAAGATTGACCAAAAGAAACAGTATTACTCACTTTTTTACAATACGAATCCATCTACTAGTTTATCAAGCATTATTATTCTTCATCTTCTCTTATTTAGTTTCAAGATTTGAATCACATTATTCGAGTAGCCATTTCACTGGATCGTTTTGTGTGGCGTGCTAGAACTCTGTCTGTTGTCGTTGCTTTCGCGTCGTTTTTTTTTTTTTTTTTTCGTATGACGTCAACAATACTCCTCGATTTTCGCGGTGTTTTGTAACAGGGGTTCACTTGTTTAGTCATTTTCTCCTACGGTAATTTTTTTCCGTTGGTTATTCCTAGTGTTAAACGTTATTCTAGGGCCCTATAATAGGATTTGCCTTGAAATTCCAGAATCTAAAATTGAGGCAAATTCCCCATTGTAACGCAACGAAAGAACAAAGGAAGGAATGTGCCACAAGATTCAATACGTTCTTCAACGTTTCTTCATTCAATGTTCTCAGCGAAGGGCGTAATGAGCTTAGTTTGTGCGACGTAATAAGTCAAGGTGTAGCAACAGTCACCAGTACCGATTGCGCTAATTACGTCATGGACATGATGCTAATTCTTCCAGAGGCAGCAGCAGGCGTCGATTTGCATTGAACTTATTGTGAAAAGTCAAACTACAGTTCATACTTTTTTTCTGTTCCCAATTGTTTCTTGTCAATACCACCTCTTGAAAACGTTGTTCTATGTAATATTTATAGTTCAAAATCGCTTACTAAATAACCTTTAATTTGAAAATGAAAACCTTTAATTTCAAATATAAAACCTTTAATTTGATGTGAAAAGCCTTTAATTTGATGTGAAAAACCTTGAATTTGATTCGAATAACCTTGAATTTGACTCGAAAAACCTTGAATTTGACTCGAAAAAGGTATATTTAAACAATCATATCGCACTGCGAGTTCTCAAGGGGCGCTTATCAAAGTTTTAAAATTACGAGTAAAACACGATTGAAGATTTACTTTTTTCCCAACTCAATTGTGTCACTGCTATTTTAGCTAGATTAACATTTTTTTTTTCGCATTCTGTTGAGAATTTAGTGTACTCGTACTATCGATGGAACTAAGAACTGAATCGGATCCAACTAATAATATAGGGAGAAAGACGTAAAATCACCAAAAAAGTTGGAATTTGTAAAAGCGCCCCTTGTGTTTTCTTGCTTTATCAAGTTGAACCCATTCACATTAGACCCTTTGAGAACAAAGTTGTATATTGCTTCCGAGTCTACCAAGGAGCGGAAGCTTTGTTTTCACTTTTCAAGGACGGAAAAAAAAAGTTCTCCAAAATCAAAATTTTCACTCGCATTTTGCGTTTTAGACCTTTCTGAACAATTTTGGTTCCGTGTCTGTGTGTCTGTCTGTCTGTGTGTCTGTCTGTCTGTCTGTCTGTGTGTCTGTCCGTCTGTCATGAATTCCTTGTAACGCGCATAACTATACAAAGTTATTGTCCGATTTCGATGAAATTTTCAGGGATTGTGCGGGTTGGTGTGTAGACGGTCCCCTATGAAAATCATCATCCTTGGACTGATAGAAGCGACTGCGCATGCGCAAACGTGAATTCCTTGTAACGGCCATAACTTCTACATTTTCCATCCGATTTCGATGAAATTTTCAGGAATGTTACAGATTAGTATTTGAATGGTCTCCTATGAAAATCACCTCCTTCGGATTGATAGTAGCTACTGCGCATGAGCAAACGTGAATTTCCTTGTAACGGCCATAACTTCCACATTTTCAACTCGATTTCGAAGAAATTCTCAAGGATTATGTGGATTAGGTCGTAGATGGTGCCCTATGAAAATCATCATCCCTGGACTGATAGAAGTGACTGCGCATGCGCAAACGTGAATTCCTTGTAACGGCCATAACTTCCACAATCTCTATCCGATTTCAATGAAATTTTCAGGGATGTTACAGATTAGTATTTAGATGGTCCCCTATGAAAATCATCACCTTCGGACTGATAGTAGCCACTGCGCATGCGCATACGTAAAATCCTTGTATCAGCCATAACATTTACATTTTTCATCCGAATTTGATGAAATTTTCTAGGATTGTCCAGATTAGCGTGTAGATGGTCCCCTATGAGTGTAGTGAAAGGTAGTTAGAGATTGGTGCTTTGAGATTAACTACTATGCATCGGATCATCTATATAATCGGGTTATGGGTACGAGGAAGCTATGTGCCACACCCACTTGGAATTTTCTCATTGATTGGATCTCAAATTACTTGGTTGTGATTTATCTCTTATTCTACGTCATTTATTTTGACTTTGGGTCTAGTTACCAACCTTCTAGTTGAAGGGCAACTACATAGTTTTTTTTATTGAGAAGAAGGCGTTTCACCGGAAACTCAGGGCACAAGGGGCGCTTTTTGTAAAACGCCGATTGGCCTCCTACCCGAAAATGACATCACAACTGAGGGTCTCATCAACTTTTTCCTTTGTTTCTCTAAATTCCATAATGGCTTATAGTGCTCTCTTTCGGTAACGGATGGAGGTATAGAAAAGCCAGTAGTACCAACGTGTAGATCTTGGTTTTGCGGTTCCGACAGTGTAATTTCAAAAATTGAGGTACAAGGGGCGCTTTTTATAAAACGCCCCTTGTGAACTCGCAGTGCGATATGGTCTAATTCTCTAGCCTGATTTGGATGTTCATGAAATCGTGAGGGTTGACGTCAAAAAGTTCAGCCTTGAGAAAACGTTGCATTTCTTGGATTTCAAACGCAATTCGTGCCCTCTTATCAAGGCCACACATCCTTTTGAGCGCTTGAGTATAGACTTCAAAGGCCCCATTCCATCCAGTTCACGCAACAAATACCTACTCACAATAGTTGACGAATACTCACGATTCCCATTCGCATACCCATGCCCCAACGTCAGCTAGGCTACAGTAATTGAATGCTTGCTTGACCTATTTACTACCTTTGGGGTCCCCTCTTATATTCACTCTGATAGGAGGTCGTCATTCAATTCAAAAAAGTTGCAGACATTGTTGCATTCCAAAGGAGTTGCTACTTCAATGTCAAGTCCGTACAATCCAACTGGCAATGGTCAAATTGAGAGGGAAAATGGCACGATATGGCGCACCATCTCATTGGCACTGAAAAACAACAAAATGGATGTATGTGATTGGGAATTAGTACTGAAGGATGCCTCCATTCAATTAGATCACTGCTATGCACAGCAACAAATGAGACCCCCACGAGCGAATGTTTACTCATCAAAGAAGATCAACCAATGGCAGCTCTCTTCCTTCCTTTGTTGTTGCCACCTGGGAAAGTTTTCATGAAAAACCATACCCACCAAAGCAAGTATGACCCACTTGTGGAGGAAGTGGACCTAGTACACGTCAACCCTCAATATGCAAGATTAAAGACTCACGAACGGCTGAGAAACTACAGTCTCCCTGAAGCATCTTGCGCCAAGGGGTGGTAGCGACCCGGAACAAGAAGATTTAATGGACCAGACTGCCCATCATCCCAGCTCTGAGATTTCAGTACGGGAATCCACGTCAGGATTCCCTGCATCACAACAGTCCCGAGATCCAGGTGCCCAACAAGAATCTGAAGTGCCCCAAGAACCTCCGCTACGGCGATCATCCAGGACCCGGAAGGTTCCCAAAAATTTGATGACTTTGTTCTTTGAGGAGAGAAGAGTGATAAGCGTTCTAGTTATTATTATATTTAAACAATCATATGGTCTAATTCTCTAGCCTGATTTGGATGTTCATGAAATTATTATTGTGCACATTTTATGTCGAATAAAGCCTTATCCTCAAGGTAATTCTTCTACATGAAGTAATGTGTTGAACAGTTCCAGGCTGAGATCCAACGTGGGGTAAGGAGTTAAGGTTTTAGTGAGTTTGAATACCACATAACCCATGCGAGCGGTTCCCTCCGATATTTTACAAGATCCAATTTCCACACCAGGAACTTAAAGATTCCCTCACCCCCTACGAAAAAAAAAAAAACCGAAATCAAAACCAAATTCAAAATTTTCCAAAACTAATCAAAAAAGTTCAAAACCAAATTCAGGATTCTCCAAGCCTAAATGAAAACAATCAAAACCAAATTCAAGATTTTCCAAATCAAATTCAAATCCTTCAAAACCAAATTCCTTATTTTCCAAACCTAATTAAAAACCTTCAAAAACAATTTCAAGATTTTCCCAATCAAATTCAAAACTTTCAAAACCAAATTCAAAATTTACCAAAACTAATAAAAAAAAGTTCAAAACCAAATTCAGGATTCTCCGAGCCTAAATGAAAACAATCAAATCCAAATTCAAGATTTTCCAAATCAAATTCAAATGCTTCAAAACCAAATTCCATACTTTCCAACCTAATTAAAAACCTTCAAAAACAAATTCAATATTTTCCCAATCAAATTCAAAACTTTCAAAACCAAATTCAAAACTTTCAAAAAGTAATTCAAAACAATCAAAATCAAATTCAAAACTTTCAAAAACAAATTCAAGATTCTCCCAATCAAATTCAAGATTTTTCTAACCTAATTCAAAACGTTTCAAACAAAATTCGAAACAATCGAAACCAAATTCAAGATTTTCCCAATCAAACTCAAGATTTTTCCAATCACATTCAAAACTTTCAAAACCAAATTCAAGATTTTTCCAATCAAATTCAAAACTTTCAAAACCAAATTCAAAACTTTCAAAACAAAATTCAAAACTTTCAAAACCAAATTCAAGATTTTCCCAATCAAACTCAAGATTTTTCCAATCACATTCAAAACTTTCAAAACCAAATTCAAGATTTTCCCAATCAAATTCAAAACTTTCAAAACCAAATTCAAAACATTCAAAACAAAATTCAAAACTTTCAAAACCAAATTCAAGATTTTCCCAATCAAACTCAAGATTTTTCCAATCACATTCAAAACTTTCAAAACCAAATTCAAGATTTTCCCAATCAAATTCAAAACTTTCAAAACCAAATTCAAAACATTCAAAACAAAATTCAAAACTTTCAAAACCAAATTCAAGATTTTCCCAATCAATTTCAAGATTTTTCCAATCAAATTCAAAACTTTCAAAACCAAATTCAAGATTTTTCTAACCTAATTCAAAACGTTTCAAACAAAATTCTAAACAATCGAAACCAAATTCAAGATTTTCCTAATCAAATTCAAGATTTTTCCAATCAAATGCAATACTTTCAAAACCAAAACAAAATTCAAAACAATCAAAGCCAATTTCCATATTTTCCAAACTTAATTAAAAACCTTCAAAAACAAATTCAAGATTTTCCCAATCAAATTCAAAACTTGAATTTGGTTAGGAAAATTTGACTTGCAAAAGCAATATTATACAACATGTACAGATTTAATTTTCTGAGTACAATACAGAGTAGATTTACAGATTTTTGGGTTTGTTTTAAATTTCTATCCAAGGGGCTGATTGTTTAATATAAACGATTCGTACTATGTGCCACGCCCACAAGGCCGACTACTCTCTCAAAAAAGTTTTAATTTTCTATGAAAATTCGCTCATTAACTCATGGTGCATGAATGGATTTTATACAATTGGATGATACAGTCTTCAGTCAACCCCCAACAGAATTGCCGGTTTTATACGACTTATCGATAGGAGTGAATAGAAGGAGAGCCAATGCGTGAGTACAACAGAAAGGAATCAAAAGGGGACGTTGGATTGACTCCAGTCGGCCGATGAATGAGACGTCAACAGCGGATGGGAAGAAGACGAAGGAAGAAAGGAAGGGTTCATATCAGGTCTTTCGAGGATAGGCAAAGTGGATTCTCTGTTTGAAGAAAAACCCCTGAGGTAACGTAAGTACCGTTCAAACACCCGGAACAAAGGACGGGAAGGAAAGAAGACTACTCGGATTCGAACAAACGGGTTTTTTTTTCCATGAACCTGTCGAGTATTGTAAAAGTAAGTCGTACAAACTCCAAGAGATGTAATAAAGGACGAGAAAAGAACAGTTTTGAGCTCTTTGAATGGGTCTTTTCAGTATTGAATCAAAGCAACGGATCTACAAGAACCAACGTCGATATCCGTGCAGCGAAACCGAGCAAAAACAGGTTCCTTTTCGCGCAGCGAGAAGAACTGAGCGAATTTTCAAAGCTTCGATTTTTTACTCCAGAAACCTCAAAAAATGCTCTACTCCTCAACTCTGAGTTCCCACCCGTACATTGTCGTTTTTTCGATTTTCAGTATACCATACCATCATACTTCATGTTCTGCTCGTCTCCACGAACTCATAGAAACCCATTCGGCTATTGTATTGCTTCAGAGTCTACCAAGGTAGCGGAAGCTTTGTTTTCCCTTTTCAAGGTAACAATTGCTTCAGAGTCTACCAAGGTAGCGGAAGCTTTGTTTTCCCTTTTCAAGGTAGAAAAAAAAACGCTGCAAATTATTACACAATGGTTTATCATTTTGACATTTTATGTCTTTACTATGGCACATAAATGAAAAATCGTCACGCGGGGAGCGTTACGCGGCAATTTCTGATGATTTTTGCTTACATAAAATGTCTCTCGTGGTTGCGTACTTGTACGAAAGCTGTAGCCACCGATTTTTAATCTGATGCTGGCAATTCCAGACCATGTCTGGAGCAGCTGGCCACGTCCAAAACACAGATGATGCATCAATTAACAATGAAAAAACACATAGGTAGCAATTCCTGGCAAAAACTGACAAAAATCAAGTGGCACATAGATGTACCTCAAATTTTTCTTGCTCGATTCCAATGGTTCGTAACCAATTTTTTTTCTTATTTATTATAATGGTTTAAACCAAAATTGGTTCCAAATGATCGCACAAGGGTTACTAACTTTCTGATCAACAATACTCATTTGCCCTACATTCTAGGGCCAAATAGGCGTTTTTGTAAAAAAAAAAACCTGGTTGCTAAGGACGCAAAATTGAGTGCAACTCGGGCACAACTAGACCCCAATCGGAGCCCATATGACAAATTTCATCAAAATCGGTCCATGGGAACTAGGAAAAATGTCGCGTATGGCGGACGGACGACAAATTATTCCATTCCCGGATTCCACGTACCTTGAAGCGTAAACCAACCAATTTTTGAGGGGTGTTTAACTTTTTTTTCTTGGTCGATTGCAAAGGTTCATTTTTGGAAATAGTAAACCAAAAACGCTGAAAAACCTTTTTAAAACTTGTATCTCGAAAACGAATAAATATGCGAATGGCGGCATTCTTCTTAATTTTTGATGTAATTTTAAACAATTTTTATTGACCTTCGAGCGTTTTAAGCAATTTTTTTGGATCTACCAGCGGCCCACCCTGTATAAGGCCAGTAGTAATAGGAAATGGGGATACTGGCTCAATGACGTCATATAGCCGTCATGAGCTAGTATTCCCAAGGGTCCTATCCTTTAAGGTAGATGGGGGTCCTGTCTCAGAGTTATGAGTGGGTGCTCTTTTAGTCTGTCAAATTTAATATGAGGATATAATTTTTTGTACAAATCTGAAAAAAATACAAACATAAAAGCTACCTCAAACTCCCAAGGTACGTAATTTGGAACCCTTACCACCCACCATCACATTTTTGTAACTTTGGGCTGCCTATAAGGCCCTTAATCAACAGAGGCTGTGGAGGAGGTCGCTTTAAATGTCATGAGCCGCCAAGCCGCGCCCAATTCGGGTTTATTGGCCCGAGTTACGACATTACGAGATGTTTAGTTGATAGGAATCTCCAAAGGCCTCATATAGTTATCATCACTCCTGATGAACCTCCAGGCGATTTCTATACAGGTTGTCTACACTTAAGATGGGCATAACTTCAGAGTTCGATTTTACAAGTTATTTCCAACAAAAATGTCTCACAGCACTCCTTTCTTAACCCACTCAAAATGCCCTTTTCTTCACTTCGAAGTTTTTTTTCGCGTCTTCGATCTTACGCCATTAAAACTGTCATAACTCCTGTTAGTTAACAAGTAAATTCAAAATAAAGGATATCTTTGTGAAGTGCGTTAGATTTCCAAGCTACCTGGTTCAAAACCAGAATCATTAGAAATTAACCATTTCTAAAAAATCAAGTCACAAAGCCAACTTAAAATTATTTTCGAAATATGTTTTTTCTTTTTGAATTTTTCACTTAGAACGCCTGCCAATTTCGATGGGCGCTTTCCGGAAAAAACATGCTCAAATTGTCACCTTTCCAACGGTATATCAATTTTTCTTTTTGACATTTAAATTTGAGGAGTAAATCAAATTTGAATGCAAGAAAACGTGGGTTTTACTAGAAAATTGAGTGATTTACGCGTTGTAGGGTCACCCTCGATCTCAGAATTACTTGACGAGTTTGGTATGATTTCCCATGTAGTTTTTCACGCTGAATCCAATGGTGATACTTCCGAATAATTCTGACCTCTAGGAAGTGGATTTTTCAAGGAAAATCTTCATTTTTGTTCATAAAATACGCATTATTCGTAGATTTGGTAGTGAGCATAAGGTAATACCTGTACGATTGATAAAAACATCAATCAGCTTGAAAGTTGATGTTTATATTGAGTAAAAATGTGTACTTTATGCTCACTACCATTTTTATGAATAATGCGTGTTATAGTCAAAATATAAAGGTTTTCCTCAAAAAGTCCACTTTCTAGCAGTCCGAATTATTCGGAAGTGCCACCATTTTATTCAGCGTAAAAAACTACATGAGAAACAAACTCGTCAAGTCACCTTGAGATCGAGGGAGACCATACACCGCCTAAAACATTCGATTTTCAAGTAAAACTCACGTTTTCTTGCATTCTACTCTCCCAATTTGAATTTCAAAAAAAAATTGATATACCGTTGGAAAGCTGACAAATTGAGCATGTTTTTTCCGAAGAGCGCCCATCGAAATGGGCAGGCGCTTAAAGTAAAAACTTCGAAAAAAAAATTCGAAATTACGAAAAAATTTAAAATTTGCTTTTGGACTTGCTTTTTTAGAAATTTTAGAAAAGTTTCGCTACCTTGGTAGACTCGGAAGAAATAACTACGACTAACCGACAGGAAGGTGCACAGCAGCCATCAAACAGAAAGATGATGCCACAAGGCACTACGGGGCGTAATGAGATGTGCACATGGATCGGAAAAACTGTTTTAACGAATTTTAACACCAACCGCGACTTTCTAGAGTGAGAAGACCTTTTTGTATGATTTTTCAAAGTTTCGAATGTTTATGACGTCACAGGGGCGCGTGACGTCATAAACATTCGAAACTTTGAAAAATTATAGAAAAAGATCTACTTATCCAAAAAGGGAACGGCTGGTGTCAAAATTCTCAGGATGAGGTCGACTTTCGATTAAACATTTAAAAAAAAATCAGGCGCACCCTCATTGGGTTACCGACCTTTTTGAAATAATCGATTCTTCTTTTAAGGCCCCAATTAGTGCGAACAAAATAATCGTCGATTCCATTGATCGATTATTTGTTGGTCTATACTCACCAGAGATGGGCGAATTCTTAGTCATAAATACGATTATGAATGCAAATCATATCTGCGACTTTATGATTATGAATACGAATACACGTATGAATATGAATATGAATACCAATACAATTGTATTCACACGTTGAATACAATTTTCCCCCCATATTCGTATTTTGAATCCAATTTTATGATTTTTTCTATGATTTCCACAAAATCAAATTTTTTTAACGATTTTCCCTGAAAATCATACTTTTTTAAAATGATTTTTACCGCAATTTTGGTCGTATTCATTCTCTAAAATTGCCAAAATAATTCATAAAAATTCGAAACACACCAATTCTTATAGGATTTTTCACGCAGAATCGAATGAGACCAACCCCAGGTCGCTACGACCAACCGAATAGAAAGTACTACGAAATGTCCGGTAAAATCATAATTTTTTAATGATTTCCAGTGCTAAGCGTTTGAAAATATACGATTTTCTGCGGAAATTTTGTCGTACTTTCTATTTGGTTGGTCGTAGCGACCTGGGGTTGGTCTCATTCGATTCTGTGTGACAAATCCTATAAGAATTGGTGAGCGTTTCGAATTTCGACTGATTATTTTGACAATGTTAGATTAGAAATATGTCCAGAGTTCGGGAGAAAATCATTTAAAAAAGTATGATTTTCAGGGAAAATCGTTTAAAAAAATTCGTTCTTTGGGGAAATCATGGAAAAACGTCTGCCAAGTTGGGTGGGCAGTATAGCTTCCTCACTCATTGTAACATGGACGTATAGAATCAGTTGGCGAAAAAATTATGATTCAAAGAGTTATTGAATACCAAAATATTGGCGATAATATGCGGGATAGGGTTGCAGGTATTAATGTTTATAATATTTTTATTATTTTTATAAGGTATTATAGTTTATAATATTTTGTAATTTCAACTTAGAATTGTATTTAGCGGTCCACCGTCTAGGACCTAAACCATACAATCCCTGAAAATTTCATCGAAATTGGTTGAATAGTTGCGGAGTTTTGGTTGTAACAATAAATTTAAAGTTCGCGCATGCGCAGCGGCTATTGCTTGACCAATTTGATTGAAACTTATAGGGTGTCTCTTAGAAGTTAGTCCCTAACTAACCTCCAAATTTGAGCAAAATCGGTTCATTAGAAACCGAGAAACCGAGGTTCCAGGAAATTCACGTTTGCGCATGCGCACTCGCTCCTATTGGTCCGAAGGTGCTGAAAATGATAGGGGACCGTCTAGTACCTAACCCACACAATCCCTGAAAATTTCATCAAAATCGGACCACAGGTTAGTATAGTTTTGCCCGGGACAAGGATTGACCACAGACAGACCGACAGACACGGAACCAAAATTGTTCGGGAAGCTCTAAAACGCAAAAAGCAAGTGGAAATTTTGATTTTGGAGGACATTTTTTTTTTCACTTCTTTCACGAATACAAAGCTTCCCTACCTTCGGTAGTGAGGAAGCAAAATTATAAAATCGTATTCAAAATACGAATACGGGGGAAAATCGTATTCAAAGTGTGAAAACGATTGAATTCGTATTCGTATTTGTAACGTGCCTTTTCAGTTATTATGGAAACCCTGAAATCAGGAGAACTTCAGAGGTGAAATACTTGGGAGTTGTCATTGATAGTCGTGTGAAGTGGGGGAAACAAATAGATTTAGTTACCACAAGACTTAGAAAATTGATCTATGTTTTTGCCAGACTTAATAAAATACTACCTTTGACCCTGTTAAAAATGTTATACTTTGCCCTTGTACAATCTGTGCTTTTATACGGTATACCTGCATGGGGTGGCTCGTATCCCACTAATCTTCTACCCATTGTCTCCACACAAAAGCAATTAATACGAATCATCGCTAAGAAGGGATTTTTAGAACATACAGAACCCTTATTTAAAGATTTAAACATTTTAAAATTTTCACTGCTAGTCGAGATGAATTGCATTAAACAAATCTTAAAAGAGAGTAGTTTTTCCACGCCGGCACATTCGATTTCTACCATATTCCATTCTAGCAAATTTATGACGGTTGCTTACTTTCGTACTACTTTTGGGTACAACTCATACCTGGCAAGGGGTGTAAGGGGGTTTAATGCTTTTCCGGACTCCACGAGATCTGAGCTTCTTGTTGGGCCCTCAAAAATCAGAAACGAACTGAAGCACCATTTCATTAAATTATAGGTAGTACTTAGCGCAACTTGTGTTTGAATTCATCCTAACCTGTTTTATTCTGTTTTAAGCTTTCCTTATCTTTGGTAGGTACATGCGTGTATTTGAATAAAATAAATACTAGCTAATAATTAGTTTATAATAATGTATATACTCGAATAACAATACTATTCAACTGAAGTGTGTTTTCTAAGTGAAGAATTATGATTAATATTATCTCTTGTTGACTAAGAGGTGAGACTCATCTCCCTGCCACGGGTTATGCCCACATAGGGGATTAGTTTCTACAATCTAGAAGTGTTTTATTGTTTTAATATTAGTTTTTAGTATTTTTTAATTTTAATTTAATCTTTTATTACTTTTGCCAGTATTATATTTCATTGTACTTGTTATGAAAGAAATAAAGAAATTATATTTAAAAAAAAAAAAAAAACACTTGGAGATTATTTATGTCATCTGCTTAGCAACGACTATTTGAGACGAGATACAAATAGAATAGAGTTGAGTTCTTGGTGGATTGTGAAAAGTTGTTTCTCTTTCTGATTTCTAGATTTAGAATCTTGATTTATGTTCTATATTGTGGGAACACCACAATATTCATACTCTTACCTGTATTCGTATTCATAATCATAAAGTCGCAGATATGATTTGTATTCATAATCGTATTTATGAATAAGAATTCGCCCATCTCTGATACTCCTACTGCCTCTCCTGACCAGCAGTCACTGAGGAAGGTCGAGGGAAATAAAAGTATTCTTCTTCGCCTTTCCTAGTTGATGCTCATGAAGGCTGCTCAACGTCGGAGAAAACCATTAATTTAGATTGATTGCCCGTGACGCCATTAATATTCTAGTCATGGTTCAACGACCACCATTGAGTTTTACGGAAGATCATATTAATACCCCCCCCCCCCCCCTTCGATTTATTATATTCCTTAATCCGCTTCCAGTTATAATATCAATATTCTCCAAGAATTCCGCCTCCCTCGCTCTATACGAACTCCCCGATAATAGAGACGGCGTGAAATTGGAATTTTGCTCTATAGATAAGCTCTATACAGGGAATTTCTCGATCGGCGGCCATTCAGGGCATCGGTTTAAACGCCGGAAAATATTAAGAGCAAATGAAAAGAGGGTCAGTGCCGAGTTTTATTAAAATATAGATTACTTCAAGCAGGAAGCTGTTGGGCGAATGAAACTCGGAGCTGTTTCCTGGGATATCCCTCCCTTTTTGTCTTTTGTTATGGAAATTGGCTCATAGTGGAGTCTTTGTTGCATCCATTTTGAGCAGTGTTTCCTCCACTTAATCCTCGGAGGTAGCCCCTGAGTCTTTTGTTTGTCGGTTTACGCCCAAAGCGCGATTATTAATCTGAAACTTTTGTTCGAAAACTGTTTTTGAGTTTTAGCAGCTTCGTTGCTTCAATGGGGAGCACGGAGGCTTCTTGATTTGGTGAAAATCGAAATTGTCACAAAATTGTATTATTACATTTTTCTTTAATGAGGTTTTACGTTGCTTTTCAACTTGGTAACCCTATGGTCTTCAAGAGAATCTGTGAAACATTGAGAGACTAGCTGAAAAGCCTGCTAAAAACAGGCAAAAAAATTGTAGATATGTAAAAAAAATTTGAATTTGGCCTGGAATCGAATCCGGGACCCCCACGTTCGGGCGACATATTATGTACGTACGGTTGGCGTTTTATGTATATAGATGAATGATGAATAACCGAGAAGTCAGCTAGATAGCACCAATTACGGAGATCCAACCAAAATGAGTCCGCTCCAACCATTTCTAGTAGTCATCAAAAGGCTGAGTACAAGGTTTAGGGGCTCAGGGGTGAAGAAGATAGAAGTCAGCTAGATTTCTTATCTGACATTCTAGAGTCCGTTCCTACCAGTTCTGGTTGTCACCAAAAGGCTGAGTACTAAATTTTGGGGCTCAAAGATGACAGGAGAGAAAACTGGATTGCTCACACAGCTGATCGGAATTCCGCCACCACCATAGTGGTAGTCCATTCCTACCACCTATAGTAATCAATAAGAAACTGCTCACACAGCTGATCTGTCATTCCAGAGCCCGTACCTACCAGTTCTGGTAGTCACCAAAAGGCTGAGTACTAAATTTTGGGGCTCAAAGATGACAGGAGAGAAAACTGGATTGCTCACACAGCTGATCGGAATTCCGCCACCACCATAGTGGTAGTCCATTCCTACCACCTATAGTAATCAATAAGAAACTGCTCACACAGCTGATCTGTCATTCCAGAGCCCGTACCTACCAGTTCTGGTAGTCACCAAAAGGCTGAGTACTAAATTTTGGGGCTCAAAGATGACAGGAGAGAAAACTGGATTGCTCACACAGCTGATCGGAATTCCGCCACCACCATAGTGGTAGTCCATTCCTACCACCTATAGTAATCAATAAGAAACTGCTCACACAGCTGATCTGTCATTCCAGAGCCCGTACCTACCAGTTCTGGTAGTCACCAAAAGGCTGAGTACTAAATTTTGGGGCTCAAAGATGACAGGAGAGAAAACTGGATTGCTCACACAGCTGATCGGAATTCCGCCACCACCATAGTAGTAGTCCATTCCTACCACCTATAGTAATCAATAAGAAACTGCTCACACAGCTGATCTGTCATTCCAGAGCCCGTACCTACCAGTTCTGGTTGTCACCAAAAGGCTGAGTACTAAATTTTGGGGCTCAAAGATGACAGGAGAGAAAACTGGATTGCTCACACAGCTGATCGGAATTCCGCCACCACCATAGTAGTAGTCCATTCCTACCACCTATAGTAATCAATAAGAAACTGCTCACACAGCTGATCTGTCATTCCAGAGCCCGTACCTACCAGTTCTGGTAGTCACCAAAAGGCTGAGTACTAAATTTTGGGGCTCAAAGATGACAGGAGAGAAAACTGGATTGCTCACACAGCTGATCGGAATTCCGCCACCACCATAGTAGTAGTCCATTCCTACCACCTATAGTAATCAATAAGAAACTGCTCACACAGCTGATCTGTCATTCCAGAGTCCGTTCCTACCAGTTCTGGTTGTCACCAAAAGGCTGAGTACTAAATTTTGAGGCTCAAAGATGACAGGAGAGAAAACTGGATTGCTCACACAGCTGATCGGAATTCCGCCACCACCATAGTAGTAGTCCATTCCTACCACCTATAGTAATCAATAAGAAACTGCTCACACAGCTGATCTGTCATTCCAGAGCCCGTTCCTACCAGTTCTGGTAGTCACCAAAAGGCTGAGTACTAAATTTTGGGGCTCAAAGATGACAGGAGAGAAAACTGGATTGCTCACACAGCTGATCGGAATTCCGCCACCACCATAGTAGTAGTCCATTCCTACCACCTATAGTAATCAATAAGAAACTGCTCACACAGCTGATCTGTCATTCCAGAGTCCGTTCCTACCAGTTCTGGTAGTCACCAAAAGGCTGAGTATTAAATTTTGGAGCTCAAAGATGACAGGAGAGAAAACTGGATTGCACACGCAGCTGATCGGAATTCCACCACCACCATAGTAGAAGTCCATTCCTACCACCTATAGTAATCAATAAGAAACTGCTCACACAGCTGATCTGTCATTCCAGAGCCCGTTCCTACCAGTTCTGGTAGTCACCAAAAGGCTGAGTACTAAATTTTGGAGCTCAAAGATGACAGGAGAGAAAACTGGATTGCTCACACAGCTGATCGGAATTCCAGAGTCCGCTCCTACCACCTACAGTAATCATTAAGAAACTGAGTACTTTTTAGGGCTCAGCGATGAAGTGGAAAGAAGTTAGCTAAATTGCTGACACAGCTGATCTGTCATTCCAGAGTCCGTTCCTACCAGTTCCGGTAGTCACCAAAATGCTGAGTACTAAATTTTGGGGCTCAAAGATGACAGGAGAGAAAACTGGATTGCTCACACAGCTGATCGGAATTCCAGAGTCCGCTCCTACCACCTATAGTAATCATTAAGAAACTGAGTACTTTTTAGGACTCAGCGATGAAGTGGAAAGAAGTTAGCTAAATTGCTCACACAGCTGTTCTGTCATTCTAGAGTCCGTTCCTACCAGTTCTGGTAGCCACCAAAAGGCTGAGTACTAAATTTTGGGGCTCAAAGATGACAGGAGAGAAACCTGGATTGCTCACACAGCTGATCGGAATTCCAGAGTCCGCTCTTACCACCTATAGTAATCATTAAGAAACTGAATACTTTTTAGGGCTCAGCGATGAAGTGGAAAGAAGTTAGCTAAATTGCTCACACAGCTGATCTGTCATTCCAGAGTCCGTTCCTACCAGTTCTGGAAGTCACCAAAAGGCTGAGTACTAAATTCTGGGGCTCAAAGATGACAGGAGAGAAACCTGGATTGCTCACACAGCTGATCGGAATTCCAGAGTCCGCTCCTACCACCTATAGTAATCATTAAGAAACTGAGTACTTTTTAGGGCTCAGCGATGAAGTGGAAAGAAGTTAGCTAAATTGCTCACACAGCTGATCTGTCATTCCAGAGTCCGTTCCTACCAGTTCTGGTAGTCACCAAAAGGCTGAGTACTAAATTTTGGGGCTCAAAGATGACAGGAGAGAAAACTGGATTGCTCACACAGCTGATCGGAATTCCAGAGTCCGCTCCTACCACCTATAGTAATCATTAAGAAACTTAATACTTGCTAGGGCTCAGCGATGAAGTGGAAAGAAGTTAGCTAAATTGCTCACACAGCTGATCTGTCATCCGAGAGTCCGTTCCTACCAGTTCTGGTAGTCACCAAAAGGCTGAGTACTAAATTTTGGGGCTCAAAGATGACAGGAGAGAAAACTGGATTGCTCACACAGCTGATCGGAATTCCAGAGTCCGCTCCTACCACCTATAGTAATCATTAAGAAACTTAATACTTGCTAGGGCTCAGCGATGAAGTGGAAAGAAGTTAGCTAAATTGCTCACACAACTGATTTGTCATTCCAGAGTCCGTTCTTACCACTTCATGTAGTCTTCAAGAAGGCTGAGAGTACTACGTTTTGGAGCTCAATGAAGAACGGGGGAAAAGTCAGCTGGATTGTTCACACTGCGGACCTGACTTCTTCCAAGTAGGCCACGAGCAGCAATGTAACAACAGCCAGTACTGTGACTGGTTAAAATCAAGAAGGACTAATTATATCGATGGTGAGAAGAAATTTCGTATCTTCTCGTTGAATAGAATTACTGAGATCCAGAATTGTGTATATAAGAGACGAGAATTTTCCAGTTTTTCGTTAGTACCTAGTGAGCTAGTTGGTACTTAGCTAAGTAGATAGTAAGTTAAGAGGACGTGGCTTAGTAGATACTTAGCTAGAGGTACCTTCAAGCTGATAGGTGCTGACAGTATAGGTATAGTTGAAATAAAGTTATTTGTTATTTGTTTTATTTTATTTATAATTGAGGAAACGACCTCCACCGCTCCCCAGGTGTGATGAGAGTCTCGCGGCTGGGGCTCCCCCCTGGGGTCCACAATGGAGCGCATTCCCTGGTGGTGGTCCTCCGCCTCAGGGTTTGATCACTCTGGTCCGCCAGGACTGGTATGAGAGTGATCCTAATGTGCCCATTGTCTCTTCTCCCACACCCCCTGCCACAAGGCCGTCTCCTTCCCCTCTCCTTAATCACTCCTTCCCTGACTCCTATCCCACTCCTTCCCCTTCTCCCATTCCATAACTTCTCCTATCCCATTCCTTCCCATATCCCACTCCTTCCCCTTCTCCTATTCCACTCCTCCCCTGTCTCCTATCCCACTCCTTCCCTGACCCCAATCCCACACCTTCCCCTTCTCCTATCCCACTCCTTCCCTGTCACCTATCCCACTCCTTCCCTGTCTCCTATACCACTCCTTCCCTGTCTCCTATCCCACTCCTTCCCTGTCTCCTAAACCACTCCTTCCCTGACCCCAATCCCACACCTTCCCCTTCTCCTATCCCACTCCTTCCCCTTCTCCTATTCCATAACTTCTCCTATCCCATTCCTTCCCATATCCCACTCCTTCCCCTTCACCTATTCCACTCCTTCCCTGTCTCCTATCCCACTCCTTCCCTGACCCCAATCCCACACCTTCCCCTTCTCCTATCCCACTCCATCCCTTACTCCAATCCCACACCTTCCCCTTCTCCTATCCCACTCCTTCCCCTTCTCCTATCCCACTCCTTCCACTTCTCCTATCCCACTCCTTCCCTGTCTCCTATCCCACTCCTTCCCTGTCTCCTATACCACTCCTTCCCCTTCCCATTCACTACTCCTCCTATCCCACTCCTTCCCTGACCCCAATCCCACACCTTCCCCTTCTCCTTTCCCACTCCTTCCACTTCTCCTATCCCACTCCTTCCCTGACTCCAATCCCACACCTTCCCCTCCTCCTATCAAACTCCTTCCCCGACACCTATCCCACTCCTTCCCCTTCTCCTATCCCACTCCTTCCCTGACTCCAATCCCAAACCTTCCCCTTCTCCTATCCCACTCCTTCCCTGTCTCTTATACCACTCCTTCCCATTCCCATTCACTACTCCTCCCATCCCACTCCTTCCCTGTTTCCTATACCAATCCTTCCCATCCCATTCCCTACTCCTCCTATCCCACACCTTCCCCTTCTCCTTTCCCACTCCATCCACTTCTCCTATCCCACTATTACTCCTTTCCCTATCCCACTCCTTCCTCTTCTGCTATCCCACTCTTTTCCCTTCTCCTATCCCACTACTACCCCTTCTCCTATCCCACTTCTTCCCTGACTTCTATCCCTCTTCTACCCCTTCTATCCCACTCCTTCCCTGACTCCTATCCCACTCTTTTCCCTTCTCCTATCCCACTACTACCCCTTCTCCTATCCCACTTCTTCCCTGACTTCTATCCCTCTTCTACCCCTTCTATCCCACTCCTTCCCTGACTCCTATCCCACTCCTTTCCCTTCTCCTATCCCACTCCTTCCCCGACTCTCATCCCACACCTTCCCCTTCTCCTATCCCACTTCTTCCCTGACTCCTATCCCACTTCTCCCCTGACTCCTATCCCACTCCTACCTCTTCTATCCCACTCCTTCCCTGACTCCTATCACACTCCTTTCCCTTCTCCTATCCCACTCCTTCCCCGACTCCCATCCCCCACCTTCCCCTTCTCCTATCCCACTCCTTCCCCGACTCACATCCCACACCTTCCCCTTCTCCAATCCCACTCCTTCCCCTTTCCCCATCCATCTCCTTCCCTAACCCGCTCCTTCCGCTTCTCCTATCCCACTATCACCCTTTCTCCAATCCCGATTCTTCCCCTTATCCTATCCCACTCCTACCCCTTTCCTATCCCACTCCTTCCCCTTCTCCTATCCCACTCCTTCCTTGACTCCTATCCCACTCCTTCCCCTTCTCCTATCCCACACCTTCCCCTTCTCCTATCCCACTCCTTCCCTGACTCCAATCCCACTCCTTCCCTGACTCCAATCCCACGCCTTCCCCTTCTCCTATCCCACTCCTTCCACAACACCTATCCCACTCCTACCCTGTCTCCTATAAAACTCCTTCCCCTTCCCATTCACTACTCCTCATATCCCACTCCTTCTCTGTCTCCTATACCACTCCTTCCACTTCCCATTCCCTACTCCTCCTATCCCACTCCTTCCCTGACTCCAATCCCACACCTTCCCCATCTCCTTTCACACTCCTTCCACTTCTCCTATCCCACTCTTTTCCCTTCTCCTATCCCACTCCTACCACTTCTTCTATCCCACTTCTTCCCTGACTCCCATCCCACTCCTACCCCTTCTATCCCACTCCTTCCCCGACTCCCATTCCACACCTTCCCCTTCTCCTATCCCACTCCTTTCCCTTCTCCTATCCCATTCCTTCCCCTTCACTTACTCCACTCCTCCCCTTTCTCTATCCCACTTCTTCCTCTTCTACAATCCCACTCCTTCCACTCTCCTATCCCACTCCTTCACCATCCCCTATCCCACTCCCTCCCCTTCTCCTATCCCAATCCTTCTCCAATCTCCCTCCTTTCCCTTCTCATATCCCACTCCCTCCCCTTCTCCCCTCCTACTCCTTTACCCCATCCACTCTTCTATACACCACTATCCCCACTAACTTTTCTTTTCTCCTCTATACTCTCTCCTCCTGCTCTATTCGCTTCCCTACTCACTTCTCTATAACTCCCTACACTCCTCCTCTCATACTTATTCCTTTACTCAAAACCCTTTATTTACTCCTCCCAACTCCCAGTCACTATAATCCTCATTTATCTTTCCTCACCTTCTTTCTCATTACTCATTTTCTTCTCCTTACTCCCCTCCTCTTCCTCCTCACCCTCCATCACATGCTTACTTCCCTTCTCCTCTCTCCTCTCCCCACTCACCGATCTGCATCACTTCAATTTCCCTCATTCATCCCCATTTCCTCTCAATAACCATCTTCCTGTCTCACCGTTCCCGATTTTCCTCTGTTTCCCCTCATCACCAGTTCCTCACTGTCTCTACCAAATAGTATCGCTCTAGGATAATCAAGAGAGAAGTCAGCTTGATTGCTCAAGCAGCTGATCCAACATTATGGAATCACTCCTATCACCTCTAATAGTCTTCAAGAAACTGGGTACCAAAATTTAGCGCTCTAGGGTGGGGAAAACAACGAGATTGCTCACACAGTAGATCTGACTTCCATTTTACTACTGGGCACTCCTTGAGATGATATTTCGTACGTCATACTATTCAGCTTGCGATAATTGATTGATTAATCGCTAACTCACCAGGACTGGATTATCATGGAGAGAGATGTTCGGCCATACTATATCGTTTAAGTGTGGAGAGAGAAGTTCAGAGTTCCAAGCTGACATACTCCGTTTAATTTTATCCGTCTGCTCTCGGAGGATTAGATGCGAATTTAATCGCTTACCCAGTAGGATAAGCAATAAGCAATCAGCGGATCAAATGTAGATATCATTTGATGAAGTTTTTGTATCAGATTTAATGCAAATCGGGCGGAAGATTTCTGAACTTGACCAGCATGATTTTACTCCAATCTACAAAAACGACTTTATTCCTGGTAAAAGGGTCGCTTTCCAAGTTGGACCTAATTGGTTTGAAGGTCCCCGTTCTCTACCCGATCGTCGACGTCGTTTAAATTAACGGTCGCTTTCCCGGCGATACGGCAAGAATCGGCTCGCCGTTAATTGGGTGGAATATGACGTGAAAGGCGAGAGCCGAAGAGGGAGGAAGGAAAAACGGTATACGACGTTCTGAAATTGATTCTTGGCACGGGCTCTACACGGTAATTGACGTACCTGCGAGATTAAACCTGCCAGATCCTACGAGGCAAAGACTCGTTCCGATGAAAGAGGGAAATAGGAGAAAGGGGTCGACGACTCCACGGACAAGATATCCCAGGATCTCTGGAAGTACGTAGAGATACAATATTGAAGGCGAAAGCTGCTCAAAGGGTGACAAAAACTACAAAGTCGCCATTCTTTCGTAGTGGAACGCTCTGGTGGCGAATCAAAAATCAAAAAATCAAAAATGTCAAGTTTTGTGCCAGAATAATAATAACAAGAGAAAAACGCTGCAAATTATTACACAAAGGTTTTTTCTATGTAGATAACTTGTCTGCAAAGAACACGGCTTTGCCATTGTCACGTACCATATTGTACCAACCATAGATACTACCTATGTACCTACCACATACCTACTTCATAATCAAGTTTATTTGAAAGAAATAAACACTTAACAGGCAGTTCGAAGAAACAGGGAGTTGTGGGTGTCTTCGTGAGGAAATTTGAGCCTTGGTTGCTAAGAAAGCAAAACTGTGTACAACTCGAAGAAACGAACAGCGTACCCGTTTTGGTCAGCTAAAATTTGAACGGAGATGAGGCCTCTTTTGCGATTCACGCTTGTGTTTCTGATTTATCGTAAGTCCTCATAGGGAGCGAACGGTTGGTCCTACAGATAAGGCGGTATCCACCGAGGAGGCGCCAACTCCCACTAGGGGCGCTGGTGGTTAAGTAGTTCTCCTACGTCCAACAGAGTGCTCTGATGAATGACTTACCACAGCAAGTAATATTACCGTGTGATCGATAACTTCCAAAATTTAATACGTTCTTGAGTAGGAAATATATGCCTCCTGTCTGATATGGGATAATGTTGAAAATACTCCTTTTTGACATTTTCATGTCTTTCATATGGCACATAAAAAAAAAATCGTCACGAAATTTGTTGCGACGAAATTTGTCCCAAGTCGCCACAATGATGATTATGACCATCAGAAGTGAAGTTGTTAGGTACTTTACAGGTAGGTACTTTACAGTTAGGTAGGTACTTTACAGTTTGATATTACCAGATCAGCTGAGTCGAAAATTGAGCTCCCAGATCAGCTGAGTCGAAAATCGAGCTCCCAGATCAGCTGAGTCGAAAATCGAGCTCCCAGATCAGCTGAGTCGAAAATCGAGCTCCCAGATCAGCTGAGTCGAAAATCGAGCTCCCAGATCAGCTGAGTCGAAAATCGAGCTCCCAGATCAGCTGAGTCGAAAATCGAGCTCCCAGATCAGCTGAGGCGAAAATCGAGCTCCCAGATCAGCTGAGGCGAAAATCGAGCTCCCAGATCAGCTGAGGCGAAAATCGAGCTCCCAGATCAGCTGAGTCGAAAATCGAGCTCCCAGATCAGCTGAGTCGAAAATCGAGCTCCCAGATCAGCTGAGGCGAAAATCGAGCTCCCAGATCAGCTGAGGCGAAAATCGAGCTCCCAGATCAGCTGAGGCGAAAATCGGGGGGGGGGGGGGGCATGAAAATGTTTCAATGTGTTGCAGACTCGTATGCAAGCGTTTTGTTTTTTCGTACATATCGCGAATATAACTAAATGTTATCAAATTAATTACTTATGTGAGCCGCAGCTCACAGATGCCTTCCCTTCCGTTTCGGAACCCAAATGAAGCGAAAGATACAAATTCGGGGGATCGGGAATCAAACGCATCACACAGGGAGAATGACACGCATCACAGCAGAGGGTAGGGGGACGCCGCCCGGTCCTCCCGCCGTGGGCGCCCAGCGCACCACCGAGCGGGGAGGGGGATGGATATAAGGCTGTGCGCCGCGCCCCCACCCTCAATCCTGCCTGCGACAAGCTACCACCCCCTCCAGTTCGCGTCTATAAGACTTACTAAAACATTGGATTGCAACTGCCCCACGTTTTCATTGCATTGCGCAACTTAAATTCTCAAATTCGCTCTCTCGCTCCTAAAACTGATTCAAATTAACAGTTTGAGTAAAGATTCCCTCGTACTAGTCGCCCGACCCTCGCTTTCCCTTGGACCAGCCCTGGACAACCAAACAAACCTTCGACGCCTCGGTTTATTACTAAAAGGACCTAAAAAACCCCAGAGTCGTTCCACCCACCAACAGAAGAAAATTTAAAATGTTGGCACACGTAAAAAGTTGATGCAATCACTCCAAGGTAATTTTAATCAGAGCGCTGTATTGAACAAATGAGAAACTAATTTTACCACCAGCGACCCTAGCGTAAGTGCTAGATGCCTCCTCGAGGGATACCGTCTACTATCCTACAGAGCTCCGGGTGGTCTCATTCGATTCTAAAAATGCAATACTATTAAATAGTGTTTTAAATAATTGCAATACTATTAAATGAGTATGGTTTTTCCATCAGATTAAAATTTTTAATCTGATGGAAAAACCATACCTTTATATCAAATTTTTTTTTTTTAGCTAGGGCGTTTTCAAAATTTCCACCCTTATTTGTCAACCCTTAGCAGTGACTGACATCAACCACAAGCTTCGGGGAAAGCAAAATTTATAGCAAAATTTATTTATTTATTTATTATTTATTATTTTATTATTTATTTATTATTTTATTTATAAATTTTTATTTTATTTTTATTTAATTTTTATTTTATTTATAAATTTATTTTATTTATTTATTTTATTTATTTATTATTTTATTATTATTAGTTATTTATTTATTATTTATTATTTATTATTATTTATTTATTTATTTATTTTATATTTAGCAAAATTTATCAAAATCGGTCCATGGTAACTAAGGAAAGTGTCGCGTTCGGTGGACGACAGGAAAAATTTGTATTCGATTTTCGGACTCTACGTACCTTGAAACGTAAACAGACAAATTTAGAGGGGGGGGGGGGGGGGTTTCTTTCTTGGTCGATTCCAAAGGAATATTATCTATATACATAAAACGCCAACCGTACGTACGTACGTGCGTATGTCGCCCGAACGTGGGGGTCCCGGGTTCGATTCCAGGCCGTGACATCAAATGTTTTTTTACATATCTACAATTTTTTTGCCTGTTTTTAGCAGGCTTTTCAGCTAGTTGAAAATAATGAACCAGAAAGGAAACACAATTATGAGAAGACTAGGTACTTCCGAGTGTAAAACAATAACTCTTAAAATGAAGTGGTCAGTTATGAAGGGGAGGGGGGACTACACTAACCTTTACCATACATTAAAATTTATTCCGGAGCCATAATTCTGTCCGTCTGCCAATCTATGGTGTAAACCCACGAAGATTGATCAGCATAGTAAATTGCTTTTCAAATGAATAATTTTCCAGTGGGTCCCGAATTTCAGATTCTCCCTACTCACCAACTCAAGGTTGTCGATCTTCAATAAATTAATAGGCTTTGTTTGAATCGATAATAGCACTATGGAAGGGGGAATAGAACGGTTGAAATTTAGCTGGGCGTTTCTCTCACCCTCGAGGGCGAGGAAGGCGGGATATTGACTTGGATTCTCTTGGAAGGATGACTCCTTCCAACTTCTGCATGCCGCTCCCATTGTACACCCGCCGATGATATTAAACTTAGATTACTTATTAAATTGCTTCAAGTTTCTCCAGAGAGCGCCCTCTTCAATCAAGCAGCGTGAGAGCGCCAGCTGTAATAACCGTGGGGAGTGTTACGACTTGAAAAGGAGGTCACGGATTTCAGAGGTGGTCAGGGTTCAAAACGTGACATTGTGCTAGATACGTACCAGAAACAAAAGGTACAGTCTTTTGTAGGCGTAAACTCCTACAATTCTCCCAAGGAGCGGAAAACTTGTAAGAAAAAAGTGGATGGTGGATTTTCTGGAGGATTAGACAAAAAATCCAGCCCACTTTGGGGGAATCTGGGAGGCTGCGGTTTAGTCCACTAAACATCATCTAGTTCGTTCTGTTGGAAATCCCTCACTCAACTTTGAAGAAATGAAGACATTTTTGTGTCAAATTGAGGAGTGTTTGAATTCAAGACCCCTTTTATCCAAGCTCTTCGGATCCTAACTGCTTTTTTTCACCTTCGGATGGCTAAAAACTCGAAATTTAAGGTCGAAGCCATCAAACCCGTTGTCAATAGAGAGAACAGACAGTTTCGAAGGCTTGTTTTTACCTTCGGATGGCTAAAAACTCGAAATTGAAGACGAAACCTTTAAAACTCATTGATTCAATCGAGAAAAAAGACAGTTTAAAATGCATTTTCTTCACCTTTGGATGGATAAAAACTCGAAAATTAAGGTAGAAACCATCAAAACTCGTTGTTTCAATCGAGAGAACAGACCTTTTCAAAGGCTTGTTTTCACTATTAGATGACTATAATCTCGAAATTTAAGGTCGAAACCATCAAAACTCGTTGTTTCAATCGAGAGAAAAGACGATGTTGTGAGCTCCCGCTCACTGAAATACCACTTACTTCAGTGGCGGAGCTGAGCTAAGCAGTTAGCCTCCCTCCTGAAGCCCCTAGACGAGCGGGACGCTACCTCCACCTAAGTGTCCCAACTCCCAGACGAGGCAGAACAGCTGACCCCTTGTCCAGCCAATCGGAGCCCTCCATGACCAACATCTAAGTGGAGGGGCGGGGAGTGACACCGGAATTTCCAGAAGCGTCAGCGGCGTCGCTTCAGTCCCCTACACACCGTCAGCCCGATCAGTCGCAGCGAGCCCGACCCCATGACTTGATCTCGCCATTTTCCCCCTTGTCTACCTTGTGCGCACTTTCAAACCACGAGTCGACTCAATTCGCGCAATCCCCTGCTACTACCCTGCGCTTCAGAGGAGAACAAACCTTCTACATCTTCGCCACTAATCTGGACAGATTTCCTCAGGGCCCTGTCAGAGTGAGTGCACAAACTAAACATACTATTCTAAAAATCTTCGCCCTTCAGGCTGTACATTCTTTCGTGCGCTGCACGTTAAACTTGTTCCTATAATAAAACCAAAGCTATTAGTTGTAACCTTGTAGTTGTTTTGACTTTTCCTGGTTCAGATAACTTAGTACGAGGAACGTGCATCGACACACCTCAGGTTCATTTTCATAATCCCTTCCGAAACTTCTATTAAGCCCCTCAGGCCAGACATATTTGTGATCTGTTTCGATTTCATGCGCCCTTCAAAATTGTCTACGCCTCGCCACAGGTAATTATATTCACGCTACCCCTTTTAATTTAAAACTAGTCAATAGTGTTTTGGTATTTGCTTTTTTTTCTCCCCCCCAGAACTCGTGCCAAAGTCGTTCAACGATTAACGACATAGTCGTCACTCGTTGAACGATACGCTCATACCTTGGTGACAGTGGTAGGTTAACCCCTCCCTCTGTCCACAACGTGTGAGCACACCAGCTTACAATGTGCTAGGTGTATTGACCTTGCCATCAGACGAAGAATTTGTAAATGTTCCTTCAAATCGTCTTCAAAGATGGGATCGTGCAAGCAAGATTCCAGGATTTCTGGAGGAAACAACAATCAAATGAATTTATAAACGGCCATCAGCAGAGACCCAAGTGGCAGAAACCAAAACCTAATTTGACTGTTGGTGAATTGGTTCTCATCTGTGAGCCAGACATCCCTCCTCTTCTCTGGAAATGGGCTAGAATCTCCCAACTTGGTCCAGAAAGAGATAATCTTGTGCGAGTTGCGGTAGTAAGAATGCCTGATGGTTCAATACTCAAGCGCCCAATCGATTGACTTTGTCCTCTTCCCATTGAAACCCTTGACGAAGACTCCAATCATGAAGCTATCTGAATAGTTAACTAACTTGAAGTACCTATCTCCATGTAACTAGCTGTGCATTCCTTTATAACCAATGTTTTATATAACTTTTAATGTATGTACAAGTTTAATTTTTATAAATTTAATAAAGTCTTTGGAAGAATTGACTCTTCCAACGGCGGGGGGTGGGGGGTGGGGGGGGGGGTGTTTGATCTTGTAGTTTAGCTTCCAAGTTTAGTCCATTACCCTTCGAGGGAACCCAGTGGGTCGGCAGACCCATTTTTGTGCCCCTAGATCTTGAACACGGTTCAGTCTATTGAAATGAAATTTTTTTTCTAGTGGTACTACATATAGTCGTCTTCATTTTAGTCAGATGGACTTTGAAAATTTCAATTTATAGCTTAGGTATGATTTTTCAAAAATTCGGTTTTTTATCTACATTTTTTCAACTTCAAAAACAATTTTTTAAACCTTATAATTGAAATTTTGAGAAACCATCCGACTAAAGTGGAGTTCAATAATAGCAGTTTCGAGGAAAAATTGGGGGAACACGATAACTTCAACCATTGCAGAGAAACAGGGGCAAGAAGGTCCAAAAACGTGATTTTACAGGAGAGCACTTTTTCTGAAAACTTCGCAAAACGCATCTCAAACAAAGTAAAACGTAACTCCCAATGACAACAATGACTTCAAACATGCAAAAAATGATAGAAAGTGAAGAAGAATAAGAAAGAAGGTTATTTTCAATCAGGTTTGTTATCTTTTTTCACCGTTATTGTTAATTGGTTTTTGGTTTATTATTTTCAATAATAAGCCTTTGGAATCGAGCAAGAAGAAAAAAATTTTAACCCCCCCTCAAAATTTGATGTTTTACGTTTCAAGGTACGTAGAATACGAAAATCGAATAAAAAAAACTCGGCGCTTTGCGCCTCGGCGGGGGGCTCCGCCCCCCAGCACCCCCCGGTTTATTTCTTTTTCCATACTCTGTATGAAATCATAGGAACACAGAATGTGTTTTTGCGATACTAGTCATCCGTTAAATAAAAAACAACAATAATAAATGTGGAGTTGACATTAACATGACAACCAATAAACATATCACCAGATGTTTTTTCTGTCGCTTTTTCGTGACGATTTTTCCTCGGTAGGTCATCGCAAAAACACATTCTGTGTTAAAATTTCCGTCCGTCCGCCGTACGCGGCACTTTTCTTAGCAACACTGGACCGATTTGGTTCAAATTTGGTATATGGGCTCCATTTGGGGTCTAGTTGTGCCGCGAAGCTTTTGGTTGATGTAGGTCACTTCTAAGGGGTGAAAATTAAAGGTTGAAATTTTCAAGAGTGCCCTAGCTCGAAAACTCTCGAAATAAAGGTATCGTTTTTTCACCAATTTTAAATAGTACAGAATTTTTAAACATTTTTGAGACCACCCGGAGCTCTGTAGGACAAACCGTTCGGTCCCTACGAGTATTTGAAGGTTTTCCTTCGATAAAACAGAATCATGAGTGTGAATCGCAAAAGAGGTCTAATCGCCGTTCAAATTTTATCTGACTAAAATGCGATCGCTGTTCATTTCTTCGATTTGTATACAGTTTTGCCTTCTGCTTAACCAGTAATCAAATTTCCATATCAAGCTTTCTATTTTTCGAATCGAGTGTGAAGCGTTTAGTTCTTTCTAATAAACTTGATTGTGAAGGTGTGAAGCCATTATAGTGTGGTAGGTAGTACCTACCAATAGTTGGTAGGTAAAAAAAATTGGTAGGTAAAAACAATGTTTGTAGGTAAAAAACGCTGCAAATCATTGCTCACTGATCAGATCACTGATCAGCTGAGTGAGCTCCGAAGCCATTTTCAATGCTATTGAATGGAAGTGCTCTTCCAGGCGTCTCCAGCATTCGAGGAGATCTTCTTCACTCCTCACATCACTGATCAGCTGAGTGAGCTCGAAAGCCATTTTCAATCCTATTGAATGGAAGTGCTCTTCCAGGCGTCTCCAGCATTCGAGGAGATCTTCTTCACTCCTCACATCACTGATCAGCTGAGTGAGCTCCAAAGCCATTTTCAATCCTATTGAATGGAGGTGCTCTGCCAGGCGTCTCCAGCATTCGAGGAGATCTTCTTCACTCCTCACATCACTGATCAGCTGAGTGAGCTCGAAAGCCATTTTCAATCCTATTGAATGGAAGTGCTCTTCCAGGCGTCTCCAGCATTCGAGGAGATCTTCTTCACTCTTCTGATCACTGATCAGCTGAGTGAGCTCCGAAGCCATTTTCAATCCTATTGAATGCAGGAGCTGAAATTTGAGAGGGAAGGTCAAGGGAGAATACAGATGGTGGTAGGTGCTATTGATGGAGAACCAGTGATCTATACAGAAGGATGATCTATACAGAAAATAATAAACCTTTGAGCAATGATTTGCAGCGTTTTTCTCCCAAGTTTCGTGTATTCAACGTATTAAATCCGCGCCGGCTAACACCTACTTTCCCAACTTTGAACTAATTTTTCTACCAGTTCTAATTGTGCAAAATTCAAAAATAATACACCATTTTGTCCACATTTAAATAAAGAATGTTTTAATGTAAAAAACCGAAAACCGATTTTTTTTCATTTTTTCCCTGCTGGGTTAAGTCTACCATGATAGAGTAAACATTGTTCTCACTTTTGAAAAGCAGAAAAAACCTGCTTAAATCACAATTTTTACTCACATTTTGGTTTTAGATCTTTCTGAATAATTACAGTTCCGTGTCTGTCAGTTTCCGGGTCCGCAAATCCTTGTAACGGGCGTATGTACGACGTTACAGTCGACTCAATAGAAGTTTCTAGTGATTGGGCAGGTTGGAGTGTAGGATGGTCCCCTATGAATTTCAATACCTCTGTTTGTGTTGCAACCTCCACATAACAAGTCCAACGTCAACAGTTTCCATCCGATATCATAGACATTTTCATAGATTGTGCTGATTGTAGTACAGAGATGGTCCCCCATGAATTTCAATCCCTCTGTTTGTATAGCAGCCTCCTCATAACAAGTCCAATGTCAACAGTTTCCGTCCGATTTCATAGACATTTTCATTGATTGTGCTGATTGGAGTGCAGAGATGGTCCCCTATGAATTTCAATACCCCTGTTTGTGTTGCAACCTCCACATAACAAGTCCAACGTCAACAGTTTCCATCCGATATCATAGACATTTTCATAGATTGTGCTGATTGGAGTACAGAGATGGTCCCCTAAGAATTTCAATCCCTCTGTTTGTATAGCAGCCTCCTCATAACAAGTCCAGTGTCAACAGTTTCCGTCCGATTTCATAGACATTTTCATTGATCGTGCTGATTGGAGTGCAGACATGGTCCCATATGAATTTCAATACCCCTGTTTGTAATGCAACCTCGTTACAACAAATCCAGTGTCAACATGGACTGATTTCATAGACATTTTCATTGATTGTGCTGATTGGAGTACAGAGATGGCCCCCTATGAATTTCAATACCCCTGTTTGTAAAGCAACCTCGTTACAACAAATCCAGTGTCAACATGGACCGATTTCATAGACATTTTCATTGATTGTGCTGATTGGAGTACAGAGATGGCCCCCTATGAATTTCAATACTCCTGTTTGTATAGCAGCCTCCTCATAACAAGTCCAGTGTCAACAGTTTCCGTCCGATTTCATAGACATTTTCATTGATTGCGCTGATTGGAGTGCAGAGATGGTCCCCTATGAATTTCAATACCCCTGTTTGTGTTGCAACCTCCACATAACAAGTCCAACGTCAACATGGACTGATTTCATAGACATTTTCATTGATCGTGCTGATTGGAGTGCAGAGATGGCCCCCTATGAATTTCAATACTCCTGTTTGTATAGCAGCCTCCTCATAACAAGTCCAGTGTCAACAGTTTCCGTCCGATTTCATAGACATTTTCATTGATTGCGCTGATTGGAGTGCAGAGATGGTCCCCTATGAATTTCAATACCCCTGTTTGTAAAGCAACCTCGTTACAACAAATCCAGTGTCAACATGGACTGATTTCATAGACATTTTCATTGATCGTGCTGATTGGAGTGCAGAGATGGCCCCCTATGAATTTCAATACCCCTGTTTGTAAAGCAACCTCGTTACAACAAATCCAGTGTCAACATGGACTGATTTCATAGACATTTTCATTGATTGCGCTGATTGGAGTGCAGAGATGGCCCCCTATGAATTTCAATACCCCTGTTTGTAAAGCAACCTCGTTACAACAAATCCAGTGTCAACATGGACTGATTTCATAGACATTTTCATTGATTGCGCTGATTGGAGTGCAGAGATGGTCCCTTATGAATTTCAATAATCCTGTTTGTATAGCAGCCTTCTTATACCGGTGTCCAGTGGCCAAACATGTAGATTGTCCTGATACGAGTGTCCCCAACAACTGAGTAAACTGAGTGTCTCCAAGATTGTGAATCACCCTGTATGGACGACGAGCTCGACAGCTGGTCAGATCGATGAAGAGTGGGCCAGTCAACCTCGGAACGACGAAGGGCTCCAGTTACAGAACCCCCTTAATGATGATAACAAGCTTAAAAAATAACACCGCCCAACTTTTTTTTTTTTGTCTCGGCCGCTAATGAAGTCATGGAGCCACCGCGCCTAACTTTAACAATGGCGTTCGAAGAAGGCATCAGCATTAACCGGGAACTTTCATGATCCGTCCATTTTTTTTCGCCAGCCATAATTATTCTTCAAGACGACGAAGCCTGTATATCTTAAGACACCACTTAATGAGACGTATCACGTTTTTATCGGACCTCAGAAATAATGAGGACCTATATTAACGCGATTTCAAACCAAGGTCAGCAAGGTTGGATTTCACATAATTTTGAATTTACCAGTACATTCTCTCAATTTTTGCTTCCTAACTTTGGAATATTAGACAACTTTGTAACAGTTCTGCAGGTTAAAATTGTTTGTACTCAAGAATCAAAAAATTAACTAGGAAATCCAACAGCGATCCTTGAGAGAAGAGACAGGAAGCCTCTCAGACACACCGATTAGAGGTTGGGAATACGTCACTAGTAACTCTAAAACAGATGGATCTAACCGTGAGGTGATGTATTACAAAGAGGTTGCGCCTGCCAATTGACTCAGCTACTGGATAGTATTGGCGTTGGAGTGAAAGAACTGTCCAGATCTCTTGGTGGCAACACCGACAGGAGCCTTCATTGATTCTCGGTGGTCTCTGGCTTTGGAAAGAGACAGACTTCAATACCGTCAACATACAGCAAAGTCAAATAAGGTGATTGGGGCAATGATTACATAGCGTGGGATGTGGCATCGCAGGTCAGCCAAGCATCTGGTTGGAGCAGGCAACTCATTGTTCATCCTAGAGTAGATGACCTCCCGAGTCCTGACAGGAGGAATATTCGTCTGTTATGCATTCGAAGCTACATCTACTCAAGATAGATAGATAGGATAAGTCTTTATTGCAATTTAGATGAACATCCATAGCGAATCAAGAACGCAATTTATACAAAGAATGGAACTGATTATGGTGTGTCTTGACCGATTAGAAAGAACAATGACCACTTTTTTCCAAAGAAGTGGCCAAATCAAATGTCTCCTCGGCTCACCCCATCTCTCCTTTGATCTGAAGCGTCTGCTACACCTCGCACTTGTGAGACCCTTGTACGGCTGCGCTATATGGCTCAACGTGTGACACACAGTTGAAAAAAATTCAAACTGTACAGAACCGAGCCATCAGGATTCTTACAGATTGCCCATGGTTCATACGTAATGAATGCCTCCACAACGGCCTGGAAATACCCATGGTAAAAACCATCCTCCAAATCTCATACAGACAGCTCGCCCTAAGTATATCAGGACATCCTAACCCAATAGTGAGAGAAATAACCCTGGTGAGATAAATCCTGGAAGACAAGACGTCCCGAACGTGCTACACGACGCTTAAAAATAAAATGGCTCTAGACCTACTGTAGCCCTACTGTAGCCCCACTGAACCACCAACCCCAATTACCCCAGCGACCTACGTAGCCCTCTATTGTGCAGATACGTTGTATATACCCTTATTATTGTTATTCGAAATTCTACCTAATTGTTATCATCTTCTTATATCTATCTGTTATTGTTAAAATAAATTAATCATCTAATAATTAAAAAACATATATAAATCTATTAATTTAAAAAAATCAAAAAATAAATCTAAATCTAGTAATCTATCTATCTATTTAAATCTATTAATTATCTGTTCCTCATGTTACTTGTTATTTATTTATATATTCGTGGGATTAGCAAACTTGATGGTGTTATACACAAAAAGTAAATAAATGAGGGAAAAAAATGACCTCCCGAGTCCTGACAGGAGGAATATCCATCTGTTATGCATTCGAAGCTACATCTACTCAAGATAGATAGATAGGATAAGTATGTATTGCAATTTAGATGGACATCCATAGCGAATCAAGAACTCAATTTATACAAAGAATGGATCTGATTATGGTGTGTCTTGACCGATTAGAAAGAAAAATAAACTTACAATGAGCACTTATTTCCCTTAAATAATAAATCATCCTGTTGGCTCCATTTTGGTCATTCGATGTGATTATTCGCTTGTACTGTTCTTCTAACGAAAGAGGAAACTTCAGGCGGGGATTAGTCAGCACAGGACATTGAACAGTTGAATGTAGATGTTTGAAGCTCAAACCCCGCACAAGAAGAAATCAATCTTGAAACCCCACAACCCATAGCTGAGCCAGTGAGCGGAGGATGAATATTGGTCAACCCTGAGTGCTGGAGCGATGAATACCTCTCGGGATGAAGTGAGGATTCCTGGAAGGCAATTGGGCCATACACATCTACTCAAATGCGTGTCGTATTGGGACGTACCCTCGGGACGTACCCTTGGGACTTGGAGCTGAACTCAAACCCCCTGAGGAGGAGAAGCGTCTGTTGATGGGAAGCTTATGCGATCTCGTCCCTCGCCTCTGATGTCCAGGGTCGGATCTCAGACCCGGAAACCAAGCTGCCAGGTGGATATGGCAGCGGAGTGCTAGAAGTGCTGATGTAACAACTTTGATGTACATATTTATATGCAAATCCATCGATTGTGGCTCAAAAACATAAATGCATCAGGTCGGACAAAATATGTGTGCTCCAACATAAAAAATTACACTCATATGTTGTGTTTCAGATTTTTTGAACAATTTCGGTATGTCTTGACACTAAATACATGAAATCATGGTCAGATTTTCATGAAATTTTCACAGTTGGTGCGGATCAGCCTCGAAACGGTCCCCCGAATTTCACCGACATCGCAAAATCAGTAGTGCGATTGTGAATTCACTCGTACATAAATTTATCAAAAATCTTATTACTCGATTTTGGTCAAATTTGGAAGGCACTTTTAGGGCTCGGCTCAGAAAACAACGGTACATGTTGGAAACTCCACATTTAAGATGCTGTTCGTCGGATTGGAAAACCACCAACATGGGTGAAAATGAGTGGGACGATCCTGAGACAATATATTTTCCAGCCACTCGACTTGGGCCAAGGACAATTTCCCATAGGTATCCTACCTATTTCCACTCAGCTGTTCATTCATTCTGTAACGCTGTGGAGGGTGTGAACGACATTTAAATTTGCTCAGGTCGACAAAAAATTGCTTTTTCCCCTAGGAAGCTTACGATATGAATAGCATTTTCACTAATACTAGTACTAATAACTGCATAACTCACTAATAAAAATGCATTTAAGCAGTTTAGTAATAATTGATTTTTGGAGTAGTTGTAATTGAGAAGTCCGTGTTGCACTAACACATTTATTAAATCGAGAAAAAAATGAACTCAGCAAAAAATGGAATGTTTTTCCTACTCTATCCATACTTTCCCAGTCAAAGTCACAGTATTCCTTTAAATTCATTAATGTATAGCTTAACAACACTAAACCCAATTGGTTTGGAGGAGATGCGAAGTGAGCAGGTTACGAAAGAGGTTTCAAATGGGAAAGGTTTCCTTTTGGACGGGACCCCTTCGAGCCATCGACTTCCTTCCGAATGCATTCCAACTGCAGTTGAACGGATTAGGTATTCTGTTGGAACAGCGGTTGGTTTGATCCGTCCGACGGTTCTACCAGTAGGAACAGCAGTTAGGCTACTGCGCATGCGCCAGTTGGTTTCCTTCCAACTGCCGTCGCTGTAGGAACAAACCTACTGTACAATAAACCGTCTTCTCGAACAGTTAGTTGCCGTAATTTTTTTTTAAATTTTCCCGATTCCCGAGGTCAATCAGAAAGGGTGAGGTGTTTCAATATGAAAATCACTATGCAATGCTTAAACTCCCTTGCGAGGGAAAAAAATTAAATCATGTTTAATGTTTTTCCCTCGCAAGGGAGAAATTAGATTGCCGATCACTCAGCTGATCAGTGACCACTCAGGCGCCTTCAGCATTCTCCATTGACCCTGCTTCTCAAATTTCAGCTTCCTGCGTTCAACAGGAGAGAAAATGGCCTTGGAGCTCACTCAGCTGATCAGTGACCATCTTGGTACAACTAGACTCCAAATGGAGCCGATATAACGTGGTAACTAAGAAATCGGTCCGTGGTAACTAAGAAAAAAAAAACGTTGCAGATTTGCGTGTCGGAATTCACAGAACGACCCCCAGCCCTAAAACATTAAACATGTTAAAAAGAAAAGTTTATTTTATTTATTCATTCATTTAAAAAAAAAATGTTTTCGCATCTGCCAATAGATACATACAACCAGTGTTCTACAAATCACATGGTTTGTAATTTAAAGTTCATTCTTGATTAAATATTTCGTTATTGACTTACTATTATGTTTTTAACTGTGTTGTATGTCGTTTACAGGACAATAACCGCACTTCACATAAAAATTAAAAACTGTATGAGGTCGCGTCTTGTTGACGATTTGAGTAAGTATGTGAGGAAGATCTTCTAATTCATTGATATGATCGTACTGTTGTCTTTCTTCGGAATACAAGGGGCAGTCCATTATTTTATACTGCATGTCTTCGATTATATCGATGCAGAATTCGGAGTTGGGGCAGTCCGCCAATAAGATTAAGAAAATACTCCTATTGACTAGTCCGTGGCCTGTGTGTAGTCGGATTGGACCCTCATAACTAAAAGGAAAGGAAGAATCTCCCTAAAATGCGTTATGAACATCAATTTGATGAGAAAATCCCTTAGTAGGTTAAAGGATGAACCCACTATACTATTTCTCAATGGAAGTGAATGAGTTAAAACTTGAAAAATTAAAATCATATCTACTAAAAATTCGAATTTTTGGAGATTCTCTTTTTTTGCTTAAGACGGTAGAATAGCCGGGAGAAGAGATGGATTCTCTCTCGAGGGAATGAATTCCGTGACGGACATGAATTATCAATGAAGGCAAACCAAAGGGGAAGTAGAGGTATGACAGTATTAGGATCCAGCGGCGAGAATAACCTGAGGTTATCCGTCCGACAGGCCTCAAGAGAGGTAGCGCCCATCAAGTGGGGCTGCAGAGGGACGGCATACCATTGAAATGGACGGAATCGCGCTGGATTCCACCGGCGTTCCAACACCTTCCATCTCAACGGAGGCTGCAATTAACGCCTTCGCGAGCCCCTGATTACCTCTGAAATTCCAACGACAAGTCGCATCAACGAAAACAACAGGGAGGAATCTGTGAAATCTCTGACTTCACTGATGGACGCTGTTTGGTAAGTTTTGAATTTGTCTTGCAACCTATGATATTCGGAACAAACGAGACATTCCGGCCTCTCGCATTAAGCAAACAACACCAGCCAAATTGGTGGGCAGGAAGGCTTCCTCACATCAAGATATCATCGATTTAGAGCATCAGTAATTGAGAAAACGCCAGAGCTTAACTACAGATTTCTCAGTACAAAATTAAACTCCACAATCATGTTGCTGATTTTCTAGATCAACAGAAAGCAACAGTGATGATTTTTTTTACTTTTTACAGTTGCTCCCACTAATAGGATTATGGTGAAATCAATGTGATCTCTTCCAGTCCCAAACTGCCCTCCAACTTCAAACAAAATTGATGGTCAAATAAAGTCACGTTTGCGTGAGCGGACAGGATGCAGTTGGTGTTGACGAAATTTATAAGGGATTTTCTGAGGATATTCACCAAAATCATACTAGAAATTTCGATTTTGGAGGGCCCAAATTACAAACGTCTAAACCGCAACGGCAGGATTAGTTCATGTATCCTTCGCTAGGGAATGTAAAGCTTTCGTTTATCCCTTGAATCATCTCAATTACCTATTTTGGTAAAGATTGAGGTAATGCGACGCAGGTGATTCAAAGGAAAAATGCTTTATTATCCCTAGCGGAGGAAAGATGAACTAATGCTGCCGGTGTGATTTACAGGGTTTGTGCCCAATTGGGTTGACCAGCGACACGTAAACACTTTCCTACCTTCAATACCTAGTGAAGAAGTAAAACTATTCACAATGTTTAAAATTGATCATATGGATTCAGTTGTCAAGAATAAGCATGGTCGAATGATACCTATTAATTAACTGTTTTAATCAAAACAGTTGACACGAGTCAACAGGAGAGTTAACAGGAAAAGTTGTTAGTGAAGCCGATGATCAAAAAATGACAACCTACAACAACATTTCCTGTAATATTCGGAAACGAATAATTTCTCCACCACCATAATACAACCAAGAAGAACCGTTTTCAAAAATACCTAGATGCACATGATTAGGACCCAGATTCTGGAAAGAAACGTGGTGCGGAAATAAAAAAATCTATTGAAAACGCTGCAAATCATTGCCCAAAGGTTTATTATTTTCTGCATAGATCACCTTTCTGTACAAATCCCTCCCTACCAACCGTAGGTACCTACTACCTTCTAGAGCCTTTTTGAAAATTTCAACACCAACTACCAACCAAATGGAAATGAAAGGTTGAAATTTTCAGAAATGCCTTAGTATAAAGAAGGGTGATCTATACAGAAAATAATAAACCTCTGAGCAATGATTTGCAGCGTTTCTTTTACCTACCAACTTTTTTTTACCTACCGAATATTGGTAGGTACTACCTACCACACCATACTGCCTTCACACCTTCACAATCAACTTTATTACAAAGATCTAAACGCTTCACACTCGATTCGAAAAATAGACAGCTTCATATGGAAATTTGATTACAGGTTGCTCAGAAAGCAAAACTGAATGCAAATCGAAGAAATGAACAGCAATCGCATTTTAGTAAGATAAAATTTGAACGGCGATTAGACCTCTTTTGTGATTCACACTCGTTATTCTGTTTTATCGAAGGAAAACCCCTAAGTACTCGTGGGAAGCGAACAAATTGTCCTGCAGAGCTCCGGGTGGTCTCGATTATTTTTAAAAATTCAATACTTTTTAAAATTGGTGAAAAAACGATACCTTCATTTCGAGAGTTTTCGAGCTACGGCACTCTTGAAAATTTCAACCCTTAATTTTCACCCCTTAGAAGTGATGGACATCAACCAAAAGCTTCGCGGCACAACTAGACCCCAAATGGAGCCCATATACCAAATTTGAACCAAATGGGTCCAGGGTTGCTGAGAAAAGTGCCGCGTACGGCGGACGGACGGAAATTTTTTTATTGGATTTTCGGATTCTACGTAGGTACCTTGAAACGTAAAACATCAAATTTTGAGGGGGGGTTAAAATTTTTTTTCTTGCTCAGTTTCAAAGGCTTATTATTGAAAATAATAAACCAAAATTCAGGATACAATTTCATCATATAATTACCAGTTTGAATGCAGTATTTGAAAATATGAAATAATAACGCACGAATCTTTGAGAAACCCTCCAGCACCATTATTTGAAAGGATATGTCTGTACCGTCATAAACTTGATGTGAAGGAATTATAAATATTATTGTGAAATGAAACGCACTGCTATCGGATTCCAAATTCCAAGTGAACTTTTTATTAACGACGTATCAACTATTCAACACGGTGACTGTAGGTATCTAAGTGGCTGTCACCACACCACTCTCTACCCATCCTTTTGGTTTGGTGTACAACGTCAGCTTGTCGACGTGTACCACCCTCTTCTTTCCATTTGGCAGCTTTATCCTGAATATTACATCTGAAATTTTCTTTAGCAACCGACAAGGTCCCACCCAGGGACTCTGCAACTTGGGACATCTTCCCACCCTCCTTCTTGGCATGTGGTACCACACTTCCTCGTCCTCCTTGAATCTAGGAACTGTAGAGTGTACATCATATCTCTTCTTGCTCTCCTCTGCGGCATATCTCATATCTCTGTAGTCTCTCTCTCGCTATTTTATTCGCCTCCATTAACTGCTCATTTAGTTTGCTTGCATACTCCGTTCGAGTTTTGAATCCAGGAGCTGGACCTGTGAGGAGATGAACTGGAAGGATTAATTCTCTTCCCAGTGTCAGTGCTGCCGGTGACATGCCCGTTGTGGTGTGCTGTGTACCTCGATAAGCCAGTAGCACAGTCGGTAGACATGAGTCCCAGTCTCGTTGGTGATCTTTCACTACCTTTGAAAGCATCTGCCACAAAGTGCGGTTAAACCGTTCCACTTGCCCATCGCTTTGGGGCCTCATGGGACTGGTCCGTGTTTTGTAGATCCCTAAAATCTCAAGCACCTCCTTGAATACTTCGGCTTCAAAATTTGTTCCTTGGTCAGTGTGAATTTCTCTGGGCACTCCAAATCTTGAGAACACAACCTCCACTAACCCTCTAGCCACTGTCGTAGCCTGAATGTTGGGAACAGGAAACACTTCAGCCCACTTTGTGAAGGGATCAACTGCAACTACCATATGACGATTACCTTGCTCAGTGGTTGGTAGAGGACCGATGGTGTCAACACAAATGCGTTCAAAGGGAGAACCTGTCACGTAAGTTTGCATGGGTGCTTTAGCGTTAGTCTTCCCTTTCCCTCTTCTTCCACAAACTTCACAAGTTGCACAAATTATTCGAACATCTTTCGTCATGCCTGGCCAATAGTATCGCAGTCGAACTTCACTTAGAGTCCTTTTCCTACCAAAGTGACCAAAATCATGGGCCTTTTTCAACACAACTGTCCGAAGCTTCTTTGGTACAATAATCTGTTCTCTGACTTTGGAGCCAGGATGATTTTCCCATTTCCTAACCAAAACCCCATTTGACAAAGTGAGAGTGCTGAGCATGGCCCACAGTGCTTTCGTCGCAATCCCATAGCTAACCACTTCTTGCCATGACGGCTTCTTCTCGGTCTCTACCCAGCGATACAAAGGACCTATATCTTCGTCAGACCTTTGCAGTGTCTGCCAGTCCTCTTCCACAATCACTCGACTCAACCGAATTTCCACATTGTTGGCCTTCTCTTCCTGGCGTTGACAATATTTGCAACCAATATCAACACATGGTCGCCGAGATAGTGCATCAGCATTTTGGTGCTGTTGGCCTGGCCTATGTTGCACTTGGTAATTGTAAGGAGCAATCAAGTCTGCCCAACGTGCGAGTTGCCCATCAGGTTCCCGAAAATTCCGCAACCACTGAAGCGAAGCGTGATCTGTTCGCACAATGAAAGGTTCTCCACTGCCCAACCCAAAGGAATCGAAATGGCGCAATGCACTTACCAGACCCAAGAGCTCTTTTCGGGTAACGCAGTAATTTCTCTCTGCTTTGGATAAACACTTGCTGTAGTACGCTAGCACTACCTCTCGCCCTCCTTGAATTTGTGACAATACAGCGCCCACTGCTCTATCACTGGCGTCGGTATCAAGGACAAATGTAGCTCCAGGAACAGGGTGCCCTAGTACAGGAGGCTGAGTGAGAGCTGCCTTGATATCTGCAAATGCCGAGTTAACGTCTGGTCCCCATTGAAACTCTGTCTTGAGGTTCTGTAAGTCATACAATGGCGATGCTCTCTTGGCGAACTGTGGAATGAATGTCCGATAGTAAGAACATAAAGACAGGAAAGATTGCAATTCTTTCACTGAAGTGGGAGGAGGCCATTCCAAAACACGTTTGGTGGTCTCTGGATCCGTGGTGATCCCATGCTTCGACACAACTACCCCGAGGTACCCCACTTCATTCTGAAATAATTTGCATTTCTTTGGGTTGAGCTTAATGCCTGCCTCTCGGATTACCGTGAAGACTCTTTTCAACCAAGCCACATGGTCTTCGAATTTTCCATTATCCACAAGCACATCATCTAGGTAGACCTTGACCCTTCCAGCACGTATCTCATTGCGCAGAATAGCTCCCATGGCTCTCTGAAACGTACTAGGAGCGTTGCATAACCCGAAAGGCATCACTTTAAATTGCCATAAGCCTCTTGGAGTACAAAATGCTGTTTTTTCCTTGTCCTGGGGCGACATTGGTACCTGCCAATAGCCACTTTGCAAGTCTAGAGTGGAAAACCACGAACTGCCTTCCAAAGCACCCACCAATTCTGCAATCCTAGGCATCGGATGGGAATCTCTTTTAGTCACTGAATTTAATTTCCGATAATCAATGCAAAACCTCGTGCTTCCGTCTTTCTTCTTTACTAGCACAATAGGGCTTGCCCAAGGACTAATGGAGGGTTCGATTACCCCATTCAATTCCATATCGGTAACCATCTTTTCAACTTCTTCCAATCGATGGGGGGGAACTCGTCTTGGTGACTGTCGAATCGGAGCACTGTCACCCACATCGATTGCATGTGTACAATCCTTTATTATTCCAATATCCGCGCTATTCTTGGCGAAAATGTCTTCAAAGTCTCGCAATAACTCTTCCATGATCTTCCTCTCCTCTTCTGACAGCTGACTAATTGCTCCCTTTCGAAGTGCTTGAAGGTGTGGAGGACACTCTCCATCAGCTGTTTGCTCGTGAACACCCCTATCTACTTCGACCAACTCCTGAAAATCCTGAAGATTCGCCTCAGTAACCTCTGCTACTGCTGCTCCCCACTCTCTCGCTGTATTCACTTGTTGTCCATTAATTATGACCACTTGGTTTGATGGGTCAATCAAACACCGCTGGTTGATCAAAAAATCTAAACCCAAGATGCAATCATCTTGTATGCAAGCTACCAGAACGTTTTGAGACCGCTTATGCCCATCACCAATGTCCAATAACACAGAAGCCTCTCCTTTCACTGGGAGCCGCTCTCCAGAAATTGAACGAATGTATGCTGGTCCTGTGATGTGCATTTCCACTCCACTCTCCTTTAGAATATCCAGGCTCATTATTGTTCGTGTTGCTCCTGTGTCAACAATGAACTGACAGGGTACTCCGTTCACATTACCTTGTAACACAAGAGACGGATTCGGAGTTACGCGGTAAGTTGCAACATCTCCCCTGGCTGTTTGGGACGCAACACTTTTCCTACGAGCCTGAGGTTGCACGGTCTGGCCTAGGCCCTTCAGTCCGACCGTCTGACATTTCCCACATTCCTTCTTAGTCGATCAGGGCAACTATAAGCAATATGTCCTGGTTTATCACACCTCCAACAGATGAGTTCTCGCTTCTGATTCCCCCCGGAATAACTGCGGCTAGCTGCCAGTAACCCAGGAATCTCTTCCTTAACTCCATGGGACTCCTCATAGACCTCCCCCAGTCTAACTCTTGCCTTTTCTGGTCTTGCAACCTGTAATACGGCCTCCATCCTGACTGCATCATTTAGAGCATTTGCCATTGTTTTCGGACTCGCTCCCAGTACCAGCTCACAAAGCCGTGCATCCCTAAGACCTCTAGCGAAATGGAAAATAGCCGTATCTTCTGCAGCGCCACCCCTTGCATCTGGCCAAGCCCGCCTTACAAGATCTTTTATGGCTTGATTGAATGTCCTGACATCTTCATCTGTTCCCTGCACTCTGGTTTGCAACAGCGCGAGGTAACGCGTTGTCTGATGTCTGCTACCGAATCGAATTTCAAGTGCCTCCAGTAAATCATGGTAACTCATATCGGGGCCTAATTCAGTCAACAAGGTTAGTGCTTGACCTTTTAATGAGGCTCCTAGCATCGCTGCTTTCTGGTCGTCATCCCAGCGTTCCTTTTGTGCAATAAGCTCAAATTGTGCACGATAGGGTTCCCACTCTTCTTTTCCATCGTAGATTTGAGGTTTTATTTTCATACTCATCTCTCCTCTACTCTGAAGGTTCTGTGGTGCTGGCATGTTTAGCATAAGTGCCGACAGCTTTTCATTAATGTCAGCCAGCTCGTTTTGTAACACTCCTTGCATCTCTGCTCTACATAAATTTAAAATCTCACTAGGCTGCATGTCTGGCTGGGAACCTCCACCAGCGCCCTGTCCATCATCCTCAAGTCGATCTTCCTCCTCTTCTGGCCGATTCAGACGTGAACGAGATCGTGTAAACATTTCTGACACCAATATTGTGAAATGAAACGCACTGCTATCGGATTCCAAATTCCAAGTGAACTTTTTATTAACGACGTATCAACTATTCAACACGGTGACTGTAGGTATCTAAGTGGCTGTCACCACAATATCTAGGCGGGCGCATTACCGATGAGTCCCGTCAGGTTTTCCGACGTTTCCCACGACTCTCATTGCTACAAAACGGCAGTTTAGGCAATGACTCCCATTATTTTCCTCAAGTCGAAAAGCTTGAATGGAGGTGAGTCATTCTTGAGGAGGCGCCTTCCTTCCTGGCTTGAAGAGGAAGGGCGCTCGCCTTCCTTACTGCCTCATTAATTTTATCCAATTTTACTAATGCCGATGAAACTGTAATTAAATTTTCAAATTCTGATGAGCGGATTGTGATTGTCATACCTTTCTTCAGTATCCTATTTGCGGGGTTTTTTCAAAATTTTGCCTCAAACCTGGTTTATTCAAATGATTGTTACTCAAAATTGATTTTAGATTTTTCAAACATAATTGACCAAAATTGTAATTAATTTCCAGAAAAAGTCAGTGTAAGCAGTTTTTAAATATTTCATTTTGTTTACAAAAGGGAAGCTATTAAGTTTGTCTTCGAAAGTGCTGACATCTATCCAAAACGAATCGTATTAAAATCGGGGACACTTAGCCTTAAATGTCCTTCTACCCTCAAGTATCCTGTATCAGGCAAGCATACCAGAACACTTCTAACCCGACACACTCATTGGCAACTCTAAGCGGTAGTCTACGTGACTCCAATCCACTCACTTTTCTAGAATAACTGTAATGTAACACAACTAAGTCATCACGAGGCGAGAACAGTCGGTTTAAAAAAATGAGTAATCAGCGATTAAACGGGGGTTACAGAATACAAGCCATCAAAATCCGCCGATCAAGTCGGAATTAGCGTTAAGTCGTTCGGGATTGCGTCGGAAGGGGTTTAGGTAGATGAGAGAGGTCGGGACTTGCATGTTGAAACGCTCCCTGCAGATTCGACACTGTAAGGCCAAACCTCGGGTCACTTAATCATTCAGTTAGCCGAGCTCCTGCAATCAATCAATGCTCACTGACAACGAGGGTTGAGCGGGAAATTCAACACGCTCCGACACTACTCGTGCGATATAACGCTGGTGTCTAGAGAGTCACAATTTCGTTGTTATGGAAGTGGAAGACCTTACGAGGATGAACACAGATCCAAAGTAGCTCAAAACGCTGCAAATTATTACACAATGGTTTATTATTTTTCTATATAGATCACTCGTCTGCAAAGCCACCAACCATCCAACATGAAGAAAAACATCGATCGCATTTCGGTCAGCTAAAATTTGAACGGAGATTAGGCCTCTTTTGCGATTCACACTCGTGTTTCTGATTTATCGTAAGTCAACCCTGAAATTCTCGTAGGGAGCGAACGGTCTGTCCCACAGGGCTCCGCATCGTCTCAAAAAATTCTGAAAATTCTGTACTATCTTAAATTGATGAAAAAAACAACACCTTTATATCAAAATTTTTCGAGTTAGGGTGTTTTAAAAATTTCAAAATTCATTTTTCAACCCTTAGAAGTGACCTACATCAACCAAAATCTTCGGGGCACAACTAGACCCCAAATGGAGCCTACATACCAAATTTCATCAAAATCGGTCAATGCTAAGTGGGGAAAGTGCGTACGGCGGACGGACGGCCAAATTTATATTCGATTTTGGTTTATTATTTTCAATAACGAACCTCTGGAATAGACCAAAAAAAAAAAGTTTAACACCCCCTCAGAATCTGTTGGTTTACGTTTCAAGGTAAGTAGAATCCAAAAATCGAATAAAAATTTGGCCGTCCGTCCGCCGTACGCACTTTCCCCACTTAGCATTGATAGATTGTGATAAAATTTGATACGTGGGCTCCATTTGGGGTCTAGTTGTGCCCCGAAGATTTTGGTTGATGTAGGTCACTTCTAAGGGTTCAAAAACGAATTTTGAAATTTTGAAAACGCCCTAACTCAAAAAATTTTGATGTAATGGTATTGTTTTTCCTTCAATTTAAAATAGTATAGAATTTTTTGAGACCACGCTGAGCCCTGCAGGACAAACCGTTCGCTCCCTACGAGAATTTAAGGGTTGGACTTATGATAAATCAGAAAAACCAGTGTGAATCGCAAAATTCTAGATGACCGAAATGAGATCGATGTTTTTTTCAAGTTGGTTGGTGGTAACATTGGCAAAGCCGTGTGCTTTGCTGACGAGCGACATATAAAGAAAAATAATGAACCTTTACCTTTGTGTAATAATTTGTAGCGTTAAAATATTAGTACGCGATTGTACGAAAATAACGAAGAAAATTGGAATCAGAAAGACATTCCCGCAGGTTCGATCAATCACAAGTCTCGTCAAATCACCGACAAACTGCTAACCTGTCGAAAGGGTACAGAATAAATTTCTGAGATACGTGGGTTTTAAACTGGGAATTCCGTCCGACGAATTCAACTTTCCCAACATGTTGGAGACCTGTAAAATGCAAACACTAAATGTATAAAAGAAGGATCCTTGCGGATTTGGTGTAACTTCATAAATTGCTCAATAACAAAATCAATTGCCCGTCTCTTCTCGCCAAGTTCCAGTTTACCAGTCCTCGTCTCACCAGTCGCCATCCCACCTTGTTCCACGTTCCGTTTTCAGCATTAAATTATTTACTAAATTCCCCCTTAAACCGTATCCGCCGTTCAGCAAATCTTCTTCTTCATCTTCATCCCGATTTTTAATTTTTCCATAGTACTCAGTCACAACTTAAACCACTCATATTATCATCACCTGATTTATTTTAAATTTCATTCATTTGTCAGTAGTATGTATTTCTTTATTCATTCATTTCCCTCGAACAGCTTTGTATCTATGTTTTTGTATCTCGTTTTTTATCATGTAAATTGGGCTTACCGTATTATTATAAACTAGCTGAAAAGCCTACTAAAAGCAGGCAAAAACGATTCCTCCGACTCTCTCCGCCACCCACTCCCTCCAACTCATCCCGCCCCCAACTCCTCCTCCTCCTCCACCCCCGCCACCCACTCCCTCTGACTCCTCCCGCCCCCAACTCCTCCACCCCCGCCACCCAATCCCTTTGACTCCTCACGCCCCCAACTCCTCCGATTCCTCCACCCCCGCCATCCAATCCCTCTGTCTCCTCCCGCCCCCCCCACTCCTCCCACCCACCACTCATCCCGCCACCAACTCCTCCCGTCTCAGATTCCGCCGACTCTCCCCACTCCTGCGACCCCTCCAACCCCTCCCGATCGGCGGCAGGCATAAGTACATACGTACGTAGGGTTAGCGTTTTATGTATATAGATAAACCTAGGGGTCGGCCTTGGTTAGAGTAAAGGAAAATTAGCGGGCCGCTATTCTTCAACTATAGTTAGAAAAACCGGCCCCAAATAAATTACAATCATTGGATTGCATGCATTACTTAACAATATGTTTGATCGAACTTAAACCTGAAATCCCCCCACCTCACATTACTTATAATTTGGAGTCAATTTTCCTTGAAAATTCGCTGAAAGCTATTATGTTGATTAATTGTGGTGTTGACTGCGAGGGTGACCTTGGGATGAAACTTCCTCCTCCCGAAGTTCTCAAGAGATGTGCCGTCACGGAACGCCCGTCGCGAATGATATGCGAGGCCTCCCTCCTCCTCCTCCGCCTCCTCCTCGCCGTTTAAAACGTGCGAGTTCCGGACGGCACCGCGGTAGCAGTTAACGCGTTGACGGACTCTCATAACCGTAGATCAACTCAAGACCCCCTCCAGGTCAGTAAATTACGAGGGAGGGGCGGGTATAACGGTAGGAGGGAGGACGGCCTACCCCTAGCCGCGGGCAGCGCATCCACCTTGCAAATAGCTCGTTACCCTTCACCCCCAACAGTCCTCCCCGCCATTAGCATAATGGAGTTCTGGCATAATCCCCACATACCACACACTTTTTTTCCCTCTCCCTCACTTTCTTCTTTTTTTCGCCGTTTTGAATCTCCATACATCTCGATTTTTTTTTCTTTTTGGTTTTTTTAGAACAGTTTCCCGCCTTCACCAGGCAGGTGGAGCCCTTCAGAGCCTCCGCAGAGCTTTGTGTCTTCCAGGTTGACGGGGAAACTCAATTTAATTAAATTTTGCTTCTGAGTCTACCGAGATGGAGGAAGCTATCTGAGCGGAAGTTATCGAAGGCTGAAAACACAATTTCTCCAAAATCAAAATGTCTACTACGTTCTAGGCCTTCCTGCACAATTTTAGTACCACATCTGTCTGTCCTTTTTAGGACGTCCCTCAGTACGACTTGGGCGTCCTAATACGATTGATCTGGAGTGGAGGAGGACAACACTCAACAGAACAAATTTTTAATTTTTGTAAAATTAACATTTAATGTTAAATCTAGCATTTTATTTTTCCTCTAGCTAATACAATGTAATACGCATTGGGTTTATTACTTTAAATTATAAGCCTTTGGAATCGAGCAAAAAAAAAATGTTAACCACCCCTCAAAATTTGATATTTTACGTTTCAAGGTACGTAGAATCCGAAAATCCAATAAATAATTTGCCGTCCGCCGTACGCGGAACTTTTCTTAGCAACACTGGACCGATTTGGTTCAAATTTGGTATATGGGCTCCATTTGGGGTCTAGTTGTGCCGCGAAGCTTTTGGTTGTTGTCAGTCACTTCTAAGGGGTGGAAATTAAGGGTGAAATTTTCAGGAGTGCCCTAGCTCGAAAACTCTCGCAATAAAGGTATCGTTTTTTTCGCCAATTTTAAATAGTATTGACTTTTTAAAATTTTGTGAGACCACCCGGAGTTCTGCAGGACAACCCGTTCGGTCCCTACGAGTACTTGAAGGTTTTTCTTCGATAAAACAGAATCAAGAGTGTGAATCGCAGAAGAGGTCTAATCTCCGTTCAAATTTTATCTGACTAAAATGCGATCGCTGTTCATTTCTTCGATTTGTATACAGTTTTGCCTTCTGCGTAACCAGTAATCAAATTTCCATATGAAGCTTCCTATTTTTCGAATCGAGTGTGAAGCGTTTAGTTCTTTCTAATAAACTTGATTGTGAAGGTGTTAAGGCAGTATGGTGTGGAAGGTAGTACCTACCAATAGTTGGTAGGTAAAAAAAATGTTGGTAGGTAAAAAATTCTGCAAATCATTGCTTCAATTTAAGATTCAATAGAATATTTAGAATTTTTTGAGACCACCAGCGAAGCATGTGACAGGTGATTCCCGATGTACAGTATACATCAAGGCGAAAGAGGCGGCAATTCAAATAACCGATTATGGCCAGTAGAGCACCGGAACACCAATGTACCCACTGCGGAATAAGCTGTCGTTCACGTATAGGGCTGTCAAAACATACTAGATCAGCTCATCCTGAGGAGTATGCTCTTGACGAAATTGGCCCAAAACGATGCAAATACTGGTCACAAGAAGAAATGACCATCATGGCAACTGTTGAACTTGAATTAGAAGGTACCATACCGGGTGCCCAAATGAATAGAGCTCTTACCTCCAAAATGGTTGGTAGAACACTTAAATCTGTAGAAGGGGTACGAGCAAGGCCTCACTATCAGAATGTATTGCAACAGGTACGCCTAGATGCTACACAAACACCCCGAAGAACAACAGAAGAACTAGACGAAAGCTACGAGATCTCTCACCAACAGCTTGATGAAGCTATTCTTGCAGGGATTCCCATAGCCCAGCGTGCATCAGAACAGGATGAAGGCCACCAATTGTTAATAAATGCTGCAAGAGCAGTGGTCCAGGATCTTGACCCCCAAAATGACCTTCTTCTGTGGATATCCCATATCATTGGTATAACCCCACGACCACCCAGGGACCATATAATCAACAATGATACCACACAAGAAACGAGGAGAGATAAATTCTCAAGGTTTAGGAGGTTATGGGATTCTGATAAAGCTGCAATAGCGGAGGACATCCTTGGTAATGGAAGAGCCCAAATGCGTCACACAGGCCAGCAATTGAGGCAATACTGGGCAAGACAGTGGTCAGCTCCATCAAGTGAATTGATAGCCGAAGAAGTCCGTCATCCCCTTGATCAACCAATGGACCATATATGGATGCCAATAACGGAGGATGAAATCCGGGTATCGGAACCAACCAAGACTGCCTGTGGTCCTGATGGACTACTGGCAGAGGTTTGGAGGATGGTTCCCCACAGCCTTAGGAAGTTGTTTTTCAACACGATTATGCGCCTATGGGGGTCTATGCCGTCTACCCTCTTACAAGCTCGAACTACTATGATTCCAAAGAAAAACATGCCAGAAACAGAGGCAGACTACCGCCCAATCACAGTCCCATCAGTAGTATTTCAACTGTCTAGTTCGACATTTTGAGTCGATTCAACGAAAAAATGAGCTTTCGAAGTGGACCTGCCTCTCGAGAGAACCAACTCAAAACCTTGATTTCAACTGTCTAGCTCAACATTTTGAGTTAAGTGGAGAACTGTCCTCTAGATTTCTCCTGTAAAATTTGAGTCTGCTATTTCAAATTGGACCTTCGACACTGCAAGACTCAACTCCCACTCGAATGTGGATCACTCCCGTGTGAGTTGAGGGAGAGTTTTTGGATTAAACTGCATTAAAGTAGAATGGAAAAGAGCTGTAGTTTAGCTCGATTCTGAGGCCATTATCACCTAAGCGAAGAAAACGCACGAAGAAGTTTCAGAATCTACCGCCTCGGATGTAGGAAATATCGACGGTAAAAATATCGAAAGTACAACGATGCCTTCCTCGGAGGCCGTCCAATATCGCTCGGATTGGAGAGGATGAAAGTTGGAGCTCTTCGAGTTTCCCCGCTCACACCTTTCACGACAGCTTTGCAAGCTAATGTTTTTTTAAAATCTATATGGAAACTACGGGGCGTAGGCTCGTAGTCGTATTAAGCTGTTAATCCTTTGGAGCGGGACCTACATGAACTGCCTGGCTGCGCCTTGAGATTAATAAACAATGAGTTGAATGGAACAGGGGAGCTCTGACGCTAATGATCGACACGGAACGCAACTTTTTACTCCAATGGTGAGATAAGATAGACAGAACAAAAACTCCAGGTATTAAACATCGAGGCTTTTAAAAGCACTTTAAACTCGTTGTAAGGGCTGCTCCTTCATTCAGAAAATGCGCAACGTGGTCATATTCAAGTTCCTTGTAATGAAACATGCAGATTTGAAATTTATAATAATAATACACACAGAATTCACGGTTCGTTCTTTGTTTGGTGAGACATCCTCTATAAGGTGTAAGCTTAACTGGTCGGCCATATGGTATCAGTCGATTCTACAACTAATTTTCAACAAAAATGGCCCCAAGAAAAATTTTTTAAACCCTCTGTTTTTGAGTAATTTTAACTTTAAACTTTTTTTTCGTGATTTTAACCTTATGGGATTAAATTGGACATAACACCTTCGATTTGCTGTGTAAATTACAATCTGAGGACACCGTTGGAAAGAGCATTAAATTTCCTATCGGATGGACGCCTTAACTTTTTGTGAGTCAAGGTTTGAGACATGAAAACGTCCTCTAAACAGAGAATTTTACGTAATTTTAGAAACCTCGCATTTTTTCAATCGCAAATTGAACTACGAGAACCAATATTTGTTGAAAATGCAAGAACAGTAAAAACTACGCCAGAATCTCAGCTTTCTATTGGTATAATCAACAAATATTTTACAACCAAATTTAGGGGAGAAATTTGTGTTTGAACGCGGAAAAACGTGTTTTTTTCAACGAAATCATCGCTCCGGCCCTCCTGTTTCCGGAGGCCTCGCGGTCTACTGGTGCGCCGATACACCCACTTCCAAAGTCCGACCTCTCAGATCGTCTAGGCGGAGCTCTGATTTCTTTAAAAAAGGCACGTTTTTCAAACAAAAATTTCTCCCCTAAATTTGGTTGTAAAATATTTTTGGAATCATTGGAAAGCTGAGATTCTGGCGTAGTTTTTACTGTTCTTGCATCTTGAAAAAACAATGACAGTGTATAATAGTACGAGCTGGGGTTATGATATGTATACTCGTATCTGTGTCACCTACAGTTGCCACTATTATATGAGATATGGAAAATTTTGAGCATTTCCTAGCGCTTGTAGATCAAGTGATCCATCGCCATTGCAGCACGTCGGAGATCTCCCGCGATATTTCACGGGATCGGAACGCGAAAAATTTCGTGAAAATTCCGATCACGATCCGAACATCAAAGTCACACGAGATGTTTACTGTGGCTGGAAAAGCGCCGATGGAGCTGTATCGAGTATCCCCTTCTGGCTCTGGGATAAATAGCCGGTTTGAAGCGTGAGGGGAATGCAGTGGTAGAACACATCCGTCCGAACCCGCCAATAATGTTCGCTCCGCTGAGTAGGGAAAGAAGAAAAAAAAAGAAGTTTTCCTGGTTACACTAAGATGTGGATAATTATTACCTTAAAAGAAAAAGTTAAGTCATCAGAACGAATTTTTGAACAACTCAAAGGAACTTTCTTTTGATTTTGAACAGTACAACGAATATCCTGAGCAAACCAAAAATTATGGAGGATCCTTCATAATTGAGAGTTAGAAACAACTAATTAACAGGAATTTGAGAGATAGAAACAACTAATTTATAGGAGATTGAAAGATAGAAAGAACTAATTTATAGGAGATTGAGAGACAGAAACAAGTGATTTATAGGAGATTGAGAGATAGAAACAACTAATTTATAGGAGATTGAGAGAGAGAGAAAAAACTAATTTATAGGAAATTGAGAGAGAGAGAAAAAACTAATTTATAGGAGATTGAGAGAGAGAAACAACTAATTTATAGGAGATTGAGAGAGAGAGAAAAAAACTAATTTATAGGAGATTGAGAGAGAGAAACAGCTAATTTATAGGAGATTGAGAGATAGAAACAAGTGATTTATAGGAGATTGAGAGATAGAAACAACTAATTTATAGGAGATTGAGAGAGAGAAACAGCTAATTTATAGGAGATTGAGAGAGAGAAACAACTAATTTAATGGAATTTGAGAGATAGAAACAACTCATTTATACGATATTGAGAAGTAGAATCAACTCATTTATAGGAGATTGAGAGTGAGAAACAACTAATTTGATGAAATTTGAGAGATAGAAACAACTAATTTCCAAAGTGAGTCTGTCTGAGTCCGCACAGATCCTTCTATGAAGTGAACCTTCTCCACCTTATTCTTTGGTTCTGTACTTTACAATAAATAACGGACCCCAACATCCTAACAAGGAGTTTTCCAAGTATCTTTCTTCTACTCCAACAAAATTGGATTTATAGATAGATTCTGCTGATGTAGATAGCGCTATTGTGGCCCTTGGAAACATCATTCTTGAGCTGACAGACAGATATTCTATAAATTTGTCAAAATACATCTAAATTGAATAAAAAATCCATTTTTTTAACTAGTGGGAAATTAAGGGTTATCAAGGTTCTTTACTATTTTTTGGGCTTCAGGGCATAAGGTATTTGCTGGAATGCTTGGAATGACAAGAATGGAAAGAAAAGTTGAAACATTCCGAATACATTGCAAGGCTCAGTGAATTGAGCGAGTGATGTCGTAAGCATGTGATGGGTGACGTTACTGGGTACTATAAGAAAGTCGGACAACAGCGTACTTTTCGAAGTGAATGACTAAGGATGTCAAGAGAAAACGGGACGAGAGGAGTTATTCATTGCTGAAAGAAAACAAAGGAAAATGTGCGACGAGCGAAGGCAGACAGAGAGAGGAAAAATTTCCTCTGCCAATACAGAGCTGGTCTATTTACACCTCCTTTGATCTGAAGGTGTCTTTACGGATGGTCGCATCAGAGAAACCGCCTGCCTCTGCGCCACAAGGAGAAACAATGTCTCATTTTTCTGAGGAGGAAGATGAAAGGAAACGGTGTGGAGACAATGTGAGCTTTCTGACCTACAACAAACATACATTTGCCAGTACGAGAGGAGGGATAAATGTGACTGGGGAGACAACTCAGCGAAAGAGGTGGCATTTTCATCGGATGGCAGACGAAGACGATCTTCTTCTTTAGGTGCCCTGTCCGTGACGAACGTTGGCGATCATCAACGCAATCTTTATTTTACTGTGTCAATTGATCGGGATTGTGGTCAAATGGAAATATACACCTTCTTCGCCGAGCTTTCGGTAAATTTATTACCTTCTTCAGGGCTCGAAGGATGTTTATTTATTTAATAATCTTTATTTTATCTGCGGCTTTTCTAAATAAAGATGTGGTGGTCTCCCCAAACCACTGGCGAAAGTTATTCAGCCATGAAACCCTCCTGCGACCAGGCTCGCGTCTCCCATTTATGCGTCCCTGCAATATATTCTGCAGCAAGAGGTATTTCTCATTTCTAATTAGATGGCCAAAATACTGGAGTTTTCGTCGCTTTACGCAGTTCATAACCTCACACTCTTTATTCATTCTCTGGAGGATTGCTGCATTGGTCACACGATCAACACATGGAACCTTCAAAATCCTTCTATAGGCCAACATTTCAAAGGCCTCAATTTTGCGGCTAAGAACACCCGTAAGCGTCCATGTTTCAGAGATTTTTGTACTCAGGCTCAGATTGAGTTGCAGTTTATTGCAATTGGAGCTAGTTGGGCCAATTGGCAAGTTGAGAGACAAATGCGTGTTTCAAAGAATTGGTTAACGAGTGTTGAGTCCAAAGAGCATTGAGTGTTGTGTGTTAGTAGCAAGTGTGTGTTAGTAGCAAGCAGTAGTTGATTTAGTGCTTCTGAAAAACGAAGAGCACAATCAATCAAAATTTGACCCAAAGTTAAAGGAGCCATTCAAAATTACGAAAATTCTACCAAATGGCCGATATGAAATAGTATCAATTGATAGTCATTCCTGCATGATCATATTCATCGAGCACTTGATCCAGCAGTAGATGGCCAGTCAATAGTTCTCGGTGCAGATGAGCCAGATGCTTCTGATTCATTTTGGTTACAGCATAGTTCATGCAGTTGTGTATCAGATTGGACAGTTGTTTCCTTACGTTTTATGTCTTGTCAAGAGAAGCCACAGTAATAGTTGTTTACATTTTGGAGTTGCACAGGCGAGGAGTGGTGGCCTAGAGCAAGATGAGTCGCGCTGGCATGTTCAACATGGTCTTGAGTGCATGCTCAGTGTGAGGTTTACCTCGTGTGAGGGTGTTTATCTCAAGCCGAGCGGTTAGATACTCTGAATAAGACAGGTTGCCTGCTACAGTTTGTGTCACTTTTGCTCATGATTGGCAATTTATCCTCCGTGGTGTTTCATGCATTTAGTACAGTTTGTACAGTGATCCAGGCGGATTAGCCTAGTGGCCTTGACAATTCATAGTTTTGGATTGGTTGTTTCTATACCTCTCCCTTGGTTGAGCGTGTTGTTGCGTTGTGTGTTGGTTTCATTGATAACCACACCTGTTTGGTTTGGTTTGGCTTTAATTGTGATAGATTGACAGTATTAGGATACAGGTTGAAGGATATCAAGCAGTTCACTCAGTATGGAATCTCGAGCATTTTGCTCAGTATAGGGTGTCGAGCAGTTTGCTCAGTATGGATCTGGAGCAGTTCGCTCAGCATGGATCTGGAGCAGTTTGCTCAATATGTAGTCTTGAGCAGTTTGCTCAGTACAGAGTGTCGAGCAGTTTGCTCAGTATGGATCTGGAGCAGTTCGCTCAGCATGGATCTGGAGCAGTTTCCTCAATATGTAGTCTTGAGCAGTTTGCTCAGTACAGGGTGTCGAGCAGTTTGCTCAGTATGGATCTGGAGCAGTTCGCTCAGCATGGATCTGGAGCAGTTTGCTCAATATGTAGTCTTGAGCAGTTTGCTCAGTACAGGGTGTCCAGCAGTTTGCTCAGTATGGATCTGGAGCAGTTCGCTCAGCATGGATCTGGAGCAGTTTGCTCAATATGTAGTCTTGAGCAGTTTGCTCAGTATGGATCTGGAGCAGTTCGCTCAGCATGGATCTGGAGCAGTTTGCTCAATATGTAGTCTTGAGCAGTTTGCTCAGTACAGGGTGTCGAGCAGTTTGCTCAGTATGGATCTGGAGCAGTTCGCTCAGCATGGATCTGGAGCAGTTTGCTCAATATGTAGTCTTGAGCAGTTTGCTCAGTACAGGGTGTCCAGCAGTTTGCTCAGTATGGATCTGGAGCAGTTCGCTCAGCATGGATCTGGAGCAGTTTGCTCAATATGTAGTCTTGAGCAGTTTGCTCAATATGTAGTCTTGAGCAGTTTGCTCAGTATGGATCTGGAGCAGTTCGCTCAGCATGGATCTGGAGCAGTTTGCTCAATATGTAGTCTTGAGCAGTTTGCTCAGTACAGGGTGTCGAGCAGTTTGCTCAGTATGGATCTGGAGCAGTTCGCTCAGCATGGATCTGGAGCAGTTTGCTCAATATGTAGTCTTGAGCAGTTTGCTCAGTACAGGGTGTCCAGCAGTTCGCTCAGTATGTGGTGTCTAGCAGTTTGAGTCACTTTTGCTCATGATTTGCAACTTATCCTCCTAGGTGTTTCACGCATTTACAGCAAGACAGAGAACACATAGCAGCGGAGAATGCGGACTCTCAAATCAAGTCGTAGTTGTCCACTAGCCAACACCCTACTCATGCTCCTAAACACAGACCTCGCCTGCTCTATTCGGCTTCGAATTTCAGTAACATTATTACCCTCTTCAGAAACAATTGTGCCTAGGTATTTGAAGGTTGAGACTCGGGTTACATGCTTGTTATCAACAATCAAGTGCTGTCCTGACACGTTCCTTTTACATATAATCATTCACTTTGTTTTTGTCAGGTTTAAAGCAAGACCCACGTCGATGCTTCTTTTATTGACGGCGTTGACTAGAGCTTGCAGGTCTTCGATATTCGATGCAATGAGCACGGTGTCATCCGCATATCTGAGGTTGTTAACCCGGACGCCATTGACCAATACACCAACATCCACATCATGCAATGCCTCTCTGAAAATATTTTCAGCATACAGGTTAAACAAAAGAGGCGATAAAATACAACCCTGCCGAACACCCCTAAGAATCTTGATGCTTCGAGTGCTTCTGCCACCCAAACGATCATTGGCCAATGTTGCTGGAAACACAGATTTGCTATCAGCTGCAGATCTTTGCCGTCTACTCCAAGGTCTGCCGGAATCCTCGTCATTTTTCCATGTTGCACCCGATCAAACGCCTTCTCATAATCCAGAAAGCAAGCATCGAAGTCGACTGACATGGCTCGGCACCTCTGGGATGAAACATTGAAACTAAAGAAGACGATCACTTAGGTCTAAAAGAATTTGGATACTTATTAGCGTTCTGATCAACGCAATCATCCTCGAACTGTCCACGTCATTCTTTGTAAGGAAGCTTTACTGCCCACCCAACATGGCAGCTGTCTTATCACCAGCACACTTAGTCCATCTCATTATTGATTCATAGGCTCATAACTACGTGAGCAGGCGTGTTCGATGAGCCCGCCGTGCCTGCGGTCAGAGCCTCACTTGTAGCATATGGGGCGGAGGCCTAAACCCGTCGACCGCCGCGCCAGGTGGTCACATTAGAAACTCATTTGTCAGCGGACCAACTCCGTTATCGGTCTCCTCGGATATCCTGGATAAAGCTCGCTGATATTTGTCCCAACTCCAGGTGCTGTTGTCCCGGACGAAGGTTAATGTTCGTAACCCACCACTAGGTGATGTTGCACCAGTTTTAGCGAATTTTCGAAAAAAAAAATGAAATTATTGCAGCATGAACTTTGTTTTCACTGAAATTCGTTTTGGAACATTCTGAAACAATTTCGTAGTTTTTCCAAAGACCATACAATTTCAAATAATTCGTAATATAAGTTTCAGTTTTTGCCAATCAATTTCCAAAAGTAATTTTAGACAGCCCTAAGAGATCTAAGGATAAAGCTAGCTGATATTTGTCCCAACTCCAGGTGCTGTTGTCCCGGACAGAAGTTGATGTTCGTAACCCACCACTAGGTGGCGTTGCACAATTCGTAAGTTTTAGCGAATTTTCGAGGAAAAAAATGAAATCATTGCAGCATGAACTTTTTTTTCTTCACTGAAATCCGTTTTGGAACATTCTGAAACAATTTCGAACTTTTTCCAAATGTCATACAATTTCAAATAATTCATCTAAGTTCCAGTTTTTGCCAAACAATTTTCAAAAGTAATTTTAGACAACCCTAAGAGATCCAATTTTTATTCGTACAATTAAAATAGACCCAAAAACGGCCAAAAACATCTTTTTAGGGTTTTTCAATGGATCATACCTTGATAATCTTTGTAATATTACAGTGTATTAGGATGTAGCACCAAATTTCTATGAGTACAGTTTTAGAAATTGTAAATTGTAAATATTCATCCAAATGAACAACGTGCATGTGGGCGCGGGAAACTGGATTGCAGCACCTACTTACCTGTTCACGCACTTGCTATGGAGTTTTGTATAGCATCCACGAACAACATACAAGGACAGTTAGCAGGAGAGTTCAAGAGAGAAGTTATTATTATGAACGGAAGTTCGGATGGTTGTTGATACCGAAGTATTGGATTGCTAATTATTAAACTAATCTACTCGTTGAAGTCAGTATTGTGTTTGATTATGGAAGACCTTACATGCATAAATATATAATGAAAACTGCGATTTATTTTAACTATAATCAAGAAAAATAAATTGTTGAATAATTATAAATAATAAGGATTTGTAACAATGATCGAATTGGTTGTGTACTGCGTTTTGGTTTATTATTTTCAATAATAAGCCTTTGGAATCGAGCAAGAAAAAAAAAATTTTAACCCCCCCTCAAAATTTGATGTTTTACGTTTCAAGGTACGTAGAATACGAAAATCGAATAAAAAAATTTCCGTCCGTCCGCCGTACGCCGTACGCCGTACGCCGTACGCCGTACGCGGCACTTTTCTTAGTTACCATGGACCGATTTCGATGAAATTTGGTATATGGGCTCCATTTGGGGTCTAGTTGTGCGCCGAAGCTTTTGGTTGATGTAGGTCACTTCTAAGGGGTGAAAATTAAGGGTTGAAATTTTCAAGAGTGCCCTAGCTCGAAAACTCTCGAAATAAAGGTATCGTTTTTTCACTAATTTTAAATAGTACTGAATTTTTAAAAATTTTTGAGACCACCCGGAGCTCTGTAGGGCAAACCGTTCGGTCCCTACGAGTACTTGAAGCTTTTCCTTCGATAAAACAGAATCATGAGTGTGAATCGCAAAAGAGGTCTAATCTCCGTTGAAATTTTTTCTGATTAAAATGCGATCGCTGTTCATTTCTTCGATTTGTATACAGTTTTGCCTTCTGCGTAACCAACCAGTAATCAAATTTCCATAATCAAAAGTCAATGGAGAATACTGAAGGCGCCTGAGTGGTCACTGATCAGCTGAGTGAGCTCCAAGGCCATTTCCTCTCCTGTTCAACGCAGGAACCTGAAATTTGAGAGGGCGGGTCAATTGAGAATGCTGAAGGAGCCTGAGTGGTCACTGATCAGCTGAGTGAGCTCCAAGGCCATTTCCTCTCCTGTTGAACGCAGGAACCTGAAATTTGAGAGGGCGGGTCAGTAGAGGAAGAATGTATGTTCTACCCCATAACTATTAATACTACGACCTTTGACCTTTACCCCTACCCCCCCTCCCACCCCCTGACCCCACCCCACCCCCCCCTCCCGCCCCCTGACCCCTCCCGCCACCGCCCCCTCCCACCCCCCCGTACTCCTCCCGACCCGTACTCCTCCCGCCCCCTACTCCCGCCCCCGTACTCCTCCCGCCCCGTACTCCTCCCGACCCGTACTCCTCCCGACCCGTACTCCTCCCGCCCCCTTATTCCTCCCCTCCCCCGTACTCCTCCCGCCCCTTACTCCTTCCGCCCCCTTCTCCTGCCCCCATACTCCTGCCGCCCCTGTACTCCTACCGCCTCTAACCTCTACCCCCCTTACGCCTTTCGCCTCTTACTCCTCACTCCCCCCCTCCCCCCCCGACTCGTTCCTATCACTCCCCATACTCCCCCACACGTACACCATATATCCCCCCATACTCCCACGTACTCCCCCAAACTTACCCCCATATATCCCCCCATACTCCCACGTACTCCCCCAAATTTACCCCCACATATTCCCCCATACTCCCACGTACTCCCCCAAATTTACCCCCACATATTCCCCCATACTCGCCCAAACTTACCCCACATACTCCCCCATACTTACCCCTACCCACTACCCCACATACTCCCTCATACACTCACCCATACTTCCTAACACACTCACCCATACTCCCTCACACCTACCGCACATATTCCCCCATACATACCCCCACACACTCCCCCATATACCCCACAAACTCCCCCTCACTCTCACCCCTCATTCTCACCCTAACTACCAATGTCATCAGGTAAAAACTACAATTTAAGCTAGCTTGAGAATGGAGCTTCATGATAGGTTAACTATATGGCAGCATGGTCGAACTATCCTACCTTGAAATCATGTTTCAATCTCTATTTTAAGTTTCAAAGTAAGGTCAGTACAACTAAGAGAAATATCTATTGTCCTGAAAAGGACAGTTCAAAGGATCTAAGGTAAGTACAACTAATTTCTTTACCATTAAGATTCAATTAGTAACATTGTTCGACCCTCTTGGTCGTTGGAATTTCCAACTAAGCTCTTCTTTTATGTAAATTTAACATGTTGGTCTTCAAAAGGACCGATGAAAAAACTTATTCTTTACGAAATCACACACTTTTTTTAATAATTATTTTTATTCAGTCTTTCCTTCTCTTGTATAAATTGAACTTGTTGGTCCTACAAAGGACCGATGAAAAATTTTAATTCAAGAATAAACGATACAATGAAATAGAATAGAAAAATTAGTGTTCGTGGTCAGTTAAACATTGGGAACACCACGAAAGAAACCCTGAATCTAATTTAATTCAAGAATAAACGATACAATGAAATAGAATAGAAAAATTAGTGTTCGTGGTCAGTTAAACATTGGGAACACCACGAAAGAAACCCTGAATCTAAGCTGTTGTTCAATAGCGGCTGGTCGTCTTCTGGTACTGGTGAGTATCTATCAACGGACGGAGATGGAGGTAGTAGATGCAGAAGAAGGTATGAGGGAGAAAGGTATGGGTATTCGACGACAGAGTAGTCTTCAAACGAGGGAGTAGGAGATGGGCGGTAAGTTTTCATCTTCTTCCTGGGCGGCGATTCTCTGGAAGATGGCATCACAGCATACGTCTGGAAAATAACCATAAAAATTATGTAAGTAAGCAGTAAAAATTAAAATTGGTACTTGAAAGTATCTATGAAACTGAATCTACCTTATTCATGGGGTCAGAATACTCCTCTTCATCAGTGGATGGCGTTGAGAATTCGTTATTTGTAACCCACATTGATGGAGAAGCAGGACTGGGCGATCTTTCCCGTGGAGAGGCCCGAGTGCAGGATAATTCGTGGAGCTGGCATGCTCTTACTGTGACAAAGTTGGCACCACAAATTGAACACTGCTTACTGGAAGAAGCCATCTGAAAAGTTCCGATGAAACATTTATAGTTACGATAGTTGAATATGGATGAAACTCATAATTTGAATGCGTTAAATGATAACTTACCTTTCACACAAATTGCAAGTCGTGCTGTCTGTTGACAAGGCCTCTGTAGATGAGGCTGACTGATCTGATGACCTTGTTGTTGTACTTCTGAATTTCGTCCTCGGTGAGTACGTCGTTGAACCGTTTTGGTAGGAAGACTCTAATGGAAGCTTCTTGAAGACAGCCAAACGGGATCAATGAAGCCACGATAGTGTCACCAAACCGACTTTGCAATCTTTGAAATGAGACCACTTCGTAGGGAACTCCAATGCGAAGGTCTGACAGACGGCAGATTCCGTTGTTCTGGTTGTTGGCTGCGTTGAGTTGAGATGAGAGAGAGTTGATCATCTTGAAGAGCAGGAGCAGAATGAAGAGCCGCCTCCAAGAGCAGCCCCTTATATACCCAAGATCAACCACCCCCTTTCCCCCTCCCACCTCCCACCACCCCCAAGGTGAAATTAATTTGTGCATTACTACTCTATGAATAAGTATTCTTTCTCATTAGGTAGGTAATTGTTAAGGTTATCCTTCTTAATAGAATTCTATAACTTCTCAATGAAATTGTGTTCCTTCTGAATGCACCTTCAGTCAACAACCCCAACAATTCAAACTTTATTCATGTATTACTTCTCCGTGAATAAGTATTCCTTCTCAATAGGTAGGCAATTTTTGAGCTTATCCTTCTTAACAAAATTCAATAACTTCTCAATGAAATTGTATTCCTTCTGAATGCACCTTCAGTCAACAACCCCAACCCAATTCAAACTTTATTCATGTATTACTTCTCTGTGAATAAGTATTCCTTCTCAATAGGTAGGTAATTTTCAAGCTTATCCTTCTTAACAGAATTCTATAACTTCTCAACGAAATTGTATTCCTTCTCAATGCCTGGAGTCAAACTCCACTCCAATTCAAACTTTTTTCTTGTATTGCTTCTCTGTGAATTAAGTATTCCTTCTCAGTTGGTTGGTACTTTTTAAGGATATCCTTCTTAACAGAATTCTATACCTTCTCAATGAAATTGTATTCCTTCTCAATGCCTATAGTCAACCCTCCCCCTCCCCCCCCATAAAGCTTTATTCACGTATTACTTCTCTGTGAATAAGTATTCCTTCTCAGTAGGCATTTTTTTAGGGTTATTCTTCTCAACCGAATTCTATAACTTCTCAAAGGAACTACCCCCCTCCATTCCCACCCTATATAAGGAGCTGCTCCTCCTCTCCTCCTCCCACTCTTGCTCGTGCTTTTGTAGTGTTCACTAGTTTTCCAGTGCTCTTCTTCAAGCTCCAGCTCTCCTCTTCAGCTCCAGACTGGCTCTTCAGCTATCTTCTCCTGCTTCTCTGGGATAAGTGAGTAACCTCATTAGTTTACCTCCTGGTTTGCAATTAGGTCTACCTCTCCCCAAAACCCACTCTTTTTTTCGTTCAAATTTGACCTTGTTAAGTTCTTTCTTTTTTTCTCAATCACTTGATTGGTTTTTTTTTCTTCAATTTTTCAATTTTGTATATAATTTCGTAATTATTTTTGTTGTCTTGGTTTTTCTAAAACAATTTTCGTTTAGTACTTTTCTAAATTTTTTTCTTTTCAATCCGTTGGTTGAAAATTTTGTTATTACTCTTCCTTTTTTCTCTCAATCACTTGATTGTGTTTTTTGTAAATAATTTCATAAGGAATTTCAAATTGATTAGTTTTTTTCCTCAATCACTTGATTGATTTTGTGTTTTCTTTATTTGTTCAAGTTTGACCTTGATAAGTTCTTTTTTTTGTCTCAATCACTCGATTGTAATTTTTTTCTATTTTGTAAATAATTCCGTAATTATTTTGTTGTTTTGGTTTCTCTGAAACAATTTTTGTTTAGTACTTTTCTGAAGTTTTTTTTTCTTTTCAATCCGTTGATTGAAAATTTCGTTATTATTATTTCTTTTTCCTCAATCACTTGATTGGGTCTTTTCTCTGTTTCATTTTTTAAAAAAATTTGTGTCTTGGTTATTAGTTTTTCTAAAACAATTTTCGTTTAGTAATTTTCTGATTTTTTTTCTTTTCAGTCCGTTGATTGAAAATTTGGTTATTATTCACTTATCCTTGTTTTGGATTTACTTCTTTATATTCTTTTATTTTGCTTGAGGTTTGTGGATTAATTTTCCCAGTTTTTTTTTTCATTTAATAATTTACTCGTTTCTCAATTTGAGTTAAATTGATTACAAATTTCCATAAAAATATTTTAGTTCAAATACTTTAAAGCTAGAGATGGCTAGTACATCAAAGTTGTGTACCTTTTGTGGGAGGGCATTTGACAGTTTGACCACGCTGATAGCCCATGAAACCCAATGTGGAGAAAGTAGATTCCCCACCACCAATACTACTCCACCCACTATCTTGAAGAGACCAGCATCTCACATTGATGATAGATTGTCAATGTTCACTAATTTGTGTGGATTCTGTGGGATTTATTTTCCTTCAATGGAGGAGAGGCTGAGGCATGAACAAACTCATGCTGGTTCATCTTCTCCCTCTCCTTCCAAAAAGAGGAACATATCTCCCACAGATGACTTATTCTCCTCTTACTTTGCCAATGTTTGTGGATATTGTGGATTGGATTTTGCCACTAGAGATGAAAGGGAAGAACATGAAGTAGTGAGACACAATCGAGATTTTTGTACTAAATGTGGCCAGTATTTCCCCAATAATTTAGAAAGGATCAATCATGAAATAGACTGTTCTGTTAACTTAGTGTGTGAAAAATGTGGGGCTAACTTCTCGAACGCTTATTTGTTTGAAGCACATAACATCAACTGTGGTCAAGAGGTGGATAATGCTAGACAAGGTGGTGACCCAAATGTTAGAGAAATATTGGCTAATGCTCCTGATGATGAACAGATCATTCCCTACATCTCTGCTTTCACAAATAGAATTGCTTCGTTTTTTATACAATCAAATTTTGCATTAGATCTGCCTTCATTCCTTTCCGACATAAGACCAAAATTGATTAAAATCCTCAAAAACTCTCTTCGTGATCATGGGGCGATTAAATTCAACTTGGTTCTTGATATTTTAGTAAATAACTCTCTTGGAGAAGAGATGGATTGTAATTTAAAAGTCAAGAATGATATATTATTGCACAACACTCAAATAGATTCAATCCTAAGATCAATGAATGAAAAGTTAAATACAGAGTTATCCGAGTTGGAAGTTAAAAAAAGTGGTTGGAAGTTGGCATTAATTTATGGTCTACGAGTTAAAATCAATAAGTACTCCCCACTGAGAGGTGGCATGTTCATTGATCTCCCAGAAAAAATTAAAAGCAGAAAAGCATGTATCAATGTGATCAATTAGGACAATTTTTGTTTCAAATATTCAATTTTAGCCAAGTGTGTACCTAGACATCCAGAAAGAGTTTCAGTCTACACAACTCTCAATCATAGATATAATTTCGACTGTATTAGATTCCCTGCCACAATGTATGACATCAAAAAATTTGAAAAAATCAATAATATCTCAATAAACATTTTTAAATTGGATGAAAACAATAACGTATACCCCAAGAACATTGTTGAGCAGGAACTAGAAGACCATAGAGATTTATTATTACCAGAGAAAAAATTAGGTAGTGGCGAGGTTATAAACAACCATTATGTATACATTAAAGATTTTAATAAATTAGTACGTGCACAGATAACTGCTCATGTAAGTAGGATTAACCTCTGCAAAAGATGTTTGTGGTACAAGCAGACGGACAATTCTGGTGACATTAAAGCCCATGAAAACCTATGCAACTCAAACAAACCAGCCCTTCCAAAGATCCCTGAGAAAACTTACGTGGAATTCGAGAAAGTGGGTAGATCCATGAGAGTCCCCTATGTAGTATACGCAGATTTTGAATCCATGTGTGAAGATATCCATACTGTCCTCCCAAACCCAGATACATCTTACACCCACCCCTACAATCAGCATACCCCCACTTCTGCATGTGCTTATCTCCATATTCAAGAGGAGTTCTTATCCATCAGTGGTCGAATACCGAAAGATTTGTTCGTATATCGAGGGGAAGACGTTGTAGAAAAACTGTTGGAATTTTTAAATCATGTTGCTGAAGAAGTGAGTAAAATATATAGTTCTAACAAAAAAAATGCCAATTCTATCCCAAGTAGAGAAAAATCAATATGATAGTGCTACAACATGCTTCATGTGCAATAAAGCCTTCAGTTCCCCGGAAAATCCCAAAGTTCGTGATCATTGTCACATACTAGGGACTTACCGGGGAGCTGCCCATCGTAATTGTAATATTCAATATCAACCCCCCTCCTTCCTTCCCGTCCTGTTCCACAACCTCTCTGGATTTGACGCCCACTTCATAATTCCCAAATTAGGCTACAACAAAAAACAAATTGATGTCATAGCATCCACTTCAGAAAATTTTATCACTTTCTCCAAAAGAGTAAATAAAAAAATATCATTAAGATTTTTAGATAGTTTCCAATTTTTATCAAACAGTTTAGATGGTCTTGCCAAATCTTTAACTAATTTTAATATTTTACCTAAATTTTTTAATAATAATGAATTAGATCTTGTGAAAAGGAAAGGAGTATTCCCCTATGAGTATGTGAACTCCTGGGAAAAATATAATGACACCCAATTGCCCCCCATAAATGAATTTTATAGCCAACTGAAACATAGTGGTATAACCAATGTAGAATATGAACATGCGCAGAAAGTGTGGGAAGTATTCAATTGTTCCAGCATGGGGGAGTATAGCGATCTCTACATGAAAATCGATGTACTCCTCCTTGCTGAAATATTTGAATCATTCAGAAACATAACAATCAAATCCCATTCCCTTGATCCTGCTCACTACTTCACATCACCAATGATGACCTGGGATGCGATGCTCAAATGTACTCAGGTCAAAATTGAGCTCCTCACAGACTATAATCAAATTTTAATGGTAGAGGCTGGCATTAGGGGTGGACTAGTTCAAGTTCCAGGAAGGATGGCCGAAGCAAATAACCGCTTTATCGAGGGCTACAACCCTGATAAAGAGGACTTGTTTCTGGCCTACCAAGACTGTAATGCGCTCTATTCCACCGCAATGACCATGCCTCTACCCATTGGAGAATTTTCATTTGTAGAAGATCTAAATTCAATCAAACTGGAAACCCTCACTGCTGACGACCCATATGGATATCTTCTTGATGTTTCTCTCGACTACCCAGATGAGTTACACGATCACCATAATGATCTCCCCTTCCTTCCTGAGAAGCTGGCTAGTATTGGAGGAAAGTTGGTAGCTCATCTTGGTAGTCGGAGAAACTATGTAGTCCACTACATGGCTCTCAAACAAGCGCTAGACCATGGTTTGAAATTGGTAAAAATAAACAGAGCACTAAAATTCCGACAGTCAAACTGGTTAAAACCCTACATTGAACTAAATAATGAATTAAGAAAGAAAGCTACCAACGATTTTGATAAAGACCAGTTCAAATTATATAATAACGCAGTATACGGAAAAACAATGGAATGTATTAGAAATCGAATCGATTTTAGACTTGTAACTAGCTATCAGCAGGCTGAGAAACTAATTGCTAAGTCTAATTTCGTAGATTCAACTATTTTTAACGAAAATCTAGTCGGCATTTTAATGAGAAAAACAACCCTTACATTCAATCGACCTATATTTGTGGGGCAAGCGATTTTAGATCTTTCCAAAACAATTATGTATAACTATTTTTATGATGTTCTAAAACCCCTTTACCCTGACGCACTTAATCTCTTATATATGGACACTGATAGCTTCATCATGTCTATAAAAACCAATGATTGGTATAAAGACATGAGAGATCATCTACTCGATCACTTAGATACATCAAATTACCCCCAAGATCACCCACTTTACTCTAATATAAATAAAAAAGTTCTGGGAAAGTTCAAAGACGAAGCAGAGGGTAAACCTATTAATTTATTTGTTGGCTTGAGACCAAAAATGTATGCCATGATCATTGATGGAAAAGAATATAAGAGAGCAAAAGGGGTGCAAAGATGTGTAGTTGAAAAGAAAATCACTGTCGACCACTATCTTGATTGCTTGTCATCATTGTCAATTAAAAGAGACATATGTAGTCGTATTAGATCGAAAAATCACAATTTACAGTCCATTGTGACCAATAAAATATCACTGTCCCCTAATGACGATAAGAGACATATTTTAGATGATGGCATCACCACCTTAGCTTTAGGACACTACAGGCTGGCTCCTGAGTGATCCAATTTCATTTAATTATCGTCATACCAAATTTTAAACAGGCTGGCTCCTGAGTAATCCAATTTCATTTAATTATCGTCATATCAAATTTTAAACAGGCTGGCTCCTGAGTAATCCAATTTCATTTAATTATCGTCATATCAAATTTTAAACAGGCTGGCTCCTGAGTAATCCAATTTTATTTTATTATCATTTTAGCAAATTTTAAACAGGCTGGTCCTTTTCAACTTTATCATTGTCTTAGGTTATCAAATTTTAAACAGGCTGGTCCTTTTTAATTTTATCATTGTCTTAGGTTATCAAATTTTTAAACAGGCTGGTCCTTTTTTAGTTTATCATCGTCTTAGGTTATCAAATTTTTAAACAGGCTGGTCCTTTTTTAGTTTTATCATCGTCTTAGGTTATCAAATTTTTAAACAGGCTGGTCCTGTCAAATTTTATCATCGTCTTAGGTTATCAAATTTTCATCACCGTCTTAGGTTATCAAATTATCATCACTGTTATTAATTCTCATCATCGAATGTACACAGGGGTGGGTAAGTAAATTAATGTGTACGAGAGACAATGACCTGGTTGCGTACCAGTGGAGCAACCAAAGCTACACACTGTAGCTGGAAATCTTTCGGGATTTCCCGGGGGTTGCGGAACGAGTAAAACAACCAATGGTTAGCGGAACCTATGTAAAGGATTGCTTTTATTTTTTTCTTTATCTTTTTATTTTCCACTTTGATTTTATTCACAATCCTTCATATTTGTTTTGTAATAACCTATGTTTGGTTTACTCGTTCCATTACGCGAGGGTGGGCCCGGGGTACGCAACCAGGTCGTTGTCTCTCAAAAAGGGAGGGGTGAAAGTTATTGCAATGGACTTATGATGAGAATTTGGGAGGGCGTTGATGAAATTTTCAAGTTGTGGTGATGGTAATAGTGGGTTGCAAATAGTATATAAGGGCTGGTCCTCTCACAAACGTCCTCAGTATTCAACATGCAGTTGGTGAAGCAAGGTGTCGGTCTCCCAGTCCACAATTTGGCAAAGTTAGAGGGGAATACCTCCGATAGAACAAGGCATAGCTCACTGCTACCCAATAGTATACGGTGCATAATGTGTGCGACTTCGAATGGTGGCAAAACAAATTTGATGCTCAATCTGTTATACTCTCCTCAGGGATTGAGATTTGAAAACATCTATCTCTTTAGTAGAACCCTCCACCAACCTCAATACGTCCAATTGACTAGAATCATGGAACCCCTAAAAGAAATCGGCTTCTTCAAATACGAAAATAGTGATGAAGTACCACTACCCTCTCAAACTAAACCAAATTCCGTAATGATTTTTGATGACGTAGCTTGCGACAAACAAGATAGGATTAGGATGTTCTTCAGCATGGGTCGACATAGTAAGACAGATAGCTTTTATTTAGCCCAAAGTTATTGTCGTATACCTAAACATTTGATCAGGGATTGTGCCAATTTAATCGTTGTATTTAGACAAGATACGTTAAATATGAAAAAGATATACGAGGACCATGTAAACATGGATATGTCATTCGTCAAATTCAAAGACATTTGTTCAAGATGTTGGGAAACTAGTAGGTATGGGTTTTTGGTCATAGACAAAGAGTGTGGTGTCAGCAGTGGGAGATATAGGCTAGGTTTCGATACCTATATAATACCCTGAATTAGGATAAATCAGTTAGTCTATTGCAAACCATGGAAGGAGTAACATCTATTGAGCGAGAGATCGCTGAGGTTCGTAAACACATTAGAGCGAGGTATAACCAGATAAGGAGGAGCAGGGAGGACACAGAAGAACATCTCAAGAAGAGGTTTGAACCCATTCGAGAAGCTATTCTGAATCCGCCATCACCCAAGAAGCCGAAATTGGAGCAGACAGCTGGGTCATCTACAATTGATCCATGGAAGTACATTAACAGGAGGAGAAGAAGAACCAGACCAAGACGTATTTTTGACTTATTCGGAAGGAAAGTAGAAGAAACCGATATCTCATCAGATTCTACTGCGATACCATACATCATGTCACCTAAAGAGGAACCACCTACTGGATCGACAACGCAAGAAGACGTGAGAGTTATTCCAACCCCTCAAGAACCATTTGCATCGTCATCACCAGTTGAGCCATCATATGGACATTATGCATCAGAGTACGTCAGGAAGAAAATTGATAGAGAACCAGGATTCGATGACCTTTATGGAATCCACTACCACAGAGAATCTGACCGCTTCACATTGGGAGATAGTTATGTAACTATCAGAGATGATGTGATGCGAATAGGAACAGACATGCAAATCCATTGCACCCTTGGACTATTAGAACTTCTCTTCATGAAAAATCCGGACAAGACAATGATCAGGGACCATGATCTTCAATCCTATAAAAAGATACTGGATGCGACCAATGCACATAAGAAAAGATTTAGTTCAACAGAGAATTTCAACATTGAACGGAAACATCCGAAATGGGCTATTATTAGGAAATTCTACCCAAGAAAGAAGCCCAGTACTTCATCTGAAAATAATTCATAATCGTCTGGGTCCAAGTATCCGAACGGTAAGTCCTATGAGGCACTAGTAGTGAGGACCTGTTTTTAATAGACGGTATCAAAAGAAAATCTCTAATTTTTTGCTGAGTAACCCTCCTTGAGGTTGAGGTGGAAATCCCTTCGGATGGGAGGGTCAGCATATAACGTGATTTTCTCAACCTATATAAACATCAGTATCTGAGAATACATCATCATTCAGTGTCAAGCCTCGAAACATGACAGACGTCAAGAGAAAAATCATTGAGGAGCTTCATCGACCAGCCAGAAAGAACTATAAAAGAAGAAGAGTGATTCTGAAAGGAATAGACGATTTATGGCAAGCAGATCTACTGGAACTTCAACCGTATTCGAGAATCAATGGAGGAAACCGATATATACTCGTTGTAATAGATTGCCTATCGAAATTCGTTTGGATAGCTCCACTCAAATCCAAGACAGCCACAGCAACCAGTATGGGATTCCAGCAGATATTCGAGAAGTCAGCACCACGTTTACCACGTCATTTACAAACTGATCGTGGAAAAGAATTCTATAATGCCACTGTGAGAGGGCTACTGAACAGTCATAACATCAACCACTACTCTACCTTCACCAATCTGAAAGCATCAATAGTGGAACGAGTGATTCGCACTCTGAAGACAATGCTTTGGAAACAGTTCAGTATGCAGGGACATTACAAATGGGTGAATGTCATAGAAGAAATCGTTGGACTGTATAACAAGACCAAACACAGTTCGATTAAGATGGCACCTGCAGATGTCAAAGGAAAACGAAAAGAGAAGTTGGCACTCAAGACCTTATTCGCACCGAAGAAGAGGAAGAAACAACAGCCAAAATTCAAGATTGACGATTACGTGAGGATATCCAAGAGGAAAGCAGAATTTGAAAAGGGATACACTCCCTCGTGGTCAACTGAAATATTCAAGATCATTCGAGTGAAGAAGACTGTACCACCCACCTACATCCTGGAGGATAGTGAGAAGAAACAAGTCGTCGGAGGATTTTATCAAGAAGAACTACAATTGACCAAGTACCCAAGAGTATATCTTGTGGAGAAGATACTGAGACGAGATGGAGAGGGTCGAGCTTATGTAAAATGGTTGGGATTCGACTCGAGACATAATAGTTGGATCAATACCGAGAATTTCGCTCAGTGAAGATAGTATATAAGGAGCTGCACACCCTGAAATCAGTCAGTTGTCAACTGGATCTCGAAGAGTCAACATGTTGAACGTTGAAGAGCACCTATCTAATGAGGAGGAAGGAGTTGAACGGGTGGAGTACCATACTCACTACCCCTACGGTTCATCCTTGGACTATGGACAGGAGATACGAATCGCCATACAGCATCAAGACCTCTTCACCCTACCGAGTCAAAGTTTCCTGGAGCTACAAGGACGTTTCTTGAAGGAAGATGGATCAGGACCACCGCCGCCAGCTACTATGTCAATGACTAGCAACGCCTTCCCGTTTCTCTTCGATGAGATACGCTACGAAATATGTACCACAGAAATCGACCGAGTGAGGAATCCCGGCATAACATCATCGATGAAAGGCTACACATCGTTCATGAAAGGCACCGAGAACGAGATTGAAAATTATGGTTGGGTAGTTACTGATACTCTCAACGTATCAACTGAAGGGTATTTCAACGTCTGTTTACCCCTCAGTATGCTACTTGGATTCTTCGAATCTTATCAAAAAGTAGTTATCAACGTCAAGCAAGAACTGATATTTCTACGATCGAGAAGAGATGAAAATTGCTACTTAGCACAAGGAGTTGCAGGAGCCGAACCAGGTCGGGCCAAAATCGAATTGACTCACCTCTCCTGGCGTGTACCCTACCTCACACTCGACAACCATCATCGACTGGAACTTCATCGTCATCTTCAAAAGGAAAAGGCAATACGAATGGATTTCCGCTGCTTGGAGCTCTACGAGTACCCTCTACTTCCGACAACCCAGAAGCATGTATGGAACGTCAAGACGTCGTCTCAAGTTGAAAAACCTAGATACGTAATATTAGCTTTTCAAACTGGAAGAAAGAACACGGTGAGGAAACTGTCATGCCGTTTCGACCATTGTAATCTGATCAATGTTAAGTTATTTTTGAACTCAAAATCATACCCATACGATGATCTGAATATCAACTTTGACAGAAATCAATTTTCTGTCCTCTACCGAATGTATGCCACATTTCAACAAAGTTACTACGGGGTTGAATACAATCATCCATTACTTTCACTTCACCAATTCAAGGAAAGAGGAACTTTAGTTGTTTTGGATTGTTCAAAACAGAGTGAATCCATCAAATCTGGACCTATAGATGTGATGTTAGAATTTGAAGCGAGCGTAGCATTTCCCGGTGACACAACAGCGTATTGCCTCATCATTCACGACCGATCAGTGGAGTACAACCCTTTGACCAATATAGTTCGTCGAATGGTATAAAAATGTTGTCAGACTGCATGTAGGTATGAATCCTACGTCTTGAAGGAGATTTAGCGAATCATCGAACCTCAGCAGCTGGACCACTTCACCACTGACATTTGTCACGTGAAGCCTATATAAAAGGAGTACCATAATCGATTGTCCTTCAGTCATCATCATGCCGTCAAAGAGAGAGGTTGTTCTGGATCTCCACTGGTTCTTCAACAATGAAATGAAGCATATCGTTAAAGAGTTATCGTTGAGTGATCACAATGTTTTCTCAGCACAACATTGGATTTTCAAACCACCCAAGGGATTGTACATTTACGTTCCAAAGGCTCGAAAAGCTAATAATTGGATCGTAAAGCACGTACATAGAATTCCGTGGGATGAAGGAGATGTGGAATACAGCCAGCTATCAAATATTTTTCATCGCATCTCTTCTAATTATGATATCATATATGTGAAAGGAAAGCAAAAGGTTGACTTCATTCAACAGCTGGTTCCAAGAAACCTACGAATAGTTGACGTTGAAAGTATTGGATGCCCCAAAATATCTACATTACTTGAACCTTTAGCGATAGGATCGCATTGTATTTTTCATAATTCGGCACCAACATTATGTGCATTCCATAAATGTAGAGCAATAGCTGACTGGATGATAACTGATTGTTTGTAAATATGTTTTTCATAATTAATAGTTAAAGTTGAAATGTTAAAAAAATTGTGTTTACGTTTATGTTTGAATATTGTTTGTTAATTTTGTTTAAATTGTAATAAAAATTTGAAGAAAAATAAAGTTGAGATGTAACATCCTTTATTGTCTTTGGTCCAAGTATCCGAACGGTAAATCCTGTATGGTGCTAGTAGTGAGGACAGGCCGAGTAACCCTCTCAAAGGTTGTGGTGAAAATCCCTTCGGGAGAGAGGGTCGGCAGGGAAAAAGACAATAAAAATGATGACTCAAACTATTAGGCTAATACATTATGTTTATCGTTCATGTTCAAATATTGTTTATTAAAAAAATTGTATATTGTTTGATAAAATTATATTAATTCATGTTGAATAAATTAATTTAAAAAAACAAAAACTCTATCGATTGACCCCACCTTGACGCGGTGATAGAGCTTAGTTGGAAATTCCAACGACCAAGAGGGTCGAACAATGTTACTAATTGAATCTTAATGGTAAAGAAATTAGTTGTACTTACCTTAGATCCTTTGAACTGTCCTTTTCAGGACAATAGATGTCATTTCTCTTAGTTGTACTGACCTTGCTTTGAAACTTAAAATAGAGATTGAAACATGATTACAAGGTAGGATAGATAGTGCCATATAGTTAACCTATCATGAAGCTCCATTCTCAAGCTAGCTTAAATTGTAGTTTTATACCTTATGACATTGGTAGGTAGGGTGAGAATGAGGGGTGAGAGTGAGGGGGAGTGTGTGGTGTATGGGGGGCAGTGTGTGGGGGTATGTATGGGGGAATATGTGCGGTAGGTGTGAGGGAGTATGGGTGAGTGTGTTAGGAAGTATGGGTGGGTGTATGTGGGGTAGTGTGTAGGGGTAAGTATGGGGGTATGTGGGGTAAGTTTGGGCGAGTATGGGGGAATATGTGGAGGTGAATTTGGGGGAGTACGTGGGAGTATGGGGGAATATGTGGGGGTAAATTTGGGGGAGTACGTGGGAGTATGGGGGGATATATGGGGGTAAATTTGGGGGAGTACGTGGGAGTATGGGGGGATATATGGTGTACGTGTGGGGGAGTATGGGGAGTGATAGGAACGAGTCGGGGGGGGAGGGGGGGAGTGAGGAGTAAGAGGCGAAAGGGGGGTAGAGGTTAGAGGCGGTAGGAGTAAAGGGGCGGCAGGAGTATGGGGGCGGGAGAAGGGGGCGGAAGGAGTAAGGGGCGGGAGGAGTACGGGGGAGGGGAGGAATAAGGGGGCGGGAGGAGTACGGGTCGGGAGGAGTACGGGGCGGGAGGAGTACGGGGCGGGAGGAGTACGGGTCGGGAGGAGTACGGGGCGTGAGGAGTACGGGGGCGGGAGGAGTACGGGTCGGGAGGAGTACGGGTCGGGAGGAGTACGGGGGGGTGGGAGGGGGCGGTGGCGGGAGGGGTCAGGGGGCGGGAGGGGGGGTAGGGGTAAAGGTCAAAGGTCGTAGTATTAATAGTTATGGGGTAGAACATACATTCTTCCTCTACTCGGGTCAATTGAGAATGCTGAAGGCGCCTGAGTGGTCACTGATCAGCTGAGTTAGCTCCAAGGCCATTTCCTCTCCTGTTGAACGCAGGAACCTGAAATTTGAGAGGGCGGGTCAATGGAGAATGCTGAAGGCGCATGAGTGGTCACTGATCAGCTGAGTGAGCTCCAAAGCCATATCCTCTCCTGTTGAACGCAGGAACCTGAAATTTGAGAGGGCGGGTCAATGGAGAATGCTGAAGGCGCATGAGTGGTCACTGATCAGCTGAGTGAGCTCCAAGGCCATTTTCTCTCCTGTTGAACGCAGGAAGCTGAAATTTTAGAGGGCGGGTCAATGGAGAATGCTGGAGGTGCCTGAGTGGTCACTGATCAGCTGAGTGAGCTCCAAGGCCATTTCCTCTCCTGTTGAACGCAGGAACCTGAAATTTTAGAGGGCGGGTCAATGGAGAATGTTGAAGGTGCCTGAGTGGTCACTGATCAGCTGAGTGAGCTCCAAGGCCATTTCCTCTCCTGTTGATCGCAGGAAGCTGAAATTTGAGAGGGAAGGTCAAGGGAGAATACAGATGGTGGTAGGTGGTATTGATGGAGAACCAGTGATCTATACAGAAGGGTGATCTATACAGAAAATAATAAACCTTTGAGCAATGATTTGCAGCGTTTTGATTTACAAGTGTTGAACTCTCTGTTGAACTGATGACATGTGGCCCCTAATTGTTTGAATATTGGCTGTCAAATAAACATATTTTCAATTCTATTCTAATTAGTACTTAACTATTATTTATCTGAATGTGATTTAAAACTGACTGTGGTACCATTCTGAATCCAAATCCACCAAAAAAAAAAACCATGGGTGAATGTCTGTATGTGTGTGTATGACGAAGTCTTGTGTACTCTGCCCAGGCCTTAGTTTTCAACCGATTTTCGTGGTTCTTTTGGTTTATTATTCTCAATAATGAACCTTTGGAATCCACCAAGAAAAGAAATTTGTTTAATTCCCCTCAAAATTTGTTGGTTTACGTTTCAAGGTACGTAGAATCTGAAAATCGAATAAAAATTTGGCCGTCCGCCCGCCGTCCGCGGCACTTTCCCCACTTGGCATTGATTGATTTTGATGAAATTTTGTATGTAGGCTCCATTTGGGGTCTAGTTGGGCCCCAAAGATTTTGGTTGATGTAGGTCACTTCTAAGGGTTGAAAAATAAGGTTTGAAATTTTGAAAAAGCCTCAAAAAATGTTGATATCAAGGTATTGTTTTTCCATCAATTTAAGATAGTATTCAATTTTTTGAGACCAAGCGGAGCTCTGTAGGACTACCCAACCGATCGTAGTATTCAGTATGTTGGTATGGTAAGTATAACTGAAAATCGTAAAAAACCAACAATAGCCGTGTGGGTACTCTATGAGTTTGTGGAGATGAGTAGAACGTGAATTTGGACTCCTAACATCTTCAAGGCATACCCAGTGCATACAGTATGTTAGTATGCTATACTTAAAATCGAAAAAAACCAACAATAGCCATGTGGGTATTCTATGAGTTTGTGGAGACGAGTAGAACGTGAATTCGGACTCCTAACATCTTCAAAGCATACCCGGTGCATACAGTATGTTGGTATACTGAAAATCGAAAAACACCAAGAATCGTGTAAAAAAAAACTTTCTAAAAGAAATTGCAACACCATTGTTCCTTTTCTTAACCATACTTTCAACTGAAAGATTTCTTTGAAAATTCGCTTATTAATTCATGCTGCATGAATGTTTTGAGACCATGCGGAGCCCTGTAGGACAATCCGTTCGCTTGTTAAGGAGAATTTAAGGGTTGGACTGACGATAAATCAGAAACACGAGTGTGAATCGCAAAAGAGGCCTAATCTCCGTTCAAATTATAGCTGACCGAAATGCGATCGATGTTTTTCTTCATGTTGGATGGTTGGTGGCTTTGCAGACGAGTGATCTATATAGAAAAATAATAAAACATTGTGCAATAATTTGCAGCGTTTTTGTTTAGTTCCACACATTGTGACAGAACGAAAGACGATGAAAAGAGTTGTTTTTGTCAAATTCGTAGCCCCAAAAATAACCCGCCCTTTCAGCGGCGCACTTTCGGCGATTCCATCCGTCCATACGCTCGACGTCAGTCAATAAAAAGCATTTCCCCGGGAAACAAAATACCCCTCGTCGACCGCTTCACCCTAATTCTCCCACACTTTACAAAACAACCTCGCCCTTTTCACCAGTACCGGGCACCGCCCACTGCCCACTTCTGGCCCTCGTCCAACCGTTCGGGGTGAAGTCCGGGACCCTCCAAACGGCAATTAGTCAACCACTTTTGGTCAATTGGTCGGCGTTCCTTTTGGTCAAACCTTCCTACCGAAGAATCCCGACCCACTTGACCTTTTTTCCGTTCTTTTTCGTCTTCATTGCCTCTTTTAACCTTCGCATTATTTACAGACTCGAGGAGTATCGTTGAGGCGAATAACTGTCAAATAACTTTCAGGAACAGGAGAAACCCATTGAAAGCCTTCCGTTTTATGTGGGCGGATTGCGGAACATTCGAAGCACCAACCCTACAGAAGGAGAAACTTGACGCTACTCTGAAACATAACATATTTTTGTGGCCGTTGTTAAGGGCGTCTTTTCGTTTTTATTATTTCGCAGAATGGAAGAGGTAAAAACCTAAAAATTGTACCTAAATTTGAAATTTTAAAGGATTTTAGAAATGTATTAGTGCACAGCCCTAAGGAATTGAAAAACTGAAATATTGCCGCCAGAATCATCAAAATCGAAGAATAATTGCCAAAGAAAACGCTGCAAATTATTACACAATGGTTTATTGTTTTTCTATAGATCACTCGTCTGCAAAGCCACCAACCATCCAATATAAAAAAAAAAAACATCGATCGTATTTCGGTCAGCTAAAATTTAAAAAAGACGAGTGATCAATATAGAAAAATAATAAACCTTTGTGTACTTATTTGTAGCGTTTTAATATTAGTAAGCAATTGTACGAAAATAACGAAGAAAATTGGAATCAGAAAGACATTCCGATTTCATCAATCACAATTCTCGCATCATTCCGGTTCGATCAATCACAAGTCTCGTCGAATCTCCGTCAAACCGCTAACGTAGGGGGCGGCCTTGGTTAGAGTTAAGGCAAATTAGCGGGCCGCTATTCTTCAACTATAGTTAGAAAACGCAGCAAATTAATACACAATGGTTTATTATTCCTCTATATCGATAGCTTAAAGCACGAAGGAGCTATGTCCAGAAACGGAGTTTTGAGAAAAACGCAAAAGAAATTATCACCAATGCACAATTCCTAACATAATGGCTTATCACACTAAACTCCATAATTTCTTCAATAAATTTTCAATCTATAATCGTCAAGAAGACCAGTAATAGTTTCGTTGAATTGAGTTTTTGTGAAATTAAAAAAAAGAAAATGTGGAAGATGGATGGACATAGCGCCTTTGTGCTTTAAGGTATCGATATAGATCACTCGTCTGCAAAGCCACCAACCATCCAACATGAAGGAAAACATCGATCGCATTTCGGCCAGCTAAAATTTGAACGGAGATTAGGCATCTATTGCGATTCACACTCGTGTTTCTGTTTTATCGTACGTCCAACCCTTAAATTCTCGTAGGGAGCGAACGGTTTGTCCTACAGAGCTCCGCGTGGTCTCAAAAAAATTCTAAAAATGCTATACTATTTTAAATTGACGGGAAAACAATACCTTTGTATCAAAATTTTTTGAGTTAGGGCGCTTTCAAAATTTCAGAATTCATCTCTGAAGCTTTAGAAGTGACCTACATCAACCACAATCTTCGGGGCACAACTAGACCCCAAATGGAGCCTACATACCAAATTTCATCAAAATCGGTCAATGCTAAGTGGAGAATGTGCCGCGTACGGCGGACGGACGGCCAAATTTTTATTCGATCTTTGAATTCTAAGTACCTTGAAACGTAAACCAACAAATTTTGAGGAAGTGTTAAAAATTTATTTTCTTGGTCGATTACAAAGGTTCATTATTTGAAACAATGAACCGAAATGGGAAAAAACTACTGAATAAACGATTTTTCCCATATTTTTACATATTTTTCTGGCAATTATTGTTTGATTTTGATGATTCCAGCGGCAATCTTTCAGTTTTTCAATTCCTAAGGCCTACGCACTAATGAATCCCTAAAATTCGTGAAAATTTTAAGTTTAACTACATTTTATGGGAAAAACAACTGAATAAACGGGTTTTCCCATTTTGGTTTATTATTTTCAATAATAAGCCTTTGGAATCGAGCAAGAAAAAAAAATTTTAACCCCCCCTCAAAATTTGATGTTTTACGTTTCAAGGTACGTAGAATCCGAAAATCGAATAAAAAAATTTCCGTCCGTCCGCCGTCCGCCGTACGCGGCACTTTTCTTAGCAACACTGGACCGATTTGGTTCAAATTTGGTACATGGGCTCCATTTGGGGTCTAGTTGTGCCGCGAAGCTTTTGGTTGATGTAGGTCACTTCTAAGGGGTGAAAATTAAGGGTTGAAATTTTCAAGAGTGCCCTAGCTCGAAAACTCTCGAAATAAAGGTATCGTTTTTTCATCAATTTTAAATAGTACAGAATTTTTAAAAATTTTTGAGACCACCCGGAGCTCTGTAGGACAAACCGTTCGGTCCCTACGAGTACTTGAAGGTTTTCCTTCGATAAAACAGAATCATGAGTGTGAATCGCAAAAGAGGTCTAATCGCCGTTAAAATTTTATCTGACTAAAATGCGATCGCTGTTCATTCCTTCGATTTGTATACAGTTTTGCCTTCTGCGTAACCAGTAATCAAATTTCCATATCAAGCTTTCTATTTTTCGAATCGAGTGCGAAGCGTTTAGTTCTTTCTAATAAACTTGATTGTGAAGGTGTGAAGCCATTATAATGTGGTAGGTAGTACCTACCAATAGTTGGTAGGTAAAAAAAAGTTGGTAGGTAAAAACGCTGCAAATCATTGCTCAAAGGTTTATTATTTTCTGTATAGATCACCCTTCTGTATAGATCACTGGTTCTCCATCAATAGCACCTACCACCATCTGTATTCTCCCTTGACCTTCCCTCTCAAATTTCAGCTTCCTGCGATCAACAGGAGAGGAAATGGCCTTGGAGCTCACTCAGCTGATCAGTGACCACTCAGGCACCTTCAACATTCTCCATTGACCCGCCCTCTAAAATTTCAGGTTCCTGCGTTCAACAGGAGAGGAAATGGCCTTGGAGCTCACTCAGCTGATCAGTGACCACTCAGGCACCTCCAGCATTCTCCATTGACCCGCCCTCTAAAATTTCAGCTTCCTGCGTTCAACAGGAGAGAAAATGGCCTTGGAGCTCACTCAGCTGATCAGTGACCACTCATGCGCCTTCAGCATTCTCCATTGACCCGCCCTCTCAAATTTCAGGTTCCTGCGTTCAACAGGAGAGGATATGGCTTTGGAGCTCACTCAGCTGATCAGTGACCACTCATGCGCCTTCAGCATTCTCCATTGACCCGCCCTCTCAAATTTCAGGTTCCTGCGTTCAACAGGAGAGGAAATGGCCTTGGAGCTAACTCAGCTGATCAGTGACCACTCAGGCGCCTTCAGCATTCTCAATTGACCCGCCCTCTCAAATTTCAGGTTCCTGCGTTCAACAGGAGAGGAAATGGCCTTGGAGCTCACTCAGCTGATCAGTGACCACTCAGGCTCCTTCAGCATTCTCAATTGACCCGCCCTCTCAAATTTCAGGTTCCTGCGTTGAACAGGAGAGGAAATGGCCTTGGAGCTCACTCAGCTGATCAGTGACCACTCAGGCGCCTTCAGTATTCTCCATTGACTTTTGATTATGGAAATTTGATTACTGGTTGGTTACGCAGAAGGCAAAACTGTATACAAATCGAAGAAATGAACAGCGATCGCATTTTAATCAGAAAAAATTTCAACGGAGATTAGACCTCTTTTGCGATTCACACTCATGATTCTGTTTTATCGAAGGAAAAGCTTCAAGTACTCGTAGGGACCGAACGGTTTGCCCTACAGAGCTCCGGGTGGTCTCAAAAATTTTTAAAAATTCAGTACTATTTAAAATTAGTGAAAAAACGATACCTTTATTTCGAGAGTTTTCGAGCTAGGGCACTCTTGAAAATTTCAACCCTTAATTTTCACCCCTTAGAAGTGACCTACATCAACCAAAAGCTTCGGCGCACAACTAGACCCCAAATGGAGCCCATATACCAAATTTCATCGAAATCGGTCCATGGTAACTAAGAAAAGTGCCGCGTACGGCGGACGGACGGAAATTTTTTTATTCGATTTTCGTATTCTACGTACCTTGAAACGTAAAACATCAAATTTTGAGGGGGGGTTAAAATTTTTTTTTTCTTGCTCGATTCCAAAGGCTTATTATTGAAAATAATAAACCAAAAAATGTTGGTGGGTAAAAAACGCTGCAAATCATTGCTCACTGATCAGATCACTGATCAGCTGAGTGAGCTCTGAAGCCATTTTCAATCCTATTGAATGGAAGTGCTCTTCCAGGCGTCTCCAGCATTCGAGGAGATCTTCTTCACTCCTCAGATCACTGATCAGCTGAGTGAGCTCCGAAGTTATTTTCAATCCTATTGAATGGAAGTGCTCTTCCAGGTGTCTCCAGCATTCGAGGAGATCTTCTTCACTCTTCAAATCACTGATCAGCTGAGTGAGCTCCGAAGCCATTTTCAATCCTATTGAACGCAGGAGCTGAAATTTGAGAGGGAAGGTCAAGAGAGAATACAGATGGTGGTAGGTGCTATTGATGGAGAACCAGTGATCTATACAGAAGGGTGATCTAAACAGAAAATAATAAACCTTTGAGCAATGATTTGCAGCGTTTTTCTCTGGCAATTATTGTTTGATTTTGAAGATTCCAGCGGCAATCTTTCAATTTTTCAACTCCCTAGGGCCGTGCACTAATGAATTTCTAAAATTCTTTAAAATTTCAAATTTAAGTACAACTTTTCAAGATTTTGAGCCTTCAATTTCGTGAAATACTGACCCGGAACGAGGAACGAACGGCGACCGACTGAGACCCCCTTAAGGAAAAGTCTGCCAAGTGGGTGTGGCACATAGCTTCCTAGTATCCATAAACCGATTGTAAAGATGATCCGATGATAGTAGTTGATCTCAAAACATCAATATATATAAATACCTTGCACTACCCTCATAGGGGACTCCACACATCAACCGGTACAATCGCTGAATATTGTTAGAAAATGTAGAAGATGTGGCTGTTATAAGGATTTGACGTTTGCGCATGCGCACAAAATTCTTTCAATTTGGAGGCCATGATTTTCATAGGGGTACATCTCCACCCTAACACGCCAAATTTCCGAAAATTTCGTCGAAATCAGATGGGAAATAATGTAGAAGTTATCGCTGTAACAAGAAAATACACGTTTGCGCATGCGCAGTGGCTACTGCCAGTCTGGCAAGATTATCATAAGGGACCATTTACCTGAATAATCCTACCCAATAATCCCGAATAATCACTGCAAATTTCATCGAAATCGGACGAGAATTGTAGAAGTTATGACTGTGGCAAGGATTTCACGTTTGCGCAAGCGCAGTGGCTACTGTCATTCCGGGGATGATGATTTTCATAGGAGACCATACACACGCCTACCCGCACAATCCCTGAAAATTGCATCGACATCGGATGAGAATTGAAGAAGTTATGACTGGCAGGATTTTATGACAGAGACACAGACAGACAGACACGGCACCAAAATTGTTCAGGAAGGTCTGAAACGTAAGACGCGAGTGGAAATTTTGATTTTGGAGAACAATTTTCTTTTCAACCTTGAAAAGTGAAAACAAAGCTTTCTCTACCTTGGTAGGAAACCATCCTCCAATTCCTAGTGGATGGGAAGGCCTTCCAATACATAGGGGGCCATCCTCCAATTTAGGTACTATATAGGTAACTAGCAGTTATTGTTACGAGTACAATTTACATATTACTTCAAATTGTTATTGTCTTTAACCAAAATATAGTATTTTACATTTTAGTTATAAAAACCTGTTCAACTTTGAATTAAAAAAAAAGAAGAATTTAAAAATGAGGTATCGTCTGTAAGTAGACGCAGCAAGTCAATAAAGTTCGGGTTGCCTAAAATCAAAATTGTTACTCTCACTTTGAACTTCAGAGCTTTTTGAACAATTTTGGTTCAGTACTGTCTTTTCGGGGAAAAATTCGGAAATTGCGGTTATTTCTAGGCAGTCCTTTGAAGACAATTGTCTAATTATTTGCATTTGAAGTGTTTGCATACGTAAATGACAGTAAACTATAATTTATTTCTCAATTCCAAATAGTCCAAAGACGCTCAAATTTGGACAGTTTACTGCAAGACTGTGATGATTGTGAACTATTATATCAATTAATCAAACACAAAAATCCATCCTAGAAACAAGTTTGGCAAAACAAGTCTGGGCAGTGAGTGTGATTCGTAGCAATGTGGTTTAGTATTGTACTAATGCACAAGAAGCTGCATTGACAGGTTGGCAGGACCTTTTCCTCTTTTTCTTCACGTCTCATATCTTTCTTACTATTTTCTGGATTCATGAAGGATCGCAAGTAGGATAACGTAAGAGTCTGCAATAAGAGTTTTCGAAATAATAAAAGAGAACATGGGGTTCGCACGGTTCAAGAAGTTAACTGGAAAGGATGGCGGGTGTAGGCTAAAACCTGCACGACCGAGCGGTCTTGGAGAACTGTATAACTTTCGCGCCGTGAACCGAGCAAAACTCATACAGGATTATTTCCACCATAAATCCACAACTTCAATAAGTGGAAAAGGATGGAAAATTTAATTGCAACTTACAGGAAGCTGAGTGATAATTTGTCTTAGTCTTAGTAATTAGTCTCCATTCCCGTACCTCCTCCATTGCCAAATGGATTGCGCAGAGTTTGTTAATTTCGTACGTGATACACCGTTTTCTTCAGAAACTACTATCAAATCTTCTATAAACCCTTAGCACAAACACTTAGTCCTACTATGATGTCCGCTAGCCAAAGCTACCTATCGAGTATCAACGCTTAACGCTTACCCATACATTGTGAAACGGACCACCAAATGGCAACCTTTGAATTCTGGTCATTGATTTCATGTCATTGAAAACAAGTGTGGAAGTACTATGTTAATCTATAGCAGAGTTGGGAGGTAATGAATACTTAGAGTAATGATTACTGTTCTAATTACTTCCCTGTTTCAATAGAAATTCACCTTCGGCTGACACCAGCGATTGCAAAAAAGTGGAATGCAGGTTTTTCAACTAAAAATTACATCAAAAGTAATTGCCATTCCAATTCCTGTTATGGGAATCGAAGTTGCTACTACTTTCTGATGACATGTAATGGGAATGGGTTTTTTTCAAATACTATTACTTGTAATCAGAAAAAGTAATAGACACTTCGATTCCCCTTACAGGAATTGGAATGGTAATTGCAATTACTTTTGGTTTATTATTTCTAATAATAAGCCTATGTGATCGTATCGCAAAAAATTTGTATAACCCCCCCTCAAACTTTGTCACTTTACGTTTCAAGGTGCGTAGAATCCAAATTTGCAATGTCCGTCCGCCGTCCCCCGTCCGCCGTCCGGGCCATAAAAGGCCTTAGAATCGGTCTAAAAAACCCGTTCTTTTGCACATAGACTCCATTTGGGGTCTAGTTGGTCCTAACGTCGAACTATTCCGATCGCTTAATTCGTATAGAAGTTATGGGCAAATAACCGGCCAAAAAGCTGAATCGGCCACTTAGAATTGACCGATTTCGATGAAATTTGGTATGTAGGCTCCATTTGGGGTCTAGTCGTGCCCCGAAGATTTTGGTTAATGTAGGTTACGTCTAAGGGTTCCAAAATGAATTTTGAAATTTTGAAAACGCCCTAACTCAAAAAATTTTGATATAAAGGTATTGCTTTTCCTTCATTTTATTATTCTATAGAATTTTAAATATTTTTTGAGACCACCCGGAGCTCTGTAGGACAAATCGTTCGCTCTCTACGAGAATTTAGGATTTGGACGTACGATAAATCAGAAACACGAGTGTGAATCGCTAAAGAGGCCTAATCTCCGTTCAAATTATAGCTGACCGAAATACGATCGATGTTTTTCTTCATGTTGGATGGTTGGTGGCTTTGCAGACGAGTGATCTATAGAAAAATAATAAACCATTGTGTAATAATTTGCAGCGTTTTTCCTTTAAAAGGAATGGTAATTTGTAATGGGAATGTGGATTCCATTTTTTCCCACCCTGATCTATAGCATGGATATTATTATATATATTATATATTGATATATAACGATGTATAATGATATATGATATATTGATGATCCAAGCTCTCTCTCTGTTATCATTTAACAGACACGAAAAAAAGGAGAATAATACTCAAAATAAAGTAGTGATGTCAATTCAGAATGGTGTCAGATTTCTTAATCATTTGCCCGTCAGTTTTCGTTCCCTATCTGTTAGTTCATTTGAACGTAGTATGAAGATTTATAGACGCAGAACTGTTTAAAATAAGCAATATTTGCCATTTAATTTTTTTAGGTCCTTGTCATCCAATTAGCCATATTTGTTACGCGTTTCTTTTTACTACAGTATTTGTCTCGTGTATTGCTTGTTTGACGAATGTATTGCCATTTTGGCCGTTGCAATAAAAGTGTTTGATTTGATTTGAAAAAGTTGCTATTCAAATCATCCGTAACTTGACAACATCTGTATTTTGGTTGGTTTGGACCACCAAAAAGCACCAGTGCAAAAAGACATTCATGTCACAATGTATCAGCGCAACACGAAATTCATGTCTTGTGTGGCACATAAACTCAAAACCATCAATCGGGAATGAAAATGTCTCACTGGGTTGCGGACTACTACGCAAGCTGTTATTATTTAAACGGGATATTATGTCTTTACTTTATCACGTAAACGAAAAACGTTACAAATTATTACACAAAGGTTTATTAGTTTTCTATATAGATCACTCGTCTGCAAAGAACACGTCTTTGCCATTGTTACCACCAACCAAGATGAAAAAAAACATCGATCGCATTTCGGTTGGGGTCAGCTGTGGCCGAGCGAGCTACGGCATGTGTCTCTGGGGACGAGACTCGGACCGATTGCAGGGGCCGTGAGTTCGGGGCACGCCTCGGAAGCATATTTTCGGGCAAGTCGGTCGCGGTTTCCCCTCGTCCCAACACAGGTCAGTGAGGCCAATGGGAAGCCTTGAGCGAAATCATCACAACAAATTCTAATCTTCCCTTAGGAAGACAGCTGATGACGTCCGCGACGCCAGGAATGGCAGTCGGACGAAAATCCAACCTGAAATGGTTATTTACGTTTTTTATTTCGGTCAGCTAAAATTTGAACGGAGATTAGGCCTCTTTTGCGAGTCACACTCGTGTTTCTGATTTATCGTACGTAAAACCATTAAATTCTCGTAGAGAGCGAACGGTTTGTCCTACAGGGCTCCGCGTGGTCTCTAAAAATTCAATACTATCCTAAATTGATGAAAAAACAATACCTTTATATCAAAATTTTTCGAGTTTTCAAAATTTCAACCCTTAGAAGTGACGTGAAGGGAGGTCAAAAAAATGTTTTTCTTGGTCGATTCCAAAGGTTCATTATTGAAAATAATAAACAAAAAACGACGCGAAGAAGCGGCACGAAATTGGTCACAAACGCTGCATTATTGGAAATTATTTCTCCATAACAATAATTAATTGTATGCAAGTAATAACTTCTTTTTTTTAGAATAAGAAAATTCTGTTTATTCATAGAAACAATGGACATATATTCATGATCTAATGTTTTTTTTCCTCTAAGGAAGGAATGTTTTGTTTTTCAATATAAAAGTAATGTGAAATAGATAGTGAAGGGTAGAGGAGGAATAAATAGGAAGTAATCCCCCATTTATAAATATCAACTTGGTTCCATTATTTTCCGAGCAGTTGTGCTGATGGTACTCTGAATCTCTAAACATTGTCAAAGCAACGTGTTGATATCCGGACGACGGAGTTCTGAACGCGTTTAATAGCGCACGAGTGGGTCTTGTCGCGTTGGATGAGTCAATATGGAAACACCACGGAATGGCAAACCTCCTGTCTGCGTAATTAATTCTGCACTGAAACCAGGTAGAGACGGCTTTCCCGGGGAATCCGAAGGGCTTTTATTCTGGGGAGACGAGGAGCTGCGATGTTCTCGTCAAAATAGAATGGAAACGTCATTCCAAGGGGGAGACTCGAATTCCTACAGTTTCTACCGATGTTTCTCATTGATGGAGGTAGTCACAAACTATACTGAAGGATTCAATGGTCCTCATTCTACAAAACTCTTGTTTTGCTTCCGAGTCTGCCAAGGTAGCGGAAACATTGTTTTCACTTTTCATGGATGAAAAATAATTGTTTTTCCGGAGTCAAATTTTCCACTTGCGTTGTACTATTTAGGCCCTCCTGAACAATTTCAGTTCCGTGTCTGTCTGTGTGTCTGTCATGAAATCCTTGTGACGGGCAAAAAATATACTAAGTTGTCCGATTTCAATGAAATATTCAGAGACTGTGCGGGTTAGCGTGTAGAAGGTCCCCTATGAAAGTAATCATCTCCGAATCAATAGAAGCCTCTGCACATGCGCAAACGTAGAATCCTAGAAATAGCCATAATTTCTACATTTTTCACCCAATTTCATTGAAATTTTCAGAGATTGTGCGGGTTGGATGTAGATGGTCCCCAATGAAAGTAATCATCCCCGAATCGATAGAAGCTTCTGCGAACGTAGAATCCTAGAAATAGCCATAAATTCTACATTTCCCACCCGATTTCAAAGAAATTTTCAGAGATTGTGCGAGTTGACATGTAGATGGTCCTCAACAAGGGTAGTGGAAGGTGCCTACTTAGAGATTATGTTTTGATATTAGCTATAATGCATCGGATCATCTATACAATCGGGTTATGGATACTAGGAAGCTATGTGCCTCACCCACATTGCAAACTTTTTTGTTATTTATTCGTTAGAAAAATTCTGCCTAACTGGGAGGGCAGTTTAGTTTCCTCAAAGCTAAAACTAGTCGGTGAAAAAAACATAAATAGTATAACGATTTGTAGCGACTACCGATCAACTTCTTCGGACGAAACTTGATTATATGGCCAATTATACTATTAAGTTGATGGTTGGATGGAGTGACCATGTTGTTGATAAAGAGTTGGATAAAAATTGGAGTCTATTGTTCAATTTTTATTTGTTTGTCAGTACATGTTTCGGTTGTTGGTCCGTCCTGTCGATTAAGAGGTGAAGATTAAGGATTCTCCAACAAGATACGTTAACCCATTTCAAGCCAAGGGTAGAAATAACTGAATAATGAGCAGAGGATGAACTGTTTTACAGAATGCCGGCCGAAATAAAGCATCATTTGCTCACCAATCGATAGCAAAAATACTCTACATTTTAGAATTTTACTTTTTAATCAGATTTGAGTTTTCCAAATCGATATGATTTATCCAATTCATTGTTTTCGGTAAAATGTAAAAGTCAAAGGACCGGAATCTGTTTTAACTCATCACCCGGAATCGAATTTGAGCCACCATGATCATGCCTTTGGTCGAAAGGCCACATTTTCAGAAAATTCCCAAAATCACATTGAGCTCCCGTACGTCAAAGAAAATTTTTTCTGAAAAGTTTAGGAACAGCATGAACGAGAAAACATTTTTCTGCAAAGATTTTCTACTATTTATAAAAATCATAAATATGACGATGCAAAAACGCATCAGTGGCCGGAAATTGGTTAAAATAATAGTAATAATGTAATGTTTCATTGTAAATCAAGGATTTTTTCCAAATCGTCAGAACTCGAGTGTCGGTCGACGTCATTTTGGTTTATTATTTTCAATAGGTACCTAATGAACCTTTGGAATCGACCAAGAAAAAAAATTTTAACACCCCCTCAAAATTTGATGGTTTTACGTTTCAAGGTACGTAGAATTCAAAAATCGAATAAAAATTTGGCCGTACGCCGTACGCGGCACTTTTGCCACTTAGCATTGACCGATTTTGATGAAATTTGGTATGTAGGCTCCATTTAGGGTCTAGTTGTGCCCCGAAGATTTTGGTAGATGTAGGTCAATTCTAAGGGTTCCAAAATCAATTTTGGAATTTTGAAAACGCCCTAACTCAAAAGATTTTCATATAAAGGTATTGTTTTTCCTTCAATTTAAGATTCTATAGAATTTTTAGAATTTTTTGAGACCACCCGGAGCTCTGTAGGACAAACCGTTCGCTCACTACGAGAATTTGAAGTTTGGACGTACGATAAATCAGAAACACGAGTGTGAATCGCAAAAGAGGCCTAATCTCCGTTCAAATTTTAACTGACCGAAATGCGATCGATGTTTTTCTTCATGTTGGATGGTTGGTGGCTCTGCAGACGAGCGATCTATATAGAAAAATAAAAAATAATAAACCATTGTGTAATAATTTGTAGCGTTTTTCTCGTAGTGGAGCTTCCAAATCTCACCGCTGTGCCAACTCGAGTTAGAGGGCAGCGGTGACGAAGTCGAGAAAGGTTATTGCGGCTGAAGAAGCCTCTAGCGTTCGTGCAGCCAGTTCTTCCATTTCATATTACTTTGCAAGAGTCGTATTACAGTCGTAGCGCCACCTCGGGATCCGGGAAATACGACTTCTTTTTATCCCCACCGCCGTCCTATTCGTATTCTTATATACAGGTAGCTATAACCGTAAATATGGGCTTCCTTTGAAACGGTGTTTATTGATAATCCTCAACCGCGTTTTATGAGGTTTTCCTGTAACCATAACCTGGTTGGTCGCTTCATTCTCCGACGCTCTCGTTCTCATATCTGTCAAATGTATCAATTCGCCCATCCGAGGTTGTAAACCAATATTACTCTAAATCATGGGAAAGTATAGGATGTATACAACCTTACAAATTGAAGTGAAATGAGACGATTAAACAAATCAAAGTCTTATGTGAGTCAAATTTGCGAGTGTGCTGACTAGGATGAAATTAATGTAGCAGTCCGAAAGTGGCAATGTAAAAAAATTGATATTTTTTCGTGGGTTTTCCAGTTTTTCTATTTTCCAAAATTTCGACATTTTCCCATTTTTCCTCAAAAACCTCAATAAAATCTCTTTTTCTTTTTTTCAAGTTATCCGAAAAACTTTTTTGATTCGGACAAACTTGGGAACATAATTGGGAAAATTCTGAAACGCAAAAAGCTAGTAAAATGTTGGATTTTTAAGAATTTATTCTTTTCACATGCTGCACAAATATTAAGTTCCCCAATCTTCAATAACTTGATTTTTTGATTTTGGAAAATGATAGATAGTGAAACTAGGAATCCATATGAAATATAACAAAGGTATAGATCTAAATTAAAACTTTGTTTAGAAGATATTTGTGCCAGTTAATCATTAGTAGTAGGTAAGTACTACCTATTAATTATTAATAGTTATTATTTATTATTAAGTAAAAGTGCAGTGAGTGCATTACAGAACACGTATAAGGCTAGGAAATGGAGTATCACTGAAATATCATTGATGAAAATCAACCACCAACGAGAATCCCAGGTATAGGTTGACGTTGCCTGAGTCAGAACACACGCAGGAGTCGCTGGAAATGAGCGAGCAGACTCGACAGCTCGGCGACCAGAAGCGAATGGTGAAAAGCCCAGCATTTGTATCCCCAAGGAAGATTCAAGGAAATATGCTGGGAGACTTAGAAGAAGGGACTGGAAGGAGGAGTACAGGGAAACAACTCAATTCTCTTAGAAGAGATATTTTCTCAACTCACCACATTTGCTCAACACATCAACCCCTCATAGCCAACCATCGCTCACCAGAAATGTTTTGCGAATGATACAGAGGTTGAGGCTGGATGCAGGGCTAACGGCAGCTTTCCTATACCGTATTGATGTAGAAAGCAATCCAAAATTGTTGTATTTGAAAAGACTTTGATGATGTTGAGCAAATTATTATAGGTTTGAAACATCAAAAACAAGACAGCAATTCGTCGACATACAGAAATTTTTCGACCATACAATTCCAACACCATTCTATACAACAAGAAAGTGAAGGAAAAATTAGCAGATTTATAGTAGAAGTGAGAATCAAGATTTGATTCCAACACCAAACCTATCTTTTTGTTAACTTTTTATACCCTTCATCCAGGGCCCCGGATGTGCAAAAGTCCAATAATAAAGAATTGAAAAAAGTACTACCGATTATTTTAAAAACATTTTTATTTTGTTAATTCTGCATCGATAAAGAAATTGGGTGGAAAATTAAAAAGCATTAATTTGGCAGCCCAAGTACCTTAATTTAGAATTTTATTAATTTGTGAGAAGTGTGGGCGAGGTATCTGGATGCTCCTTGAAACGTGTGCTGAATCACATCTATCACGAGATGAACAAACGTACTTGTTATGATTTGACTTTAACTTTACGAGTTCAAAGACAAATGGAAGCTATTGCAGTGGGACTGAGTACTTGGCTTGATAGATGGAATTTCCTCAAGCATAATAGACGTGGAAGGTTGTTGGAGATAGGAGAGTTGATGTATTGATTCCGACCGATCCACAATGCTTACATGAAATTTAGATTAAAAAGTAGGTAATTATCGAATCCGGCTCGTAACCGTTAGTAGATGAAGGTATGCAGGTTTCTTCGTAACCGTAACTTTAAACATCATTGTGAGTACAGCATGTTGTAATAACTCATCTATTTTCTGCGTGAGAGAGGAAGAGAGAGAGAGAGTGAGAGAGAAGGCAAGAACAAGATTTGAGTTGCAATATGAGGAGGACCAATGAGACGGAACTATTTATTCTCGAGGAGGAGAGAGAGCTTGAGGCTTTCCTACCCCCTCACTCGTCCAACTTTCCCCTTTAACCCATTTCAAGCCAAGGGTGGAAATAACAGAGAAGTATGAGGGAGGATGAACTCTTTTACAAGATGGTGGCCGAAATAAGGCATAATTTGCTCACCGATTGAGAGCGAAAATACTCCAAATTTTATGAATTTTATAATTTAATGGGATTTAAGAGGCCTCAGTCATCCAAATCGATGTGATTTATCCGACTCGTGGCCCAGAACGCTCAATCGCCCAGGATCGAATAGAGCCCCACCATAATCATGCTTTCGGCCAAAAGGCCTCCTTTTCAAAAAAAAATTCCAAAGTCGCATCGAGCTTCCGAATGTCGAAGAATTTTTTTGACGAGTATAGGAACAGCATGAACGAGAAAAAATTGGTTAAAAAAAAGTCAATGCGAAAACGCATCAGTGGCCGGAAATGGGTTAATTTCTAAAATATACTCGTACAAACCTAGGAGGCCGCAACACTGCCTAAAGTGAGGATATTGAAGGGAAATGAATCGAAATCGTCCAAGTGCCGATTTTTAAAACGATAAATTGGTCGTTTCTGAACACAGAGCGAAGATCGACAATTGAATGGCGTCGACAGCAAGCTTGATATGTTCACAAACCACTCTTTCATTCGTCATCAATAAATTTCCAAACCATTTGGAGAAGTGTCATTTTCACTGGAAGATTCGCTTCATCTTCTAACAAACTTAGCATTTTAGCCGCCTTCGTCTCTTCCTCTTGAACGTTTCCCACTTCATCTACTTAACTCTTCCGGTGAAGCCCGTATGTTTCAGCGTGACAGCTGCTGAACTTCCGTGCTCAGCGTGAGTTGTGGGGGGTCTACACGTAACCACTTTCCTACCCGCCGACACTACTTCGTTAGCCCGGCTCAGCCATTTGTCGGAAGGCTGAAATAATTGTCGTCGTCCGAAAAACCCGTGTAGAGCAAATCCACCGATTTTTTCACCTCAAACGGAATTCCCGGGAATCGGAAATGCTTAGATTAATGAACAGAAGAGTCTCTCAATTGTTCACATCTTAAATTGACATTCTATAAATCTTGCTAGACAAAATATATCGTCCCTATACCTGGAAAACCATGTAAGTCGAGTTTATCAAATTTTACAGGGGACACTAAAAACTGAATCATTAAGTTTCCATTCCACATGCAATAAGTTTTTTCGTTACATTCCTTAAAACAGGTGGTAACAGTAGTATTTCAAAGAGCCTGAGACTAATTTCATCAAAATTTACTTTAGCGAACGAAAAAATGGACTTACATGCTTTTACCCAGCCTTTGACACCCGACTTACATGGTTTTCAATTTGATTTTCATGAAAAATATACCCAGCTTGGGTTATTTAATTATTAGGAATATTATTCAATTTTTTCTCTCCAGGTTTCAAGGTTACACAAAATACCCAAATCGATGCAATAGGAAAATATTTGAATGAAAATTCATAGGCGTTGACTAATACACAGTCAAACTTTAAGGCTCCTTGAGTCAAAATGACAGTCTTCAGTCTTAATATTACTAGAGTTGAGCAATAAATTATTATACTACCAATTGCTCAATTACCATTTCTTAAATTTAAACCATTACTTATAGGAACACTTTACCTATCACAACCGTAACTAGGTAGGTATGCATTGAATTTAAGTGTTAGGTAACTAGGTACTTTTGTTTCATTAAAACAAGGGATGAGTTAGGTATGGGTTAGGGGTTAGGGATATGTTGAGGATGAGCTAGGGACGGGTTAGGGGTGGGCTGGGTATAAGTTAGGGGTTGGGATCGGTTAGGGACATGTTGGGGATGAGCTTGGGATGGGTTAGGGGTTGGAGATAGCTTAGGGTTATGAATGTACTAGGGATGGGTTGAGGATGGGTTAGGTATGAGTTAGGTTAGGGATGGGATAGGGGTTAAGGATAGGTTGGAGATGGGCTAGGGACGGATTAGGGGTTGGGATAGGTCAGGGCTGGGTAGGATAAGAACTGAGGATGGATTAGGGATGGACTAGGGATAAGTTAGGTATGGGTTATGGATGGGTTGGGTGTGGGTTAGGAATAGGACAGGGCTGGGTTGGAGATGAGCTGTGGATGGGTTGGTTATGGGTTAGGGATGGGTAAGGGGTTAGGGATTGGTCAGAGATGGTCAGATTTCCTCAATTATTATCCTTTGTATCGTTAATTTTACAGAGTTTCCTGTAAAACATGAGCAGACCAATAGCACACTACTAATCTCTCTTTGTTAGGAATAGGACAGGGCTGGGTTGGAGATGAGCTGTGGATGGGTTGGTTATGGGTTAGGGATGGGTAAGGGGTTAGGGATTGGTCAGAGATGGTCAGATTTCCTCAATTATTATCCTTTGTATCGTTAATTTTACAGAGTTTCCTGTAAAACATGAGCAGACCAATAGCACACTACTAATCTCTCTTTGTTCTTTCTAACATCAGCATTACAGCTACGTCAAACAGCCAACAAATCAATCAATTCATCTAAAGTTATCCTCCTAAATAATGTAAAAATAATTTAGAAACAATGCGGAATAACACGTAGGTAGGTCGTGATCTTAAGGTTGGCCACAGTATGGAAAATCACGTGTCTCCAGAACACAAGGAGTGGAATTTATTGCTGAAATTAAGACTAATAAAAAGGTTTCTATTTATGATCACTTTCTCCGAACTCCATTTAGGAATTTGTAAACTTTTACATGGAAAAATTTTCTAAAAAAACTGACTATCTTTGATGGAAACTTGCCACCAGCGTGGGCTGCTCACTCTTATGAAGGCGTACACAGGACTTACTTGGTTTTCCGGCGAAAAAATGGGTAACCGACTTACACGTTTTTTCAATGCCTTCTGGGTAAAAAACTATTCATCAGATTGGAAAACGGCTTCACTAAATGAATCAAGCGACCCTAATTTACCCGAAAAGCTCAAAACCTTATTTTCGAAAAAATACCGACTTACATGGTTTACCAGGTATAGGGACGATATGTCAGTTAATATATGTAAGTTAAATTCAATCGTAATGCTATTGTGGAGCAATGCAAGTGGTGTGATAATGTCGAGTTATGATTAGTGAATACGCCCTCTCCGGCATATAGATACCTGGTAGATATTCGGATCGATTTGAAAGGATGAACCATGAGGTGAGGGAGATAGACTGAGGTGCCTTGGACTCACCTCGGATATTATGCAAAATATTATTTTGCATAATATTATTATACAAATAACAGATGTACATGTACCGCTGCAGCAAATTTATCCTATATGAATCGGTGAATTTTCTTTTCTTATGTCGATGAAAAGGTGTTCAAGTTAAGAGAACAAGTGACCAGGACTCATTCTAATAGCTCATCGTCCTTCCTTACTAAGAGAAGAGGTATTTAACCCTTAACTTGCCAAGTAAAATGCAGGTCGACCAATCGCTCCAATATTTTCCTTTCATTGATCCCAAATACGTTAGCAAACAAGGAAAAATGCTTTGCAAAAAAACATTGTCCTTAACCATTTAACTGCCAAGTCGTTTCAGAATGTCTTCCCCAGGCGCCAAATGGAAATATCAAATGCACGCTTTCCTTATGAGACAAATTGGGGTCTCTACATTCAATGAATGACTAATAATACATTATATACTCATTGTCGTGCCTCCATAATATTTTAAACTTGCAGAATTATCAAATACAAGTGGAAAATGCAGGTGGGACTCCGACAGGTACAAACACCCAACACCTGGCGTTAGCCAGATGCTACCCTTTCTCCACTTTTCGAATTCCTACCGGAAATTCGGTACTTAAAAGAGGAGAAGGGGTACAATAAAAATACCCTGCCGGAGTCCAACCGGGTCATTCTACATACCAAATCTCAAACCTACAACTTCTCTCTTAGCAAACGCCTTCTACTCCCAGGTCACCACTAGTTGAAAATTCATCAGCTCAAAACTATCAAATCACTTTTCACTACCAGAGACCTGGTTTACCAAAGACCAATTAAAAGAATATTCAAGCCGGTTTACCAGAGACTCGAAAAGATTTACTTTCACAACGGGTTGCAATTAGACCAGCATAAAAATTCACTAAACTTAACTTCACCAACTGGTTGAAATTAGACCAGCAACAATTTTACTAAATTCAGGAGTCTGGTTTCTAAACAGACCAGGTAATCCCAATAAAAATACTAAAAGATAACATCTAACGTTTATTCAAAAATTCGTCAGTTTGCAATCAGATTATAGGTTTGTGTTTAAAAATCACAACACTCATTCTGTAGGTACAGAGACCGCCGCACAGTACTGTGAGTTTATAAGGTCAAGTGAACAAAAATCAATTTTTGGAGAGTTCTGTTAAGGAAGGTTGCTCTGATCATGGATTTCATACTACTTCATATTTCAAGGAAAGAAAATTGTACAGTAAATAATATTAGAAGAAGTTTATGAAAAATACTGAAATTTTAAATTCAAATCAAACGTAACATTTCACCAATTTTACAAAAGTTTAGGTACCGAAACCTGAGTGATAATTAGATGTCTCTAGAAGAGCATTACACTGATTGATGAATCTAAATCGTCACTGTCATTAGCGCTGCTGATGCTGGAGAGAGCGCCTCCACAGCTCAGTTCCATAGATGTGCTTGGTACAGCATTAGCTATCAGTTTTGTGGATGGTGGTCGTGTCAATGAAGTTATCCCTAATCAGCTACTGGTAGATGACCTCGTTATCTTTTCTGTTCTATTCTGTTGATATGAAAAATGCGAGGATGTAATTTTTTCCTCTCCACACTTTCCCGCGACTTTAAATTTTTAAAAAGCTTTCTATTAGAATTGAAAATTTCATAGAAAAAAAAGTCGCGGCAAATTCCAACGGGATTGAGTCAAGTGATAGTGCCAGAAAACATTCATCAAATGCTCTAATTCCTCATTTTTCCTCATTTTGAGAAATTCACTATTTAATGTTCAGGTTTAAGAAGAAAAATTGGGAATTATTATTGTGACGATTTTACCGAGTGCTTAGGGGAAATTCATACTTCAAAAATTATTTAAAAAAACGTGAATAAAGCACATACTTATGCCGTGACTCGTCATGAAGAGCAATAAGACCCAACTTGTTGATATGACGGTATCCGCACTCATAATGAGCAGGTAGTTCATCGTTAGCGTTTTGGGTGAAATGAGTTATTAACATAAATGATCGCGGAACTTGCCCTCTGGTGATCCGTAAGAGATTTGTGAGGTCAGGAAACTTATTGAAACGTGCTCAAAGACTATCTGGGGTTCTTGCACTCCTTTCCAATACTAATAGACGTTCTTTTTTCGACTTTTTATACAAACTCACATGGTGCGCCGGCGACCATCATGGCACTTGGAGGTGATACACCGTTTTCTTTAGAAACTACTGTAACCGAAAAGTATGAGCGATTTCAACGAATGCAGGTTGACAATCCTCGTAAAGAAACCGCAAAATCGACCAGTGAACGAATGCGAGAGTATCGTGAGCGAAAGAAATTGACGATGGATAAACCCGCGCCGTATCAGCGCAACACGAAATTCATGTCTTGTGTGGCACAGAAACTCAAAACGATCTATCGAAGGCGGAGCCGGGAATGAAGATGTCTCACTGTGTTCGAACTTGTACGCCACCCAACTTGTCAGCCTTTTATATTTTTTAAATCATCCGAAAAGCGATACAGAAAATTTTCCTCCATTATATTCACCCTAAAAACGTACTTACGTTTTGAAAGGTCGGAAAAGACCTACAGGTGGGAGCGGTTGCAAAGGCAACATTGAAAAGCCGTCTCCATGGTTACAGCGGGGAGAAGCCGTACATTCTCCCCTGCTTACCAACTTTTTAGGTCTGCAGCTTCAGCTTTGCTCGGTTTGTATCGACCCAGCCAGTAACGGAGCTCGAGAGCCCGGTTTCAAAACCGCAGAGATCAATTCACCTCGCGAAGCTCGAGTCGAGACTCCGCCGATATTAAACCGCAGGCAGTTTTACGACTGTTGTTAAGACCTTTCAGGAATTCCAGAGTAATAAAGATGAACGTAAAAATTATATTATCGCGGCAGGAACGAAGTTGATCGTTAAATTTACGACTAGTGGTTGAGTAGATACTCGTACTTATTACTATTCATGCATTTATTCGAGCGGTGTAATATTCGCGGCACAGCATTCAACTACTATTCGAGGAATTCATCGAACTATGAAAAATTCTACAATTTATTCAACATTGTCCAAAATGAATTTAAAGTTTCGATATTCCAATGAGAAAAACTTGTTCTTCCTTTTCTTATTCTTTACTAATATCAGCTACTGTCCCCCCCCCCCCCCCCATTTGTATGGCCACACATATGTTTTGTTGGAGTCGTAAATGGTAATTTGTCAAGTCATTAAATCTTAGCATTTCTGTAGCTACCGTTGCTCCAGTCGTGCCAGCAGTGTCCGTACTAGAAGCAATCCTAAAGACACGAACCGACCTAGACTACAACACTTACATTTTTATAAATAATTTCTCCAAAATTAATTTTAGCAGAGAAAATTTTATTCGCAAACAACTTCGAACAGAATATATTTATCATAATTCAACAAATTTATATCAGGTGGGCAGACGTTTATTTAGACGTTTTGTAGCTTTAAGACATTAGATAGCTACTGGATTCAAATTGAGTGCCTAGATTTTTTTTGACGGAGTACCTACTAATCCTACATCCACACAGCCCTGAATAATCGAATACCTACCGCTAAAAAGTAAGTAGGAAGATGAAGTAAAATATTCTAAAATCTTGGTGAGCTCTTTTAGGAACCGCGAATTTGCTACTAGTTTTACTACTCTCCATTCCAGCAAAGTATGTTTATGCTCTCATTCAAACCTGTCTCCAAAAGCTTTTTATTCAAAACAAGAACCATCAATCCTGTGTGTGACAGTGAATTTTAATTGGTGAGGGCATATTCATCTTCTACATAGAATCTTTGGTAGGTAGTTCCTTGAGTGGAGTCCTTATTATAATAAATCTTGAAAAACGGATTTGCCATAGATTTTTGTCTGTAATAGTGCACACTAGTCGGAAAAACTGTTTATTGTTATTTTGAATCCAAACTAGACCTCATTCTGAGAATTTTGACACCAACCGCGACCTTCTAGCGGGAGAAGACCTTTTGCTATGATTTTTCAAAGTTTCGAATGTTTATGATGTCACAGTGGGCTGGGGGGTCCCGCCCAGTGACGTCATAAACATTCGAAACTTTGAAAAATCGTAGAAAAAGATCTACTCATCCAAAAAGAGAACGGCTGGTGTCAAAATTCTCAGAATGAGGTCTACTTTCGATTAAAATTAAAAAAAAAATAAGGCACACCCCCCTTTAAGGTCCAATGGGACGGTGTAGTGCCCTTCTGAGATAAGAGAGGGCACTTGAGTAGGACGGAAATTTTTCCATGTTGAGTGAATATCTTTTCCAAATCTGACTACACGAATGTTATCCGGTAAACCGATCATAAAACATAATTATAATTTTTTTACTACTTCAAGTGCCATTGAAGTAGGGTTGTAATTTAGAAATTTGAATACATCCCGCGTTTAGAAACTACTAGTGTAAGTTGGAATCATCAGAAAACAATTTGTCTAAAAATCAGACGCCGGAAGCGAAGAATGAGATTAAAAAACGAGGTTCTGAAAAAGCAAGACTGAATCTGATGAGGCAACAGCATAGAGAGATCGTCTTCATTGGTGGTCACACACCCACAACTGAAGGAGGCTTCAACATGTGGACACGCCGGAATATCGTCATTGATAGAATTGGTGAACTATGCTTCCTTGAGAGAGCTGGGAGGGATCAGCAAAGTTCATTTCTGTAGTATTATGACCCCCTGAGGTATTTCTAATAGGAGGTCTGAAGAGCAACAAGCGAGAGAGGGACGCACATAAACATCCCCAACACGTCAAAATTACGTAGACCACCTAGGGATATGGAATATTTCTGTTACCTCACTGGGTATTTTTCACACACAATTCGAACAAAAATTCATTCCTCGACTGGACAATAAATTATGGAATGAGTTAATTCTTATTCTTTTATACGGAAGTACTCACGTCTAAAAGATCCATAAGGGAAGCACGCGAGTGAAGATCAGGAGAGAGCATGCGGGAGAGTATTGTCTTAAGTCCAATAGAAGCTTCTTGCCAACTGACTATGCCGCGGACAGTTACTCCTAGAGAGTAGATCCACATCTGCACACACAAAAAATGAATGAATAAATCATAACGTTTGCATCAAAATTTCAAAATTTATTTAAAAAAATAAAAATATGACATGTTCAGTTTTTAGAATAGAAGAATGTACGGTTATGAACTTCCTCCAACAAAGCTAGGTAATTTCATAACTTAAATTGTAAAAGAATAACTTTGTTTCTAATAAATTGACTCAGAATTTTCCAAAAAGCCAGGGCCTTGCCCAGCGGTCAGGGATTATCCCGAAGGGCCAGGAAGGTCTATTCCTCCTAAGCACTGGCAGAGGGTAGGTGGGTACCCAGATCTTCATCACGTCTAAGGATGTAGTCCAATGCCCTTTGATCACGTCTATCTCTAACCTGGTTTCTGCTTTCAAATCCTTTTAAAACCTTTGCTTTCTGAACGGAGGTGGGTGTTCCTCATCTACAGGAATCTTGTATCTTCAGAGCTAGTTTTGTTGTTTTTCCTCTTCAAGGAAAGTACTCGCTCCTGGTAAGAAAAGTTATGAACCAGTATATCCCCAACTCGCTCCAACAAGGTGGAAGCCCCTTTTCCAAGATGGGCTTAAAACCCTTTGCTTCCTGAGTGCAGCTGTTTTCCTGATCTACTGAAAGTACTTGCCTCCTCGGAGCAAGTGTAGCTGTTTTTCTTCTTCAAGTACATGCCCCTGGTAAGAAAAGTGGTGGAGAGTCTTGCTCCTATGAGGTAATGTTGCTGTTTTCATTTACTTGTTCCTACGAACGGTTTATTAGGTGTTTTGTATTAATTTTTTTTTCAAGATGAAAAAAAAAAATATATATTTTAACAACTTAGGGAAAAACAAAACAGGAGCCGCGTGAGAGATGATTTAAAAAAGAGAGAGCCCGAGATGAAGAATATTTTCGTTTTGTATTAATTAAGCTAAGGAATTTACTATATCCACGTGATAATGCTAATATTTGCAATTCAATATTTAGTGTTTAGATGGCATCGGTGTACCTCTTTTGTTCATTCCCTGAGAATGAAGTCTCAATTGTGTAGGAGCAAGAAACTCTTAGCTGCTCTGTGATAGCTTCACTACTTCAGGAGCAGCTACATCCCTTCGCTGGAAGGAGACCAGCTACATCGTGCACAAGAGCAAGTAATCCTCCTAACAGAACACAGCAACACTCCACGTATAACAAATGGGAGATAGTACTCTCCCTGAAAGGAAAAAACAGCTACATCACCTTGTGGGAGCAAGTAGGAAAGGCAACAGCTTCACCACTTTTCATACTAGGAGCAAGTACTTTCCTTGAAGAAGAAAAACTGCTACACTTGCTTTGAGGAGACAAGTACTTTCAGTAGATCAGGAAAATAGCTGCACGCAAAGGGTTTTAAGGGGTTGAAAGCAAAAAGCAGGTTATAGATAGACGTGATCAAGACAGAAGGTCAGACTTTGTTGGAGGAAGTTGATAACACGTCATTAGTCATACGTCGAGATGAACCGATGATTCTTGAACCACCACTTTTTGGCACTTTTTCACAGATTTCGATTATGCATGCTGAGACTCACCATTTATGAGATATGAAACATCCTATGTAACCCATTACTAACACTTTACTACGGTTGCTTCTTATTTCAAAAGGTGAGCTGATCTATAAAGTGGGGTGTGGTCGTTTAAAAAATCATCGAATCAGATTAATGTACAGTTATGATGTGTAGTAACGGTGAATGTGGGATAAACTATTAAATGGAAAATTTACTGTTTTTTTACCTGATATACTGAAGTAAATTTTAACTTGGTTTGAACTTACAGAAGATGAAATTAATAAAAAGATTTTTTTTGTTTATTACGGAAGTGGGAAAACTCTTTAAGAGCGAAGGGGAAGTTCACCCCACAGTTTTGGACTCCCCATGCATAGGGCCTACCAACTAAAACCCCACTCCCTCTGCTTAGGACTCACCCCGGAACCACTTGTACAGTATTACTTCAGGATGAGCCCTTTTTTTGTGCCAAAAGGCTGCTCCTACTTCTGGTCTCTCCTTCATTTCTATTCCTCATCTTCCTCCCATCTTCCATCCAGCTTTTTTGCTTTGAGGACTGATGTGACAAATACTGCCATTGAGTCCCAGCTCGACTTGTTCTTAATCATCTCATGTATGATTGTGGACGCAACGTTCCAATGACCTCTTCCGCCCACCTCCTCATACCCTCCCATTGAGGACATGTGAAGAAGGTGTGGCGGACATCATCCCTCTCTATCCCACAGTATCTGCACTCTGGGTCAGTGGCTTTCCCGATCTTTACTAAGAAGGAGCGGAAGTATCCATGCCCTGAGAGGAATTGAGTCAGGTAATTAGTTCACCTCTCCGTGTTTTCTCTCCAACCAAGCCTTTAGATCGTCAATTATGAGGGCTGTCCACCTTCCAGGGGTTTCACAGACAAGGTCTGCTTGCCACCTACGGATGGTCTCCTCCCGCTCTTCCTTCTTCACTATGGATATTGCCTCTGCCTTCCTCATTCTTATCCTTTTGCGCTCCAGTGCCTGGTGGTATATTGGGATAGTTTCCGCTATCACTTGTGATGCTGGACCTGAGAAGTTCTAAATGCACTACTGATTCTCAGAGCTCCTCTCCTCTGTACAGCTTCCATACGTGCCCGGTACTTTTGGTACCTAAGGGACTCTGCCCACAATTCTGCACCATACAGCATAATTGCCTCTGCAGTTCGCATAAGGAGTCTCCTCTTAGCGGGTGATGGGCCCCCTAGATTTGCCATCAGTAGGCTCAACTTGTTTACAATATCTGCAGCCTTATCTGCTGCTCCACTGATGTGCCTCCAGAAGCTTAGTTTCCCGTCCAGCATCACACCAAGGTAGCGAATGGCTGGAGAGGTGATCATTTCCTGCTCATCCACATTCATAGGTATAGATCTCTCAATTCGCGCTGTGGTTAGCAGTATAATATCCGTTTTTTGGATCGCCAGTGACAGTGTGTGTGCATTTTATAAAAGGATAAATTGATGATTTTGGTTCTGATCTGTGTGAATACCAGCTTGTTGATATTTAGGGTGTCTAGTCTTTAAAATCCGGGTTACCGAAGGGAAGGCAGAAAGCTTATGGTCTGTGTAGAAACCAGGACACTGAGATTGTTGATAAGTTTTAAAGTTTGAGTTTGAGAGATGCTGAGGAGATAGAGAGCAATTCGCTTGTTAGATTTTGTAGATGGAATGCGTTGGTAGGACCCCGAAAAGGGTAGTTATAGCCTACCCCTTCTCTTGTCCAAGTACCAACTTACCGGTAGGACCTCGGAGAGGTGGGGAAGGTTTGTCGACTGACTGGTGTCAAATGACCGTTATGAACCGCTGGTTCCCTTGTCGGAGTCAAACCTGCATGTATTTGAGCGTATTTGATATTAAATCGAATATGCACATGTATTTGGTGGCACGACATGTACCCAACCACGACCATTTTCGGTTACTAAGAAATTCCAATTATTGTTATTTTAAATTATTTCCTGATATTTGAATGAATGCAGGAAAACAACTCGATTCTAGAACTGGAATAAAAATACCGACGATTGAACGAACCTTTTCGAGGTGCGTGTCAGAAAGGCGGGGGTACGCAATGGGGCGGGACCTCTGCCCCAAAATGACCCTTCCTTTTGGGGTCAGCTGAACCCCGCTGAGCGTGCATTCCGCCCGTAACTTTTCCTCCTCTCCACCTGGAACAAAGAAATTCGTCGATGTAAGTAAATCGAGTAAATTGAAACTTATTGAGAGTAAATAAAAAGTAGTTGAACGACCCAAAAAACCTTAAGGAGAGTAGTCCGCTATTAGCGCGCCTTCCTTTCGTTATTCTTTCACAATTCCCACAATTATGTACTAAATTATTTAAAATTATAAGGCAATGTTCTTCACACCTGTGAGCATGTCTGCTGTAAATTTTGTCCAAGCCGATAGAATAGAAAAAATTGGAAAATTAGCAAAGTTTATCTTTTAATGTAGAAAAATGGGTCATTTTCATGTTCTATTTTCTGACTAACCAAGCCGATCTAATCCAAATTTTCACACGTTCTCCTTCCATATATGAAATAACATTTGAGCCAAGGGTTTTTGAGAAAAAACAGTTGAGTAAAATGGCCTTCCAGTCTAAGCATCTTTTTGGGACACAAAAATTCATGTCCACGAGATGAGAGTTACAAACGAAATTTCATTGGCTCCATCTCTAGAATACATCCTCGTGAGTATCTTGCAAACATTAGAAGTAAATTAGTCGATGAGTTACCGAAAAGGAATATGAAAAAACGGAAAATTTCTTCCCCGAAAAGTGACTTTTCAGGACAGCTGTTTTTCTGACTGCAGGTTGCGCTCCCGCATACTTGTTCTGATCTTAATTTTGTGTGCCTGGCTGACAAAACCACACCCCATATGGAACTTTCAGTATTTCTTTTAGTTCCATGTTCATTTGACGAACCAGGTTTCGTTCGACATTTCGATATTTTTCAGTTCCGCTACTCAAATTTAAAAAAAAATTGTATCTTATCAACCGGGACCCTCTGGAGGTTGATGGACACCGGATCGAACTAGTAGATGCGTTCCAATACCTTTTTTTTTTTTTTTTTTTTTTTTTTTTTTTTTTTTTTTTTTTTCGGCAGGCAGGTGAGAAAATCTTTAAGATCCACAGGTGGAGTTGGATCTCGTAAGATACCTGAAGGACCCGCAACTTCAAGGTTATGTGGGATTCAAACCCACTAAAAAAACACCTCCTTTTCTCCCACGTTGGAAGCTCAGCCTGGAACTGTTTAACACATTACTTCAGGCTGAGTTCTGGGACACTTCATTAGTTCTGGATGGCGGGTCGGACCAGGTGTTCCCTTCTCTGTCTCTCTCGTTCTAACAATGTCTTCCTTGACAGGATACTCTCTACGTACGCTGCCACAAGACTCCAGCTCCTCTCACCTTCCAGCATCTTGCTGACGACAGCTTCTGGTGTTGAAATTTGGGGAGTTAATCCGAGCTCTGACAGCAGCTGGCTTCTTTCAGCCGCCCATTTGGTGCATTTGAAAAAGGTGTGTAGCGCATCATCATCTTCTCTCTTCTGACAGTGCGGACATGTTGGGACAGTTACCTTTCCCATTTTATGTAGATAGGCATAAAACAGTCCATGTCCTGTGAAGAATTGTGCGAGGAAAAAGTTTAATTCTCCATGCTTCCTGTCCGTCCATATCTGGATGTTTGGCACTAGCCTTGCGGTCCACCGTCCTCTATGTTCTCTTGTCCATATCTCTTGCCAGCTTACCATCGTGCAATCTCTTTCTTCCTTGGCTATGCGGGACCTGTCTCCTTCTTCCCTTCTGTCGAAAATTCTTTTTCGCTCTGAAGCCTTCAGCTGGATCGGTATGACACTGGTAAGCACAAAGATAGCGGGTTCTGACACTGTTCGGTATGCACAGGCGATTCGTAGAGCTCCTCTTCGCTGCACAGCTATCAGTCTCTGTCGGAGATACGCCACGCTCAGTGCATCCGCCCACACCTCCGCTCCATACAAGAGAATTGACTCCACCACTGTCATCATCAAGCGTCTCTTGCATGGTCTAGGGCCATTTATGTTTCTCATAAGGTGACAAAGAGCTGCCGATTTTTGTGCAGCCCTGTCTGCAGTCCTTTTTAAATGTTCACCAAAAGTGATTTTTTTGTCCAACATGACTCCTAGATATCTGGCTGCTGGTTTAGTTGTTATTTCAGTGTTTCCGATCCGCATTGGGATGATGGTAGGTATGCGCTTACGGGTGAAGATGACTACCTCTGTTTTTGATGTAGCTAGTGCCAGGCTATGTTCTTCCATCCACTCCGTTACTCGTGTCATGATCTGCTCCAACTTGGCTTGGGCTGAATCCATTGTCCTTGCGAGTACTACTGCTGCCACATCATCAGCATATCCAACAAGGAAACAGTCCTCAGGCATTTCCAATCGCAGCACACCATCGTAAGATGCATTCCACAGTTGAGGACCCAACACTGATCCTTGAGCCGCTCCTGATGTGATCTCTTTCGTTCGTACCCCTTGAGCAGTCTCATATGTTAGTGTTCTGTTCTTAAGGTAACTGTCCATCACTGCCAATAGGTACGACGGGACCTTGAAAGTATTGCTCAGGGCCTCCATCATATCAGTCCATCTTGCAGAGTTGAAGGCATTTTTTACGTCGAGGGTCACCAGTAGTGCAAGGTTTCTTGAATGCCTACTGCCTTCCTGTGATTTTCTTACTGCAGTTACTACATCTGTTAGTGCATGGACAGTAGAGCGACCCTTTCGGAAACCATACTGTCTAGGTGATAGATCCCCTGCCTGCTCTATTGCAGGCAGTAGCCGAAGCAGAAGTAGTTTCTCGAAACCCTTTCCAGCTGTGTCCAGCATACATAGTGGTCTCCAGGATGACGGCAAGGTTGGGTCCCCTTTTCCCTTATCTAAAAGGACCAGACGGGCAGTTTTCCATCGCCTACTAAAGACCCCAGTGATGAGGCATGCATTGTACATCCTCAGGAGTAGCTGTGGGCAGATTTCAGTAACTATTTTTAGTACCTCTGACGGTATGCCGTCGGGTCCAGGCGCTTTTTTGTTTTTCAATGCTCCAACCGCTTTTTTTAATTCGTCCACTGTGAACAAGGGTGTGTCTGTTTTTCTCATACTTCTAGAATCTGTGTTTCTGGGAGGATGGGTTGGAAAGAGACCATTTACAATGGTCTCCATGACTTCCTCATTCATGAGGCTCGTTCCATCTCGTGCCTGGAATTTTCCTGTCACTATTTTGTAGCCACGACCCCATGTGTCCACATTTATTTCATCGATGATTTTTTGCCAACAGTCCGCTTTACTTTTGTTTATTTCATGACGGAGTTTTTTCCTAGCTTCAGCAAATTCTGTATGTATTGTCAACCAATTTTCTTGTCTTCTACTTCTCTGGGCTCCAATACCTTGGAAGCAATGTTAACACGCATGGGGGGGGGGGGGGGGCACTGACGAAGATATTAAAAGCAAGATACGAAAGGCGACCGGTTATTTTGTCCAGCACTATCCAATTTGGAAGAATAGGAACATCTCACTGAGAACTAAACTTCGCCTATTCAATACGAACGTCAAGTCAGTGCTCCTGTATAGCTGAGAGACATGGAGGGTTACCTCATATCTAACCCGAAAAGTACAATCCTTCGTTAACCGCTGCTTGAGGCGGATTCTTGGGGTGCGGTGGCCCGAAGTGATCTCCAACGGGACACTGTGGGCTAGAACAGGTCAGAAAAAGAAAATGGAAATGGATTGGCCACACCTCAAGGAAAGACGAGGAATCTGTGGAACGACGAGCTCTCGACTGGAATCCACAAGGATGTCGAGGAAGAAGCCGCCATTGTAAGACATGGAGAAGATCAGTGGAGGAAGAGGCGAGTCATGTTAGGAAGGCATGGAACGAAATAAAGGTCCTGGCCAGAGAAAGAGAGGAATGGCGCAATTTTACTCAGGCCCTATACCCTGAATTGGAGTGACAGGAATTAAGTCAGTCAAGTCAACTCATCAACCAGTCATCCGATTTTAATTTAATTTCTACCAGATTGTTAGGAATTTTCTACTACTACTGGCCCTTACTACTACAGGACTCTGAATAGAAACAGAATCCGCGGAGTAGCACAATAAGCCACTAGGCTTCAGCGCTTTGGGCTCTCATCACCCTGATCCGCGGATTCAGCTACAATCTACAGAATATAGAAATACCGATTTTTTTTTGGATCACTCCCCTTAAGTATACCGATGGAGATGGGATAACTCTCATTCCACTCTCCGGTATTTCCTCTTGTTCCAGTTGGATGTCATGATCATAAATCACTCGCGTATACAGAAACAACTGTATTCTACAATAACTTGGCTCAAAACGGATTATAAATCGATTACATAGCTCTAGACCGCCGAAACTCCCCTTGCAGTCAGTTCACTGGCTCGTCCTGAACCCGACTGACGATTGAAGAAGTATCTAGGGAGAACCCAGAGCCCTCACACTCTTCTTCCAGGGTGCTTGGCATGGAGATCCCTACTGGGGATAGGTCTAGACTATCTGTGGGGGCGGCTACATAGAAACATCAATTTTTTTTTTTGGATTACTCCCCTTAAGTATACCGAAGGAATACCGGATTCAATGAAATAATAACCGATCTGATTTTCACTGGTCGTACCTGTATACCCAAACGAATCGACCTGAAAGTCATGAGACAGATATTCTGTTTTAATTGAAATTCACCACTAAATATCAAAGATTCTTTGTGATATTCTATTATTACATAAGCGGAATCCATCTCCAAGGTCATAAGGAAGGATTTTGACTGTAGTGGGCAAACCTTGTTCTTTGCAAATGGGTGATTTATACTGAAAAAAATGAACCGCTGTGTAATAATTTGCTGCGTTTTTAAAAACTAATATCAGTATATGATTTCCTATCTGTCAAAACGCGAGTGAAATTTTATTTTGGAAGACCCAAAATTGAGGTTTTTGTCTGAAATTAATAACTCAAGTCAATGACAATTAAGTTTTTGGTTTATTATTTTCAATAATAAGCCTTTGGAATCGAGCAAGAAAAATTTTTTTTTAACCCCCCCTCAAAATTTGATGTTTTACGTTTCAAGGTACGTAGAATACGAAAATCGAATAAAAAAATTTCCGTCCGTCCGCCGTACGCCGTACGCCGTCCGCCGTACGCGGCACTTTTCTTAGCAACACTGGACCGATTTGGTTCAAATTTGGTATATAGGCTCCATTTGTGGTCTAGTTGTGCCGCGAAGCTTTTGGTTGATGTAGGACACTTCTAAGGGGTGAAAATTAAGGGTTGAAATTTTCAAGAGTGCCCTAGCTCGAAAACTCTCGGAATAAAGGTATCGTTTTTTCACCAATTTTAAATAGTACAGAATTTTTAAAAATTTTTGAGACCACCCGGAGCTCTGTAGGACAAACCGTTCGGTCCCTACGAGTATTTGAAGGTTTTCCTTCGATAAAACAGAATCATGAGTGTGAATCGCAAAAGAGGTCTAATCTCCATTCAAATTTTATCGGACTAAAATGCGATCGCTGTTAATTTCTTCGATTTGTATACAGTTTTGCCTTCTGCGTAACCAGTAATCAAATTTCCATATCAAGCTTTCTATTTTTCGAATCGAGTGTGAAGCGTTTAGTTCTTTCTAATAAACTTGATTGTGAAGGTGTGAAGCCATTATAGTGTGGTAGGTAGTACCTACCAATAGTTGGTAGGTAAAAAAAAGTTGGTAGGTAAAACAATGTTTGTAGGTAAAAAACGCTGCAAATCATTGCTCACTGATCAGATCACTGATCAGCTGAGTGAGCTCCGAAGCCATTTTCAATCCTATTGAATGGAGGTGTTCTTCCAGGCGTCTCCAGCATTCGAGGATATCTTCTTCACTCCTCACATCACTGATCAGCTGAGTGAGCTCCAGAGCCATTTTCAATCCTATGTAATGGAGGTGCTCTTCCAGGCGTCTCCAGCATTCGAGGAGATCTTCTTCAATCCTCACATCACTGATCAGCTGAGTGAGCTCCGAATCCATTTTCAATCCTATTGAATGGAAGTGCTCTTCCAGGCGTCTCCAGCATTCGAGGAGATCTTCTTCACTCTTCAGATCACTGATCAGCTGAGTGAGCTCCGAAGCCATTTTCAATCCTATTGAACGCAGGAGCTGAAATTTGAGAGGGAAGGTCAAGGGAGAATACAGATGGTGGTAGGTGCTGTTGATGGAGAACCAGTGATCTATACAGGAGGGTGATCTATACAGAAAAAGTAAAAAGGAAGGAGTAAAAAGAGTTGGTAGGTAAAAAAAATGTTGGTGGGTAAAAAACGCTGCAAATCATTGCTCAAAGGCTTCTTCACTCTTCAGATCACTGATCAGCTGAGTGAGCTCCGAAGCCATTTTCAATCCTATTGAATGGAAGTGCTCTTCCAGGCGTCTCCAGCATTCGAGGAAATCTTCTTCACTCCTCAGATCACTGATCAGCTGAGTGAGCTCCGAAGCCATTTTCAATCCTATTGAATGGAAGTGCTCTTCCAGGCGTCTCCAGCATTCGAGGAGATCTTCTTCACTCCTCAGAGCACTGATCAGCTGAGTGAGCTCCAAAGCCATTATCAATCCTATTGAACGGAAGTGCTCTTCCAGGCGTCTCCAGCATTCGAGGAGATCTTCTTCACTCCTCAGATCACTGTTCAGCTGAGTGAGCTCCGAAGCCATTTTCAATCCTATTGAATGGAAGTGCTCTTCCAGGCGTCTCCAGCATTCTAGGAGATCTTCTTCACTCCTCTGATCACTGATCAGCTGAGTGAGCTCCGAAGCCATTTTCAATCCTATTGAACGCAGGAAGCTGAAATTTGAGAGGGAAGGTCAAGGGAGAATACAGATGGTGGTAGGTGCTATTGATGGAGAACCAGTGATCTATACAGAAGGGTGATCTATACAGAAAATAATAAACCTTTGAGCAATGATTTGCAGCGTTTTTGTCTTGGATTTTCATAGTTAACAAAGCTAATTGGTAAAGTTGATTGAATTATGGAAAATAACATTTTGGATGTTGAAATTACAGGTGGGGAAAGATGGTTCAAAACAATGCGACGTTCTGCGCGCTATCTCTGTGACAAAGTTGAAAATCGTAAATCGTAACGGCTCGACTGTTGAGGCTTCAAAACTCCCAGGACTTGACAAACCATTACGAGCGCCATCTCTAGGCTGAACTACGAATTTCAAGGAGGAGCGAGGTAGGTTTGAGGGTTTGTGAACTAAGAAAGCGGGGAGCTGGTAATGCAGTTGACTTGTTGCATAATTCAAACAGCCATTTTCTCCTTCTCTGCTGGTGGCACCTCACATAAATCTAGCGTGGAAATTCATTGGAGCTCTCGCTCTTAGAGGGCGCTTCGAGACACTTCCGGGTGATGGCTGATGACCGAATCGTGGTAACGACCATTCCACGTTGTCTCACTTGAAAATGTATACTCGAAATTTCCGCGGGATTTCTCCTCATATTATGTTAGCCTGTTGCTGTAGCTGATGCCACGATAAACCTGTGTGATAAAACATGAGAGCTCTTTGTTTTCATATCGCACAATCCTCAACACAACCACAAGGACTACATTCGTTACCTAACTTTGATTCGACGTTGAGGAAATTCATATGGGACCTTCTAATGACTAATGCACGTGTTGGAACTTATTCCAACGGTCTCTAACTTTTCCTTATGTTGGAATAAGGTACTAGTTTTAAATTCAAATTGTTAAGAGAGGAAAGGAGAGTCAGTGTTCCTTAGAACGGATCCTAGCCCAACAGAATCGGAAGAAAATATTGTGTAGGAGATGAGGAGAGTCAGTGTTCTCTAGGACGGATCCTAGCCCAGAATCCGGATCCTAGCTCAGAAGACATCTGAGCTTCATTGTAGTTCACAAATCGAAAATCAAACTCTCCGATCGGCTCCAAGATTTTTGAACAGCCGATTTCTGTGCTCAATTTTTGAATCTCCTGATTAAGTATGTACTTGTTTCAGATCCAGTGGCATCAATTTTTGAGTTCTATTATTGATTCAGCTAGTTAGTGAGCTTTCTGCCTCTGACGTTCTCGTTGATCAATGATCGACTCAGCTGAGTTCACTTTTTTATTCAGCTGAGCTTTCTGCCTCGAATGTTCTCGTTGATCAATGATCGACTCAGCTGAGTTCATTTTTTTATTCATCTGATTAGTGAGCTTTCTGCCTCCAACATTCTCATTGATCAAAGATATACTCAGCTGAGTTCAAAATTTATTCAGCTGATTAGTGAGCTGAGCTTTCTGCCTCGAATGTTCTTGTTGATGATGATCGACTCAGCCGAGTTCATTTTTTTTATTTAACTGATTACTGAGCTTTCTGCCTCCGACATTCTCATTGATCAAAGATATACTCAGCTGAGTTCAATATTTATTCGGCTGACTAGTGAGCGGAGCTTTCTACGTCGAATGTTCTCGTTGATCAATGAATCATTGTATCATTGACAATGATACACTCAGCTGAGTTCAATTTTTTATTCAGCTGATTAATGAGCTGAGCTTTCTGCCTCGAATGTTCTCGTTGATCAAGATCGACTCAGCTGAGTTCATTTTTTTTTTATTCAGCTGATTAGTGAGCTTTCTGCCTCCGACATTCTCATTATTCAAAGATACACTCAGCTGAGTTCAATATTTATTCAGCTGACTAGTGAGCTGAGCTTTCTGCCTCGGATATTCTCGTTGATCAATGAAGACTCAGCTGAGTTCAATTTTTTACTCAGCTGATTAGTGAGCTTTCTGCCTCCGACGTTCTTATTGACCAAAGATAGACTCAGCTGAGCTCAATTTATTTATTCAGCTGATTAGTGAGCTTTCTGCCTCCGACGTTCTCATTGACCAAAGATAGACTCAGCTGAACTCAATTTATTTATTCAGCTGATTAGTGAGCTTTGTGAAGATTGAAAGTATCCTCAAACCGAAATGATAGCTCGATCTGCCCCTCAAATTACGAAATCGACGTTCGTTCCTCGTTCCGGGTCAGTATATGGCTAAATCGAAGGCGAAAAGAAGTACTTGAATTTCCCAAAGGTTTGTTATTTTCTGTATAGATCACTGGTTGAGAAGAGTGAAGAAGTCTTCAATCAATCACTTCCATTCAATAGGATTGAAAATGGCTTCCGAGCTCACTCAGCTGATCAGTGATCTGAAGAGTGAAGAAGATCTTCTCGTATGCTGGAGACGCCTGGATGTGCACTTCCATTCAATAGGATTGAAAATAGCTTTGGAGCTCACCCAGCTGATCAGTGATCTGAGGAGTGAAGAAGATCTCCTCGAATGCTGGAGACGCCTGGAAGAGCACTTCCATTCAATAGGATTGAAAATGGCTTTGGAGCTCACTCAGCTGAACAGTGATCTGAGGAGTGAAGATCTCCTCAAATGCTAGAGACGCCTGGAAGAGCACTTCCTTTCAATAGGATTGAAAATAGCTTTGGAGCTCACTCAGCTGAACAGTGATCTGAAGAGTGAAGAAGATCTCTCGAATGCTGGAGACGCCTGGAAGAGCACTTCCATTCAATAGGATTGAAAATGGCTTTGGAGTTCACTCAGCTGAACAGTGATCTGAGGAGTGAAGAAGATCTCCTCGAATGCTGGAGACGCCTGGAAGAGCACTTCCATTCAATAGGATTGTAAATGGCTTTGGAGCTCACTCAGCTGAACAGTGATCTGAGGAGTGAAGAAGATCTCCTCGAATGCTGGAGACGCCTGGAAGAGCACTTCCTTTCAATAGGATTGAAAATAGCTTTGGAGCTCACTCAGCTGAACAGTGATCTGAAGAGTGAAGAAGATCTCTCGAATGCTGGAGACGCCTGGAAGAGCACTTCCATTCAATAGGATTGAAAATAGCTTTGGAGCTCACTCAGCTGATCAGTGATCTGAAGAGTGAAGAAGATCTCCTCGAATGCTGGAGACGCCCTGGAAGAGCACTTCCATTCAATAGGATTGAAAATGGCTTTGGAGCTCACTCTGCTGAACAGTGATCTGAAGAGCGAAGAAGATCTCCTCGAATGCTGGAGACGCCCTGGAAGAGCACTTCCATTCAATAGGATTGAAAATGGCTTTGGAGCTCACTCAGCTGAACAGTGATCTGAGGAGTGAAGAAGATCTCCTCGAATGCTGGAGACGCCTGGAAGAGCACTTCAATTCAATAGGATTGAAAATGGCTTCCGAGCTCACTCAGCTGATCAGTGATCTGAAGAGTGAAGAAGATCTCCTCGAATGCTGGAGACGCCTGGAAGAGCACTTCCATTCAATAGGATTGAAAATAGCTTTGGAGCTCACTCAGCTGAACAGTGATCTGAAGATTGAAGACGATCTTCTCGAATGCTAGAGACGCCTGGAAGAGCAATTCAATTCAATAGGATTGAAAATGGCTTCCGAGCTCACTCAGCTGATCAGTGATCTGAAGAGTGAAGAAGATCTTCTCGTATGCTGGAGACGCCTGGATGTGCACTTCCATTCAATAGGATTGAAAATAGCTTTGGAGCTCACCCAGCTGATCAGTGATCTGAGGAGTGAAGAAGATCTCCTCGAATGCTGGAGACGCCTGGAAGAGCACTTCCATTCAATAGGATTGAAAATGGCTTTGGAGCTCACTCAGCTGAACAGTGATCTGAGGAGTGAAGATCTCCTCAAATGCTAGAGACGCCTGGAAGAGCACTTCCTTTCAATAGGATTGAAAATAGCTTTGGAGCTCACTCAGCTGAACAGTGATCTGAAGAGTGAAGAAGATCTCTCGAATGCTGGAGACGCCTGGAAGAGCACTTCCATTCAATAGGATTGAAAATGGCTTTGGAGTTCACTCAGCTGAACAGTGATCTGAGGAGTGAAGAAGATCTCCTCGAATGCTGGAGACGCCTGGAAGAGCACTTCCATTCAATAGGATTGTAAATGGCTTTGGAGCTCACTCAGCTGAACAGTGATCTGAGGAGTGAAGAAGATCTCCTCGAATGCTGGAGACGCCTGGAAGAGCACTTCCTTTCAATAGGATTGAAAATAGCTTTGGAGCTCACTCAGCTGAACAGTGATCTGAAGAGTGAAGAAGATCTCTCGAATGCTGGAGACGCCTGGAAGAGCACTTCCATTCAATAGGATTGAAAATAGCTTTGGAGCTCACTCAGCTGATCAGTGATCTGAAGAGTGAAGAAGATCTTCTCGAATGCTGGAGACGCCTGGAAGAGCACTTCAATTGAATAGGATTGAAAACAGCTTTGGAGCTCACTCAGCTGATCAGTGATCTGAAGAGTGAAGAAGATCTCCTCGAATGCTGGAGACGCCTGGAAGAGCACTTCCATTCAATAGGATTGAAAATGGCTTTGGAGCTCACTCAGCTGAACAGTGATCTGAGGAGTGAAGAAGATCTCCTCGAATGCTGGAGACGCCTGGAAGAGCACTTCCTTTCAATAGGATTGAAAATAGCTTTGGAGCTCACTCAGCTGAACAGTGATCTGAAGATTGAAGACGATCTTCTCGAATGCTAGAGACGCCTGGAAGAGCAATTCAATTCAATAGGATTGAAAATGGCTTCCGAGCTCACTCAGCTGATCAGTGATCTGAAGAGTGAAGAAGATCTCCTCGAATGCTGGAGACGCCTGGAAGAGCACTTCCATTCAATAGGATTGAAAATGGCTTTGGAGCTCACTCAGCTGATCAGTGATCTGAAGAGTGAAGAAGATCTCCTCGAATGCTGGAGACGCCTGGAAGAGCACTTCCATTCAATAGGATTGAAAATGGCTTTGGAGCTCACTCAGCTGAACAGTGATCTGAGGAGTGAAGAAGATCTCCTCGAATGCTGGAGACGCCTGGAAGAGCACTTCCTTTCAATAGGATTGAAAATAGCTTTGGAGCTCACTCAGCTGAACAGTGATCTGAAGATTGAAGACGATCTTCTCGAATGCTAGAGACGCCTGGAAGAGCAATTCAATTCAATAGGATTGAAAATGGCTTCCGAGCTCACTCAGCTGATCAGTGATCTGAAGAGTGAAGAAGATCTCCTCGAATGCTGGAGACGCCTGGAAGAGCACTTCCATTCAATAGGATTGAAAATGGCTTTGGAGCTCACTCAGCTGAACAGTGATCTGAGGAGTGAAGAAGATCTCCTCGAATGCTGGAGACGCCTGGAAGAGCACTTCCTTTCAATAGGATTGAAAATAGCTTTGGAGCTCACTCAGCTGAACAGTGATCTGAAGAGTGAAGAAGATCTCTCGAATGCTGGAGACGCCTGGAAGAGCACTTCCATTCAATAGGATTGAAAATAGCTTTGGAGCTCACTCAGCTGATCAGTGATCTGAAGATTGAAGACGATCTTCTCGAATGCTAGAGACGCCTGGAAGAGCAATTCAATTCAATAGGATTGAAAATGGCTCCCGAGCTCACTCAGCTGATCAGTGATCTGAAGAGTGAAGAAGATCTTCTCGAATGCTGGAGACGCCTGGAAGAGCACTTCCATTCAATAGGATTGAAAATGGCTTTGGAGCTCACTCAGCTGAACAGTGATCTGAGGAGTGAAGAAGATCTCCTCGAATGCTGGAGACGCCTGGAAGAGCACTTCCTTTCAATAGGATTGAAAATAGCTTTGGAGCTCACTCAGCTGAACAGTGATCTGAAGATTGAAGACGATCTTCTCGAATGCTAGAGACGCCTGGAAGAGCAATTCAATTCAATAGGATTGAAAATGGCTTCCGAGCTCACTCAGCTGATCAGTGATCTGAAGAGTGAAGAAGATCTCCTCGAATGCTGGAGACGCCTGGAAGAGCACTTCCATTCAATAGGATTGAAAATGGCTTTGGAGCTCACTCAGCTGAACAGTGATCTGAGGAGTGAAGAAGATCTCCTCGAATGCTGGAGACGCCTGGAAGAGCACTTCCTTTCAATAGGATTGAAAATAGCTTTGGAGCTCACTCAGCTGAACAGTGATCTGAAGAGTGAAGAAGATCTCTCGAATGCTGGAGACGCCTGGAAGAGCACTTCAATTCAATAGGATTGAAAATGGCTTCCGAGCTCACTCAGCTGATCAGTGATCTGAAGAGTGAAGAAGATCTTCTCGAATGCTGGAGACGCCTGGAAGAGCACTTCAATTGAATAGGATTGAAAATAGCTTTGGAGCTCACTCAGCTGATCAGTGATCTGAAGAGTGAAGAAGATCTTTTCGAATGCTGGAGACGCCTGGAAGAGCACTTCAATTCAATAGGATTGAAAATAGCTTTGGAGCTCACTCAGCTGATCAGTGATCTGAAGAGTGAAGAAGATCTTCTCGAATGCTGGAGACGCCTGGAAGAGCACTTCAATTCAATAGGATTGAAAATGGCTTCCGAGCTCACTCAGCTGATCAGTGATCTAAAGAGTAAAGAAGATCTTCTCGAATGCTGGAGACGCCTGGAAGAGCACTTCAATTCAATAGGATTGAAAATAGCTTTGGAGCTCACTCAGCTGATCAGTGATCTGAAGAGTGAAGAAGATCTTCTCGAATGCTGGAGACGCCTACAAGAGCACTTCAATTCACTAGGATTGAAAATGGCTACCGAGCCTCAAAAATTGAAGCCACTGGATCTGATACAAGTACATACTTAATCAGGAGATTCAAAAATTGAGCACTGAAATCGGCTGTTCAGAAATCTTGGAGCCGATCGGAGAGTTTGATTCTCGATTTGTGAACTACAATGAAGCTCAGATGTCTGAACACTCAATTTAAAGCAAGATTTTATCGTTTAAAACAATAATAATATACTATTCCTTATTATTAAAAATTAATATGAGAAGTCGTTCCTCCCGAGGAATAGAAATTCCAAAATGAAATCAATATTATATAAGGAGGTCGATTTTGGGGGAAAGTTGGAGGCCTCGTCCTCCCGAACTCAGGGTATGTGAGCTGAAAAGAAGCCCTCCTGGAGCCCACAACTGGGTGTGTTCTCGGGTTGTGGACTTGGTCCCCCCGTGTTTGATCACTCTGGCCTGACCGGGCCGCCAACAAGAGTGATCCTAATGCACCAGTTGTCCCTTCAAAAGCACTGTTGGCGCGAGGGTCGCAGTGGTGAATCACAGGGAGCAAGCTTGGAAAAAAGTGAACTCCCTGAGAATTTTGAAGGAGGAGTGTGGGTGGGGGGGAGGGGGGTGAGAGCAGGAAAGGGTTTGGGTGGGAGCAGTGGTGGGGGGTTAGGTGTGTGAGAGGGTTAGTGATATATGAGTGGGTGGGGGGGGGGGGGTGAGAGAAGGAGAGGAAAGGTGAGTGAGCAGGGGGGGGGGGATTAGGGCTATTGAAGTAGTGGGGGGAGTTTAAGGGAAACAGGACTAGAGGGATGGGGGTTAGGGCTATTGTAGTGGGGGGAGGGTTACAGTGATAGAAGTAGAAAGAGTTGGTTAGGGAGAAATGAGTAGGGGTGGTTTGAGTGACAGGAGTAGAGGGGGATGATTAAAGTGGAAGGAGTAGACGGGGTTGGTTAGGGTGATAGGAGTAGAGGTGAGTGGATTAGGGAGACAGAAGTAGCGGGGGAGGGTTAGTGGGGGTTTTTTGACTCTCTGAAGGGAGGATCCGAGGGACTGACCATCCTATGATCTTCCTAGCCATCCTGCTACCTCCACGTGGTGAGAGTCGGGCAACGTACAGGGGTGCTTTAGTCAGCATTGCAAGCTGGTCGGTTTAATGCGGCACCATTCCCTGTATGGCTAAAAGCAGGATCTGGTGAACTCGGGGGTCTCAAGAATTTGGGACCTGCCCAAAAAAACTCTCCCAGTTATGAAATTAGCGAAAACATAAATCAGCCTCATAAACCCTGCCTGCCCACTTACCCGGCCGCACGCGGGGTAACGGGAGTGGTCGTTGGGGGCCAGTATGGGCCTTATGCCAGTCCTTGCCAACTAGCTCAGAGGCATCGATCAGTTCTGACCGTTCTGGTGTCACCTCAACAACCTCTGTGGGAAGTAATGAGTTGGGGTTTCAATGTAACATCGGAGATTACCACTGATCTTTTGCAACTCCTATTGGCCTGGGCTGGCATAAGAGTTAAGTATCAATTATTGTGGATTCCCGATTGAGCAATAAAATTGGAAACTTTAAAATGCTCCTCAACGTAAGTTAAAAGTTTTCCTCAACGGTGTGTTTCAGTTGAATATCAAACTTGCTAGTGATTTATTACAACTTTTTGTTTCGTTACCAAGCTTCTAGTAAGTAGGTACTTACTTCATTTTTATCCTCACTCACTCTCACTCACTGCTTGGGGTTGCCATTGGAAAAGAGAGGCCCCTTTATGTTAAAAGAGGATTCCGCCGGCTACCCAACTTCAGAGTTTGTAAATCTCTTGCTGAGATCAGCAAATTTCTTTATGCGTTTCCACGAAATTAGACGCAAAGATGCGCGCTCCACTATGTGGTGACCAAATGCTTCTGTTCTGGATCTTCAGAATCGGTCACATCTGCACAAGAAGTGTTCAGCTGTGTCTTCTTCTTGTTCGCATGGACACATTGATGAAATACGGATGAAATACTGAAAGACCTGAAGATCCCTCGATGTTATTCTACATTAATCAACATAAGCCACAACATAGAATTACATTTATTTTGTGATGCTAGTGAGAAAGCTTTTGCGACTATTGCGTATCTGCGTTTTGATTCTGGCCAGAAGGTTGACGTAAGCTTCGTATCAGCAAAAGCTCGAGTCTCTCCTCTGAAAATTATGTCTATTCCTAGACTGGAATTACAGGGAGCAGCACTAGCGGTGAGACTTGCATCATTCATTGAAGAGCACATTGAACTTTCTTTGAATAAAGTATATTTTTGGAGCGATTCACAAGTTGTGCTCCATTGGATTAGATCAGAAGCACGAAAATTCAAACCCTTTGTAGCTAACAGGATCAGTGAAATATTGGAGTCATCCAATCAAAACCAATGGCATTGGGTCCCCACAAACGAAAATCCAGCAGACTTGGCGACAAAATGGAAACCGGAATCAATCATTTCTAGCCCCCAATGGTTTGCCGGGCCAAAGTTCCTGACCGTCTCAAGAGATTTCTGGCCGAACAATGATGTAGAACTTGATGAATTGAATGTAGATCTAGAAATGAGAAGAATCTACTGCCACACCGAACACCCTCTAGAACTTATAGTTTCCTCAACAATCCCAGACGCCTCAAGGTTTTCGAGCTGTTTGCAACCTTTAGTCCCCCCTATTCCTGAAAACACATGCTTGAAGAAAAGTTGGAGAGTAGCTCAACAACTCACTGATAAATTCTGGCACCGTTGGACTAAGGAATATCTGCCGACTCTACTCTCCTTCTCTAAACGTGGCTCAACTCGCCCAAAGCTTGATGTTGGGGATGTCGTCCTAGTAGTCTGTCCAAATGAGACGCGTGGTACCTGGCCCATGGGAATCATCACCGCGAAGTACCCTGGTAAGGACGGACAAACTCGAGTGGTTGACGTAAAAACGAAGACATCAGTTTTGAGACGCCACATCAGCAAATTGTGCCCTCTCAATGTGAAGACAGAACTGTGACAACCTTCGCCCACTTTTCTTCGCCCTGGAGGATGTCATGGATTCAAGTGCGAAGTTGTAGGTAGTTGGAGCCAGGCTCCAACTCCATTGTTTTCATCATTCATTTGTTTGCAACAATCATTGTGGGGAAAATACTGGGGAAATAAAATCATTATCTTTTGTGACGAGCTGAAACTCTGCGTTCTTATTTTGAATTAGATTCTATTTGAATTAGATTTTGTATCTGTATTACATTCCGTAATATTCTGTAATGATTGTAATATTGTGAATATCATCTCGTACGACTGTCCATGATATTCAGCATTCTTCGGAAGTCGTAATGTACCGTTAGAATGCCTATCATTAGCCTGATGGTGTTTCGACTTTTGACATTTTATGTCTTTGCTCTGGCACATAACTCGAAAACCGTTACCAAAATTCGTTACCAAATAATTGTGATGATTTTCACTTACAACAAATATGTAACTAGGGAAAAGTATCTTCAGCAATTTTCATCGCACAAAAATCGTACACCACTCGTTGGAAAGCTCTCAATTTATCCCTAAATACCATGATGTTCATTTGTATGCACATTGACCCCCTTCGTTGTAGAGCACGTTAACATTCCGTCAGTTTGTTTACTAATATGTGAATTTCGACTCCGTCACGAAAAGATTCTCCGTTGGCATGTGAACTCGAAAAGTATTATAAATTCCTCACAATTATACACTAGGGATACACGTAGTTTCGTTTTTCAACGTTTCTTACATTAATTAAAGAACTGAGTCTAATTACCAATTCTTTTATGATGAACACTACAGTTAAGTATAACAACTACGCTACTGGGGTAGGTGGTGTAGCATTGTTCGAAGGCCCCTGAATCCCTTCTTTAAAGACATAAAATGTCCCAATGTGTTGCAGACTCGTATGCAACATTTTCAGTTTAACCTGGTTTAAAATTTAACAATAATTTTAAATGTAATAAAAGTCAGTGACAATTAAAAATAAAATAAAAGACAATAATTTAAAATTTAATAAAAGTGAATAATCTTTCCATTTTATTTCTTTGAGGTCAACCATAGGGCCTGTTTTGCATCATACGAGGTGATGAGCATTCTGGTCTGTCTGTATCTATCAGTTTCTTTAGACCATAGTATATTAAGGTCTTGGGATTCCCATTTTTTAACCTTTTCTTTACAAGCATTCTTCGAAATGCCGATCACTGGTGAGGGTCCAATGAAATTATTTCTTGAACCCTTTTTGGCAAGGTTGTCGGCATATTCATTTCCGGGCTGATTGGAATGTCCGGGTATCCATTTTATAGAAATTTTATTATTTCCTAAAAACAGATCATTTGTTTGCCTTTTCGTTTCCCATACCAGTTTTGAGGTAGTAATGAATTTTGAAATAATTTTAGAATTATTTTTTACTTGTAAGAGATCTATGCAGGGATCCATGAAGGGAGTTTTTTCAACTTTGGGGTAAAAATCTAGGTTACAGAGAGAGAAATTCTGCCGGGGCTAGACCCAAAGTGGCCTTATGGTCGCCACGCCCCTGCTTTATCTTATGCCCCCTTTAGTGGTATTTTTTGACCAATTATGAATGTCAATGAGTTGATGAAGTATAGTTAGTATTGGACGTATTCCGCATCCAATATTCCAAGAGAGTTCCTAGTCATATCACGATGCGATAAAAAGATCAGTTGTTCTTGTGGCGTCCAGCGTCGCGATATGGCAACGTTAACCCATGAAATTCGGTCAGGAGATTTTTGAAATTATTTTTCCCGTGTTTCCAAAGACTATTTGGAGTCGGAATATCAGATTTATTTTCAAAATTCATAGAGAAAAATTTTTTTGAATGTTAATGGGTTAAAATGAACACTGAATTCCTCATAAGAACGTTAAGTTCACCCCCTTAAAGCTATTCCAGAATTGCCGGCTAAATACCCGATTTTGGCATACTAGAGGAAAACATACATTGACACGACGAATCGTAGCACATTTATTGCGGAATTTAATTATAACTAGGAATAATACAGATAAATAAATAGGTATACGAATAAATTATAAGTAGGAATGTCTAACCCAAAACTAATCCAAACACACAGTCGTTTTTGACAACATCAATTCATCCAACAATTGATACGAGTAAACTAAGTACATGTGTCAAATCTACCACAAGTTGCCTTAGTGTTTAGATGAACTGCGGCCGAAGGTAACGGCTGAGGTAACTATTACCTTAACCCATACCATGTTACAGGAGGAAACAAAAATGTGAACATTTGATTTAATGAAAACATGTTTTCATTAATTTATTGATTCAAAATTTCTACACACCTTGAAACGTTTTTTGTTGGTCGATTCAAAAGGTTCATTATTGAAAATAATAAACCAAAAATAACCTCATACAAACCCGTATCTACTCTTATTTTGGTTGCCCAAAGTGGATTAAGATCATTTCCAGCTTTTCACTCTTTTAAAAAAGAAATTTTCGTTTTGCCTAATTTGCCTGGGTTAAAAATGGATGGAAATTGGTTAAAATCATAAGAAATCTATTCGTATGTCCCTTTTCCGGCTACCGACTCGATTAAGCTCGGTCCTTCACTGAGAATCAGACGTGTACCGTGAAAATCGGGACGGAAATTCTTGACTCGTAATTTCATACCCCTTAATTACCCTTCATCCTCGATGGTTTATTCTGTACCGTTTCAGCAGTTCTCTCCGGTGGGTCCGCTCAGGATTGTCTATCGAAGTCGAGCTCTCGCCGGGGTGCGATCGAACCGACCGTCAGGACTCTCGGGCTCCATTGTGCGGCGGAATAGCCAAGGGATGCGGTTGTCGATGTGGGATCGGGGACGTGTTTCTGGTCACCCCTCCCCTCCGCACCGACAGCAAAATATAATGATATGCGTTTTCCCCCTACCAGCTTCGGACTCCCGGTTTTTCACTTATTCAATTGTTCCCGCCATCAGCTGCAGTCCAGCGGGGCGAAGTGCCAGAGGAAATTTAATGGTTTTATCCAGTCTGCAGGTCACGTTGAAGGCCCCATTCCGGCAAAAGGTGCCGGTGAAAAATTGGTGAAAAATTGTATTATCTTAAATATATCCTAATAACGTGTATTTGAAGAGTGAACACAACATTTTTCCCAGCACAACTATTAGCTGCCAAAAAACCTCGAAAGTATTTGCTTTTTTTTTTTGGTTTTCGCTTGAAACTCGAAAACGCTCCATAATAAGAAAAAAACTTCATGAGTAAAGTAAAGACTACGATATTCTGCGTAGATTAAAACAGAATATAGCGAAACTAGTCCAATAAACAAATTTTTACGAGCGATTTAAAAAAACACCCATTTTTTCCAACTCTTCTAAAAAAAATTGATGTGGACGGCCACTTAGTGCGATTTTCAAAAAATAAATGGCGTTGGTGGCGGGGTCAAAGTTTATAGGGTTTTCCTCCGAAAGTTATGAACTTTTTTCAATCTGAAAACGCTGTAAAGTTAGCTGTAAATGTAGTTTTTTGATATTCCACTTCAATTTCGATAAAATTGTTGTATCTCTGTATCAAATTTATTCAATATCTCAGTAAGTAGGCACCTATAGGTTTCGATTTGAAATCCTTATAAATATATTTACGTATAAACTCAACAACCATGACAACAACAGTAACAACTTAACCAAAACAAGTGGGTGAGTTCACTGTCAAATTTTGATGTGGACGTCTGTTGAATTTTGAATTTACTAATTTGAAATCTAAAATGTTGAAGTTCATATGGGCATCTCTGTATTGTTGAATGTTATGAGGTAAATCATGTCCAGCCCATAATTCTATATCATAACCAGGAGCATACAAACCATCCCCAATAAGATCAAACCACTATTAGCGACGGGTGTGGAAATATAAGATTATCTTGATTGGGTGAATGGGAAATCAATTGATTGAGGACATAAGAAGGACTGTGGTTCCTAATGGAACGATAATAATTCACTACCCCCCCCCCCCCCCGCACTAAAAAGTGTAGAGCACTACCCAGAAAGCTCAAAACACCACAAATTTAAAACTGAACAACTTTTAGAAATTCTAGGACCAATTTTCGAAATAAGGAATTTCAAAATCATGACTAGTGTTAGTTCTACCGATATTGCTTCTGAGTCTACCAAGGTAGCGAAATCCTTGTTTTCACTCTTCAAGGTTAAAGAAAAAATTCTCCAAAATAAGAATGTCTACTCGTGCTTTACGTTTTAGGCCTTCCTGACCAATTGTGATTCCCTGTCTGTCTGTCAAGAAATCCTTGCAATTTTTTGGGAAAATGGGACTTGAAATTTCTGAAATTGTTTCTATTTTCAATTTTAGGTATTTTTTGAACTTTGTGGTTAATGCTCTACAACATGTAAGGCGGGGATAGTGGATTGCATCGTTCCTTTTATCGTTCGTTCAGGAGCCACAGCGCTTTAATGAATGAATCTAATTTTGGTTTATTATTTTCAATAATGAACCTTTGGAATCTAAGAGGTACCTACGTAGAATCCAAAAAGCGAATAAAAATTTGGCCGTCCGTCCGCCGTACGCGGCACTTTTGCCACTTAACATAGACCGATTTTGATGAAATTTGGTACGTAGGCTCCATTTGGAGTCTAGTCGTGCCCCGAAGATTTTTGTTGATGTAGGTCACTTCTAAGGGTTCCAAAATCAATTTTGAAATTTTGAAAACGCCCTAACTCAAAAAATTTTGATATAAAGGTATTTTTTTCCTTCAATTTAAGATTCTATAGAATTTTTAGAATTTTTTGAGACCACGCGGAGCTCTGTAGGACAAACCGTTCGCTCACTACGAGAATTTAAAGTTTGGACGTACGATAAATCAGAAACACGAGTGTGAATCGCAAAAGAGGCCTAATCTCCGTTCAAATTAAAGCTGACCGAAATGCGATCGATGTTTTTCTTCATGTTGGATGGTTGGTGGCTTTGCAGATGAGTGATCTATATAGAAAAATAAAATAAAAAAAACCATTGTGTAATAATTTGCAGCGTTTTTGAAAGACTTGGAAAAACTAGGTGATTATGATCACCCGTTAACATTTGCCTATTGAATTAATTTTAATTTGTTGTTCTGTATTCCTGCTGTAGTCATTTTGGAAAGTCTATGAGGAAGATGAAGCAGAATGACTCAGTTTCTCCTCATCAATTATTTTATTAGGCAAGCTGTGGCCCCCTTTTCTAGTCTATCTTCTACTATCTGCATTCACATTCAACCTTTTTCTTTAAAACACACCACTCAGGCAGGGTTCGAGGAGTAATGTGTTTTAAAGAATGATGTTGAATGTGAATGCAGATAGTAGAAAATAGGCTTGAAAAGGGGGCCACAGCTTGCCCCGAAAGCGCTTGCCTAACAAAAGAATTGATAAGGAGAAACTGAGTCCTTCTGCTTCATCTTCCACATGAACTAATTTTTATAAAATACACACATATTATTTTAATCGACGCAGAATATTTTTGTCTTTAATTTACTAGTGGAGCGTTTTTCTCAAAACTCCACTGTTTTCGACTTTTTCGACTGTGTGGACTGTTTTCGAGTTTCAAGCAAAAACCCAGAAAAACTCCTAAAGTCTGAGGTTTTTTGGTTGCCAAAAGTTGTGCCGAGAAAAACGTTGTGTGCACCCTTCAAATAAAAGTTATTAGAAGCATAATTGACCGTTTAAAACAATACAGTCGTTTACACCACCTTTTGCAGGTCAAAATGCCTGAAGATTGAACTAGTTTGGAGTTAAATAGAAAACGCCAAGTGGGTGTGGCACATAGATTTCTCGTATCCATAACAAGATGTAGGAATGAGCATCGAACCATCAAGATATTGATTATTTCAAAAAAGGTAGGTAGGGGAAAGTGTCCTATTATGAGATACATTCCTAATATGAGACCCCCATAATTGCCTCTATATTTTGCTGCTCTCGAGCGGATGTGTCATGAACTTAGTACTAGAGATGTCCTTGAGTGAAGGGAGAGGGCAGCACTACACCACATCAACCTGTGGCTGGTCAAGAACGCAATATGGCCGCCATCTGCTGATCAAAAGTTTTTTGCTCGTTTTTCACTTGGACCTACAAGCCATCAGGTAAGTGCTTTTTTTCAATTCAACAAGTGGAAAATGTTTGTTATGAAATGTAGTTAATGGTCGTTATTCAAGTTTTCCTTAATTTCCCCTTTTTATGATTCTGCCATCGATCTTATCGTTCATGAGCAAACAGCCTATATAGAGGTACTAGAAGGAACCTAATATGAGGTATCTCACATTAGGAATGCTTGAGAATAAAGGGAGAAAAGCTAAAAAGCAAATGAAGAAAAACAAAGAAAAAACAAAACGCCGGTTAGATCAGTCAGAACAAAAAAGAGGAAAATATCATTTGAATCGTCTGATAAAGATTCATGCGGCGATGAAGAGGATTACGACGAAGATGATGTGGAATGCATGTTTCGCAGCTCATTTTCTCAAGACAATCATGGGGAGAAATGAGCGAAATGTCGTCAATGCCACCGCTGGTCTCAAAGATTGCAATTTGCAATTTGCAATTTTTTTTTTGCGATTTTTGTTTCAATATTTAGTCATGAACTTTTGTTCAGTCACTTCCTTTTTCTTTGTTCTTTCTGGTCAATTCCAAACTTTTGGTGATGGGCGATGATACAACTAGTGATATTAAAACTTTTTGAGAAGAATATTGAGTTTAGAGATGAGGAATCTTTTTTGAGAAGAAAACTTTCATTTTGAAAATAAGATTACTTTTTCTGTGATTTTGATGAAGCCTCATTGGCATTGACTGATGTATACCTAAGACTGAAGAGCATTTTTGTGTTAGGTACCTATATTTTAATAACATTTTAACACAGAATGTGTTTTTGCGATGACCTACCGAAAAAAAATCGTCACGAAAAAGCGACAGAAAAAACATCTGGTGATATGTTTATTGGTTGTCATGTTAATGTCAACTCCACATTTATTATTGTTGTTTTTTATTTAACGGATGACTAGTATCGCAAAAACACATTCTGTGTTCCTATGATTTCATACAGAGTATGGAAAAAGAAATAAACCGGGGGGTGCAGGGGGGCGGAGCCCCCCGCCGAGGCGCAAAGCGCCGAGTTTTTTTTGTTCAAATGTCCTTTTTTCGTGGTTTTACTGAAGGTGACCTAATATGAGACAGCATCATTCTGGGAACGCTTGCTATCTCATATTGGGCACAGTGATAGCCTAACAGGTAAACATAGAATTTTCGGTAGCTTGATATATTTGAGCCTTTTTTTATGAGAGTTGACGGGAATTCGATATATCATTTTGAAAAGGGGATGTTAATGAATCCAGTTACTAAAATTTGAATTTTTTAATTCCATTTGAGTGGTCGTTAACGCCTGCTAAAAAAAAGTATTTAATAATAGGACACTTTCCCCTAATTAATTGGGAAATGAAAACATCGAATTGGAAGTAGAACATTCATAGACAAGAAGTATGAAAGAAATTCTGTCGTATAATTATTTGCTGGGTCGTTCGTCATATTTAGTCATACTAATTTTTCATCATCGTCATGGTGATTTCATTCCAAGACTCTTTCTTAGAGCAAATAAATCTACATCTGCTCTACTTCGGATAGAGTAGAGTAGACGATTCACGAATTAGAGCATCGCCGGATAAAGTACTAACAAATAAATGGTAATAAACTACCGAGGTAGAAATTGGACTTCGAATACGTAGAAAGTACATCCAACTTACTGCTGAACTAGTGCGGCTTCAGTAATTATAGTCTAGAAGGTCCACCTCATTAGTAAGAGCGAACCTTCCCTCCTCTATATTGCTCACCCTTTTCCCGTTTAATTTAACTCCTGCAAACGTCCTCTTTCCTCCGGGTTTGTCTGGAATGCTATTTATAAACGTCTTTTTTGTCGGCCTCTCGGAAGAATGAGAGGCGTCATTACGACGAGCTTATTACTTTTAGTTTGTCCTGGAATAATTATTTGTACTTGTGTCACAGCTTGTTGCTTCCTTTAATGGGATACTTTTCAAAGTGTCACGAGAGGATAATGAAAATAATTATTCATTCTTCAACAGCAGGAATCCAAGCCTTCCTTGGTCATACAGACAATGAAGTATAGAAAGGGTTTAATCACAGAATTTAATTTTACGGAGATTATCTTTTTTCAAAGTGTATGTCACGTAAGAGCGCCAAATTTAAAATTTATCCAATGAAGTGATCTTAAAGTACCTACCAAAGTCAAAAACTATGACTAATAAGAACTGAGATATCATTAATGACCAAAACACATACTGTGTTTCATTGGTTTGATCCTCAATCATACTATTTGATAACGCCAGGCTCATGTTTTGTTTTGCTCTCGTTGTGTCCTTTCGCCTTTATCTCTGTCTCTCTCGCTCTCGTCGACTCTTCTCTTCCACCACTCCTCACTGTGAAGTCGACACCTCGTCTCAACCCCCGAATCAGTTCACCAACGCTCTTCGTCGTTAAAGCTCCCTAATTGGTCATCAGCATCCAGAAAAAGGGCTAATTTTCCCTACACCGTACCAGTCATCAGCATCTGCATCGGTTTCTCTTCTCTTTTTCACACCTCAACATACCATATCGACGTGAGTAGCACCTCTCAGCTAGTCAACGATTTGATACCATAAATCATTTCATCTCATCTCATTCAACATTCAACATTTCAACATCTCGCTGTTCATCTCAACATCTCGACATCTCCTCATTTTCGCCCTTGTATGCAGCAGCAGCACATTCCTCAGCACATTGACGCTTCTCTTTGCGTGCTTACCGGCATCCTGTCGATACGGTCAGAGATTTCCTTTGTTTTCCTATCTCAAATCCTCCAAACCTATTGAAGCTCCTAAGAACAATTCCCGAGGAATAATTTTAATTTATAAGCATTTTATCTTTAAGAAACGATCATTTAATTGTAATACCTTAGGAAGGAGCTCCTTATTCATGTAATCTTTTTTTTTTCTCTTAAAATTCAACTTAACAATAAATTAGTTTGTACCCTGGACAATTGGTTTTCAATAAATTCATTTGAACCCCCGTCTTTGGTACCAAACACTATTAACGATCAAATGTACTACAACAAAAACCATTGGCACAGCACCCCCATCGGGAACGTTATTTTATTCATTTTTTTAAAAGAATTTTTTTATACACCCAATTATTGAATATGTGAATATGATAACTTCAGCTTCGGCAACTGTTACTTTGACTTTAACCCTGATGGGGTGTGCGCATGGGTTGGAAAAACAATTTATTGTAATTTTTAATCTAAACTAGACCTCATTCTGAGAATTTTGAGACCAACCGCGACCTTCTAGAGTGAGGTGACCTTTTTCTACGATTTTTCAAAGTTTCGAATGTTTATGACGTCACAGTGGGCTGGGGATCATAGAAAAAGATCTACTCTTCCGAAAAGAGAACTGCTGGTGTCAAAATTCTCAGAATGAGGTCTACTTTCGATTAAAATTTTTAATCAGGCGCACCCCCCCCCCAAATAGAGTTATGACAAAATTTTTCAATGAAATCGACGGAAAATTTTTCAAAATACTTGTCACATCATTTTTTGACTTTTAATAACTTACGAAAAATGGTTCGAAAAATTCAGCGTCTATTAATTTTTAAATTGCAATTTGAATCGAGTTAATCTGGTGACACCTTGAGGCAGCTGTGGAATTCCTAAGATGTTTTTGGTGACGCCAGTGACACCATGGTTTAATTGGGGTTAACTGTATGTGTCCAAGGCAAATAAAACCTAGTGTACAGGGACTGAGTACTTGGCTTGTTCATACTGTAATTTACCCTAGTAAAATCGAAGTGGAAGGTTGTGAGTGAAAGGGGAAGTTGAGGAATCGACTTCGACCGGCCCGCAAACGTTACACGAAGCCTTGATTCAGTTTGGTAATTAACAAACCCGGCACGAAACCGTTAATAGATAAAGGTTATTGGATGAGAGAAGGTGAGATAGCATAATATGAGTAGGGGAATAGGCAGTTGTCGGTTGATAAAGAACAAGTCCAAGATTTGATGTACATTATAAGTTGATTCGACTCAGGGTCCTCTTTCAGTAGGAAAAAGGAATTTATATTGTATTCTATATAAATAGCCAAAATAATTGTTTTATTTAGGCTAAATAAATGAAAAAACCAACGTCTTGCTTGTTTCTTACTGAAAGAGGACCCTGAGTCGAATCAACCTATAATGTACATCAATATCTCACGGCTCTACAAAGTTCAACAGACAAGTCCAGGATTTGAATTGCGAATCCCAGTGGACAAGTGAGTTCGGTCTACATAAATATACTCCGGTATAGCTTGAGGCTTCCCCTACTCACTTTAGTTCGTACTTCCCCTCGCTTCTCCACCTTCATATTTTTATTTGTAAAATATACAACCTAGAAGGTCGCAATAGTAACGCTATTGGTTTCCTTCCAAATCCCAAGGATGACTCAGATGGGATTCAAAAATAGATAAACTATTATACAAACCGCATTGTCTTTCTGTCAAACGGTGCGCCAATATTCATCAAATTTGGCACGTTCATGGGGTGTATGATCGCCGGAAAAGAATGGACTATTTTTTGGACTATACACATTTTTTAGAACCAATGGTGGATGATGCAAATTCTTTCAAAATATGTGTTGAATTAAAAATTTAGAATTTGGAAATCAATTGGATACTTTATGTTGAAATGAAAATATCGCAGCATACTTAGCCGAAAACCGACGGTGGAAGAGGAGAGGGATTTTCAAAACACCCAAAAAGCCACAACATTTTTTAGCCCAGAATTCGCCACTTTTAGTGGAATCACCCAATACAGCATGTTTTATTACAAATCAGCTATGATTTCACCGGCCGACCGTTCTACCGATTGAATCTCTGAAGTTAACAGTTTTAATGAAAGTAGAAACATGTTCTACGTTCTGTCAAGATTTAGTGCTTACGATTAAATTTGTTTTTATCAAAGTCACTAATGGGTAGACTTTGGAAGGAATGATCAGTATTTTTCCAAGTAAGGAGCGGACCGCGAAGAAACGGCGTGTCGGTCAGGAGCAAGGATAGGCAATAAAACGCACGACCGCTCAGTCTTGAAGGAGAGGATGGTCTGCGCCCCGTGCCGCCACTCTAATCGCCGGTTGATTACCGGGATAGAGATCCCGAGTTCACCGATTTGACATTGGTTGATAAAAGGGTGTAGAGTAGGTTTCCATGTGATTATTATGATTATGTTTCCATGATATAATGGCGCGGCGCGGAGCACAGACCAACCCCTCCATCAAGACTGAGCGGTCGTGCGTTTTTTTCCCCACCTTACTAACTAAATTACATTGGATGAAACTGTTTTGGGAAGTAGAAACGTACCAAATAAAACATTTACGTTTAACCGCTTGATTGTTGGAATGGGACTTTCTCATCCTCATCCGAAAACACATCCCCTGGAAAGCCTGCATTACCAAAAATTTTAGTTTCCTCTCTCAACATCAAGACTGAGTTGGATAGATCGATTTTATCTTCTGAATTACGGCCACTAGTGCTAGTCAGCCCTGACCTCCAACTATCTTCCCTGAAAAATTGGGTCATTAGACTTATAGAAACCGGCGTTAAAGAAAATTCCGATTTTCTTCTTCTTTTTATCCGATTTTGATAAACTCTGCGGGACGATCTCTTAGTTAACCGTTGGCTACGGGGAGATGGGGAGTTACGTTCGTAAACGCTAGCGGGGAAATCCCCTCACATTTATTTCAACACAATTTTTAATTTATGATACACTGAAAGGCTCGAATTGGTTTTAAAAAGTCATGGATATAGGATGAGCTTCAACTCAATACATTTTTTTATTCAACAGGTAGGTAATAAAAATATGAATTTTGAAGTAGGAAATACGTAAGTAACAAAATTTATATCTATCATAATAATCAAAATTATTATTATGATTATTCAAGAACGAGGAAACATGAAACTATATATCAAGCAAAAAATACAAACGTGTAAAATCATAATAGTAGAAGTAGTATGATTATAATCATAATCATATGTGTCATAATCAAACTTCGCAGTCTGATTGCATACTGGAGGTAAGGTAAATAATTGTTAAGGGGATCATTTTTTACTCAGTTAAAGGTCTGAAAAAAGATACCTTGGACAATAGAGGGACAATAGTGAATGATTCATCATTCTATTTCTGTTTTTCTGAAAATGCGGGCAAATCCCCGCCTAGCGTGTAGCTAAGGGTTAAGTTATTAGTTACTATTCTTATGAACTTTGATATATCATCATCATCATCAGCCGGTAATAAAGTCATTTATACGGAAAAATTTATTAACAGAGCACTGGAATGCAGTGTAAGGAAGAACATTTTGGGATCTCGAGAATCGCCAACATCAGACACGACAGAATTGTGTTGAATTTATTCGTATTTATTTATTCGTTGGAGAGCTACAGTATATTATTTAGTTGCACGCAACTAGGATTTTAGTGTCTCACAAATATTCAGAAACGTTCATACAACGCTTGCGACTCTATAATACACTGTAAAGATTAATAAACCCATTTGTTGGTTTATTATTTTCAATAATAAGCCTTTGGAATCGAGAAAGAAAAAAAAAAATTTAACCCCCCCTCAAAATTTTATGTTTTACGTTTCAAAGTAGGTACGTAGAATACGAAAATCGAATAAAAAAATTTCCGTCCGTCCGCCGTACGCAGCACTTTTCTTAGCAACACTGGGCCGATTTGATTCAAATTAAATTTACCAAATTTAATTCTATTTTTCGAATTTAATTTACCAAATTTATTTTATACCAAATTTTGGTATATGGGCTCCACTTGGGGTCTAGTTGTGCCGCGAAGCTTTTGGTTGATGTCAGTCACTTCTAAGGGGTGAAAATTAAGGGTTGAAATTTTCAAGAGTGCCCTAGCTCGAAAACTCTCAAAATAAAGGTATCGTTTTTTCACCAATTTTAAATAGTATTGAATTTTTAAACATTTTTGAGACCACCCGGAGCTCTGTAGGACAAACACTTCGGTCCATACGAGTACTTGAAGGTTTTCCTTCAACACAATCATGAGTGTGAATCGCAAAAGAGGTCTAATCGCCGTTCAAATTTTATCTGACTAAAATGCGATCGCTGTTCATTTCTTCGATTTGTATACAGTTTTGCTTTCTGCGTAACCAGTAACCAAATTTCCATATGAAGCTTTCTATTTTTCGAATCGATTGTGAAGCGTTTAGTTCTTTCTAATAAACTTGATTGTGAAGGTATGAAGCAGTATGGTGTGGTAGGTAGTACCTACCAACAGTTGGTAGGTAAAAAAAATGTTGGTAGGTAAAAAACGCTGCAAATCATTGCTCAAAGGTTTATTATTTTCTGTATAGATCACCCTTCTGTATAGATCACTGGTTCTCCATCTGTATTCTCCCTTGACCTTCCCTCTCAAATTTCAGCTTCCTGCGTTCAATAGGATTGAAAATGGCTTCGGAGCTCATTCAGCTAATCAGTGCTCTTCCAGGCGTCTCCAGCATTCGAGAAGATCTTCTTCACTCTTCAGATCACTGATCAGCTGGGTGAGCTCCGAAGCCATTTTCAATCCTATTGAATGGAAGTGCTCTTCCAGGCGTCTCCAGCATTCGAGGAGATCTTCTTCACTCTTCAGATCACTGATCAGCTGAGTGAGCTCCGAAGCCATTTTTAATCCTATTGAATGGAAGTGCTCTTCCAGGCGTCTCCAGCATTCGAGGAGATCTTCCTCACTCTTCAGATCACTGATCAGCTGAGTGAGCTCCGAAGCTATTTTCAATCCTATTGAACGCAGGAAGCTGAAATTTGACAGGGAAGGTCAAGGGAGAATACAGATGGTGGTAGGTGCTATTGATGGAGAACCAGTGATCTATACAGAAGGGTGATCTATACAGAAAATAATAAACCTTTGAGCAATGATTTGCAGCGTTTTAAGATAAGTCTGTATTTCTGCTCGCCGAGAACTCGGTTTTTTAAAACTGTGATTCTCAGCTTTATAACGAGATGTGATTACTGACGACTCGGCAGCAATAAGCAGCCAACTCCAAAACCTTCCAGTACTACGTAGAAGACAGGTAGTTCTGTCATTTCACGCTTCACCACTAGATTGGACGAGTTCGAAATAAATGTAAACTCATAAAAGACAATATTGGAGTTGATCAAAATAAATTCATTAAATTCTCAAGTCCACTCAACTAATTAATTTATTCTCTTCTGAATAGGTTACTTCATCTGGTACCAGCTCAAGTTTTCAGACCTAAATGTTTTTGGAAAATTTTCTACATCGATAGGAGGAGCTCTTCTTTAAGAAATTTATATTCTATTTCATCGAATTTAATTAGGTACTACCATCGAAGTTCCTCACAATAATATTTATTTTATCGGTCGAATTGTCGACTAAATTGAATAGATTACAGAAGGGTGATTGGCTGCGAAAAGCTGGTCGCTCTTAATTACAAATTCTACCGGAGGATTCCAAGAATTAATAGTGTGGGATTTAGTCCTCTAACACAACCTTAATCTATTTACTCTAACACACTGTCAGCAGCGAACGTACTGTAACTAGAAATTGTAACTTGACGGGAGAGAAGATTTTAATTTCAACGGCCTCACGAACGCGGTCTAAATAACGCCGTACGGAATTAACTCGGATGTTTACTAACGGTATTACCACTTGTTTAGACGGGCCCGTATATTATATGAATTTTAATAACGTCGCAGGTAGGAAAGACGTCGACCTAGTCCACACGTAGAGAGCAAGGATGTAAAATACGAGGGAAGTAGATTTAGCAAGTTAAATACGATTCATGAACCTGTCCGGTGGTGAAGCGCAGCAATTCTGTGTTCAGGGAATTAGCGCTGCCTATTTAAACTTCTCCTTAACACTTCTACCGAGAAAAACCGCGAGTTAGCATCCCAAATTGCGGGGACAAAGTGATATGGTCACTCAAGAAGGGCTTCACCAGTGCTTACATTTCGCTAGAGGAGAACTAAAAAAAACTTTCGAGAGAAATGCAACAACTCAGGAACTCCAGGTTGTGGTAGATGAATTATCTCGGATCGTGTTTGAAAAGGCAATGAAAGAAGAAGCAAGAGTAGTGACGTTACGGATAGATTCGCCCACATAAACTAGAAGAAACTGATTGGCATCCGTGATCAGACGTCTCCACCGATATAGATATTAAATATACGAATCGGCTAGGACTCACTCCACTTGGCTACTCTTCCCTATACTTTTTGTAGGTAGGTACCTACAGATTTAAAAAAAAAAAAAAAAAAAAAAAAATTGTTATTAAATGCTTATTAAATCTGGGCCTAAACATGCGTGGACTATTCGTGCTATGCGGGATAAAATCATTCGGGCAGTCAAGCATGGAGGAAGAAGACATGTAAAGCTGCTGCAAGCAATGCTGCCCTCCTTAGTAAAAACGTCCTATGTCCATTTTTCAGTATAGTCAACTCGTATCAAGTATCATAGTCAACTTGTTAACGATGGAAAATATTCCATTTTTTTAAATTAATCTTTTTTTGGATTTTTAAAAATCCATGATATTTTTGAAAACACTTTCGTACCTACTTTCCTAAAATCACATGGGAACTGAACGTAATTAGAAAAGGTCTAAGAACTAAATATGTAGCACTTGATAATACCAAGTTATAACATATTGTGTTATAGCTATGTTATAACAAGTGAATCTTGCTCATCAAGAGTGATAAAAGTAAAGATGCGGTAAGACGCTGATCAGAATTTGGGAGGCTACAATTTCTTATTGTCCCTATGGAAGGATCAAAATGAAGGAGAAGTTGTTAACATATTATGTTTTCTGACTTCACTGTTACAATCTGGGAAATTTTGTCCCGATGGGCATGAAGGACCCAACCTGTGTTACTTACGATGGTTACTAATAGGTAGCTGTACATCTGTGAAGCTATAAACTCGTACCTACGTGAAAGAAAAGGTCGTAAATAATCGTCGCTCAAGTCTGGATTTAATGTTCCGACTGGAATATTGATGGGAATTTCCGAATTGTCGCTTCCTCATTGCGTATATAGAAACTTCCTCAGTTGAAACAAGTCCCATTGAATTAACCCGGGACATCGACTTTCACCGTGGGCGTCGGTGGTCTAGTGGACAGTGTACCGGACTGCGGTGATAAGATGAGGACCGTCTAGCGGGGACGCGCGTTCGAGTCTGGTCGTCGCAGAAAGTTTTCTGTCTATTAGACGATCGGCAATCTCTCGTTCCAACCCAGGGCGGTGATGTTTGGGAAGCCATGAGCGAAATCATCAGAACAAATTCTGATCTCCCCTTAGGGAGACAGCTGATGACGTCCGCGACGCCAAGAATGGCAGTCGGACGAAAATTCAACCTGAAATGGTTGCTTACTTTACTTTTTTTTTTTTACTCGACTTTCACCGATTCATGGCTAGATAACTTAAATTCTACCATCTCACGTACGTATGAGCTTTGTTAACACTCTTCTGACAATACCGTCTACATAATCCAAAAAGGTTGAATCATAACTGCGTGTTGATTAAGTTCTATAACGATACTTTAAAGCACAAAAAAGCTACATCCATCCATCTTTCACATTTTTTTTAATTTCAGAAAAACTCAAATTCAACAAAACACGTGGATGTTCATTTGAAAAAAAAACACATCGATTTGCAAACACTGGTGTTATGTTCATCGATATCCATCCTTAAATGGAAGTCATATAAGCAAACTTGCGTTTGACAACAAGCCTGAAGGGTTCTTCTCCTTCCTTCTCAACAGCCCGCACCCATTCTGCCCTCCTTAGTAAAAACGTCCTATGTCCATTTTTCAAGTTTCGAGAAAATCGCGTTTTAGTTTCGGCTTCTGCGCCACCCAAACCATTGAAGCTTGAGATTTCGTTTTTTGACCATCACCTCAAGCTGACCAAAACGAAATCTCAAGCTTCAATGGTTTGGTTAGCGCAGAAGCCGAAACTAAAACGCGATTTTCTCGAAACTTGAAAAATGGACATAGGACGTTTTTACTAAGGAGGGCAGAATGGGTGCGGGCTGTTGAGAAGGAAGGAGAAGAACCCTTCAGGCTCGTTGTCAAACGCAAGTTTGCTTATATGACTTTCATTTAAGGATGGATATCGATGAACATAACACCAGTGTTTGCAAATCGATGTTTTTTTTTTTTTCAAAGGAACATCCACGTGTAAGGAATATTGGAAAAAAATCAATGCTTCGATACATCAATTTTTTATAGGAAAGAGAGACAAAATAGCCAACTTTCTTTTGAAAATTTGCTTAAAAAAGTACTTAGTTCTTTGCAACAACTATTTCAACACTAGTACAGGGTGCGGCAACTTAACTTTCTAAGTACTTTGGTCATTCAAAGAAAGTTAAGTTGCCGCACCCTGTATCTACATTTTACATATCGTAGAGAAAATGTCACCTTTTAAACTCAGAACAACGAAAAATATAAAAGATGTCAGAATTAAATTACTGAGCTGTATTTTTTCCGTGAAACAAAATTATTTATGATCTCCAGCAGTAAGCCAAATTAATGACAGAAAAATAGATGTCTGGGAAAAACATCAATGTATTTGAAACATCGATACATCGATAGCCATCCCTATTCAAATTACAAACACACTTTTTGACTTCCTGCCATCTTCCCATCCAGCCCAGTATGTCTATTGAATCTGATCGATTGTGAAGTAATAATATTTTTTTTTTAATTTAAAAAAATTTAAATACCTAATATTTTTTAAAATTTAAAAAAAATTTAAAAAAAAAATTATTTAATAATGCATCTTTACAATACACATAGGTGTTTTGAAGTATAACAACTCAAATTTCGAAGATTTACTTAACATTCAACACAATATCAACATGGTCTCAGAGGTTGATGCTCCCGACAAGACATGCGAAGCGAAATGGCTTTCAAAACTATCTTTCAGCAACCTATCTCATTCGAAATAACAAAACACTCGCCAACTGGGAATCTCCCTCATGAATTTTAGACGGCTTCCGCCTTTATTCCCCAGCATTGCAATATAGAATGTCTTGAATTTAGAGAAGCTTAATATTGGGCAGATCAACAGCAACTAAAATAAGTCCTTCACCACCCCCAAACCACAGATAGAGCAGTATCAATAGTTGTGTATGGGGATATAGGCAAAGTACTTTCACTCGTTTTTACTTGTGCTTTTTGAAGTGGAATCGCATACGGAATTTTAGATACCCACGACTTAGCAAGAAGTGCTCCCTAGATGAGGAAGAGCATTATAAGCTAATAATACCATATTATAAAACCATAATACTACATTACGGCGCTGTAATGAGTGCGTGAAAGAATCCACGCCAACGAAGATCTCCTTCGCTCTCACGATAATTCCTACGCTGTCCTTCAAGATCTGAGAGAAATCTGGAGACCAGTTAAGATGAAACTTGACAACAAGTGCACCAGCTGAAACCACCAAACTTACGTGTACTACAATTTTCCTAATGCAGCTATGCGTGGGCATTTTCTACTGTTTTCTACATTTTGCTTCCGAGTCTACCAAGGTAGCGGAAGCTTTGTTTTCACTTTTCAAGGACGAAAAAAAAAAGTTCTCCAAAATCAAAATTTCCACTCGCGTTTTGCGTTTTAGACCTTTCTGAACAATTTTGGTTCCGTGTCTGTGTGTCTGTCTGTCTGTCTGTCTGTCTGTCTGTCATGAATTCCTTGTAACGCGCATAACTATACGAAGTTATTGTCCGATTTCTATGAAATTTCCAGGGATTGTGCGGGTTGGTGTGTAGACGGTCCCCTATGAAAATCATCATCCTCGGACTGATAGAAGCGACTGCGCATGCGCAAACGTGAATTCCTTGTAACGGCCATAAATTCTACATTTTCCGTCTGATTTCAATGAAATTTTCAGTGATGTCACAGATTAGTATTTAGATGGTCCCCTATGAAAATCATCACCTTCCGATTGATAGTAGCCACTGCGCATGCGCAAACGTGAATTTCCTTGTAACGGCCATAACTTCCACATTTCTTACCTGATTTCGATTAAATTTTCAGGAATTATGCAGATTGGGTTGTAGATGGTCCCCTATAAAAATCATCACCCCCGGACTGATAGTAGCCGCTGCGCATGCGCAAACGTGAATTCCTTGTAACAGCCATAACTTCCACATTTTCCGTTCGATTTCAATGAAATTTTCAGGGATGTTACAGATTAGTATTAAGATGATTCTCTATGAAAATCACCACCTTCGGATTGACAGTAGCCACTGCGCATGCGCAAACGTGAATTCCTCGTAACAGCCATAACTTCCACATTTTCTACCCGATTTCGTTGACATTTTTAGGGATTACGCGGATTAGGTTGTAGATGTTCCCCGATGAAAATCAATGCCTTAAAATTTACAGAAGCTGCTGCGCATGCGCAAACGTAAAAGCCTCGTAACAGCCATAACATTCACATTTTTCATCCGAATTTGATGAAATTTTCTAGGATTGACCAGATTAGCGTGTAGATGGTCCCCTATGAGGGTAGTGAAAGGTACTTTAAGATTGGTGTCTTGAGATTAGCTACTATGCATCGGATCATCTATACAGGGTGTCTACAATTTCGATGGGCATAACTTCAGGGTTCGATTCTACAAGGAATTTCCAACAAAAAATGTCTCTTAGCAATTTTCTTTTAACCCACTCAAAATTCTATTTTTTTCACTTTAAAGTTTTTCTTCGCGTTTTCGACCTTACGGCACTGATATGGTCATAACTCCCTTAAATCTCCTGAAAATTCAAATCTGACTACACCGTTAGAAAGAGCGTTAAATTACCAAGCTACCTAAAGCAAAATCAAAATATTTTAGCAATAAAATAGTATCAAAAAATCAAGTCAAAAAGCGAACTTAAAATTTTTTTTGAAACTACTTTCTTCGACCAACGTTTCCACTCTAAATCCCTGCCCATTTCGATGGGCGCTCTTCGGAGAAAACATGCTCAAATTGCCAGCTTTCCAACGGTCTATCAATTGTTCTGTTCAACATTTAAAAAGAAAGAGTGAAGAAGTTTGAATGTCAAAAAACGTGGGTTTTACAAGCAAATCCAGTGTTTCAAGCTGGTTTATGGTCCCCCTCGATCTCAGGATGACTTGACGAGTTTGGTATCATTTTCTAAGTAATTTTTAACGCTGAATCCAATGGTGATACTTCCGAATGATTCTGACGACTAGAAAGTGGATTTTTCGAAGAAAACCTTCGTTTTTCGTACATAAAATACGCATTATTCGTAGAAATGGTAGTGAGCATAAAGTAACACCTTTCTACTCAATAAAAACACCGAATTTCTAGCTGGTTGAAGTTTTTGTTCAGTAGAAAGGTGATAATTTATGCTCACTACCATATCTACGAATGATGCATATTTTATGTTCGAAAAACGAAGGTTTTCTTCGAAAAATCCACTTTCTAGCCGTCAGAATCATTCGGAAGTATCATCACTGGATTCAGCGTAAAAAATTACATAGAAAATGATACCAAACTCGCCAAGAGAGAAGGAGACCATGAACCGCTTAAAACACTGGATTTGCATGTAAAACACACGTTTTTTGACATTCAAACCTCTTTTACTCTTCCAATTTGAATATTAAAAGAAAAATTGATAGACCGTTGAAAAGCTGAAAATTTGAGCATGTTTTCTACGAAGAGCGCCCATCGAAATGGGCAGGGATTTAGAGTGAAAACTTTGGTCGAAGAAAGTCAAGTTTCGAAAATTTTTTAAAGTTGGCTTTTTTACTTGATTTTTTGAAACTATTTGATTGCTGAAATATTTTGAATTTGCACTAGGTAGCTTAGGAATTTAACGTTCTTTCTATCGGTGTAGTCAGAATAGAATTTTCAGGAGAAATAAGGGAGTTATGACCATATCATTGCCGTAAGGTCGAAAACGCGAAGAAAAACTTTAAAGTGAAAAAAAAGGAATTTTGAGTGGGTTAAAAGAAAATTGCTATGAGACATTTTTTGTTGGAAATACCTTGTAGAATCGAACCCTGAAGTTATGCCCATCCAAAGTGTAGACACCCTGTATAATCGGGTTATGGATACGAGGAAGCTATGTGCCACACCCACTTGGCAGACGTTTTCTACTTCTTTTTTGTACTCTTGGGCATTTTGACATCCATTTGCAACACCTTCAAGACCCACCCCTGTGCCCTACCACTAATATTTTGGGCATTGTGGGTCACCATTGTCTCCACTCTCTCGTACGTACTAATATGTCGAAAATGAAGTAATACGACGGGTGGTTCAGTACCTACTCGCTAAAACGTTTATTTTAACATTCGGAACCCAAAGCAAGAGTCACCAAGGATTTTTGGATGATACGGTGCCGATTTAAGGCCTCCAATCTTTTCCTGGAAGGGTCCTTACCAATAAAGAAAATATGCTCGGATTTTCATGAAAATCTTTCGAGAGATTCAACGGTTCAATTCATCATCAGGTATTGACTACTAGAAGATAACAACGTTGAGAGAGAAAAAAAGGTTTAGAACGAAAATTTCTGAACACTGGGATTCCGAGCGCCGCGCCAAAGAAATCTCAAATCCCCGAAATTCAAAGGAGGTTAGAGAATGGATTGAATTAAAACGAAACGTCTTTTGATTTTTCGGCTCACTGCCTTTTTCAATCAAGGCTCTGATTGGAATACCCAGCGAGACGGACTGGATCAGGGTAGGAAATTAAAAGAAAATTTGGAGAAAGAAGGTGGGAGAGTGACTGATGAAATCCGAATCGAGACAAAAAGTGAATGAGGATAGGAAAATCGTTTTGAAAAATTGATGGAATCAATATCGTGCAGAAACGACGTACACATAGATGTGATACGTTTCTTCAAGGAGTGAAGATGCCCACAATGACTTACGTGTACTTCTAGAATCAAATTAAAATAATAACCAACAGGTTAGCCCGAAATTTCACATTACTTCGAGCTCAAGTTTACTGTCTCTTTCAGGGTTCAATTACCTTGCCACAAAAAATAACTTCATTCGTTGTCGTTGCCATTCGCAAGGTTATTCCTGACTATTTAGGCGAGGGGAGGAATTATTAGGCTTTTCCTCATAATATAATTTACTCATGCTCGAACGTTACAAATCATAAGAAAAACTACAATCATAAACAGGATCTACAAATCATAAGAGTCTATCTATCATAAATAGGAGCTACAAATCATAAGAAAAACCATCCCAGATGAGGCTTATTAAAACTTATTTTTAATGTTAACGCTAAATAGTCTTTAAATTTATAATATTAATTACATATAGATCATCCTGAATATAGATATAGAAATATATATACAAACAATTTTTTTCCTCATATCACTGCTCAGTTGCACTTATACCTAGTAATCTAATTTAGTAGTATTATTTACCATTGAGTATAATAAGGGGTTGGCTCCCACTTCCTCCTCTACCCATTGTCATAACCCTGGACTGCAGAATGTGTCGTAATACCTATGATTAAAATATATATTGGTGAGAAGAACATTCGTTGTCAATTTACATTATGTTTAAGTCGTATGTTACTGGTTTTTACCTTGGTAGGGTCATTTGATGGTATAGCTTGCGTGTTTTTCCGTTTTTGATACTAACCCTTCTATTTCTTTGGTTCTCCTTTTATACGGGCTGCAAAAGAGGTCGCAAAAAGGCTATTTATGAAACATTCCAAGTTGTCATACTCGGTATCCTCCGGATGCCTTCGTATATTGCATTGTATTCAACCAAAGTAACTATTTTAACTAATTATCCAGTAAAACCAGAGAACATATGTGTAATTGACGACGTACCGATAACCGGAAGCCTTCGCATATTGCATTGTATTCAACCAAAGTAAGTGACTAGTGCAACAGACCTACCAGATAACCTCTAAACCTCTAATTGCGAATGTTTTTTATATATTAATAGAATAATTAACGTCTTTTATAGGAACTTAACGAAAAATCTACGTCATTTCAATTAATCAGAAGTAAAAGGATCCACAAACTCGCAAATAAGTAAGCACTATACCCCTACCTAACACCCTAGTAGGATACCGAGTATGACAACTTGGAATGTTTCATAAATAGCCTTTTTGCGACCTCTTTTGCAGCCCGTATAAAAGGAGAACCAAAGAAATAGAAGGATTAGTATCAAAAACGGAAAAACACGCAAGCTATACCATCAAATGACCCTACCAAGGTAAAAACCAGTAACATACGACTTAAACATAATGTAAATTGACAACGAATGTTCTTCTCACCAATATATATTTTAATCATAGGTATTACGACACATCCTGCAGTCCAGGGTGATGACAATGGGTAGAGGAGGAAGTGGGAGCCAACCCCTTATTATACTCAATGGTAAATAATACTACTAAATTAGATTACTAGGTATAAGTGCAACTGAGCAGTGATATGAGGGAAAAAAATTGTTTGTATATATTTCTATATCTATATTCAGGATGATCTATATGTAATTAATATTATAAATTTAAAGAATATTTAGCGTTAACGTTAAAAATAAGTTTTAATAAGCCTCACCTGGGATGGTTTTTCTTATGATTTGTAGCTCCTGATGATGCCTAACGGCGAAAACGTTCGAGCATGAGTAAATTATATTAGGAGGAAAAGCCTAATAATTCCTCCCCTCGCCTAAATAGACAAAAAATAACGTGGTCACATAATTACCTAGATTGTTATCTAAAAGGAATTGCTATCGAATAGGTACCTAAAACCTGTGATATGAAACATGAACTTCACGACCTACTAGCTGGTTTCCTACCAAAACCCCAAAATTCGTGAGGACCATCATCACAACCTCATCGATTGAAATTTGCGTTATTGAAGAACATCTCTTCTTGCAAACCATGAATTATCGGGGTTTATATTGTTCATGTGGCAATTTATAAAAATATACAAAACGTCTGCCAAGTGGGTGTGGCACATAGCTTACTCGTATCTATAACCCGACTATAATATAGTCTATAACCCGACTATATCTATATTATAGATGATCGGAGTTTTATCTCATAAGATCGATCTCTAAGTACCTTGCACTACTCTCATATTGGACCATCTACACGTCAATCCGCACAATTCCTGAAAATTTCATCGAAATCGGATGAGAATTGTAGAAGTTACGGCTGTGGCAAGGATTTCATGACTGACAGACAGACAGACACGGAACCAAAATTGTTCATGAAGGCCTGAAACGTAAAACGCGAGTAGAAATTTTGATTTTGGATAACATTGTTTTTTTCAACCTTGAAAAGCGAAAACAAAGCTTCCGCTACCTTGGTAGACTCAGAAGCAAAACAATAACGAATGAGCTACTAGTTGGGTGCTTCCAACTAAATCCTCATCACCATGGAAGTAAGTTGGACCAATTCTTCTTTACAATAGTTTTACCCTCCAAAAGTAATTTTTCTCGGTTGTGATAATAACAGTTACAAAATAACTACAGTTTCTCAAACCTCCTTCATCAATCTTCACACAACTTATCGATACCTTAAAGCACAAAGGCGCTATGTCCATCCACCTTCCACATTTTGTATTATTATTATTTTTTTTCTCACAAAAACTCAACTTCAATAAAACTATTATTGAGTTTTCTTGACGATAATAGCTTGAAAATTTATTGAGGAAATTAAAGAGTTTAGTGTAATAAGTCATTGTTTTAGGAATTGTGAATTGGTGATAATTTCTTTTGCGTTTTTCTCAAAACTCCGTTTTTGGACATAGCTCCTTTGTGCTTTAAGGTATCGTTATGTTGTAAACTCTCACCTCTATACTCCAGTGCTTGGAGTTGAATTGACTTCCCGAATGTTGTTATGTTTTCCCTTTTCAACTGAGAATGTCAGTAGATGTTAACGTGGTCTAGGAGTTATTTCTCCTATTCCGATACGAATCTGACGAGTGGATCAAAGAAACAAGGGTTCAGCAGTCCCTCAGCGGAAATACCCGGAGGTTTATCCCGGAATACGATACTTGTTATTCTTGAGCGTATTGACTACCAAATGACGATACCGTTCAGCTTCGTATAAATTCTCAATCCTCCCACGTTCGCGGTACAACTGACTCGACATCAGATGGCTCGAGGAACGTTTTTTCCTGCTTCTCTGAGGAGTTCTCGCTGCTGGATCAGACTGAACAATACCAGTTAACCACGTATTATTTTTAACTACTCACTATCGAAGATTTTGTATTCGTACAAGTCGAAAAAAGTCTGCCAAGTGGGTGTGGCACATAGCTTCCTCGTTTCCATAACATGGTCGATATAGTTGCTAATCTCAAAACATTAATCTCTAAGTTCCTTGCGCTATCCTCTTATGACGCCATCTACACGGAAACCCATACAATCCCTGAAAATTTCATTGAATTCGGTAGGAAAAAGTAGAGTTTGAGGGGTGTTCCAAGAAATTCACGTTAGCGCAGCGGCTACAATCGATCCGGGAGCGATGATTTTCATGAGGGACCATCTACCCCCTGAAAATTTCATGAAAATCGGACATTTTACTTCGTATATTTTTGCCGGTTACAAGGATTTCCTGATAGACACACACGCACACACAGACACGGAACCAAAATAGTTCATGAAGGTCTAAAACATAAAACGCGAGTGGAAAATTTTATTTTAGAGAACTCTTTTTTTTCAACCTTGAAAAGAGAAAAAAAAAACGCCTCCGCTACCATGGTACACTCGGAAGCAAAATTGAGTCCTCCAAAATGATAACGCACCCCGTAAGAAAAGTGGCACTTCTGCTAAATTGTCGATTTTGAGTTAGGGTTTGAATACGAAATCTTGGACTACCTTCTAGCGGTTAGGAATGGAAATATTTTGATATTTTAAAAAACTAACTCTAGAAAGCGTAACGTCACTTTTCCCATGAGGTGGTTTATTCAACAGTGACATTTCTAACAAGGTTTTCTGAGAAGTGTCATTTTTTCCTGCCGGGGTGCGATTATACCCACCCGAATTTGTCGTTTCACATAATTTTGCACAACTATGATCTCGCCTGAGTGGCTTTCTACGACTAACTCTTATCCCGGGCACATCTTATCAAAGTGGTGGTCTGGAATTTTTTCTAATCAAATTTTCTAATCAAATTTTCAAACAATAATTCTAATAATTTTCTAAATTTTTCTAATCAAAGTCGTGGAATATTTATTAAACATTTTCGGACAAACTGCGCACGCTCAAACGTGAGGGGGGTGTCTGAATTCAGGGAAGGCTGGTCCAACTGGAGGACACCAAGTTCCAGCGCCTGATTTCAAACTCAAACAACAGTAATTTGAAGTTTTTGAGCAAGGGAGTGACAAGAATGACGACAAATGAATGATGTTTTGAGCCCTAAAATCTATTTTTCTTAGAAACCAGAGGTCGTAGAGCATTTTGGTTGGTGCCGTTGGATTCAACGTGAAAAAACCTATCTGAAACCATGGTCAAAAGTTGAAAAAACCAAGTTGAAAATGCGATTATTCAAATATTAAAATCGATTTTTCTCGGAAACTAGAGGTCGTAGAGCATTTGCTTGGCGCCGTTGGATTCAGCGTGAAAAAATCTATCTGAAACCATGGTAAAAAGTTGAAGAAAACCAAGTTGAAAATGTGATTATTCAAACATTAAAATCGATTTTTCTCGGAAACTGGAGGTCGTATTTGCTTGGCGCCGTTGGATTCAGCGTGAAAAAATCTATTTGAAACCATGGTAAAAAGTTGAAAAAAACCAAGTTGAAAATGCGATTATTCAAACATTAAAATCGATTTTTCTCGGAAACTAGAGGTCGTAGAGCATTTGCTTGGCGCCGTTGGATTCAGCGTGAAAAAATCTATTTGAAACCATGGTAAAAAGTTGAAGAAAACCAAGTTGAAAAGGCGATTATTCAAACATTAATGACGATTTAATTGTGACGCCAATGTTAAAGAGAAATTGCTCATGATTCATAAGACTGAAAATGTAGTCAAAGACTGAAACGTAAAGAAAGAAGTAGTAGTTGAATTTTTATTGTGAAGAGTTCGTGAATTCTCGCGCCCATAAGAGCGTGTTTGTATGTCGAGATTGGACGTTTCTCCCTCGAATTGCGTCCTTGATTGCTGTTCATCTTCATCCCAACCACGGCCCTTTGAAACGCGAGTCGAAGAAAAGCCGAGATCCTCCGGTTTTGATAAATTACTCGTTAGAGCATATCCATTTTCGGAAGGGGCTTATCCTTTATCAGATCCACTGTCTCCTTTCTGTCAACAAAGTCCCGAATTGGACGCCGCGCTGTTGACGTTGGTGGCATTAAACCGTCTCGTTTGGAACATCCCTGTTATTCCGGGGATGTAGCAGCTTCCCATCGCCGAAAAATATATTTTTCTCCGTCATCCACAAAATGTTTTCCTCGGTTACCGGATTAAGTGTATAGAGTTACGTCCGCCGAGGAAAATTAGGTCTCCTTCGTTTCCTCCTGGGTCATTCTTCCTTCCCTGAATGATCGAAAATTCATTCTCATTATGGGTGATCGAGAATGTCCTTTCTGTATATTATTTTTCGAATAATACAGTGTGTTGTTGTCGAAGTTGTAAACCACTGATTTTATTTCGGAGATTACAGGCGTTCTCACTACATAGTGCTCTATATAGCTCTATACATACACTTCGGTGAATTAGCAGTAGTTACTTTCAAACATAGCTTCAAGTTCCTTTATTAGCATTATTAAAGAACATCATGCATAAAGTTCACGCATGCAATTCATAAAAACATTTTCTAAAACGATTTCAACTGGAGGTTCACGTGATGGTGATGATTTAAACATAAAAATGCTGCATATTATTACAAATTATTACGTAGGTTAATTATTTTTCTCTTCATATTTTTGCTTCACAATCAAGTTTATTTTGACGAAATAAACGCTTCACACTCAATTCGAAGAAATAGGGAGTTGTGGGTGCCTTCATTAGGAAATTTGAATACTGGTTGCTAAGGACGCAAAACTGATGAAGCAAACACCGATCGCATTTTGGTCAGAGAATAGATTAAAAAAATTTGAACAGAGATTAGACCTCTTTTGTGATTCACACTCGTGTTTCTGATTTTTCGTAAGACCAACCATACAGAGCTCAGGATAGTCTCATTCGATTCTAAAAATGCATTACTATTTTGCATTGAAGAAAAAACAAAACCTTTACCGTAAAACCGTCTAACTTTACCCCACCAGGGGTAACTTTACCCCAAAAAGTGAGAATCTTCAATTGTGACGTAAGCGTGGTAGGACTTAGATAAAAGTTAGCTATTGTGTTTTCATTATACTCCACATCCCAGAGAATCGATGCGGCTTGCGATGGCGCCTTTATCCATGTTATCAGTCATTGTTTCCTGTTCAGCTGTTTTTGTCCTGTTTCTCATGCTCCAAAATTTCTTCCATATCAGGTGTTTGGAGTGGATTTACCAGGCAAGCCCTCATCATATCACTTTCAATATCTTATTTTGAACAAGATACATTAATCAAATTCTCAAAAAAGTGTTTTCTTAGTTATGCCTTTGTTTACCAAAAATTTGATGGTAACTTTACTCCAAAAACCGGGTATCTTTACTCCACTATAAAGCTTGGGATAAAGGTAGCCTCACTCATATTTTTTCTTATTTAATCTCGAAAAATATTTGATTTGTATAATTTTCGCAGTGTTGAATGTAAGGTTTCTAGTGTATCTCATGTCAGAAGTTAGAGATGGGGAGAAGAAATGAGAAAAAGCTTGGTACGCGCTCCTACCGAAACTTTACAACTGAACAGCTGTATTATGATATGAACATAAACGTGCTTTGGTCTCATAAGTTGTGATTTACCATATTATTTACTCGTGGGTTAACTTTGAAATTTACCATTGCAATTCATTTGAAAGTTATCGAATGTGAAACTGACTTTTTCTGTGATTTTGTCAAGTCATTCGTTTATCGTTTATTGTCCTTTAATATTTCTTTACTTGTAGAAAGTTTTGCTCGATTACCTACATAAGTCTGTCTATACTGGAAGACTGAAATTGTGATCTCTTAACCAGAAATATTGCATTTCAAGCAAATTCGTTGAAATAAATGATCATTGGAATTTATATTTTTCTTAGGTATAACTTGTATTTATCAAGCTAAAAAGTTCAATTTTTCAGAATTTATTTAATAATAATATTATAAATACTTGATATTATCAAGTATTTCTGGGGTAATGAACTCAATCCCGACTAGTATCATTGCACCACTGCCCGTTTTTGTAGCGATAACCGTGAGTTTTTCAGAGTGGAGTAAAGATAGACGCACTCGTAGGTAACTTTACTCCAACATTTAAACAATTAAATAGGGGGGTTACAATTATCTGATCAATGAGCTCGACCACTCAAAATGTTCAGGAAGCCCTGAAGATCAATTCACTTATTAAAAAAATCAATTTAACCCATTTCGAGTGGGAGAAATTGTATTTGGAAATGTTTTGGAGTAAATCTTGGGGTAAAGTTTGACGGTTTTACGGTACATCGAAAGTTTTTGAGCTAGGACGTTTTGAAAATTTATGTCAGATTTCTCAACCCTTAGAAGTGACTGACATCAACCAAAAGCTTCGAGGCACAACTTGACCCCAAAACCAAATACCCCATACACCAAATTTCATCAAAATCGGTCCATGGGAACTAAGAAAAGTGCCGCGTACGGCCAAATTTTTATTCGATATTTGGATTCTTCGTACCTTGAAACGTAAACCAACAACTTTGGAGGAAGGGTTAAACAACTTTTTTTTTTGGTCGATTCCAAAGGTTCATTATTGAGAACAATAAACCAAAAGTATTCTCATTCAGACTACATAAACTGTCAAGTATCGGGAATGGGGTCATCTAACAAACCTGATGACCCCATTCCCGATACTTGACAGTTTATGCGTACCGTGCGTACCATCTTATTCAGACTACACTCTGGTCTTAATCTAACCATCATTGTCATGAAATGTGGACATTGACTCACATAATATATTGACTCACATAATCATATTATGATATTATTACTGCAATAATATAATGACCTAATTACCTTCGATAGTGACAAATAAGTTCCAATCTGTAATGTCCAGTAATCCAAGTGGGAATATCGGACATACGGCGTCATTTGTATAATATTCACCTGTTCCAAATTCACCTGTTGGTTTGTTTGTTAAAAAAAGGAGCATCTAGGGGAAGAGCATGGTGGAACGGCCTGAGCGCTATCTAGCGACGATTATATGAACCTTCCCTTCTTTCCCTGACAAGATGAATAAATTAATGTAGAACCAAGCCTAACCTGTAGGAAACCTGAAATTTGCCATCAATGCAAAAGGCATTCAGATCTGTTTGAGGCATCAATCAAAAAGGCGTTCAGTCTGAAATGAAAATCTATGTACTCGTTGGGTAGACAAAATCATTTTTAGGGCGTTCTTGAAGAAATTTTGAGCTGCTATGTCGCGCATGAAAACTGTCTTTCTCCTGGATACGAAACTTTGATACGGTAAAGCTTTTTCATCGCAATTTGACGCATTTGAGGTGGTATATAAACGCAGAATTTATGATCTACAACTTCTCTCTTGAACGGAAAATTTTATGACTACTAGGTACTTCTTCGATTTTGAAATGGTTTCCACCACATTTCAGTAGAAACCATTTCCAGCTGGATTTGCAACTTTTTCTTGAGTTTCAGAACCTAACTGAATCATAATTGAGGGGAGAAAACTGAATAGGAATGCAAAAAACACACATAACATCTTATCTGCACTAGGCAGAGCTCAGGCCGTCCCACCACTTTCTTCTTGTAGATACTCCTGTCCTGTTCAAAATATATTCACATGCTATTCTTCCATTCTTGACTCTACATTTCAACATCATTTAATTTATTGCTACATGACAAGAATATTCTTAGTGAAGCAAACATAAATTAATGGGGATACATATAAAAACCAATAACTTCTACATAAATGAAATGAAAACCTTTCAAGTTGAGGCTTTATTCAACAAACTAATGCAAAATGAGAAATGAGTTCAGGAATTTGTTGCCTAGTAGGACAAACGGTGGTGACAATATGATTGTAAATGTAGTAATAATATAACATTTTCCCCCTCTTCAGTTCGTAACATAGTCAGCTAGGTAGGCAGGTGGTCTTGTTACTATTCCACTCCTGCGTGGTTCTTCAACAGTCGACTGCTCAATGTTATTTGGTCTTGTTGGGTCCCTATGAATCCGTATGTCAGAAGTTGGAGCTTCCTCCATCAGTTCTCCTGGTCGAGGTTGCAAAGCATCCGGTAGTGGAGCCAAGTGCCGCGTGGAAACTGTTGTTTCTCGGCCATCTTGCAGGCGAACCTGAGAATACTGGGGATTTGATTCACTTCGTCAGCTAAAGGGTCGTACTTGCTATGGCGAACATGGCGCTTGAGCAAGAATTTTCCAGGTTCCATTAACCATGAAGGCAATGCTTCTCCATTGGAAGTTCTTCGCTGGTGTACAAACATTCTTTCGTGGGGCGTTTGATTTGTTGCTGTGCAGAGTAAAGAACGAACTGAGTGTAGAGCTTGTTGGAGTACTTCTTCCCATTGTTCAGTGCGTAAATTGTATGTCTTCAAGACTAACTGTATGGTTTTCCAAATACTTGATACTTTTCCGTTCGACTTGACCGTTTCCTTGTGGATTATAAGGTGTAGTCCTGCTTGTGGCGATTCCACTAGTATGTAAAAATGTCTTGAATTCTTTTGACATAAAATTTGACCCACGATCCGAATGTATGTAAGAAGGCATTCCGAAAATGGAGAAAAGTTGTTTCAAATTTTGGATGAGTGTAGACGAACTGAGATCCTTGCAAGGGATAGCGAATGGAAAACGGGAGAAATCATCGATGATCATCAATATGTATGGTCTTCCTTTCAATAGAAAACATTTCACCCTTTCTACAACATAACTGCCTCAGTACAGACACATACTCGATGTTATTTATGGTTGGATTGATGTAGGTAAACTAATAATATACCATCACGTAAAATAATTTACAGGATAAATGTAAATTTCGTTCCCAGAACAATATCTGTTTCCATAGAAAATTAATCGATTTCAATATCCAATAGGTGCGACAACAAACCGTATAAAATTATAATAGATTCACATTTATCACAGTTAACAATACATCAATTCAAATTTATATTTTGATCGATTTCAAACGTGACATTGAAAAACAATTCTTCAGCAAAATGCCTTGTGTAGCATGTGCCATTATGTTCATCATAACAGTCATATCCAGCTTGATCCTGTTCGGACCACTCGTCGACGTGATGCCGATACGCTGGCTATCAAAGACCAATATTGCGGTAAACGATGATAACTTACATAATAATTTACCTATTACTCGTAGCACACAGTAGTTTCTATTGAAACCGAAGATAAGAACTTATTTTACCTAAAGGTGCATCAAACTCGACTAGATGAAAAGTGGGAATACGATCGCCTAAAATTTGCTGAGATTGAAGAGGCAATTTTACCTTAAATTAAATTTGCGATTTAAAGTCCCTGGGCTTTGCCCAGTTTCCACCCGTAACATCATGAAAACTTTATTCAAGCTGACAAAAAAGGATTGTAACTCTTGAACAACATAAATTGAAAACATCATTCTTTGCATTGCATTTATCGCCAATACCTATATATAGATATATATATATATAGATAGATAGAGATATATAGAGAGATAGAGATATATATAGAGATAGATATATATATAGATATATATAGATATAGATATATATATATATATATATATATATATATATATATATATATATATATATATATATATATATATATATATATATATATATCAATATATATATTGAATATATACGCGGTTTAATCAAGAACAAAAGTCTTCCACAAAGAGAAAAGACCCACTCTGGGTGCGAACATGAGGTCGTACAGTATTAAGCGTGTAAAGAAACTAGAATTCTAATATCTCTAGGGGTCTCATTCGATCATAAAAAACGTCTGCCAAGTGGGTGTGACACATAGCTTCCTCGTACCCATAACCCGATTATACAGATGATCCAATGCATAGTAGTTAATCTCAAAATACCAATCTCTAAGTACCTTTCAATACCCTCATAGGGGACCATCTACACGCTAATCTGGACAATCCTAGAAAATTTCATCAAATTCGGATGAAAAATGTAAGTGAGTAGTGATTGGATCAAAAAATTTCTCAGTAAGGCTGGGAGTCGAACCCGGGACTCCTGGGTGGGAGTCAAAAGCGCTACGTCTGAGCTATGGGGGCCTGGTGATAGATTGTATAGGATTTGAGATTCTGACGTCACACGGGAGGGCAACAAATGCACGGCTGTTACAAGGATTTTACGTTCGCGCATGCGCATCGGCTACTATCAGTCCGGGGGTGATGATTTTCATAGGGGACCATCTAAACACTAATCTGTAATATCCCTGAACATTTCATTGAAATCGGATGGAAAATGTAGAAGTTATGGCTGTTACAAAGAATTCACGTTTGCGCATGCGCAGTCGCTTCTATCAGTCCGGGGATGATAATTTTCATAAGGGACCGTCTACACACCAACCCGCACAATCCCTGAAAATTTCATAGAAATCGGACAATAACTTCGTATAGTTATGCGCGTTACAAGAAATTCATGACAGACACCAAAATTATTCAGAAAGGTCTGAAACGCAAAACGCGAGTGAAAATTTTGATTTTGGAGAACTTTTTTTTTCGTCCTTGGAAAGTGAAAACAAAGCTTCCGCTACTTTGGTAGACTCGGAAGCAATTGGGGAAGGTAGTTCGCTTTTTCCTCTTTCCATTTATCCTACTTCCTCCTCACCGAATATCATTAATTCACGACCCATTATAAGATGAAGCGTACAAGCACCTCGTGGTAGAGTATAAAAGACCCTCCAATTCACTAAGAGATTGTGTGGGTTTTAAAGTGACAAAAGCACAAATAATCCTTTTCCTCGCTAGGAGAGCCCTTGTGGTTGGAGAGAAACCTTGGGAAAAGATCCAGTATTTTTTTAATGTTACACGATTTTTAGTCCTGTCACGAGAGTAGGAATCGAGGTCGTCTACAGAGACTTTGCCTTTACAGAGAGTTGTCACCTTTCTTTCTTAGAGGTAACAACTAAAGCTGGGTTCACATAGGAGAGTAATGCGCAAAAAGAGAAGTGGAGGTGTTCCGTAATAATGAAGAAAGTGCGTAATGCAGAGAAGATTGCTGAAAGATATTGACATAGCTGAATGATTACGCGATTAGGCAGAAGAGCGCAGTATTGTTTCCAAACCAAAACAATTATTCTAGTTGTTTTGTGAATAAACGAGACCGAGTCAATAAACTTGCTGTGAACAAATTACGAGAGTTTGTTACGAAGTTTACCGAAGTTAGTCCGTTATACGTAAAATATTCAATTTTTCAAAACGATACACTCCACTCCGCAAAGACCAGTCCCGCCCCATCAATTGGTTCCAGCCAATAGCACCCAATTATGCACTACGCATTACGGACAACGGACATTGTGCGCTTATGTGAACCAAGCTAGGTAAGGAGGTTAGGTTCGTATGGAATAAGATTCAAGTAATATAATATAATATGGATTAAAATTTAATCCATAATATGGATTAAATTTTAATCCATATTATATTATATATATAATATATTATTATATTATATTATTATTATTATATTATTATATATTATATTATATTACTTGAATCTTATTCCATACGAACCTAATATAATATAATATAATATAATATAATATTATTATATTATATTATATCCATATTATATTTGGAAGGATTTAATCCTTCCAAATTTTGGAAGGTCAAATGTAGAGAAATAAGAATCAAAAATATCTTTAAAACAATAATAACGATAGATAACCCTAACGTCCTTCTGGAAGGATGAGGGACTTAGGTCGACTTTCCCAATTTTCTCTCCTGTATTATGTTACCGCTGTGGTCCAGTATGGCTTTGAACTGTTGTTTACATCCTAACTGAGGGGTGGGGACCGATTTTTGACCGACTTCATGCGCGGCGAAGCCGCGCCGAAGGAAGGAGGTATACAGTTCGGTGTGTCATGGGACGACGATTTTTTTTTTTTTTTTCTGTATGTTTGTACCACTAGCAGTTTCTTATTCGGCCACCAATCTGCCTGATTCTTTTCGAAAAGTGTTCTACAAGTATCCATAGTGGTCCCGTTTTAATCAGATTTCATTTTGCTTTTTTAAAAGTATCGAAATTTTGTGAAAATAGTTCAAAAAACGTGTTTTTTCGGAAGATTGTTCCGCATCCTCTCCCTCCGCCCGACTCGTCGAAGCCACCCACCCCCCCGCCCGCCCGTCACCTCCGGCATATTCTCGGACGCCTGCCGCCCCTCAACAAATTCAAGGGGGACCACCCTCTCATTCATTGGGGACCATCCTCCCCATTAAGAGTGAAACGCTCATTTCTTCAAGATAAACTTGATTATGAAGCAAAATTTTAATTTCAAAAAATGATATTGAACTCAATTTTGAAAATAACTTTAACATTTCATTGAAAGACGAGTTTCCCGACTCATTGTACATTTTTGTACATGTTTGTGTAGGTACATTCAAATTTAAGGTCCGATTCTAAGCTTCACAAAAAATGAGATGCTTTATGAGGGGGTTTCCGATAACCATCAAATTTCGGTAGACTACCAAGTGGGTCTAGCACATAGCCTTCTCATCATCCAAAACATGTTGCAGCGGGCTAAAATATGAAGTTCAAGTCCGATTCCGATGAAATTTTCAGAGATTGTACGAGTTGGCGTGTAGATGGTCCCCTATGAAAATCATCGCCCCCGGACTGATAGCCGCTGCGCATGTGCAAACGATAATTTCCTTGTAGCAGCCATCATTTCCACATTTTCCATCCGATTTCAATAAAATTCTCAGAGATCATGCAAATTGGCATATAGATGGTCCCCGATGAAAAGCATTGCCAAGGAACTGATAATAGCCACTGCGCATGCGCAAACGTGAATTCCCTGTAAGAGGTATACTTTCTACATTTTCCATCTGATTTCGATGGTATTTTCTGGGATTGCGCGGATTTGAGTGGATACTCCTCTACGGACATCATCGCCCCCATTTTACTTACGTTGAGTGAAACAGTTTGGTGCAGGAGGAAGGGAAATAATAATGCGTGTTTTTTCGCTCACCAACAGGTTCAAATTGACTTACTGCTTATCCAATGGAACGTCCCCTGGAATGCATGCATTACTAAACAATATGTTTAACAATTTTTTGGACTCACTAATAACTACTTTAAACAATAATACTGTAGGTATAGGTACTAAAATAAAATGTAAAAATTAAACAATAATGTTACCTACTACCTTCATAAAAAAAACCTCAAAAAGTAATAATTAATTCCACATTAAAAAAACCATTAGTGTTTAAAAAATACAAGTAAAAGATTTAAAAAAGAAAAATAGCGAAAAATGTCGAAAAAAGGTTAACGGTCGGTAACTCAAAGAATACCGACTTTAAACAAACGTACTTGGTAGAAGGTAAATTATGTAAAATTAAAAAAAAATTATATAATAAAAGTCGAAAAAATTAATGAGTTAAAAATTAAAACGAATGATTTAAAAACTTAAACAAAAGTACTTGGTAGTAGGTAAGTTATGTAAAATTAAAATAATTAAAGTCGAAAAATTAATAAGTTAAAGATTAAATCAAATGATTTAAAAAAATAAATTTTAAAAATAAATTTAAAAAACCACTAAAAAGTAAAAAAGTCCATTCATGCAGCATGAATTAATGAGCGAATTTTCAAAGAAATCATTCAGTTTAAGGTGTGGTTAAGAAAAGGACCAATGGTGTTGCAATTTGTTGTAGAAAGTTTTTTTTTCGATTCTTGGTTTATATATGTAATTATTTTTTTTTTACATGCTTTTACACCAATAATCGACGTCCCGGAAGACGTGAAATCACTGGGCTGAAAGCTGAATCTGGGAGCCCGAGAAGCGTTCTGATTGGGGAAGCTCCTGGACGTAGTTAAAGATGAGTGCGACAGATCGCGTTCATGATCACTTGTTCCCGACCTCATGACAACAAGTCACCTTGTTTATCACATATTTTTCTCCTTGGTGCGTTACCTGCTGCATCTAAGTAATTAATTTAATAACATTTGAATATATTCGCGATATGTACGAAAAAATCGTACGATTTTCAATAATACACTCGGTTTTGAACGTTTCTATCAGTGGCAGTTGTCGATTAAATATTTGAACGAGGACTTATTTTTTTTTTTTTTTTTTTTTTTTTTTGCACATGAACTTATAGAGTACCCACACGGCTACTGCATTTCTGGTTACAACAAATATACGCACGTATTCATTATATATATATATATATAGCTACAAACTTTTCTTAATTTTGGACAATTTTCATTTTTGAAAAAAGCATTCATATCAGAAATTTTGTGCTGAATCCGAATATACCATAAATTACCATGATTTTCAATGTAAAAACCTCAAAAAACTTGAAAAACCCATTTTTTTGGAGTTTTTTTGAATTTTGGACCACTTTGGATTGTCCAAAATTGCTGGTTAACGAACTTGACCTATGGTTTGTTGTTACAAACATTTTGGCAAAAACTAAAAAAAAATTTTTAAACAATTACTCAAGTTATCGTCCGGAATGACACATATATATATATATATATATATATATATACATATGATTTTTGGAAAAACTTCAGGGATCGTTTCAGAATGTTCCAAAACGGATTTCAGTGTGAAAATTTTTCGAAAAAGTCGATTCTAAAAATTTTGAGGCCATTGCAATAGCTTCATTTTCTTTGAAAATTCGCTAATAACACGCTGCAAATTATTGCTGGGTATGCTTTGAAGATCTTAGGAGTCCATATTCATGTTCTAGTCGTCTCTACGAACTCATAGAGTACCCACACGGCTACTGCATTTCTGGTTACAACAAATATACGCACGTATTCATTATATATATATATAGCTACAAACTTTTCTTAATTTTGGACAATTTTCATTTTTGAAAAAAGCATTCATATCAGAAATTTTGTGCTGAATCCGAATATACCATAAATTACCATGATTTTCAATGTAAAAACCTCAAAAAACTTGAAAAACCCATTTTTTTGGAGTTTTTTTGAATTTTGGACCACTTTGGATTGTCCAAAATTGCTGGTTAACGAACTTGACCTATGGTTTGTTGTTACAAACATTTTGGCAAAAACTAAAAAAAAATTTTTAAACAATTACTCAAGTTATCGTCCGGAATGACACATATATATATATATATATATATACATATGATTTTTGGAAAAACTTCAGGGATCGTTTCAGAATGTTCCAAAACGGATTTCAGTGTGAAAATTTTTCGAAAAAGTCGATTCTAAAAATTTTGAGGCCATTGCAATAGCTTCATTTTCTTTGAAAATTCGCTAAAATAAAAAATTATGAAAATACAAAAATAGTAAAATAAAAAACTTTTTATCAAAAAAACGGACCGACCTCAAAACTGATGATGGCATCCCACTAAAAAGGAAAAAATAATAACGACAACTTATTCAGTTGGGTTGGTAGGTACGTACGCAGTGAAGTCGCCGCCGTGCCCATCTGCAGAAACAAACATACACAAGTAGATTCCACTTCCATCTGGTTAGTATTACAACATGGGTCGATAGTGCAATACAAAACATGAATGAGAGTGGGTACCTGTCATTGAGGTAATGCATGTGTTCCAAAACGATTAGGTAGTACGTCACTGCTGTCGTATGAAGGAGGATGAGAGAGTGACAATAAGTGTGAATCTCAGTAAGAATATTTCCTTTGATAACAGCTGAAGACGTCTGCGTCACCAAAAATGGCAGTTGGATAAAAATTGAACATGAGAAGGTTGTTTACTTACTTACCTACCCTTAATCCTGTTTTGTATTGCACTATCGACGCATGTTGTAACACTAACTGGTTCATTTGAGTATGAACTCATATCACAAACCCACATCATGATCTAGACAATTCTACATTCAATATGCCATACATGGAATATAAGATTAATTAGCTTTATGTAATCAAAGATTGATCATGTATAATTAGATAAATAACTATTAGATACTATCTAATCAAGAGATGGTTTGTTCGAATCCCAACATTTCGTACGGGGATTCACACTTATTGTCACTCTCTCATCCTCCTTCATACGACAGCAGTGACGTACTACCTAATCGTTTTGGAACACATGCATTACCTCAATGATAGGTACCTACTCTCATTCATGTTTTGTATTGCACTATCGACCCATGTTGTAATACTAACCAGATGTAAGTGGAATCTACTTGTGTATGTTTGTTTCTGCAGATGGGCACGGCGGCGACTTCACTGCGTACGTACCTACCAACCCAACTGAATAAGTTGTCGTTATTATTTTTTCCTTTTTAGTGGGATGCCATCATCAGTTTTGAGGTCGGTCCGTTTTTTTGTTAAAAAGTTTTTCATTTTACTATTTTTGTCTTCAGTATGCGACCAGCAGGTGCTCAGTGCAGTTTTTTCCCTAGCAGCTTCAATCATGAGCGGTCACCCAGAATTCATAGTTGATGGGGTAAGTACCTATTCATTTTATTTTCAAATTTCGTCGTTGACATTCTATCGTTCCTACTCTCTACTAAGGGTGTGGCATGTTATTGATGTAATTTTGCATTTTTCGTCACCATTATTACCACTTTTCACGTAGATCCTCCTGGAAGGACGTCAGTAGAATACGCATTCAAAATCGTTCCGTCCCTATATTTTTTCAAGTGCTGATTTTTTTTTTTTTTTTTTGATTTCTCGCTTTTTTTGCAGGAAGCAGCTTCCTTTACATCAAACAATATATTGCATTTTTTGGAGGGGAATTATGATGCAATAGGTCAAGGGGAATTCAATATAACGAAGTCGATATATTGTCGATATATAGTCGATATAACTTTATTACCTCCAACAAATGTCCTTCATGACCTCACCGGACGAGAGCCCTGTTACTGATAATTTGCTCCTGCAATATTGAATAGCGTTCCGTCTCATGATAAAGATGATGAAAGCGATTATGATCCCCAACCATCAACTTCTAATGAAAATATTTCCAACTAGAAGAGGAGGAGACATCAAGTCCGTAAAACGAAACCGCCCAAAAAATCGTACAAGTGGACAAAAAACCAGTATCTTCCAACTGTACTTAGAGAGAAGTCACCAATGCATGATCCCAAACAAAATTTGTCACCCCTTGAGTATTTCGAACTGTTTTTTGATCAAAATAGCCAATATTGACTGTCGGTGAGTGAAAATCAAATATTTGGACACATGCATCGTGCAGTTTGCAGCCTTCCAATCATGTTCAATGACAATATTATTCATTTTATTTATATACTTTTTAGATTCGTTAAGAAACAACACTACGTTGGAGATACGGAAATAGACGAAAAGACAGGAAAGAGGGAAGCAGATGCACTGCAGATTTTCCAAGAAGGAGGCGACAACCGTATGCTTGAAATGTGACATACCTACTTCTACACACTTCATGTTTTCTATCGTTCCACACAAAATAAGTGTTGTCAATTTTACATGACAGATGCATGGTTTTATATGCAGTTTTGATTGAATAAAAAAAGTGTATTTTCAATCTTGAGTCTCATTTGTTATCTCATTAGAATAAGGAATATGCGAGAGAGTTTGCTTGCATATGCCACTGACGTCCTTCTGGAAGGATGTCCATTTATGACCTCATTAAAATGGAAAAAATTTGCAAGTGTGCCGAATTTGTCTTTTGACAACAGCTATGACACTAAATATACGAAAAAAATAGTTAAAAAAAATCGGGGTTATCTGGGTTAATTTTATCAGAAAACATGATTTTGCTATGAAGCTAAAAATGTTGAATCCCTTACAATAGCGTGATTTTCTTTGATTATTCTCAAAACCCCAGTACCTAAACGGGGCGGAACTTCAGTGAAAGAGAATTCACTTTAAAATGGAAAAATTCATTACTGCTCCTCTTTATTCCTGAGTAAGGAAGCGTTTTTATGAAGGTGAATGATCTTGTTTGATTGACACAAGTCGAGCTGCTGCCTCGAATGTCTCATCTACGAACATGGTCTTTGAGTGTGCATTCGTCCAAACATTGCCCCAAACGCTATTGGTGACCATCACCAGTCGTCATTATAGAGAATTTATTTGAGCATAAACGGTTAGATAACACGAGAGGATTCTTATTTTTTCAGGAGGATGAACGGAACAGGATTCAACGAGCCCCCACTCCTTGCCCAATGGAAAGTGATTATGCAAGGAGAGGAATGAGATTGGCAAGAAGAACGAGAGTGGGCTTCGACATTTGAGAGAAGAATTATCTCACGGACCCGAAAAAGAATTCGAGCTCAAAACACAAATTAACGATACCACGAAAGAGGAAATAAATTGATCATTCTTTGGTATTTTAGTTACATTTTCTATTTTCCCGTGTAAAGCCAGTGGGAAAAGTCCAAATGCTTGAACCATCTCCGTACACCGACTCACTACTTCTTTCCTGATAAAACAAAAACTACAATCTCCCAGTGATAATTAACACAAAACAACACACACATACATTGTCGAAGTCCACTGGCTTAGCATCTTTACTATATAGCCATAATATTACTAGTTATTCCTACAACAAATCGATATGGCTTTTACATCAATTTTCACAATTATTCATCTTCCTTTTTCCTATGGATTTTACAGTGTCATCGTTTTATTTTTACGGTAAAAGGTATTTGCAAGGTTACATTTTTTCATTGTTGAGAATGAATGTAACTAATTATAGTGATCCATGTATGCACTATGTAGCCATCTTCCTCTCGGGTTCCACACCTTCTCAAAACGCCGCAAATTATTACACAAGGTTTATTATTTTTCTATATTGTTGTGATCTTCGATGAGTCCCTAGAACTATACCCTAGGTTTTAATATTTACAATTATCAGAACAACTATTATCAGAACCACGTCAGATCAAGACCAGAACAGGACTCTACCTTCTATTTGGCAAACAACTTACATTTCCTCAACACCTGATTAATAACGGTAACAATAATAATCCATGGAGTACTCAACTCCCTAACACTATTGCCCTATTTTCCTTAAGTTGGAGAGCCATCTTCCACTCGTAACTTCCGGTTGCAAAGTTGGTTTTCATTGGTGGACCATGGCCCAACTATTCTTGTGCGTTGAGGCGTTCTTCTTCTGCACGACTTTCCCATCCTTATCGACGTACCACTTTCGTCGGTCCAATATCTGTTTGTACTTTTTCGGATTGTTTATCTTCATGTTCTTTCCATATTCCGAATCCTCGAACAGCCAAGCGCAAGTGGAAGGCTCACCGCTTTCCATTCTACTCGGGGATAATCCATGACCAAGTTGGTCCCTCCCAGTTTTACCTTTATTCTCCTGTTTCTCTTCCCTTTGCTGTTTTCCGCTGTACTTTTCCTTTCTCATATGCTCATCAGTTTCAGCTTGTTCCACACCTCCAGCATTCTTCTTTTCATTTTCATCTCCTTTCTGTATGTCCTTTTCCTTCAGCATGTACTTCCCATCCGTCTTCAATAGCATCGAACATACCACCTCAACATGCTTCCTTTGTAACCTATCCTCCACTTTAATTTCTGAGTTATCTTTGTTCTCAGTTTCCCAAGACCCAAGTTGTTCGACCTTTTCAGAAACTGATCTCAGACATGAAACGCTCTGCTGTATATTCCAGTTCTTTCGTTTTCTTATCCTCTTTATTTTCTCTCCAATCTGGCTCCTTACAAGTACTTAAGAGACTTCGACGATCCTCCTCCTCAGATCTCCTCATTCCTTTCTAGTTTCTTGACTTCCTGCTCCTCTTATTTGCTCTCTCATTTCCATCTCAACTTGTCTCGACATAGCTCTAGTTCGGGTTTCATCCTGCTGCGCCCCATTCACAGTATTTGTCACTTGAACAGTACAGTCACGGCGTAAATGTCAGGTCTTGCCACAGTTCCATCATTCCAAATGTGTCCACCACCAGGGCTGTGTACGTCCGACCCTCCTCCGAAAGGTACAATATTTCGCAATAAGACCGGCACCATCACATATCCAGCATGACAACAGCCTTTTGCTTGACACTTGGGCCTGAGTGCTCCAACACGCTGCCTTCTGACAACCAACATCATTCTTCTTCGAGCTTACATCACCCTGCAGAATCATCTTATTTTGCTCAACCTCCAGCTTCACGGCCAAGCTTAGGGCTTCAGCTAACGTACCCATCAGTGTGCGCTGGCTACTTCCAGAATGACTGGTCTTCACTTGTCGCTCATCTGTCTGGAAATTGTCCTTCGTGTAGTCACTTATCAACATTGCACCAACTTTAAAATACTGATCAACGACATCCGTAACCATTTTTCCGATATTTCTCAAAGCATCTTCGACTACTCTCTGTCGCCGCTCATTTCTGCACTGATCATCCCACTTCTGACACCAGTGTTGTGATTTTCGGTGAGTCCCTAGAACTGTACCATAGGTCTTAATATTTACTATTATCGGACACAGAACCACGTCAGATCAAGACCAGAACAGAACTCTATCTTCTATTTGGCAAAAAACTTGCATTTCCTCAACACCTGATTAATAACGGTAACAATAATAATCCATGGAGTACACAACTCCCTAACACTATTGCCCTATTTTCCTTAAGTTGGAGAGCCATCTTCCACTCGTAACTTCCGGTTGCAAAGTTGGTTTTCATTCGTGGACCATGGCCCAACTATTCTTGTGCGTTGAGGTGTTCTTCTTCTGCACGACTTGCCCATCCTTATCGACGTAACATTTTCGTTGGTCCAATATCTGTTTGTACTTTTACGGATTGTTTATCTTCATGTTCTTTCCATATTCCGAATCCTCGAACAGCCAAGCGCAAGTGGAAGGCTCACCGCTTTCCATTCTACTTGGGGATAATCCACGACCAAGTTGGTCCCTCCCAGATTTTCCTTTATTCTCCTGTTTCTCTTCCCTTTGCTGTTTTCCGCTGTACTTTTCCTTTCTCATATGCATCTCATCAGTTTCAACTTGTTCCTCACCTCCTGCATTCTTCTTTTCATTTTCATCTCCTTTCAGTATGTCCTCTTCCTTCAGAATGTACTTCCCATCCGTCTTCAATTGCATCGAACATACCACCTCAACATGCTTCCTTTGTAACTTATCCTCCACTTTAATTTCTGAGTTATCTTAACATCGCGGACGTCATCAGCTTCCAAAGGGAAGATCATAATTTGTTCTGATGATTTAGCTCATGGCTCCCCATTGCCTCCCTAGGTTGTGACGAGGGGGCGATCAGAGCCCTGACGCACAAAAACGCAGGCTGCCAGCGATGAGACTTGAACCCACGACCCTCGCAGAAGTCGGTCCAAATTCCACTGCCAAACAACGCTCGCCCCAGCGACCATGGCTACACCGAACCCCGATATAGCTCCCCAATATAACTATGAAATTTAGTAAAACAGAATTTATAAAAGTGAAAGAAATGATAAAGAACTCCAAATTTCATTTATTTCTTGCTCTAAAAATGCTCATTTATTTCTTGCTTTCAAAAAGTAATAAATTGGATAAATTCATGTATTTGAGTAATATGAAAATTTTAATAATACGATTCTACAACATTAAAGTTAATTTCAAGAAATTCGAATTTTCATTATGATTGAGTAAACTGATCCAGACTTCTTTCGAACGTATTTAAGGTTAAGGTTTTGAATACTCGAGATGTATTTTAGGAGGGGGTTAAAATGAGTCTTTCTTTCTCGACTCTAAAGGACCATTATTGAAAATAATAGGTAAACTAAAATTAGTCGTCAAAGATACTAAACCCAGAAGCCATTCGAATTTCGATGAAGTAATTAACAGCTGTCCGGGTCAACCAATGTGGCTGGAGCACCGATTAGGTACAGAAGCGCGTGAGAACGAAACTTGAGCACGGATGGGAAGACTGTAGGATTTGTACGGTGGGCCAAAATACTCGAGAGATGAAGTGAGGGGAGGGTAATAGGTAAATATTGACATAGCGGGTAAGGGCAAGCCCTAAGTCCACCAACTTGAACGAGCGGAGGTGTGAAGCTTAGTTTACAAACTACGACTTATCGTAGATGTCGTCAGGAATAATAAATAAGGAATGGGAAATATTAGCAGATCTTACATACTACAGATGCAGTACGTGACGTACACGTGTCCTCCTTCAAAACATATTAATCGCATAAGGACGCTCAAGTCGTCCTAAATAATAACCCAAGCAACACTGTAACAAGCACAACCCCCTTGCCTTGACTGTTCTCGTCGGAGGCTCTGGTTTCTTCCTACCAACAGAATACAAACATCGGCCCCATGAAGGATGTTCATGATGATTCTACAGAGCTTCAAATCAATATAAAACTCAAAATGACAACAACAAAAAAAAAGTGGGTTGGTTTGTCGTGGAGCCGTTGAGAGATGTTCTCGGGATTGGTCAATGAGGACTCTGAGTGTGTCCTCTTGTTCAAGAAATAACCAAATATTCTTGCCAAAAACTGAGTAGATACAGAATTTTACGACGAGTGCGATATGGTATGTTATAATGCACAGGACAGGTTGTAAAATTTATCAGGGTAATGGAAATTATACGAACAATTTCACTAACATTTTCTTCTATGTAAGCAGGGATCGGAGTCCCAATGGTTCGGTTCTGAACTGGGACCTGAACTGGGAGTTACCCTACTGGGGCTAACTAAGAGCTTCATTACTGAACAGAACCAGGAATAGGAGGACAGCAAGAGAGCTGGATATTGGCGCAACACTCCAAAGCAGAGGCAAGCCAAGCAGCTGATCACCATTTCTGAAAATAGAGCAATAGCTCCGCACTCACTAAGGAGAAAAGACCTTCGCACTATAGTAGGCCTCCTACCTGGCTCCACTCCTTGAGATACTGTTATGTCTGTGTGTCATCGAGTGAAGGAGATGACCTTCTCGATGCGGCGTTTTGTGATTTCTTTAACCCCTACTCAACGAAGAGAGAAAAGTCCCTATCCTAGCGACTGCACTGTCGCACCGGCGGCTTTCATCCCGACCTTCGTGCGGAGCGCAGGGAAATAAGGCTAGCCTGGCAATCCCGGCGTTTCATCAGAAACCGACCGTCGGGAGGCGGGAGATGTACCTATTGAACCTAGTACTTCGAGGAGATCCTTATCAGAGGAGAAGGTAGAGAGTGAAATGAGTAAGACGGTTGACTGTACTAGATTGCATAGGGAGCATCCCAGAGTGAGCTTATATAGTCGTATAGTTTCCTCGGGGAGAGAGGTGGAAGGGTGACGTCATGTTGACGTGTTTCCCCGTACCTCGTCTCCCCCAGTGGGTGGTGACTCACTCAGGGATCCTCTTGTTGCTTCTTTATTTAAGAACTAATTGCTAGCTAAAATGTGGGTCATAACAGATACCATTTCAACAAGATGGGCAAGGCCAGGAAAGTTGAATGCGAAGGACGCACATTCTCTGTAAGTGCCCTGCTGTAGCATCTATCAGATTCCGGCTTTTCGTAAAGGGGAAACGCCCGAAAATTTTTTTCACTTTATGAAAGAAGAGGTTTTCAAACGGACATTCAAGTAGAAAGGGAATTTTGTCACAATAGATCGAATTTATTGTCTAAGTGACTAAGGACCCCGTCCAAAAAAAAATGTTGATGATGATTCTTTAACCCTAGAAAGGTAGCACTATTCCATAGGGCTTTAAAGGTAGCGTGGAGTAAATTTTACATTACCCAAAATCATCATTTTGTCATCACAATAGGCTCTAAAATGAGCTCACTTTAGGATAACAACAAGACTGAAACGATTGAAATCGTATTTTTATTCTAGAAAAACTATTTAAAGTAGAGTCTTAATTTGCTGTCGTTTTAGTAAAGTTATCAAAGCGCGTATCACTAAAAATTGGTAGAAAAAATATAAATTACAAAATCGGTTTGGCTCCACTAACGTATGTTTTACTTCGTCACATAAAATAGGAATTACTAATTATTCGAAAAGAAAAAAAACTTGAAAAGAGAACGCTCAGGAATCAAATAAAATATATGTAAACATGGAGACTGGGAAAAAACCAAAAAGGTATGCAAAATCAAATTCAATATGAAAAACTGAGAAACACCGAAATCGAAGAACAACGAAGCAATGCCTGTGCATCTGAACAACTAAAACGGGTCCAGGTCTGCGAACTTCTCACAATGAGTAGTGATGTAAGTTTGTTTTTGAGATCGCACCTTGAACAGTATTTTGAGCTTCTGGTTCTTGAAGGATTCTCGCACAGCCGATAGATGATTCTGGTCTCAAGATGAAGTCATCATCGAGCGAAAATCACTCTTAATTTTTACAGGGAAAGGTAGCCGTTGAGTAAACTTTACTCATTTGTTCTTGGTGCTTACTATGTAGTGTCAATGCACAAGGTCCGAAGATCACCTCACTCTTACATCAACTTCACAACTAGCTGAGGGAAGAATAGGGTGTTCATTCTAGGTAGGTACACTGTTTCATTCTTTTACACATTGAATATTTGTAGAAATCAAAGTCCATTGAAAAGCGAAGAGTAGCTGAATTCGACTCAAACAATATCAAAGGGCGATTGACAAGCGGTGCGGATCGGAAGCCCTAATTCGAACGGACTAATTTTCCATGTGCCTAATTCAACCTTCGTTTCCTTCTCTCACCCAAAATCCTTTCCAGACTCAGGGTGATTATCACGCTCAGAAAACCCTGAATGTGCCCAGTAGCAGTATGTAATGAACGATTGAGCAAAACTCTCAGAGCTTGGAGAGACCTACGACGAAAATCTGTCCGACCTTCGGAAAATACTCTGGCGGCCTTTCAACGCGCCATTTGACGGAGAGAGACGTCGGTTGCGAAGGCAGATACGAGGGTCGAACAAAGAGCTTGGGACTCGGCGTGCAGGTTCAGATAAGGGCAGAGCACAGCGCTGCACATCATCCCGTGAATGCTCGGATTCTTCACGGCCCAACAACCGGATCTCAACTGAACCTGCTTGACATATATCACTGATTAAACGAGAGAGGAACGAATCATATAAAGCCTGCGTAGGTTATTCACAACAGAATCACGTAGACTTGTAGAATTATGTAAATCCGTACTTACGTAGAAAAAAGCGGGTTTTTTTTTAATTTTTTAAATATGGTTTATTATTGAAAATAACAAAGCTTTGGAATGGAGCAAGGTAACAAATTAACCTCCTTCCCTCCTCAAAATTTGGTAGTTTACGTTTCAAGGTTTTTTTTTTTTTAATTCAACATTCACACCTGCTCCCATAGTGACTGTAGGTGTTTTAAAATACAAAGAAAATTACACTAAATTATGAATTATTTAACAATATTGATAGAGTAAAACCATTAAACATTAAGATAAACAATGAACAATTAAAATATTTTAAATTTGAGCAAACACATAGATCACATCACTTGGAAATTGTCAAAGTCTATAGAGTTTATAAAAGTCAACAATAATTGTTGACTTATTAGTCGGGAAGATAATTATGACTCGGGAAGAATTATTCGTCTCGATGCTCGCAATACAGTTCCTGGAAAGAGGCTGGTCAACGACCCCCACACAACGCAATTCTTCTTTCCATTCTAGCGCGGAATTCATCATATCTTGGGCACTCGTAGATTATATAATCCCAAGTCTGGGGCACTCGCAAGGGGGGCACTGACAGGCATCATCATTTAATATAACAAACGCTTCAAGTATGCCCTGTTTTTCCCATGTCCAGTGAGGAGCTGGGTGAGTCTCCGTGAAAAGGCAACCCTCAGGTCAGATCTATTCCTGACGGTAGGAAAGAAACGTTTGGAATGCGATCATTGTGCTCTCCCGTTTCAAGGTATGAAAAGTTCAAAAATCGAATGAGACATCTTTCGTCCTGTACTCGTCACTTAGCCCAGTTCCCTTGGACCAATTTTATGAAATTTGATACCTTTATCAGCTCCATTTCGGGTCCAGTTGTGCCCGAAGCTTCTGGTTATTTTCAATCATTTGATAAGGGGTAAAAAGTGGAAGAGGAAAAGTTTCAAAACGACCTAGTACGAAAACTTTGGATACACAGGAATGAGGTTATTTTTATATTAGTTTAACATTTCAAAGTTCAAATGACACCACTGTGGGACCAACCCTTCGCTAATAAGGATAATTAACTGCCAAATTAATGCATTTTCCATAACATGTTTTCAACAATTTAAGGTATTATTCAATCTGTAGAAGCGAATGAAACAATGACCTTCCTCTGAAGGATAGACGTGGTGAGTCAGAAACACGAGTGCGAATCACACATGTACATTCACTGACAAAAGTTCATAAATGTTCAATCAATGTTTCTTCTCTCTCTCTCTCTCTCTCTCACACACACACACAGACAGAAGTGAGCCAGCTTAGAGAAAAACTCTTCACCTCTACCTCGCTAAATCCATCAAAAAAGTTCCTTTAATATGATCATGATCATATCAAACATACATGATATACATAAACATGCGTGATTACCTGCATTCCTATGTATTTTAAGAATGCATTGATTTTGTATGCAATATTAACATCAGGTCTAATGTGAAATATTAGGTAGTATATTAGCATCTTTTTTCTTCCCTATTCCTATAATTATAAATGTTACGAATCTGCGAGTTACATGCAGTTTCAATACGGCATCTCAATTTTTTCGGATCACGCATTGTTCACTTCGGATCTCACACTAAAACCAATGTGTGCCACATTTAACTGTAGCTGAAATATATGACTTGGATGTGACATCCAAAGACAAGGATAAATCCTTTCCTATAGAATCTGATTCTCTTAGGATGTGACATCCAAATCTTGGGTACTCGTATACAAAGTGTTTTCTCAGTGCGGAAATGACCTACTATCACACTCACGCACCTTCTCAGCCCATCGAAACAGTCCAAAATAGCAAGCACCACAGCGTTCAGAGAGCTTATACTAAATGTCGTCAAAAATAAACACTCGATTCGAAAGTAGTCTTTTGAAGAAACTCAATTTTAAATGCTTGCATACGAGTCTACAACACATTGGGACATTTTCATGTCAACCACTACACAACAAGGTAGTGAAGTAAGGTTGTTAGTTCATGTACCCAAGCATCAAAATAAGAAAACAGTTGATTGTTCTCTACACAACACAGTGAGTCTATTTTATTTATTTATTGGTCGCGTGAGCAAGACTTGCTTAGTTTTCGTGACGATTTTTCAGTTTATGTGCCAAAGCAAAGACATGAAAATGTCAAAAATATTCAAAGGGATAAATCGAAATGCTGTCACATCAATGATACATGAAATATAATTGTTGCTATAAATACGTCGTTATGAGATGAATTATGCATCTCCAAATTTTCAGAAATAAGGACTTAATCGTTGAGTTCATATTTAATATTCAAGTATTTGGGTGATCGTTTTCAAACCAACATATACCTACTGAGTGTTCACGTTGTTCTTGGTGAGGACGCTATGCTGCCCACCAAACTTGGCAGTTTGGTTTTCTCAAAATTTCATTGAAATCATCAATATATCTAGTTTAGCAATTCAGTTATCAGCGTGAACGTACCTTAACCCTTAATTTTCACTTGTTCAAAAAATGTTTTTTCGGATTTCCCTTAAATTTAGATATATTTTGACAAATCGATAGAATCTTTGGGTAGAAGGCATCTCAAAGGCCCTATTACAATCTGTCATCTCGAGAATGATCACTCCATGGGCTACACTAGCGCTATCTGCGTCAGCAGAATCAGTCTATCTCAATTTTGTTGGAGTTAAAGAAAGAACAAATTCGGGGGTGATGGAATTCCACACCGCAGAACCAAGAAACAAGGCAGAGAAGGTTTACTTCATCGAGGGATCTGTGCGGACAATGACACCATCTCTGACGAGGAAACCTAACTAATAGCCTACAAGGTGATAAATGAGGGTAGAAGGGACGTCGAAGACACAATTACACTTAATCAACTCAAAAATGGGCAATTTGCCTCACATTTAAAAAAAAAATTTCGAAAGAAGGTTCACTGTAATGGAAAAAAACCGTGCTGCATCCGAAAAATTGGAGAATGGGGTATTTCGGTGGGTCGGAAATTCAGGTTTTTGACCTCAAATTTGGATTCAGCACCCTTGAAAACCTATATACTCCAACTTTAAGCCCAATGATACTATAACATGTGGTAGAAAAATTAATTAAAGAGATCACATGTTTGAAAAAGGCGGGCCGCTATAAATGCACACGCACTAGGCAAGGACTACGCCGCGGACTGCCCCGCGCGCGTGTGTGAGTAGAATGTTGTAGTATCCAAGAGGGGTTTCTGTGCATGGATACTTTTTCAAAGACAGTTGGCTAGCTACGTCACGATTGGCTAGCTACGTCACACCATTCAAATCTTCAACTTTCCTTAGCTTCTCTGATTTTTTAAAAACATTTTCTCAACGAACAGACCCGATTACCGTTATTCCTGAGCCTTACTCTTTTGGAAAAAAAAAAATAAAAAAAATTGACTGAAATACCCCATTTAAGGATGATGGAAATTTTAAACGTAGCGGCGATTTGTAAATGGGGGCAGCCATGTTTCAATGTATCCGGCTTCCTAACCAATCTGACATCATAGGGGGATCTGAGCCCCTTATGACAGTAATGCTACCTCTGGAAGCGTAAATGAAATTATAGCTTACTTGGTCAAAACAGGAGTGCGCGACTGGGGGAGGAACGTAGATGCCAAAGTAACCAATAGAAGCATTTTTACTCGCTCATTTTACAATAAGATTCTACCTATTAGTTTATTGTTAGGTATTAGTCTTCATCCTATCTTATTAAGTTCCTATATTAGTTTTGTTATTTGAATCACGTTACTTGAGTTACGTGTGGTCACAAGGGCACCTACAACTGTACCTGTTGACGTTCTCTGATACTCTTTGCTGAGATACTTCATTTACGCTTCGCCAGAGCGTAGCAGTGTGAATTCGGTCGGTTTTCGCGTCGTTTTGCGGGAGGAACCCTGAGGTGTGACGTCCTCAGCTTCCCTCGATTTTCGCGGTGTTTTTTGACAGAGGTTTCACATGTTTAGGCATTTTATTCTACGGTAATATTTTCCCTTGGGTATTGCTGGTGTTAAACGTTATTCTAGGGCCCTATTGTAGGATTTGACTTGAAATTTCAGAATCTAAAATTGAGGCAAATTCCCCATCATTGTTTTTGGTTTATTATTTTCAATAATGAACCTTTGGAATCGACCAAGAAAAAAAAAATTTAACACCCCCTCAAAATTTGATGGTTTACGTTTCAAGGTACGTAGAATCCAAAAATCGAATAAAAATTTGGCCGTCCGTCCGCCGAAACGCCGTACGCGGCACTTTTGCCACTTAGCATTGACCGATTTTGATGAAATTTGGTATGTAGGCTCCATTTGGGGTCTAGTTGTGCCCCGAAGCTTTTGGTTGAGGTAGGTCACTTCTAAGGGTTCCAAAATCAATTTTGAAATTTTGAAAACGCCCTAACTCAAAAAATTTTGATATAAAGGTATTGTTTTTCCTTAAAATTAAGATTCTATAGATTTTTTAGAATTTTTTGAGACCACGCGGAGCTCTGTAGGACAAACCGTTCGCTCCCTACGAAAATCTAAGGGTTTATATTGAAATATATATACGTGCGTGATATGATGTCTAGTTCATGTGAAATGTATGATTGGGGTATTTTTGACCAATACTAGACTTGCTGTTTGTATATTCTCTTTATTCTCCCATGACGTTTCGACCCAGGAACTGGGTCCTATTCATATGGTAGGTATCTACAAATGAAACAAAGAAAATGGTATAAGGTAATGTGTTAAAGATTCTTAGGTAACAAATGGACTAGGTGGTGGCTTTTAGAAACAGGGGGTGACTATTATTATTTATAGGTATTATTACTTACATGTATGCATGTGGTCTTGTTGTACAGTATGTTGGTTTTTAATAATTAGTTCTACAGATAACAAAGTATTTTCTGTAGAACTGTGAACAAATTGAAAAAACACTGTCTGACAAAATACACTGTCTTGCAGGATGCAAACAAATCACACCTAGGCGTGGGGTAACAGTAAGTGGAGGTATTCTGGTGGTAATAAAGATGGCGGACATAAGATGGATGGATAAGCGTTTTGATTTGATGGATAAGGCTAGGTGGATTTGAAAAAACGGAGGTACAAAAATTCTAATTTAAAAAAGTATTGCAGAGAGAAAATGGTAAAAATTCTTGATTTCACACAAGTAGGCGCCAACAGTAAATGTGGGGCCTACTCATGTGAAGTACAAAAAGTATGTAGTTGATTGGTATTTAGGAAAAGGACAATAGGTGGATAACAATAATAATTACTTGAGTAGATTGAGGTATACATTTGATAGCCCTTTAACATCTCGCTTATAATTAATACTTATATTTTCGTTTTTTATCATGTAAGCAATCTCTTTAATTTTGCGTTTTTCGAAGTTTTGTTCTATGCAGCATATTTTCCAGTCAACAACTTGTGGGTTGTGTTTGGTGGATGCTACGTGTTTTGCTAAAGCTGTGGCAAACCTGTCATTTTCTGGGTCTTGGCTGTTTATTTTCAAAGCTTTTTGGTTGTCAAGAGAGTGGCCCTTTCATTCTTTCTACTGCTAATTGTTTTGTTTCTCCGTAGTAATGAGCGTTACAATCCTGGCATTTTATGTCATATACTACACCACTGATCTCATTTTTGTTAAGAGGATCTTTTAATTTGGAAAAGAGTTGTTTGTTTTTGTTTTTATTGTTATTATAAAAGGCTATTTTCAAGTTGTTGCTGTATGAGTTTACTTTTTTCTTTATTTGTTCTGAAACATGACCAATGTATCTAAGTGAGGCATATATGGGGTTGTTTGGGGGTGTAGCAGAATTGGGTTGATAATTATTTTGTGGTGGTGTATTATTATCAATGGGAGTTGAATTAAGCTGTGTTACAGGGTACGATCTATTGTTGCGATTGAGTGTTTGGTAAATTATTTTTTTAATTAATTTTATGGGGTACTGATTAGCTAGTAATACCGTTTTCGTGTCATTGATAATTCTGTTATGGAATTGGGGGGCGGCTAGATCTATTCGTCTTCTCAGTAAATTTTTCGCGGTGTTGAATTTGTACTGGAATGGTTGGTGGGATAGGAAATTGATAATACGACCTGAGTAAGTGGGTTTATGATAATAATCTGTGATGATTGAGCCATCTTGTTGTTTTATTATTTTTAAATCAAGGAAAGGTAAACAGTTGTCTTTCTCTATCTCAATTGTGAATTTCATGTGTGGTTGACAAAAGGAGTTAAAATCATGTAGGAGTGTTGGTATTATGCTTTCTTCAACTATAAGGGCAGAATCGTCAACATATTTCTTAATCCATATAATTTTGTTACCGTATTTTTCAATGATTGTGCCATAAAATTCATCTAAAATTAAGTCTGCTATAATAGGGCTAATTGGGGAACCCTGAGGTATTCCTTTAATTTGTTTGTAATAATTGGAGTTGTATAGTAGGTAGTTACTATTTAACACGAAGTTCAGGATTTCTTGAAATTGGTTATATCTGAGTTTTGGATTTCGAATTTGAATTTGAGGCCAATGTTTTTTGATGACATTTAGTGCAAGATCAATGGGGATAGTTGTAAATAGTGAAACAGAGTCCATGGATATGAGTTTGTAGCTGGGTGGGACAACAATATTTTTGAGGGATTCTCTGGTTTCGAATGAGTTTTTAACATTATATTTTTCAGTGTCTATGGATGGTTGTAGAAGTTGAATGAGGTATTTTGAAAGGTTATAGTTGGGGCTGTTAATGGTGCTAACTATGGGTCTTAATTGCTGAGGGTCATCTTTTTTGTGAATTTTCGGAAGGGCATATATCCTTGGTGCTACACACTTATGGGAAACTAGTCTCACTTGGGTTGTTTTGTCTATTGTTTTATTTTTATGTAAATTGTATATTATGGAGTTAGCTTTCCTTTCGAATGTCTTTGTTGGGTCATTGAGAATGGGCTCATAGGATTCAGTATCATTTATCATAGAACTAAGTCTTTTATGATATTCGGCTTTGGTCATAAGGACACTCACAGCACCTTTGTCTGCTCTAAGAAGAAGTATATCGGGATTTTGTTGTATGAATAATTTCGTTTGTTGATATTCTTTTTTGGTGATAAGAGATTTTTGATGGTAACTGTTATTTTGATGAGAATTCTTACTATTAGTGAGTATATTCACTAAGTCACACCTAGCCTCCTTTTTTCTGTCATCATTTACATCCAAGATATTAATTATGTTTTCAACATCAGCTACCAAGTCAATTATAGGAATATTATAGTTTTGATTGCAAAATTTTTCTCCCAAACTTAAAACTTTTTTTTTTTTTTTTTTTAAGAAGAAGTCAGAAGCCCAGTAAAAGTAAAAGAAGTTTTAACAGCCAGAAGCAAAAACAGCCAGAAGTAACAGTTTTAACAGCCAGAAGTTTTAACAGCCAGAAGTAAAAAAAGTTTTAAGTTTGGGAGAAAAATTTTGCAATCAAAACTATAATATTCCTATAATTGACTTGGTAGCTGATGTTGAAAACATAATTAATATCTTGGATGTAAATGATGACAGAAAAAAGGAGGCTAGGTGTGACTTAGTGAATATACTCACTAATAGTAAGAATTCTCATCAAAATAACAGTTACCATCAAAAATCTCTTATCACCAAAAAAGAATATCAACAAACGAAATTATTCATACAACAAAATCCCGATATACTTCTTCTTAGAGCAGACAAAGGTGCTGTGAGTGTCCTTATGACCAAAGCCGAATATCATAAAAGACTTAGTTCTATGATAAATGATACTGAATCCTATGAGCCCATTCTCAATGACCCAACAAAGACATTCGAAAGGAAAGCTAACTCCATAATATACAATTTACATAAAAATAAAACAATAGACAAAACAACCCAAGTGAGACTAGTTTCCCATAAGTGTGTAGCACCAAGGATATATGCCCTTCCGAAAATTCACAAAAAAGATGACCCTCAGCAATTAAGACCCATAGTTAGCACCATTAACAGCCCCAACTATAACCTTTCAAAATACCTCATTCAACTTCTACAACCATCCATAGACACTGAAAAATATAATGTTAAAAACTCATTCGAAACCAGAGAATCCCTCAAAAATATTGTTGTCCCACCCAGCTACAAACTCATATCCATGGACTCTGTTTCACTATTTACAACTATCCCCATTGATCTTGCACTAAATGTCATCAAAAAACATTGGCCTCAAATTCAAATTCGAAATCCAAAACTCAGATATAACCAATTTCAAGAAATCCTGAACTTCGTGTTAAATAGTAACTACCTACTATACAACTCCAATTATTACAAACAAATTAAAGGAATACCTCAGGGTTCCCCAATTAGCCCTATTATAGCAGACTTAATTTTAGATGAATTTTATGGCACAATCATTGAAAAATACGGTAACAAAATTATATGGATTAAGAAATATGTTGACGATTCTGCCCTTATAGTTGAAGAAAGCATAATACCAACACTCCTACATGATTTTAACTCCTTTTGTCAACCACACATGAAATTCACAATTGAGATAGAGAAAGACAACTGTTTACCTTTCCTTGATTTAAAAATAATAAAACAACAAGATGGCTCAATCATCACAGATTATTATCATAAACCCACTTACTCAGGTCGTATTATCAATTTCCTATCCCACCAACCATTCCAGTACAAATTCAACACCGCGAAAAATTTACTGAGAAGACGAATAGATCTAGCCGCCCCCCAATTCCATAACAGAATTATCAATGACACGAAAACGGTATTACTAGCTAATCAGTACCCCATAAAATTAATTAAAAAAATAATTTACCAAACACTCAATCGCAACAATAGATCGTACCCTGTAACACAGCTTAATTCAACTCCCATTGATAATAATACACCACCACAAAATAATTATCAACCCAATTCTGCTACACCCCCAAACAACCCCATATATGCCTCACTTAGATACATTGGTCATGTTTCAGAACAAATAAAGAAAAAAGTAAACTCATACAGCAACAACTTGAAAATAGCCTTTTATAATAACAATAAAAACAAAAACAAACAACTCTTTTCCAAATTAAAAGATCCTCTTAACAAAAATGAGATCAGTGGTGTAGTATATGACATAAAATGCCAGGATTGTAACGCTCATTACTACGGAGAAACAAAACAATTAGCAGTAGAAAGAATGAAAGGGCCACTCTCTTGACAACCAAAAAGCTTTGAAAATAAACAGCCAAGACCCAGAAAATGACAGGTTTGCCACAGCTTTAGCAAAACACGTAGCATCCACCAAACACAACCCACAAGTTGTTGACTGGAAAATATGCTGCATAGAACAAAACTTCGAAAAACGCAAAATTAAAGAGATTGCTTACATGATAAAAAACGAAAATATAAGTATTAATTATAAGCGAGATGTTAAAGGGCTATCAAATGTATACCTCAATCTACTCAAGTAATTATTATTGTTATCCACCTATTGTCCTTTTCCTAAATACCAATCAACTACATACTTTTTGTACTTCACATGAGTAGGCCCCACATTTACTGTTGGCGCCTACTTGTGTGAAATCAAGAATTTTTACCATTTTCTCTCTGCAATACTTTTTTAAATTAGAATTTTTGTACCTCCGTTTTTTCAAATCCACCTAGCCTTATCCATCAAATCAAAACGCTTATCCATCCATCTTATGTCCGCCATCTTTATTACCACCAGAATACCTCCACTTACTGTTACCCCACGCCTAGGTGTGATTTGTTTGCATCCTGCAAGACAGTGTATTTTGTCAGACAGTGTTTTTTCAATTTGTTCACAGTTCTACAGAAAATACTTTGTTATCTGTAGAACTAATTATTAAAAACCAACATACTGTACAACAAGACCACATGCATACATGTAAGTAATAATACCTATAAATAATAATAGTCACCCCCTGTTTCTAAAAGCCACCACCTAGTCCATTTGTTACCTAAGAATCTTTAACACATTACCTTATACCATTTTCTTTGTTTCATTTGTAGATACCTACCATATGAATAGGACCCAGTTCCTGGGTCGAAACGTCATGGGAGAATAAAGAGAATATACAAACAGCAAGTCTAGTATTGGTCAAAAATACCCCAATCGAAATATATATATATATATAAATCAAAACACGAATGTGAATCGCAAAAGAGGCCTAATCTCCATTCAAATTAGAGCTGACCGAAATGTAATCGATGGTTGGTGATTTTGATTTTTTTTTAATTTTTTTTTTGTATTATTTATTTATTTATTTTTTTTTTTCTCTTCATTTTGGATGGTTGGTGATTTTGTAGACGAGTGATCTATATGAAAATAATAAACCGTTGTGTAATAATTTGCAGCGTTTTTCTTTGAGTTATTATGTTTTCATTATTATTGCATTTTTAAGTACAATCAATAGTTGAAGTATAAAGATAGCCAAAAAATATCAGTTTCTGTTGACAGCGTTGAGCAGCGTTGCAGGAATCGTAAAAACCGGACTTCCAAAAAGATACCTCAGGATATTAAGCGTTAACGTCCACGTTATGCTCTGTGAGGAAGCTTACTGCCCACCCAACTTGGCAAACGGTTTTTTTTGGTGTTCGGCCAACTCCTACATTCGGTAGCTACGGTGGAAAGACAGTGAAAAAGCGAGTGGGAGGTTCGCGTAATGGAAGGAACCGTCCCCGCCACATCCTTCACAACAAGTAGTTGTGGACCGCGTTTTAAGTGCGGACCTCCATCTCTCGGTCCGCTGTTCATCATTCGCTCTACCGACCCTCCCTCGCGCTACACTTAACGCTAATTCATGGTCCCCACTGTTGCGCCCTCGGCAAATAAGGTTCGGGATTTAGGGTCCATTAAAAGATTCAAGGGGTGACAAGTTGCTTTTATCCGTGAAGTTTTCGATAATTAGGAAATATCATGGTTAGATATTGAGACAACAAAATATTATCAATTGTTTGGGTTTGAGGGCGAGGAATATAGGCCAATCCTCTTGTATGCTGTTGTACAACAGCATATAAGAGGATTGCCCTGTATTCCTCGCCCTCAAACCCAAACAATTGATCATCAATCACCACAATTACAAATTATGGTAGCAGAAGAGACTGCAAATAGAGAGATTCTCCTCCTTCAGGAAGAGATGGTTTGCGAATGATGAATGTTCAATGAGTGTCCTCGTTTTGTAGTTTTAAGGAAAAAAGAGGAAAACAAATAATATAAATTGCTATCTCGAAATGGTCAACCTGGAGAGGATGATGCAATTAGGTTCTATAATGAACCGCCACAGGTCAGATTATACAATAGCCTATTATTATTGCCATATTCTGGGCTGAAGGATCATCATCTGTTATCAGGATCATTATCCGTTTGCCTGATTCTATATCCGCTCACATTCTCCACTCATCTGCACTCTTTTTTCGACATGATTTCTAAGGACCTTTCTTCGAATGCTCTAACATTTCCAAATTTCGTTGACAAGCGTACGTGTCCAATTGCTCCATGGACACTATCATTCCCCAAGTTTTGTTTTTCTTTATCCAAACTGTCCAAAAAATCTTCACTTTCCCAAGAATTTACTTCGAAATTCTATGAAATCATTGCTAGCTTCTCTCCTTATCTATAATTTACAGTGATGGCTCCAAAACATCTCGTGGCGTAGGATGCGCTGTATATGAAAGCTCAGGAGTCTACAAATTCACCTTACTTGTTGTGGATTTCTGAGTCGTGGATGAACGTAGCTAAGTTAGGGTCGATACGACTCGGGTTGGGTCCTCTTAAAGTAAAAGGCTCTTGGATTTGAATGCCCTCAGAGGAGGTGGTGGTGGTCTGGGCATCCCTAAGCCAACCATTAGGTAATATATACTATATTTCAAAGTGAATACCAGCTACCTACACTACCATTACTTATTTTGGAACACCTGTTGTTCACAAATGCCCCTTTTTCCTTCCAGCCTGCTGGCAGACGTTTTCGATTAATAGTGCCTGAAGCAGATGAAAGAGAGGTTGATAAAACTGATAAGACTGATAAAAAATGTATACCCACATATATGAATACTACACTAGAGAATATAAGGTAAATATGAAGTATTAGTATAATACATAAGATTGTTGAACTGTCTGAAAATTTTATTTTATATTACACTGTTAAAGTCTGTTCCATTTTATAGTTAATTAAGTTCGTTGTTTTGTTTTATGAATATTTTTAGCCTGAAGATGCAGACAAGCTGTTCTGTGAAACTGTTGCTAATTAAAAACGAAAAAATCCAAGAGCCTTCTACTTTAAGAGGACCCAACCCGAGACGTATCGACCCTAACGTAGCTAAATTCACCTAACCATCGTACACTTCAATTTTTACGGTCGAACTTTTTGCTATCTTCAAATCTCTCACTATCATTGCAGCGGAGGAGAAATTGGTGGTGTGCTCAGACGCCCTCAGCGCTCTGCAAGCAATCAAGAAAGGTGTCGATTCTCATCCACTTTTGAGGGAAATACTCTCAATCGTCGGTAGACTACAGAATCTTGGGGCTGAAGTGATACTATTCTGGGTGCCTGGACACTCAGGGATCGATGGCAAAGAAGTTGTGGACAAAAGCGCAAGATCTGCCTCCAGAGAAAGCCGAGCCGACTACCAGTATACACTAAAAAAAAATGGAATGGAGCAATTGGCAATAGGACTAGGACATGCAAGACAAAGCTATGGAAAGTGAAGAGGGAGGTTGCTGCATGGTCGTCGTCGTGTCGAACAAAAAAACTCCTACCCTCAACCGACGGAAAGAAGAAGTCATTCTCACTAGACTGCGTATAGGCCACAATTGCACAACATTGCTCCTGGAATCCCCAAGTTTTGTTGATTTATCTCCTGCAATTCCTACAAGAAATCTCGAAGACCTCCTCGGAAATGACTCTTCTCACCTAACAAACATAAATACACTTCCTGTTTCCAATATACGGATAAAACTAGGAAGGGGAACCCCAGTTCCCCTTGGCCAGAACAGGGTGTTCAGGTTATTCCATTCGTTGAGGTTTTGATGCCTGTTTTGGTGTATTATGTCAAATGATAAACCTTGGTAATGGACTAAGAAGTGTTTTTCTTTGAATAATGAATAATATTTGGACTTTTACTCGGTTTTCCTACGATGGTGTTATTATTCTTTTCAGTTTCAGTCACGAGGTCAAAAAATATTAGCTATGGTCCCGAAACCATATGAAGACTCAGATGTTGAAGAAGAGGACAATATAATTCATGGAGATTAGTTTCCTCTACAAACAGCTATATAGTTACCATTATGTTCTAATACAAGTTTGAACTTTGTTCCTAAAGTTGTACAGTAAAAATTTGATTGATCTAGTTGAGCTCCAACCATTGATTCTATTAATTTGTTTCCCCAACTATTTAAGTACTTAAGTTTTTAGTCGTCAAAAATGTGTGGATATCTGAAGCATTCCTCAATTGGTCAAAATCATGTAAGTTGGGCCAAAGGGTTCCCGCTTCATCGTTCCCGCAAGCCGGCTGAGGGGAAACTCAGTTCCCTTTTCCAAACCGAGCAACTTTCCAGCAAACCGGCCGAGGGGAACCTCAGTACCCATTTCCCCAAAATCTTCAAAATTTGAAAAATTTGAATTTTTTCTCCATAAGCATCATTAGTAGAAATCTATAGGTGAGAAAAACGAAGAAAAGATTTTTTTGCACCAGTAGGTCTGTTTGCGGACGAAAGAGGGTTAAAACTGAAAAAAGGTCGATTCTCGTTTTTAGAATCTTTCCACGGGGAAAAATCAAGGTTTGTCTTCGAGAAAAACAGTAAATTTCTAGTTTAGAATGACCCCCCTGGGGTGGATGATGCAATACCTGTAATTATTCCGTCTTCCGTCATCCTGGGGGTAAATTGGTTGCAGTTCACCTTCAACCCAAATCTTCCTTGAATGGAGGATGGAATAATCAGGTATTTTTGGATCATACGGAGATAGATAGACTTTAGATAGAAAAAAACACAAGTTGAGTGGTTGAAGGTGGATATTACGAAGATTTAATTAAGTACTTTGTTTTCTAGTTCAATTAGAATGAAAAGAGGAGATACACACTACCATGGTCATCAGATATACAATAATGGTCACCGTATCAGAATAGTTATACTAGGGAGGATAATACACTCAGCTTTTGTTATTTCATCACCACATATCTTCCTTTATTGAATGATGCAATAATCAGGTATTTTAGGATCATCTTGGGATAGATTGATTGAAAATATTATAACGAATAAAATCATTGAAATGGGAATGATGACGGTGCAATCAAGGACCTTGATTCCTGTCACCCTACAGCGCCATCTTGGGACTGAAATAAGCTTTTATCGTCTTAGAGCGGATGATGCAATAATTGGGTGTTTTGGGATCATCCTGGGATTGAATGAAACTTTGGAAGGAAAAAAAAACCACTTGAACGTCGAAGGTTCAAACAAGGACTTCGTTTTCTAGTTAGATTCATATGAAAAGAGCCATTGGATTATACTCCCCAGTGAGACCATGTAGGCGGGTACTTCCAGAAGTTTCTCGGGTCGCCACTAGATCTGGCAAGTACTTACTAGTTCGAAACGGGTGTTAAATCATAAAGGAATCATAAACGGCTCGTTGTTGTTGAAGGGTCATTAATATTAGGTATAAATATACGAAATAATTAAAAGAAATTCTTAGGAGTTCGTCATTCCAGAATGAACTAGAAAAGGTCCTTTATAAATTTTTGTACTTAATTAGAAATTTTTGAAGAAAAATCCATTTTGGTCATCAGAGAACACACAATCCTAGATTTCGATGTACCTTTCTGAGAATAAACCCTTTGTGATAATCTATTTCAAATTTCTAACATTCAAATTTAAATAATATCAAATTCTTCATATTATCTTTAAATTAAGATGTTTTTATTACTGTAAAATGTGTTTATGGGGGTCTCAGTCGGTCGGAAATTTGTTAGTGCATGGGCCTTGGGAATTGAAAAACTGAAATATTGCCGCTGGAATCATCAAAATCGAACAACAATTGCCAGAGAAATAAGGGAAAACTCGGAAAACCCCGTTTATTCGGTAGTTTTTCCCATTTCTCATTGGCAATTATTGTTCGATTTTGATGATTCTGGCGGCAATATTTCCGATTTTCAATTCTTTAGGGCCGTGCATTAATGAATTTCTAAAACCCTTTAACATTTCAAATTTAGGTACAACTTTTCAAGTTTTTGCGCCTTCATTGGCGAAATACTAAGAACAAACGGCGACCGACTGAGACCCCCTTAAGTCGAATGATCAGTGTTTATTGGGATTCAAACGTCCCGAATAATATCCGACTTTATCAAGAGAGGCGTTTTTCATCGAAATAACTTCATTACAGATGAACTATGACGCACTTTTAGTCTGAATAAATTGATCTTTTGATCAGATGCAAAGAGTGCTCGTGATATTTTAAAAGGCGCGGAAAAGTTGAGAAAAGAGAAATATTATCAATTCTGAATGGTTGTAAGGGTGGATGATGCAACAGCATCATCATGTTAGGGGGCCCATCACCCGCTAAGAGGAGACTCCTTATGCGAACTGCAGAGGCAATCATGCTGTATGGAGCAGAAGTGTGGGCAGACTCCCTTAGGTACCAAAAGTACCGGGCACGCATGGAAGCTGTACAGAGGAGAGGAGCTCTGAGAATCAGTAGTGCATTTAGAATTGTATCAGGTCCCCCATCACAAGTGATAGCGGGAACTATCCCAATATACCACCAGGCACTGGAGCGCAAAAGGATAAGAATGAGGAAGGCAGAGACAATTACCATAGTAAAGAGGGAAGAGCGGGAGGAGACCATCCGTAGGTGGCAAGCAGACCTTGTCTGTGAAACCCGTGGAAGGTGGACAGCCCTCATAATCGACGATCTAAAGGCTTGGTTGGAGAGAAAACACGGAGAGGTGAACTATTACCTGACTCAATTCCTCTCAGGGCATGGATACTTCCGCTCCTTCTTAGTAAAGATCGGCAAAGCCACTGACCCAGAGTGCAGATACTGTGGGATAGAGGAGGATGATGTCTGCCACACCTTCTTCACATGTCCTCAATGGGAGGGTATGAGGGGGTGTGCTGAGGAGGTCATCGGAACATTGCGTCCACAGACAATCATACATGAGATGATTAAGAACAAGTCGAGCTGGGACGCAATGGCAGTATTTGTCACATCAGTCCTCAAAGCAAAAAAGCTGGATGGAAGATGGGAGGAAGAAGATGAGGAATAGAACTGAAGGAGACCAGAAGTAGGAGCAGCCATTTGGCACAAAAAAAGGGCTCACCCTGAAGTAATACTGTACAAGTGGTCCCGGGGTGAGTCCTAAGCAGAGGGAGTGGGGTTTTAGTTGGTAGCCCCAATTCAATGGGGAGTCCAACACTGTTGGGGTGACTTCCCCTTCGCTCTTAAAGAGTTTCCCCACTTCCGTAACAAAAAAAAAAAAAACAAAAAAAAAATGATGCAACAGCATGGAAGTCCTCACCCAAGTTCGTCCCCCGTCCCCCCCATCTGCACCAATAGTCATTCCTCCTTCTTCCTTTTATCTTACACTTCAGGACATTTCAAGCACGATGTTTACATAAGTATGTACGAGTTACGATAAGTTTGTACGTTCATGTACTCACCAGGTTCATCAGAAATGTTAAAAATGGCTTCGTCAGATAGATTCTTACCTACAACAAAAGGAACTGGTTATATATTTCCATTACATAGTTACCTAAAACAATAAAATTGATGTGTGAAACACCGAGAAAATAAAATTGAAGATGAAATAAAATGGTTCACTAAGGTGCCGAAACCAATTCTGCAATCAAAAGCAGCTTATTGTGGAACGAATTGCGTTTCCGAGGACACAGACATATGTACAAGGTAGGTACTAAACAAAATGAAATTGGTTCAGTAAACGTTGAAATACAAATCAAGAGAAAATTTCGAATTTGGAGTGTTATTCCTCGTGAAAGTATTTATAAATATGGTCGAATCCGTCCTTAGAATTCCGAAATCGATGTTTATTCCTTTTAAGAGGGCATCTGCGATATTGCAGCCAAGACGCGTTTCGCAGCTGAACGTATACGCGCTTATTTGTGCTTACATCTCAAGCCGAGCCCGATATTGGAACAGCTGACGGGCACAATATTGAAAACCTCCCCAAACTTCAACCCCCCTCATTGCCAACCCTATTCGTATTCGACTTTCACCGATCGCTTAATTTACCTTTGACGTTCCCCAACGAATATACTTTTTTTCGTTTAAACCGTAAAACCTGTCGACCCCACCGATATTTTTCCACTTTTCTTTCATCTCCCAACATTCTTTGAGTGAAGGTGGAAAACCTAGTTAACGCTGATTGGATCATCACCAAAAGAACCCAACGTGGACTCAAAATTACTAACTGTGGTCATTATACACACATCACTATAGACTAAACATTTTGGAAACTGTAAGGAACCTATATTACTTGTTTGTGCACCTCATATGGAAAAAAAAATTCCTCTTGACCCATGTCCGATTCTCAAGTGTAAGGGAAAAATTGCAGAATTAATGTTTTTTGGAAGAAAAATCAAAACTTTTTGGTTAAAATTAACCATATTTCTCCTACTATTGGTCCTTCATCAAATTAAAAAACCAATGAAAAAGAGATGCTACCATGCGCCCACCCACTTCCTCCCTTCGTCCAACCTAAAACCTTCATGCCAGAATAATGATTTCGTCTTTAAACAATTCACGTTTTTCCGGGTTCAAACACAAATTTCACCCCTAAAATCGATTGTGAAAAACTTTTTGATTATATCGTTGAAACGCTTACAAATAAAAAGAAAGTTTTTGTTAAATCCGCACAAGATAGAGTGAAAAAATAAATTCGTTTCTCCAGAAATTTTTTCTAAAATTTAGAAACTTATAAATTTTATAGTTTACAATGGTTTCTGTGCTCACAAGAATTGAACGGGAATCTTGGAAAGTTATGTTCCTAAAAAATCTCAATGATTTTTTTTTTTTTTTTTTTTTTTTAATTTGCTGTAGAATCAATAGTTGAGGAGATATGGTTAATATGGGAAAAAAATCACGTTTTCCAAAAAAAAAAAAAAAACACAATTCCGCAGTTTTTCTGTTATTCTCAGAATCGGGTCAAGAGGAACTTTTATTGTTGCATTTGAAGAGCACAAACATTTTCATATGGAAAATTTGATTACTCGTTGCTAAGGGAGCAAAACTGAAAACAACTCGAATAAACGAACAGCGATCTCATTTTGGCCAGATAAAATTTGTACGGTGATTAGACCTATTCGATGATTCACAGTCGTGATTCTGTTTTATCAAAGGAAAACCCTTAAGTACTCGTACGGAGCGAATGGCTTGTCTTACACAGCTACGGGTGGTCTCAAAAATTTTTTTAAATTCAATACCATACAAAATTGGTGAAAAAACGATAACTCTATTTCGAGAGTTTTCGAGCTGGAGCACTCTTGAAAATTTCAACTCTCAATTTTCACCCCTTAGAAGTGACTGAAATCAACCAAAAGCTTCGGGGCACAACTAGACCCCAAATGGAGCCCATATGCCAAATTTGAACGAAATTGGTCCAGTGTTGCTAAGAAAAGTGCCGCGTACGGTGTACGGCGGACGGACGGACATTTTTTTATTCGATTTTCGGATTCTACGTACCTACCTTGAAACGTAAAACATCAAATTTTGAGGGAGGGGGGGGGGGGGTACAATTTTTTTCTTGCTCGATTCCAAAGGCTTATTATTGAACATAATAAACCAAAAAATCTCAATTTTTTTTTTGTATTTGCTGTAGAATCAATAGTTGAGGAGATATGGTTAATAAGGGAGAAAAATCACGTTTTCCAACAACAAAAAAAACCACAAATTCTGCAATTTTTCTCTTATTCTTCAGAATCGGGTCAAGAGGAACTTTTATTGTAGCATTTGAAGAGCACAAAAAGTATCAAATTGGAAATTTGATTACTGGTTGCTAAGGAAGCAAAACTGAAAACAACTCGAAGAAACGAATAGCGATCGCATTTTGGCCAGATAAAATTTGAATAGAGATTAGACCTCTTTTGTGATTCACAATCGTGATTCTGTATTATCGAAGGAAACCCCTACTCGTAGGGACCGAAGGGATCGTCCTGCAGAGCTCCGCGTGGTCTCTACAAATTCTAAAAATGCAATACTATCTTAAATTGGTGAAACAAATACATTTATTTCGAGAGTTTTCGAGCTGGAGCACTTGAAAATTTCAACCCTTAATTTTCACCCCTTAGAAGTGAGTGATGTTGTTAAGGTTGTTACTAGGAGTCGGTAATTCTTGTTGATGTTACGGAATAAAATATTCATTCTTTCGTGTTCTACAATTCGAGACTTTTGAGTTCGTAGTAAAATAGACGTAATTGCTAAATTTGGACTGTTGGGTCCCACGTTATGGAGTACCGTTAACCGTGACTACTGATCAGGGACTACAGTTACATTACAGTACGAAAGTCAGCTCATGGCCGATCTTTGGTCCAGGATGGGCACTCAACGCATTCGAACTACTGCATACCACCCTCAGGCAGACGGGATGGTTGAACGCTGGCACCGAACGCTCAAGGAATTAATCAGGTATATGAACACCAGAAACTGTACATGAAACAGGTATATGGTATATGAAAGGTATATGAAACACAGAAAGGGGGAGAGCCTGCCAAAAATCCTACTTGGCTTAAGAAGCACAGTGCACGAAGATTGGGGAGCATCTTCGGCTGAGTTGGTTTTTGGTGCAAATATAAGGCTCCCAGGGGATTTCTTTGAGGAAACTGGACAGTTGGAACCGTATGTAAAGTTACTCAAGGCCCACGTGGGAAGACAAGTGATGCCTCCAACAAGGACGCAGATACCACGAATTTATGTTCCAAAGGATCTACGTACAGCGAGTCACGTTTTTCTGCGGGTGGATCGACCTAAGACGTCTTTTTTTTTTAAATTTTATTTGTCGTAACAACATTCTGCAGTGACAATGGTCAATAGAAATACATGTATATAATAATCATCTAGGTAAAATTAATGGAGTGTAAGAGGAAACCTCCGGCGTGCCGGCCGGGCGCCACCCGACCGGCCCCGGGCCCCACCCACCATGGCGGCGTCCCAGGACCAACACCCAAGAAGGGAAAGAGGTGACCCCCCCCCCCCCCAAACCGGACACCGATCCAGAACCAAAATCGCCAACGGGGGCCGTCGCCCGAGACAGGCCAGACCAGCATGACCGGGCCAAATCACAAGGGGACAAACTAAAACAATCACATTCATACTTGATAATTTACATTCACACTCCATAACAAAACACAATTAACCTTCCTCCCACAAGGCCGTGTCGTATACGACACGTTGAACCTAATCTGGTGCCGCACATGCGCGCATCACTTCAGGTGAGGGCTAAGGGACAAATTACCCTACCAGCAAATCGTACTGAAGCTTTTGGCGAGGTAAGTTCACGCTCAGTCTTCTTTTTTTTATATCTGACTTCCAGCAAAGGGTGCCTGTGTCGTTATTGACACCTCCTTGTGGTACATGTTCTATATTTCGTGGGGACTTCACTCATGGTAACTCAAACATTTCTTTCATTATTCTGCTTCCTTCATGTGCCTGTTTGCTGCATAATGGCCAACCCATCGAGGTTAATCACTGCTGAGGACATTATGAATGAATTGGAGCCCCAGAGTCTACAAGGAGGAAAAATGTGTCTGGTTTTGTGATTTTATTGAAAGTTTTTATTATATTTTTCAAAAATTTATTTCAAGTTAAATAATATTTTAAGAATTATATTAGTTATAGAATTGAGTCTGAGGGGAACTAATGTACCTGATTTTGATGTGTAAATCCAAGTTGTTAAATGGTTACAGATGTTCGCTTTATACATTCCTCATATTTTCTCTGATCTTGTCAATTATCTAAGTCCTAATGATGAATGATTTCAAGGAACTGGTGTGATGCTGGCTTAACAGCTATGTGCCTGAACTTAATTGTGTGATATACCTAGTAAATTGTAACAGATCTCGTATGCTCAGGTTCGCTTGAGAAATGTCTCAATATATTTCGTGATTGTTGTTTTGTTTGAACTGATTTTGATGGTTTAGAGGACCAATAAAACTTTAAGTGATTCAGAGAAAGTGTCCCTACTCATTTTTCCCTTTAATACGTCTAAAAATTACACTCAGGAAATAATCATGGAACTGTGTCGTATACGACACTGCCTTGCAATTCACGTCTAGAAAGCGAGCCTTGTGGGAGGAGGGTTAACACACAAACAATCACATCAACATAATTACACTTATAGGAACCAAAACATAGGTCTTTACAAAGACCGTATGAGGGACCTTTCAAAGTCATGAAGCAGAACGAGAAAAGTTTGAAATTGAGACCGGCAATCGAGTGCAAACAGTTTCCGTTGACAGGTTAAAACCTGCTTTCATTTCAGTTTCGTGAGCGGGAGGGGAATCCTGTAGTGGTTACACTACAGTTTCGAAGGTTGTTACTAGGTGTCAGTAATTCTTATTGATGTTACGGAATAAAACATTCATTCTTTCGTGTTCTACAATTCGAGACTTTTGAGTTCGTAGTAAAATAGACGTAATTGCTAGAAACACCAAAAGTGACATCAACCAAAATCTTCGCGGCACAACTAGACCCCAAATGGAGCCCACATATCGTATTTCAACCAAATCGGTACATGGTTGCTAAAAACAAATTTAAAATCTTTTTTTCGTGGTCGATTCCAAAGATTCATTATCGAAAATAATAAACCAAAATAATACAACTTTGTGTAATAATTTTTAGCGTTTTCGGTTTGGAATCATCAAAACGAACTCACGCTACATTTTGGTAACCAACTGTAAACTCCCATTAGCGGTCGTTAGTTCTCAAGATGGCCTAATGGAGTTTCGATGTAGGTTTGCGCCGAGGTAGCAGAAGCAGAGAAGTCAAGGGGCTGAGGGAGGCCTTGCTCTGACAGAGTGCTTCACAAATAGGCGGCAAATAGGATTAGTGTAAATTTGTTAACGCATTCCGCCCCGCTATTTGCACCCCCGACAGCTCGCGCTCGTTGATTCGCCACCTATGTAAATTGGTGAATGCGCAGTTAGGAATAAATCGGCACGTTTTGACTAATGGACCGCTGATATTTCCGCCGTTCGATGCTGTTCGGAGAGCCGTAGTCAGGTTTTAATTGCAGCCCTCGAGGTTCAATTGAAAAATTATTGATGACGTTACGGGATGAAACCTCTAAAAGCTATTTCTAGGGGGAGAGTTGAAATTCGAACAAGTGGATAATGATACCAAAAGTCAATATTCATTCCAGTGTTTAATTGAAGTTATGTTCCTCTCCAAGGAGTAAGGTATCTACCATTACCACGAACAACATTGCAGAGAACATACGTAGAGCTTTCTCGAACTAAAACGCTGCAAAATATGAAATGAAATGAAATCTTGCTTTATTTGATATATATAGTACAAAAAATGTTTGAAAACCGGCACAGTAAGTCTTGGATTTCACCATGAGACTTGGTTGGCTGAAAAAAAAAGAAACGAAACATAATTATCTTCTCATTTTAAGTAGTAGTATTCAGTTTTATTTTTATTTTTTATTTTTTATTTTTTTTGTTCCAGAAAATCACGGAGTTAATATTTTTTTTACTTAATTATGTTTCTTTTCTTGAGATTTTTATACATTCAATTTCAGGTTATGTGAGATACATTGAATTACCTAAATATTTTAGAATGTAATTTCAAAAATTAAACTGTTGGACTAGGTCCCATCTATAGAACCATGCCTCTCAGGCAAATCCTGCTAGCACTCTGGGGTTTTTCTCTCTTAATGTGTTCAAACAATCTTCCCGGTTGAGTTTGGACCGCCCTAGCCATTTTTGTCTGATTTCATTGAGGACACTGCAGGATCCGAGGAAATGTAGAACGTCTTCCATCTGGCCGCTGTTGCACATTGAGCATCGTCTGCTGGATACTTCTCTCCATCGCTGATTATTTAGGTACAGTAGTCCATCTCTGAGTTTTAGGTACCATCTTACTGTAGTTAAATCGTCTTTTGCTAAACGAGAGGCGTTATCAGTTAATACCACCTCACTGTAGTGGGTATGAATAGAGGAGTTTCTAGCTTGCTCCATCCAACCTCCTCTTAACTCATTTATTTTGATCGACTCCATTTCCTTCCATTTATTGCTAAGAGTGCTGGGTTGGTCAAAATCTATGGTCACGTTGTACCTTTCTCCCATCATAATCCAATTTCGAGCCTAGGAAACATTTCTTCTTATTATTTCTTTTGCTACTATATTGGTCAGCCTGTTTTCGGGGTGGGCAAGAGTCCTTGCGATGAAACCTGCGTGCAGAGCAAAAGTTCGTAGGAAGAACAAGGAAGAGGTTGCCTTCCTGTCTTCAAATGTAAGATGTGTCGTGGTGTATTTAACGGTAAGGAGAACATTCTTCGTAGAAAGCAATATTGACTTCTTTCTAACGTATCATACTGCTTATAGCCTCATACTTCAGCTGCGTAACACATGACCGCACTCACCGTGGCATCGTACACCTTGTATTTGCAATCAAGTGAAACTTCCCTTCTGGAGAGAAGTGGCGTCCAGATTCTATTTACGGCACAGTTTGCGGCAACCAGCTCATGTTTTAGGTGTGTCTCGAAGGAAAGTCCTGAAGTGAACCATACGCCCGAGTACTTATATTCACGGACTATCTCAATTTTTTGATTATATAGGAACCATTTTTCCGCCTCGGCTGGCCTACTGCCATTTGAAAATATCATTATCTTCGATTTTTGTAAGTTAATTTTCATATTCCATTTTTCGCAGTATTTGGATAGGTCATTTATGATTAGTTGTAATGAGATAGGGTCTGGAGAGAGCAATATCACATCATCAGCGTATGCCAGAATCTTGATTTTCTTTCTGCCTATGTTTACCCCTTCTTCAATGTAGTCCCATAAGTCGTTCAGAAAAATAGCGAAAAGGTATGGCGAAAGCAAGCAGCCTTGCCGTAGACCAATTCCAGAGCCGACCCATTCCGATATACTACCATTCGGAACAACTGCCATTTCAGGGACGCAGCAAAATATTACACAACGGTTTATTATTTTCTGTAAAGATCCGATGTACACAGCTTTCAACACAGAATGACTTTTTACGGAGGTTTTAAATAAAAACTATTTTCAATAATGAACCTTAGGAATCGGCCAAGAAAAAAAATTTAACCCCCCTCAAATTTGTTGGTTTACGTTTCAAGGTACGTAGAATCCGAAAATTGAATAAAAATGTTGCCGTCCGTTCCTTAGTTACCACGGACCGAGTCTGATGAGGGGTTTATGAGCTCCATTTGAGGTCTAGTTGAGCCCCAAAGCTTTTGATTGATTTCAGTCCCTTCTGAAGGTTGAAAAAAGGGTTGAAAGCGGCCTAGCTTGAAAAAATTCGACCTAAAGGTAGGTATTGTTCTTTCATCATTTTAAAATAGTATTGCATTCTTAGAATCCCCAGAGCTCTGTAGGACCAACCGTTCGGTCCATATAAGAACTCAAGTGTCAAGTATCGGGAATGGGGTCTTCCAACAAACGCTGTTATTACCGAGCTTTCGGAAAATTTATTTCCTTTATCAGGGCCTAAAAAATACAATGCGCACACTCAGGTAACAGAAGCTGGAAGAAACAGAAACACACTAGTCATAACAAGTTCAATCAAATTACCTATTGAGTATCAACAAACGGATACGAAACAAGAACAAAACAATTAACTCACTCAAAGCAGCTACATGTGAGGAGAGTGTACCCACCAACTCATACTCTCATTGTTTCCAACTTTGTCAAAACTATAAAACCAAAACTCATCATTAATATTGAAAACTAAAAATCTAAAAAAGTTACCACTTCCACACAACTCTGTAATCACAAAATCACACGCTCTATAGACATAACTACTACATCAGTAATATCCACAATGTCCCAAAGTGCCTTCAACTACTTAAAATGATATCAACATTTAAACTTAACAGGATATGTTAACAAAGCGTAAATAGCAACCACAAAAACTCGCCTTTTAAAATAAATAAATAAATAGCATCAGGCATTCAATAATAACAAAACAATAAATTAAATTTTTTTTAGGCGTATAAATAACAATAATAAAACTCTGGAAACAAAACTAAACTAATTCTATTGCACACCCCAAAATCACAGCCTAGGCACAATCCACTGGTAGACACAGACGTTTGTTTCAATCTTTCATCTTCTTCACTTCCTGCAGAATGCTAGCATAAATAGAGCTCAGGCCATTTACATCAGTACGGTGGAAGTTACATGCTCCAGGGGTCAACTGAATGTAACACATCTCCTTAAAAAGCCACCGACCAATGAGCTTCTCGTGGTCTAATATTTTCAGTTCGTCAAATTTGAACTCCAACTGACCAAACTCTGTTACATGGTCAGATAAAGCTCATTGGTCAGATAAAGCGGAAATAAATTGATCGAAAGCTCGGTAATAACAGCGTTTGTTGGATGACCCTATTCCCGATACTTGACAGTTTGTGCGTGCCGTGGGTTGATAAACACAACATCTTAAGAACTTAAGGGTTGGACATATGACAAATCAGAAACACGAGAGTTAATCGCAAATTAGGCCTAATCTCCGTTCATTTACGAATATTATGCTAAAAGTTTATGAGGGTTACTAAGGAATGACGATTTCACGATAAAGGGCGAGGCTTTACGACATCTATTACAGCCCATATCCCATTCTGGAACTTTACCATTGCATTGCAGAAAACAGCATCGAAATCGGCGAGGCAATTCGGCCGCTATTGAGTAATGGACAAAGAAACATACAATAGACAATCATTCCCTAAACTAAGTTTCAGTGCAAGTAGTAATAGTTCGAAAACAATTCATCTATCGATTTTCAAGAAATTCCGCGGGATTTCCCTTCCTATATAAATATTTTCATGTCTCCCACACTCCGAATTTACCAACTTACTCCCACAAAGTTCGTGTTCTTTTCAAGCTCCCGGCAAGGCAAACAGTTAAAATATTCCGGACACGTTCTGAATCCATTTAGCTCCCGTTCATGCGATAAATCTAGCCCCCCACTCTCCAACGAAATGAAACGTATTATTTAAAAATATTTACCCTTCATTTCTCTGATAATATCGCCGGGCAGCTACAAATCATCCAGTTACTGTGATCCAGCTGTACTTCATGATAAAACGTTCAAGAATGCACGAATTGCTCGACTAGAAATAGTAGTTGACATGAATATTTATTAGGTACAGTTATCACCAATGATAAAAATTGTTGTCTGTATTGTCGATGTTCAAAACGAGTTGGGAATGAGAGACGTGCTCACTACTCTGGATCGTAAAACTTAAGAAGTTAGTTAAGTACAAGAGCCTATTACAAGATTTCACAAACTATTAAGTGGACGGTATTCGATGCTCCTATCAAGATGAAACTTGTAGAGAATAATAATCAATCCTCAACCACTTCCCAAGTTCACCTTCTGTCAATAGAATTAGTGAAATGATGCTTTGAAGATTTGTATGCGTAAGGAGATTCTAACATCGATCCCGGAGCCTTGGGATGCATAAGTGACAATATGAAGCCAAACCCACTCATTCCCAGGAGATCTCAAAGGAAATGGGGTGTCTCGTTTGATTCATACATAACCCACTAACAATTCTACATCCACGATGTTTCATAACTTTTGAATCAGCTACCTATTTGGAACTTATTTTAAAGATACCCTTCGTATTATAAAGGGTGTTTTTAAGGGCCTACTTCGGTATTCGATTCTACAACAAATTTCCAACAATAAATGTGCTCATCAGTTTTGTTGCAACCACTCGTTTATCCGTTTTTTTTTTTGTTTTTTTTTTTTTTCATTTTTAAAATTTTTGCTTCCGAGTCTACCAAGGTAGCGGAAGCTTTGTTCTCGCTTTCCAAGGATGAGAAAAAAAGTTCTCCAAAATCAAAATTTCCACTCGCGTTTTACGTTTCAGACCTTCCTGAACAATTTTGGTTTCGCGTCTGTCTGTCTGTAATGAAATCCTTGCGACAGCCATAACTTCTACAGTTCTCAGCCGATTTCGATGAAATTTTCAGGGATTGTGCGGGTTGACGTGTAGATGGTCCCCTATGAGGGTAGTGGAACATACTTAGAGATTGAAGGTTTCAGATCAACTAATATGCATCGGATCATCTATACAATCGTGTTATGGATACGAGGAAGCTATGTGCCACACCCACTTGGCAGACGTTTTTTATCGTTGATTGTCGACCTTAAGGGGATTTCAGTCGGTCACCTTTCGAGCCTCGTTCCGGGTTAATATTTCCCTAAATTGTAGGGGCAAAAACGTTAAAAGTTGTAGCTAAATTTGAAATTTTCTAGAAGAAATAAATGGGAAAACATAACTGAATAAACGGTTTTCCCATTTTAGTCTGGCAATTATTGTTCGATTTTGATGGTTAAGCGGCAATCTATCAGTTATTTCAATCCTTGATAATTTCAAATTTAGTTAAAACCTTGAGGTTTTTGCCCCTACAATTTAGGGATATACTAACCAGGAACAAAGAACGAACGGCGACCGACTGAGACCCCTTCAAGTCATAAAAATAACCATCTCTCCTAATTTAGATGCAAACTCAAATCTGATTATACATTCGGAAAGGATGTCAAATTTCCCACCTTTCTAGTGCCTATACAAAACCATTTGTAGGGTTCTGATGGGTAAAAAATAACGTTATTGTCAAATATGCAAAACTTTCTATTTTTCTTTTGGTTATTGAAGTTTTACTTTCCTATGGTTTTTCACGTACCTCATCACCAACAACTGCGCTGTAGATCTCAGCATTTCGATGGTATAACCAAAACAATTTTACAATCAAATTTAGAGTAAAATTTTGGGTTTTAACGCGGAAAAACGAGAGTTTTTTCAAACAAAACCAACATTCTGACGAATTGAGTACAGGTTCCACTCCACCATTCTACTCCGCCGCCGCTCCTTCTACTCTTCATCCAACCCCAAAGTCCCAGTCGGAACGTTGATTTCGTTGGTTATTTTTATGGCTTAAGGTCAAAAACGCAAACAAATTTTGAATTTAAAAAAAATGGAAAAACAAAGGGTTAAAACAAAATTGCTAAGAGACATTTTTTGTTGGAAATTAGATGTAGAATTGACTCCCGAAGTGTTGGGGTACTTAACATGGGACACCGCGTATATTTATGAGAGCTTAATTTTTCTGATTTTCACAAGGGCCATGAGTTGTCGGAAGAAAACAAAGCATTTCTCTCCAAAGGCGAGGAAGCAAAACAAAATATACGTTGAACGCGGAACATCCCCATTGTGGTAATGGAGGCTTAGCAAAGGACCGCAGCACTAGCAAGGTGTTACAGAGTTGAGGCATACTTTCACCCGACCACTCAGTTCAAAGAAGTTGTCTGACTGAACTCGAGATTCTGACAGTTTGACAGATGGTGTTGTGAAGGGGCGAAACTCCAGTTACGCCAACAAGTCGCATTACGAACGTATCCACTGTTGTTCACTTTACAAATGGTACTAACGCAACAGAAAATATCGTACAACAACAATTAGTTCCATGCGAGAACGTGGGGCAAGAGAAGTTCTGCGTGGACAGGAGTACTCGTCCTATGGTAAAGCTACCTACTTAACTCTCTTATGAACTTAAACCCAACATATTTTAAGAAATTGATATTCGAGAATATGACTTCCAATATATTGAAAAATTGTATTTTTATACCTAATGAACACAACTTATCCAAGTTAGCCTTCACCTAATTCCAGTTTGATCAAGAGCATGAAATGGCTGTATTCCAGTCTTGAAATGGACATGGATATAGAAAAGTAATAAACCATTGTGTAATAATTTGCAGCGTTTTCTCGGGCAATGGGGTATTTCGGTCAATTTTTTTTATTTTTTTTTTTCAAAAGAGTATGGCTCAGGAATAGCGGTAATCGGGTATGTTCGTCGAGAAAATGTTTTTAAAAAATCAGAGAAGCTAAGGAAAGTTGAAGATTTGAATGGTGTGACGTAGCTAGCCAATCGTGACGTAGCTAGCCAACTGTCTTTGAAAAAGTATCCATGCACAGAAACCCCTCTTGGATACTACAACATTCTACTCACACACGCGCGCAGGGCTGTCCGCGGCGTAGTCCTTGCCTAGTGTGTGTGCATTTATAGCGGCCCGCCTTTTTCAAACGTGTGATCTCTTTAATTAATTTTTCTACCACATGTTATAGTATCATTGGGCTAATAGTTGGTGTATATAGGTTTTCAAGGGTGCTGAATCCAAATTTGAGGTCAAAAACCTGAATTTCCGACCCACCGAAATACCCCATTCAATGGACTGCAATACCTCTCATTCCTCCCTTGGGGAGAGTTGAGGTAAGCATACACCATTTGAAAATGATTGATTGATATCCGACACATATGAAATCTATTTGCCAATTTCTATGAATCCTAAAGATTTCAGGGCATTTGAGATCTTCGCGAGCGGTAGCCCAACACTCAAAAACTGCAAACTGCAGTTCTTAATCCATCATCAAAGACAATCTGAATATATCCTTGTGGAGTCACGGTACCACGCAGTTCATGCTGCAGTTAATGTTCCCAGAAACGTTCAAAGTGAGGAAAGCTTCTAAAATAGCGGTCTATTTTAATTTCAATTAGCACCGTCTTCGTCTCATTCTCCCTCTCTCAATCAAGTTAATGTCGCGGAGCCTTTGTTTTTCGAGTAAAAGTGAAGAAATTCCCAACAAAGGCAAAACTTATTCCTGAGGCCAGCTCATTCACTCAGCTCCTTCCACAAACAATGGGCAGGCAAATTAGATTCTTACGAAGGAGGAAATAGTGAGAGGTGAAAAGAAGAATCATTGGAAAAAAAAATATTCCAGCGGAGCTCGGCAAGAAAAAGACCACCACCCTATTTCGGAAAGATAATTAAATTTCAGAGGGCGTAAGAAAATCATAATCGATAACCATTAGGCGACACAATGACTTCCAGGTTCCGATTCACTGATGGGAGAAGTCGTTATTGAAACAAAGTCTTTTAATGATTTTGGAAGAAAGGCCCGATAAGAAGCGATCAACTCGGACGTTTCATTCAAAAAACGGAGAACGGAATTGATTCAATTTTTATATGGTTATGAGGATCGTCGTAGGATCCTCAACAAGATTACGGAGAAATAGTTGATTTTGAATTTAACCATAATATTATGGGTGTCCCACGAGAACCCTGATTCGAGGGGACGTCCCATAGAATAAGGATTAGTTCCATTTCAACCAGTAAGCGATAAAACATACATTTGTATTCACCTTTCTCCGGCTCAAAACAGTTCCTCTCAATGTAATTTATTGTAGTTATATGAAGAGAAGGAAGCAGTAAGACCCAGTTCTCATTCGTCATTCATTTTACTAAGGCGAGCGCTTTCAGGGCAAACTGTGGCCCCTTTTTAGGACGTCCCACAGTAAGACTTGGGCGTCCTTATGAAATCGATCTGGGGTGAAGGAGGACAACACTCAACAGAAAAAAGATAACCACACAGTAATCCGTTTTAGACCATTCTGAATCCAAATACGCGAAAAAACCATAGGTGTATGTATGTCTGTGTGTGTGTGTGTGTGTGTGTACGGCGCACTACGGCGCCGGAATTTTGGATTTTGCTTTTTAAGAGGGGGGAAAGGGGGGGTTAATGCTTAAAAAACGTGCGTTTGCGTGCGTAATCTTGTAAACTCTGCCCAGGCCTCAATTTCCAACCGATTTGCGTGTTTCTTTTTTTGTTTGACTCAAATAACTTCCGAGTTGTACATGATTTTACCAGAGTACCAAAATTCGCAAGGGGAGGGGGTGAGTGGGGAATAATATTCACAAAATATCCGATTTTTCAATATTTCGGTTCCTTTACTGCTTACTAATTGTATCCAAGCTTTGAAATTGAGGAAAAATTCTCATTATACCTCCGGATTTTCATGAATTATTCTCTGTACCACCATGGAACTAATAGTGGTGCCACCATGGTGCCAGGACATGGTGCCATGATGCCATAAACCGCTTATTTCGTGTTTTTTTTTTTTTTGTGTTTCACCTTGAATACGGATGTGAACTTCGACGGACTGCCTACCAAAACTAACAGATGAAAGTTCAATGTTATTTCCGCTTTGGTGCCAGACTGGCACCATTGTTGGCGTTGGGGAGATTGTTGGCGTTGGGGAGGTTGTGGTGCTGGGGGGGGGGGGGGGTGAACTCGAATTCGCATGTTGGGTATCGTAGATCATGGATTTTAAAATGCTCTTCAGATTCGAGGCTCCCATGCCGCTAGAAATGTTAAGGTGGATAATGGTGGGGGCCTAAAGTAATAAATAAATTACATCGAGTGAAACAGTTTTATCACTTAACAACTGGTTAAACTGATCTAATGCTTATCCAATGGGACGTCCCCTGGAATGCATGCATTACTAAACAATATGTTTCAAGCCTATGTTCAAAGAATATAAACTTCCCAGGCATAGAGGATCAGAGTTGGTGATGGAGGTTAATGTATGACTGCTGTTCTTTGAATGTAGGCTTGAAAAAGTGGCCACAGTTTGCTCTGAAAGCGCTCGCCTTAGTAAAGTGAACGACGAATGAGAACTGGGTCTTACTGCTTCCTTCTCAACACATAACTACAATACGACTACAGCAGGAGTACATAGCAGCAATGTAATTTAGTAGGTCTATGTGAGAGAGGAAACAGAAAGGTATATAATATAATATATCTACTTCGAATGTTTTGTGAGAAATTGTGAGTTCACCCACGAACGGTCAGGCTGACACCACAACGGTGATAAGTCGTAACGTTCAACTTTTATCTATTGGTTTTTTTAGGTAGTCCGTATATTAGGACTTGAAATTAGGACATTGTTGTAGCTGAGACTATTGCGGTTTGCCTACTGTAATGCTTGCGATATGGCATAACATTTGGCCGCATACATTGAGGTCTTATCCCACTGACTAAAAGCCCGATTTTCTTCATTGTGGGATCATATAAAGCACATCCTGTGTGCCCGTTGAGGGCAGACCCATCTGTATGCAGGGTCAGGCTGCCGGGTCACTTATAATTAATAATTTCTACATAAGTGATTTCTTCACCACGAATTCTTATATATTATAATATATTATACTATAATATATTATTTGATTGAAAATGAAAAATATTCCTGTTAAAGTACCATACGTTATTTTTGTTAATGTTGCATATATAAAGTATTGTTATTATTCTTATCTGTTACCTTATTGTTTTTGCTTTGTTTGTTCACTCTATGACATTTGTATTTCGTTATACTGATTAGAAAAAAGCTATAAATGAATACAAAAAGGTTGTGGGTGCCTTCGTTGGGAAATTTTATTACTCGTTGCTAAGGACGCAAGAGTACAATTCGATGAAACGAAAGCGATCGCATTTTGGTCAGATAAAATTTGAACGGAGATTAGGCCACTTTTGCGATTCACACTCGTGTTTCTGATTCCAACCTTTAAGTTCTCAAAGGGAGCGAATGGTTGGTCCAACAGAGCTCTGAGTGGTCTCATTCGATTCTAAAATTCAATACTATTTTAAATTGATGAAAACTCAAAATAAAATACATCAAAATTGTTTGAGCTAGAGCGTTTTCACAATTTTAGCCCTTATTTTTCAACCCTTAGAAGTGGCTGACATCAACCAAAAGCTTTGGGGCACAACTAGACCCCAAATGGAGCCCACATACCAAATTTCATCAAAATTGGTCCATGGGAACTAAGGAAAGTGCCGCATACGGCGTACGGAAAGGCAACATTTTTATTCCATTTTTGGATTCTACGTACCTTGAACCGTAAACCAACAAATTTTGTTGTTCTGTACTCCTGCTGTAGTCATATTGTAGGTCTATGTGGAGAAGGAAGCAGAAAGGACGCTCTTACCTTTTATCATTCCTTTACTCGGCTAGCGCTTTCGGGGCGAGCTATGGCCCCTTTCTCAAGCATATGTTCAACAATCTGCATATTGTTGATAAAAAGGAGCGATAAAAGGAATGATAAAAAATAATAGCGTCCTTTCTGCCTCCTTCTCCACATAGACCTCCAACAACTTTTGAGGGGATTAAAAAATTGTTTTTCTTGGTCGATTCCAAAGAATCATTATTGAAAATAAACCAAAAACATTCGTTCAACATGCGTTCATTCATTCAAGAATAGTTGTCTACGTCTTTTTACATGGACGTCATGCAAATTCGGTCGGATTATTGAGTTAGGTGCTACGAAATCCTGCCCGAATGTGCTGGCTTCCTGACAGCAGGACTGTCAGGATAATCTCGTAGGGTACGAATGCTAGGTGAACTAGCTATGCGAGGGATTCAACGCATCCGTACAACCAGAACGCTCTCATCTCGGGCGTTTTTGCGGACACGTTGATATATCTGCGGCCACTCTGCAGAACGTTAGTGACGTGCGCTAGATAATACCCAGCCCGGTATTATAGCACATAACGGCTAACAATATTGCTGGTGGAAGTTGCGGGAGGAGGGCTGAGGCTCGTATTATAATGGGAGGGGATCCATGTGGAAGACTGATGGTATAAGCGTTGTACCTGCCATTATTCAAGTGTCGAGATGAAGAGCTCAGCATTTACAAATGTCCACGTAGTGGGGTTCTCTCCGCCTCATTCCGCCTGGTTCTCTCCCCTTTACCCGTGATACCGTGAGCCTGTCAGATTGAAGGATGCATCTTTCCCTCCTTCTCCCAACCGTCCCAGGAACTACCCTCATCTCGTGTCTGGGTTTCACTGCCGGCTCACGCAACCAATTTCTCCCGTCCCACCCTTTGTACAAGACCTGAGTAGAACGTTCAATGTACCGTTGGAAAACCGGGGAATCCCAACAACCCGAGGTTCGGCCCGAATCGTGGTCGACCATCCAAATCGGTATTCAGCGTTCTGTTGACGCAATAGCTAGATTGGGTTGTATGCGGTTTACTTGGCCTTGATCGGATCTGGAATGGTACGAAACGATGAACTTCCCTCACTCCCTTCAATTCTCCTTCTGTTCTTATTAGCCGACTAAACCAGAAAACAATTCAAGCCCTTCAAAGAGAGTGAGAAAACATGGATTTATTTTAAAAACAAACACCACATATCTACAGATAATGGATAGTAAATAGTCTACATTTTGATTTATTATTTTCGATAATAAACCATTGGAATTGACCAAGAAAATTTTTTTTTAACACCCCTTCAAAATTTGATGGTTTACGTTTCAAGGAACGTAGAATCCAAAAATCGAATAAAAATTTGGCCGTCCGTCCGCCGTCCACCGTACGCCGTACGCGGCACTTTTGCCACTTAGCATTGACCGATTTTGATGAAATTTGGTATGTAGGCTCCATTTGGGGTCTAGTTGTGCCCCGAAGATTTTGGTTGATGTAGGTCACTTCTAAGGGTTCAAAAATGAATTTTGAAATTTTGTAACATTTTGATATAAAGGTATTGTTTTTCCTTCAATTTAAGATTCTATGGAATTTTTAGAATTTTTTGAGACCACGCGGAGCTCTGTAGGACAAACCGTTCGCTCCCTACGATAATTTAAGGGTTGGACGTACGATAAATCAGAAACACGAGTGTGAATCGCAAAAGAGGCCTAATCTCCGTTCAAATTTTAGCTGACCAAAATTTTCTTCATGTTGGATGGTTGGTGGCTTTGCAGACGAGTGATCTATATAGAAAAATAAAGAATAAACCATTGTGTAATAATTTGCAGCGTTTTTAGAATAATTTAAAATAAACAACTTGATCCATTATAAAAACAATTTTGATTCATTCAATTAGATCTGCTATGCAATAATTTACTCGTAATTAATTGACAACGATTTGCATTCAATATTTATTCCACAAATGTGTTCCCAAATAAACTGTCGTATTAGTTCTGGTCTACAAACCCAGGCAGATTGAAAAAATGTAGTTCGCTACAACTATCACTATTAAAAAGCGTAACAAATCAAGAAGCTGGGATCGCAGCTCCAGGTGTTTGTCAATCGATGTTTGAGAAGAATCGTTAGGTTATTCTGGCCGGCCACGATCTCAAACAACGACCTTTGGAGAAAGACAAACCAAAAGCACATCGAACTCCAAATCAAGAACGAAAGTGGAGGTGGATTGGCCACACCTTACGAAAGCAAGATGGATCGATCGAAAAAGTAGCTCTGACATGGAATCCTCAAGGTGTGCGGAGAGCAGGACGTACCAGGAAGACGTGGCGAAGAACAATCGAGGAGGATATTGAAAAAGTAGGAAAAACGTGGAACGAAGTCGTCAGGATGAATCAGGATAGAGTGAGGTGGCGGAATTTCGTACAGGCCCTATGCTCCTCCAGGAGCTGAAGGAACGAAGAGAAGAGAGAGAACAAATCATTACGAGACAATACGGGTACCCCAAATTTTTCAATTTTAAACTCACTGAGAGCGGGTCTTATAGATCCTCAGGATCGCCCATATTGCAGATTGACCATAATCACGTTTTATTCCTAATTTGTTGTGTGGGGTCAGCAGTTAGGTCGAGGGTATCAGCAGGAACCCTGCAAACTCAGTGCAAGACGATCATGGATGGCAGCAGTGACATCGACACTATGTACATCGTGATCCAATAGCCTATCGAGGGCGTCCCACATCGTTCATCCATACCTTACTATAAAATCTTCATTACATCTATACAATTGTGTAATGGATAGAAGGAAGCTATGTGCCACACCCATTTGGCAGACGTTTTCCTAGCTTAGCCCAGGAACTTGATGGCTGAAATAATGGTCTGGTTACTTATCTATACAAGTTGAAAGTAAATGACAGAAGCATGTTACATTATTTTATAATTTTAATGGGAGGCTCAGACTAACAACTATGGATTCTTCTCTGTTTTCTCAGAAAAGAACGAGATGGATATGGTTGACACATCAAGTGAATACTCCCCTAGCTCGGAAGATGAAGAGAATTCGGATGAGTGCAGTGGTTTGGACGAGATGTTACCTATCGGAAGATGAATTGTTGAATTTATTGAAGACTGTTCAAGAGTTGTTGTTTGTTTCTGTTAAATTTAACTATATTGTGTTTATCAATAGATCTTTTTCTATGGAAGAACGAACCAAAAGGAAAAGGAGGGATCACCCCTTCAACGTGTTGGTTAACTAAAATAAAGATTTTTATTTATTTACGTGGAAAATGTGTCTTCTTTTAAATGTAATCCTAAGTACTCCTTAGTAATCATTGTAACTAAAAATAAAAGAATTTAATATTTTTGCAGTAAGAACTGTTCTTACGGACATTCTGCAAAATTTAAGTTGAGCAACACCCCGTATTGTCACAGCTCTGACGGTCAATACCCCATAACGTCTCGTTTTTTAGAAAAAAAAAGGTTTTTTCTTAATATTCTCTCGTAAGTCCATAGAGAAAGGTAATCTGAATCTGGAGAGCACAAGCATAGTTATATTGCGTGAAATTGAGAGTAGCAAATCATTGGGAAGTGGTTTTTTTTGGCTCTCCTGAAAAGTTGTCAAAATGACGATGTGGGGTGTTGCTCTGACGCCCTCGCTATAGAAACGGCTTGTGGAAGCAAGAGAACTAGCTCTAACAGGACATGATTCATCCAAAACAAGTTCTTTCTCACTTATCTCAGCGGCCTCCACCTGTGGAAATCGGTGTTCTGGTACCGTCATTACTCTCAGGAGGTACTGCCCATGGAGAATCAAGGTGAAGACATAGTGGGGGGGGGGGGGGCACCCGTTGGTTATACTTCGTAATCTGGAGTATTTCTTGGAAGGTGGAAGATTCCCTTAGCAATACACCGGACTTACCTTCTCTTCTTAGCCCACCTAACCAGAGAACAATGCAAGCCCTTCACGACAACAATGGAGTATCGAAGGACTAAATGTCAACAAGATAAGAAAAGTTCATGAGATATTTCCTAGCTAGTATATTGATTATTTCTCAGGTTTTGAAAATCAACATCAAAACGCTAATCGATAACATAGCTTCCGCCATTCTGTGCTTGAAGCAATTGCGACACTCTGCACGCTCGTGTGAGTGAGACTGTTGTACTCGTAGTGCGGAGGACGCCTATTGTTATTATTCATGTATGATAAGCAGATAACCGAATACCATATTGACAAAGGGAAAGATTAATAGCCCCAGCCTAGGGTTGAATACCCCGTGTGTTGATCTAATAGTTTGTTGTATTGGCGTAACGTGAATCTAGAGTCGTACTGTTGAGTAATCGAAGCGTGGAGTCGGCCCTTTAATTTATAGGGGGCCGTCCTGCGACGAACTCGCACATCCTCCGATAATACCATTTAAAACGAACCTGGACGAAGGTTTGCTCAGAAAGGAAGGTTGACGTCTTACTTACTTAACACTTTTCAAGATAGAAAAAAAGGAGTTCTGATTTGGAACATAACATTTGGATTCAGAGTGGAGTGTTGTAGAATTCAAGCAGTGAAGTGAGTTTAAATATTCTTCATCGATAAATGAGAAAAAAAGTGTTTTATTTCACTTAAAAGCGGTGAACGCAATTTCAAACAGTACCTTGAACTGGAACTCTACATGAACCTGAGCCATCATAAAACTTGATGAAGTTGATCATTAAAAACTTGGTTGTGATAGTTTCAACTTGAACTCGGCGCTTCGCATCTCCCCCCCCCCCCCCCCCCCCCGCAAGCTACCTACTTAAAGCCTACTGCGTAAATTATAAAAACATGGAACATGTTTTAGCCACATTTAGTGCAGAAACTTTAGTCGTAGGTAAGTATAATACAAAAGTTATATCCTTAGCAACATTATCTAGAATGCATTAAAAAACTCAGCGCTTCGCGAACCGAAAAGCCCCGTCACCCTCTCAGCGTAACGTTTTTCGTTACCCGAAAAAAGGTTAATTTTTAAATTGTACCTATTAAAACTCCTCATATATTTTTAAATTATTTTCAATTTTAAATTATTTGAAATTTTCAAATAATTTTTAATTTTTAAACAATTCATAATTTTTAACTTTTAATTTTTCTATTGCGAAATTGGAGTTGACCAACATTTTACTGAGAAATAGAAAACCAAAGAAAAACGTCAAACCCTATTTTTGTGGACCTAATTCACCCTGTTAGCAATAAATTGCTCGTGTATTCACGTTTTTGTGGACTTGATTCGCCCTGTACGCTGTGAATCGCCCTGTACGCTGAGAATTCACGTTTTTATGGACCTAATTCACTTTATTAGCTGTGAATTCACGAATTTGAGGACCTAATTTAACGACTTAATTAACAATAATTGCTTGCGATTTCAAGTTTTTGAGGTCTAGGGTTAAGTAACACAGTTAGTTTTTGGTTTATTATTTTCAAAGATGAATCTTTGGAATCGAGAAAAAAAAAAACACATTGTAACCCCTCTCCAAAATTTGATGGTTCACGTTTTTAGGGTACGTTGGATCCAAAAACAAAATAATTTTTCCGTCCAGCCGTTAGTTGTGAATTTCTCCACAAACGTTTTTATGATCTTAATTCACCTGGTAATTTGTGAATCGCTCGAGATTTTGAGCTAATTTAATTTTGTCCCTCACCCCTAAATGTCCGGGGTCGGATCTCGTTATCATAAAACCAAGCTGCCAGGTGGATTAGACTGCTGAGAGCTAAGTGCAAATGTAATCACTTTGATCTACTATATTCACAATGCAATACCATCGATTGTAGCGGAGGAATATTGTTCCAATTATAAATTTTTAAAGCAGCAAAATATTCAGAAAATTCGACGAAAATCGGAAGTCGTATTGTTGGATCTAAACCTTCAGGGGGTCTCAGTCGGTCGCCGTTCGTTCTTAGTATTTCGCCAAAATGAAGGCGCAAAAACTTGAAAAGTTATACCTAAATTTGAAATGTTGAAGGGTTTTAGAAATTCATTAGTGCACGGCCCTAGGGAATTGAAAAAACTGAAATATTCCCGCCGGAATCATCAAAATTGAACAATAATTGCCATAGAAAAATGGGAAAAACCGTTAACTCACTTATTTTTCCCATAAAATGTAGCTAAACTTGAAATTTTCAAGGATTTTAGAAATTCATTAGTTCATGGGCCTTGGGGATATAAAAACTGAAAGATTGCCGTGGGAATCATCAAAATCGAACAATAATTGCCAGCAAAATAAGGGAAAAACCGTTTATTCAGTAGTTTTTCCCATTTTTCTTTGTCAATTTTTGTTCGATTTAGATTATTCCCGCGGCAATATTTCAGTTTGTCAATTCCCTGGGGCCGTGCACTAATGAATTTCTAAAATACTTGAAAATTTCAAATTTAGGTACAACTTTTTTTTGCATCTTCAATTTCGCAAAATACTAAGAACGAACGGCGACCGACTGAGACCCCCTTAAAACAGCATTGATAGCTTCTGATCAAGTTTCACGTGAGGGATATTATATTACATAAATATTACTAATGAAATCTGAACGTCCGTGTAGTTGTAGAAGTCAATGTGAGTTCACAACTGATTGTGAAAGCTGTACAGCCCATTCAGATGTTTTTTTTTTTTTTTTTCCTATTGTAATAATTAAGACGTCTTATTATGTTGCTGGGGTTATACCAAGCTATTCAAATAAGGTTCGAAAGAACAATAATATCAGTGTTAAGCGATGTGAGAAGCCAAAGAGCGCTTTTCTCATGTGGTGACAAGCAGGGTTCGTAAGTTACCCTCTATTCGCCAGTGCGCGAAAACACGTGGTTTCGCCATCGAAAAGCGGTAGGAAGGGGTAACATTTTTTGTCCTCCTCTGAAAGAGATTTACCGCTTTCGAATTGATTTATATCCAGTTGGCTGGTGAGTGGAACGGTAGGAGGCGGGGTTGGGATCCCGACCACTTTGGTCGGACCCCTCTGATTATAGGACCCTAATGTTGCCCCGGGGACTCCGCCAAGGGTTGAAATGTTATTCCCTACTTTTTTCCAATGGATTGTGGGTTCCTGGAGAGTTGTGGAAAAAACCTACTACGCTTTTAGTGAGTGAGATTTTTTTCTATCCGTACTCCCCACTCGAACCTCCATTTGGTTCTTCAGGTGCCCTTGAAGTTGGTCGTAAGTACCTGCCACCGCTATCCCATCGTCCTGATTCATTAATGTTCTGACGATGACTGCAATTTCAGTCTAGCGAGAGTTCGTGACAGATTCGAGCATTCATTGTTACAATTTTTCATTTTCGAACTCACGTCAAGATTCAGCACCCTATGAACCCCTTTATAAACAATCAGAATAAATATAGTAGTAAGTAGATACAAATAAATGAATATCTATCGATTGACTCGAAACTCCAACCGAATTTCCAGGACACCCCTGAAGACATTTGAAGGAACTCAGGCAAGTCAGGTCAGCAGTACGACCAATAAATCAAATTTCACTCCTGTTCATCATGTATTGCCGAATTTGCTATACATCCTCTCGTCAACTGGACAAACGACTTGAACGCTGAACTTTTGAAAATCATTGGAGAACTGATTATCCCTCTGAAAACACGGGTGGGAAAGAGTACAAGGAAAAAATGGCGTGGTACCTATTCATTTTGTACCAACCGAACTCCGTCTACAGCGAGTAGGTACCGTCTATAGTTATAACTCACTTTAGGAATAAGGTTCCACGACCAATTTCTGACAAAAAGTTCTTCGTTCAGCAACTCAGTATTTTTTCTATTTTCTCGATCCTTTAGAACTAAAATTACCATAACTACCTAACTTTAGTATAGAAATTATAACTAAACCATTGAAATGAGCGCGAAATTTCCTATCCCCCTGATATAGAACCAATTTTCAATATTAGACTAGCCGAAAAGTGAATACTATCAAAATTTGGAAGATTAGTAGTTCTATCGTACATTTTGCAGCCAAATTTGGTATGAAAGTGTTGGGTCTTTAATGAAATTCGATGGTTTATGGAGTTTAAAGTCTTGACTCAACCAGACTAAAACTGAGGAGTCAAGTATTGTGTCAATTCGATCAATTTCAATAGATTTCCTGGGAAAAAATTATTAACTTTTGGTACAATACGGCAGCTCCAACCCACTGAAGCAACACATGCGCGCCCTAGACCCACAAACACACACAGACATTCACCCATCGTTTTTTTTTCGCATAGTTTGAAATTTTCTGACCGACTTCAACGTGAAAGTGGAGGTTCAACGCGAAAGAGGAGGTACTCAATTCGGGTTGTCGTGGGACGGGGTTTTGGTTTATTATTTTCAATCATGAACCTTTGGAATCGACCAAGAAAATTTTTTTTTAACACCCCCTCAAAATTTGATGGTTTACGTTTCAAGGTACGTAGAATCCCAAAATCGAATAAAATTTGGCCGTCCGTCCGCCGTACGCGGCACTTTTGCCACTTAGCATTGACCGATTTTGATGAAATTTGGTATGTAGGCTCCATTTGGGGTCTAGTTGTGCCCCGAAGATTTTGGTTGATGTAGGTCACTTCTAAGGGTTCCAAAATTAATTTTGAAATTTTGAAAACGCCCTAACTCAAAAAATTTTGAAATAAAGGTATTTTTTTTCCTTCAATTTGAGATTCTATAGAATTTTTAGAATTTTTTGAGACCACCCGGAGCTCTGTAGGACGAACCGTTCGCTCACTACGAGAATTTAAAGTATGGACGTACGATAAATCAGAAACACGAGTGTGAATCGCAAAAGAGGCCTAATCCCCGTTCAAATTTTAGCTGACCGAAATGCGATCGATGTTTTTCTTCATGTTGGATGGTTGGTGGCTCTGCAGACGAGTTATCTATATAAAAAATTAAAAATAATAAACCACTGTACAATAATTTGCAGCGTTTTTTTTTCCGAACACGTTGCATTTCTTTATTATGGTACCAATCTGGGTAGGTAATGGTATAGGAGATCGTCAGAACTGAATAGTGCCGTGCCAAATATGAGATATATAGTACAACTGGGTGATGAGAGGGTTTTCTACCAAGTGGGTGTAACACATAGCTCCATCGTCAATCATGTCATGGTTGAGTTGTTGAATTGTGTTGTCAGAACTACCAAGTAGTTCACTGCTGTCGTATGAAGGAGGATGAGAGAGTGACGATATGTGTGAATCCCCGTACAAAATGTTTGGATTCCAACATACCATCTATTGATTAGATGATATCTAATTATACCTAATTTATTGATCAAATCTAATTTATTGCATGTTGCATGAAGAATTGTCTAGATCAGAGGTTCCCAACTAAATTTTTCCAAGGACCCCTTCATCGAGGTACTACTATGACGAGGACCCCCACTATCTAAAGTTACCTAAAAAGAACCAAAAATAAATCAAACTAATGCTATAAAACTTAGGATTTATTCGTGAAAATACAGAGTATTTACAAGGTTCAAGAGACGCCGACGAGTTGGGTTCAAGAGATATTAGCAAGTTCGGTTCGAGAGTCACTGACTTCTTAACTTTAACATCGAAAGCATTTTCTCGTTCTTCGTGTGTATGCCTAGGCCGTTTTAACGATCCACATTTTAACCAACGGTCCATAACGTACGCGTAATTACCTTTCCGTGAAAAACAAAGCTTTTCGATCACTAAAATGTTGCACAAAATCACACAAGTAAACAACTCGGTCAGGGACCGCACTAGCACTAGCAAACTCCACTAGCTTCTAAGTTGTCTCCAGTACTCTGAGAGCACTAGCAATAAATAACTAACAATATAGCAATAACTGACATCTCTGAAATACATAAAGCCAAACTGCAGTGTGCTAGCGTTAGTTGTCATATAAAGCCAGACGCAGAAGTCAACGTTCAGAAGCTGCAAATATATATTTGATTGGTATATCCTAAGGACCCCTCAGCCATACCTCGCGGACCCAGTTGGGAACCGCTGGTCTAGATCATGAAGTGGGTTTGTTATATGAGTTCATACTCAAATGAACCAGTTAGTATTACAACATGCATCGATAGTGCAATACAAAACAGGAGTGAGGGTAGGTAAGTAAGTAAACAACCTTCTCATGTTGAATCTTTAACTGCCTTTCCTGGTGTCGTGGACGTCTCCAGCTGTTATCAAAAGGAATATTCTTACTGAGATTCACACTTTTCAGTCTCACTTAAACCTTGAATATGTGCCCTCAGCTAAGCAGTTTTCATAACCTTCATACTCGTAAGTGGATCGAATCTAATGGTTACTAGTTATTGACTTTTCTGCTTCAAGTCCATGAAGCGTCGTATCAAGCTGGATTGCGTTCTACTGTTGTTTTATTTCATGTGCCGTGAAAATGCGCCCTCAGCTTAGGAGGGATGATCATAAAAACGATTCCGTCTTTTTCTCAGATGAAGAAACAAAGAGATCCCTTTAAGCCCAAAGATAAGCGAGAGATAGACTTGTGGCTTTCATCATTCTGTTTTCCTCACTGGGGAAACATTTTCGCACCCTTTCGAGTTCACTCCGAGAAAGTAAGGCAAACTACGAGATTTCAGTATGTTACTTTCACAACATGCCACGATTTTTAATTTCTATGCTAATATATTGCAATACAGGTGAAGTCGTTCTAACTTCACAATGAAAATATTGATGCCTGTTCGATTTTTTCGAGGGGTTTATGCACGTTGGTTAGTAAACTCTTCAGAATCCAATTCCACGAGATGGTCGTTGAAGTGAATTCCCAAATATTGATAGAGAGTGGAGATATGAAAGCGTGAACGATGAATAAATACACATTCAGATTAATCAAATGACGCGCGGTACGTAACATTTGGACAAGGCGGAATAAATATGCGGTTTCCAAAAAAGTTTTAACGCTTCGCCAGAGCACAGTTTTGCGTGAGGAATCCTGGGATGTGACGTAATCAGTTTTTTTTTTCACCAGCTTCACTTGATTTGGCATTTTCTTCTGCGGTAATTTTTTTCCCTCGGGTATTCTTGGTGTTGAACGTTATTCTAGTGCTCTATTATAGGATTTGACTTGAAATTCCAGAATCTAAAATTGAGGCAAATTCCCCATTGGCGATTTCAGCGTAGAGTTCACCATGCTCTTTTGGAATATACTGCTTGATCTTCTAACAGTTGATCAAGACATTCCAGCTGGGGTAGGCGAATGTCTGTCACTTGGGAGGAAGCTGTGGTGTATGATGTATTATGGGAGGAAGCTATGATGCAGTTCTCCGACAGTATGGGGTTCCACTTCCTCTTTTACAGTCCGGACTTACGCCCTTCTAGAAGAAACCAGGATTTTCAAGGGCGATTTCTATCATGTTAGAGACGTCACTCGCTATCGATGCGCCTAGAGTTAAAGAACAGAAAAATGGGAAAAAACCGAAATGGCATTTTTGTGGACTTACGCCCTTTAAAAAACCCCGATTCAATTGTACTATTTAACATTATAGTTGGTCTTTCATGGAAATAGATAACTAAAATATTATGCGAAGAAGCACTTTCTAGACTTTGCTGGATTTACCCACACTCTCCACTTTTGGTTGATAATTTGCAATAAGGTACGCAGAAGTCGAAAATCGCGTATGCGGCACTTTGCCCAGTTCCCGCGAACCACTTTTGATGAAATTTAGTACACCGGCTCCATTTTGAGTAAGGTTGTGCCCCGAAGGTTTTGGTTAGTCAGTCACTTCTAAGGGAGGAAAACGTTCTCAAGACGCCCTTGCTCGAAAGGTGTTGTTTTGACATTAGTTTGGAATTGTCAAGAATTTTTAGAGACAAATGAAAACAAGCAGAGCTCAGCGAGCCCAACTGTTTGCTAATGAGGTTAGTTAATTACCTAATTAATTGATGATCCATGACTTATTTACATCAATTTAAGATGATTTTCAAATTTAGAAACGAATGAAGCCACACCTATAATCGATCACACAATAATTGTTGAATGATAAATTATTGTGAAATTTATCAGAATACGAACACCCCCCCGCCCCCACGTGTTAGCTAGCCGGTGAGCCACCCCAAGAGGGCTCACAACCTTCTCACCCCACCTACCTTACACCATTTACCATCTGCCAGCAAGGTAGTTCCGACGAGTGAGGCATTTTCGTGACAAAGTCGCCCCAAAGATGAGCGAAGGAGGAACAGTTCCTTCACTTCACTTATGAATCGAGTATCGGAAAGAGAGTGGCGAAGATTTTCTGCGAAAGTTGGGTCCCACACAACTTTTCCTCTCCGCCGACTTCTTGTTCGAGAATTATGAAGTTCTAAACAGTGTTTCTTATTTCTGTCGCGTCTTCGATACAAGAAAGCACTCTCAGGTCGCGGGTAGTTTATTTTCTAAGATTGGACTTCGCCATACATTTCAACAATGATAAAATAGCAAATAAGTAGAATAGTTTGCAATGAAAGTTTAAAAAAATGCACCATATTACTCTATAGTTTACCTCAAACGCGTCTTCACCTCGTTTTTGGACAATTTTGCCAATTTGAGTTTCGAAATGTTGACGAAAATATTTGTTGGATTTACTAACCTTTTATAAATTTATTAAATTCCGAGATTGATGAATTAGGTATTACAAATAATCTACACCGACGCATCAAAAACAGAGTCAGGAGTTGGGATCGGCATTTATGACGCTTCGTCAAAGGAGTCTCTATCCTACGCGACTCCTCAACCTTTCCAAATCAACAGTGCTGAATTGTTAGCCATTAAAATTGCACTAACCAGCTGCAGGTCTCCAGACAAGTGGTGGTGGACTTTGGACCGACTTCTGGGGGGGCCTTGGGTTCAAGGCTTGCGTTTTTCGGCGTCTGGGGCTCTCATCGCCCCCTTCGTCCCAACCCAGGGCGGTGAGGCAATGGGAAGCCATGAGCGAAATCATCAGAACAAATTCTGATCTTCCCTTAGGAAGACAGCTGATGAAGTCCGCGACGCCAGGAATGGCAGTAGGAAGAACATGCAACCTGAATAATGGTTGTTTAGTTTACTTACTTTTTTACTTTATCATCCCGCAACGAGGAAGGAACGGCGACCGACTGAATTCCCATTAACTTCAGGGGTGGATCCAAAATCATTATACTCGTAGGCTAGACTCCAAATCCTTATAGGGATAATCACCAGATTCCCTCCGAGAGCTAGAACCTAACTTTTTTTCTGGGCTAGACCCTAACTTCACTTTATGTAATATTGTAAAGTAATATTGAATAGTCGAGAGTTGATGCGAGAATGAATATATTTCATGAAACTGGGATGCTCGATATGATTGTGAAATAACGTAACAACGACAACTATAACTTATGATGCAACAGGTCAGACCCCAAATCTTTCATAGGCTAGGTCCCTAATTTCCTTTGTTGCCTAGCTCCCGAGTTCTTCTTATCCTCACAGACTCTAAAACAGCTTGCATGATATTAACCGATATCTATAGAGGCCTCTTAAAAAATTCTATTGTTAATGAAATAGCGAGCATATTATTAACTCTAGCACCTATTCTACAACTATCCAATGGATAGTCACACACACATCGACATACTGGGGAATGAAAAAGCCGACGAAACCGCTAAGATCGGAGCACTTAGGAGAAATCAATTGTCTACCACACCATTCATACCACTATCGGATGTATAACTAGTCACACAAAATTTAATGATGAAGGAATGGCAGGACTAGTTCAACCACCAAACAACCCTCAAAGCGATGTACCATTTCCAAATTATGGAACAAGTTGAAAAGAGGCCCTAAGTTCTCCAACTCCGATTTCCTAGGAAAGACGTTGTACAGCTGATACGACAGCGTACTGGGCATGGCCACGTAAATCGAAGCCGTTACCTCACTAAATTGGCTGACTTCCCAACTTGCGAACATCGTGAAGACGAAACAGAAGACATGGAGCACAAAATAATAAACTGTCATTTGTATGCCGAAGAACGCGGATCCATCAACATAATTCAAGAAATCCCCGAATTTCTTAATTTACTACCATTAATGTACCAAAATGTGGTTATAAGCATCAATAAAGAAGCGCAACCAAAAAAAAAGGTATTACAAATACAGTTACATGAAAAATTATAGTAAATACCGAGATTGAAGTAATTAAAGATGTTTGTTAGAAGGGTAAAGGCATCATGAAGCAAAGAAGATTCATGATGGACAGCACGTACTGATGGAATTTGTGCAGCGGTGAATTGAGCAGTCTTTGAAGCTTTCGACTATTTATTGAGGATCACAAGAAAGAAGTCATTATATCATCGACAGTCACCTTTTCCCCCACTCATAAAATACGTCCTCTAAGGTATAAACCTGAATTAAATTAATCAACCGAAGTTTCACAGGGGTGGGTTCCACTTTCAATCCCATTAACCTTCCTTGAGTAGGGTTGGGTGTCCAGTACCAAAGTTTTCCGTTTTGTCACGAGCCCTCGACGTCCAATCTTTAATTAAAGGGGCCTAATGAGACGAAATTCTTCCTAACTGCTACTTTCGAAACTCATTACAACCATCGTTTTAGAACGAGCAAACCAAAAAATGCTACAGTTTTACCACAGTCCTTCCTCTAAGTGCACAACCATTGCGGGACAAAATCGTGTTCCCTGAGAAATTCGTGAACCCCCCCCCCCCCCCCCACCATTCAAATTGAATAATAATGTTTTCGCCTCTATTAGAATCACTGCTGAAACTTACCACAGCATCCCACTTTCATTAGTAGTAGCATCATCTACTTTTAATTACCTACAACTATTTTCACACCGCAATAAATTACTACTAATGTATTAATTTCCTTGTGGAAACAAACAAATACCTGTTGAAGTATTGATATCACTTCAATATCAATCTATAGCATTTCCAAGCCAAATGAAACCTTTTCCAAGTCAAATGAAACCTTTTCCAAACCAAATGAAACCTTTTCCAAGTCAAATGAAACCTTTTCCAAACCAAATGAAACCTTTTCCAAACCAAATGAAACCTTTTCCAAACCAGATGAAACCTTTTCCAAACCAAATGAAACCTTTTCCAAACCAAATGAAACCTTTTCCAAGCCCAATGAAACCTTTTCCAAACCAGATGAAACCTTTTCCAAACCAATTGAAACCTTTTCCAAACCAAATGAAACCTTTTCCAAGCCAAATGAAACCTTTTCCAAACCAAATGAAACCTTTTCCAAACCAAATGAAACCTTTTCCAAACCAAATGAAACCTTTTCCAAACCAGATGAAACCTTTTCCAAACCAAATGAAACCTTTTCCAAGTCAAATGAAACCTTTTCCAAACCAAATGAAACCTTTTCCAAACCAAATGAAACCTTTTCCAAACCAGATGAAACCTTTTCCAAACCAAATGAAACCTTTTCCAAACCAGATGAAACCTTTTCCAAACCAAATGAAACCTTTTCCAAACCAAATGAAACCTTTTCCAAACCAAATGAAACCTTTTCCAAACCAAATGAAACCTTTTCCAAACCAAATGAAACCTTTTCCAAACCAGATGAAACCTTTTCCAAACCAAATGAAACCTTTTCCAAACCAAATGAAACCTTTTCCAAGCCAAATGAAACCTTTTCCAAACCAGATGAAACCTTTTCCAAACCAAATGAAACCTTTTCCAAGTCAAATGAAACCTTTTCTAAACCAGATGAAACCTTTTCCAAACCAAATGAAACCTTTTCCAAGCCAAATGAAACCTTTTCCAAACCAGATGAAACCTTTTCCAAGCCAAATGAAACCTTTTCCAAACCAAATGAAACCTTTTCCAAACCAAATGAAACCTTTTCCAAACCAAATGAAACCTTTTCCAAACCAAATGAAACCTTTTCCAAGTCAAATGAAACCTTTTCCAAACCAGATGAAACCTTTTCCAAACCAGATGAAACCTTTTCCAAACCAAATGAAACCTTTTCCAAGCCAAATGAAACCTTTTCCAAACCAGATGAAACCTTTTCCAAACCAAATGAAACCTTTTCCAAACCAAATGAAAGAGAATTGAGAATATTTTTTTTTATTTGAGAATATTGAGAAAATGAGTGAAATGAGGTACCTAGATAGGTAGATACTCTGCAAATTTTAGATCGATGCAAATTTACCCATCGTACAAAGAAGTTGCCAAAATGAAAATTCAATGAATTTTAGACATAGGATTATCGAAGAAGATCTCACCTTAGTAGAATAGGAAACAAATAGGTTTGAGAAATTGAATGTGAGTGGGTACCTACCTACTCGCCACGCCCAGACGGAGAAATCGATAATTAAGCGGAGTCAACAATACTTACATTGACTGTTTGAACCTCTAAGACTGAATTTCTGAAATTTTGTAATATGTTATTCATCTACGATTGTTTACTTTACAGAAATACACTTACTATGTTTGGAAAAAGTTTCATTTGATTTGGAAAAAGTTCCATTTGACTTGGAAAAAGTTTCATTTGGTTTAGAAAAGGTTTCATTTGACTTGGAAAAGGTTTCATTTGGCTTGGAAAAGGTTTCATTTGGCTTGGAAAAGGTTTCATTTGGCTTGAAAATGCTATATTATCAGCCTCAGCCTTTATTCCTTATCATTCAGTACACATGACTATGATTCTATGGTTTTGCCAAAGAGCATGGACATTATTGTGTCGCTTACGTAGTTTACTATTATTATTAAAAATATTTACTAATGTATTGGGAATTCCTTGTATCCAGTGGTATTATGTAAATGGAAAGAGTGCAGTTTGTGGTGAAAGAGGTATCAGAGCTGCCAGCTTTCTTACAGTGATTTTAGCTAATCTGTGCATCTCACTCGCCATCTTTAGCCTTCTTCTCACTCCTTGTATTTCTTCCAACTTCGTGCTCCATTGATCCACATTTCTAGTTATCTTGTAAGTTGAACAAGTGGCAAGTCGAATCAACCCCACGATATCATCACTGTTCTCGGATTGGGCTCAGCCAGTGGGATATTTGACTGGAGATTTTGCCTGCCTTTGAACCATAAATCATAAGTTAGTACATTAATCCGATACATTATGAAATGGTTGTTACGTTCTTCCCTCGCTACCTTCATTAGGAATTTTTGGCGTATCAACACGTCGAGGCAGGACTGCTGTTACGATGCTGCCCAGTGGAAATACAAGGCTCCAGAAATACTCACAGATCGATGGGTAACGGTAGAGGTTGCGTCAATACCGAGTTACGTCTGTCCATACATTGTAGCCTCACGTCGAACCAGCATTTACTGCCAACGCGTTAATGCGGTTAGCAGGTGGTGCTGACCAACGTTTTCCCTCATTGACGTTGTCGGTCAAACATTACCGAATTTTACTGCGCGGAGAAAAGCAGTATACGAAATCGCCGGTCTGTCCGAAATAATTATTTTTCAACCGGTTCGGTGTTACGATTGCGTCACAAAATGAGGTTAAAAGTGGTGGACATCATTTTCAAAGCTCCATAGCTCAAAAATTTACGATATATACAAGTATCAATTTTTGTTCATTTAAAATAGTGACGATTTTAAGAGTTTTTGACACCAACCAGAGCTCTGAGGCCTGTTTGCTATTGATAATGAATGAGCAATTATTAAACAACTTAATAGATAATAATTGTTGTTTTTCCATCAATTTAGAATAGTGTTCAAGTTTTAAAAACGAATAAGACCATTCAGAGCTCTGAACGATGAACCATGGTTAAATGAGTTGATTCTGAAATTAATCATAATTACACGTTGCTGCCTACGAGCCTCCTGAGAATCCCTCAACCCCCTTTCAAACCGTCCTTAGGTCCTTTGTTGACTCGCCTAGCTATCTATAAATAAACTGAAAATGTGATTTTCACTCAGTTGTGGTTCAACCAAAGACCAAATTTCGTGAAAAAGGAACCCAAACGATTGGGATTAAGATGTTTTACTGGTAGGTAGTTTCTGTCAAAAGGTAGGTCCCTACTATTAATGGCAAAGCGGAGTTCTTTGCAGATGGGTGAGCTTTACAGAAAAATAAACCGTTGTGTAATATGTTGGGTAATTTGTTTTCTGCTTTCAGAAACACTCATCCGGCAGTTTTGTGATAAGTTCTTAAGATTTCCATATCACCTATGAGCGAAAAACACTTTAATACTGTTCCCTCGACTGGAATACTATCGCCCAGAGCGCTGCAAATGCCAAGCATAGAAAATATGACACAGCTGCTGAGGACCTGAGAGGCTCGTAAACCCCCCTCGTGGTAGCCTGCGATGGAACTCTCCACAAAGAATATGACAGATTCCTGAAGAGGCTGGCAGAGGTACTGTCCGAGAAGTGGGCCAAGTGACCTGCTGGGTACGTGTCAAAACACAAATGACCGTAATCCGAGCAGTGTCGATGAGACTTCGTGGATGCCGAAGGAGAGTGCGGTGCTTAGGACTTGAGGATGGTGCTCTAATGCCTACATAACCCTTCAACATCTTCATTTATTTAGATCTTAAAATAGTAAATTCAAAATTCAACAGACATCGACATAAAAATTTGACAGTGAACTCACTACATAGAAACATCACCGTTATGGCTGCTTGTTTTAGTTATATTGTTACTGTTGTTGTTGTTGCTGAGCTTTAATACTGATAGATTGGAATTGAAACTTGTACGTATTTAGCAGAAGGATTTTTTCAACGTCCGCCAAGTGAGTGTGGCACATAGCTTCCCCGTACTCTTAACAAGATCGTATGGATGATCCGATGTATAGATAATCTCAAAATGGGAATCACATCGAGACGTAGATCGATGAAATTGATAAGGGACCATCAAGTGTCCCGAACACACATCTCTGAAGATTTCTTCAAACATTCGGACAGTAATTCAGTAAAGTTTTGCCCGTTACAAGGATTTGCGGACACACAGACCGACTGACAACAGACAAAGACGGGAACACGAGTGAGAATTTTGGATTTGGAATTTGGAGGATATTTTAGGCATTTTTCTCTTTACTTATGTCTTACTAGACAGTACAAATCTTTAGTCGTGAACTTTAGTATTTTAATTTTTTTTTTTAATTGAGAACTTTATTATTCAAAGAATATTACCATTATTTGTACATATGGATATAGTAAAGCTGGGCCCTAATTCACATGAAGCGTGTGCTTAGGTACGATTCACTAATCGTCCTACAATCAGAATACAACAACATGAACAACAAAATTGAATATCATACATAACATACTTAGATATAGGTATAATAATAGTAATAATTTGATAACATAGATATATAGACATGTAGTTAATAACGAATATTAGAACATTAACAATTTATATATTTTACAGATTAGGACATCTTGAAGTCGTCTTTTCTTAATCCTCCGTTCGGGTGGTAATGGCGGTGGACGGTCGGTGATTTCGTGGATAAGGGCATTTGGGTAGTTAGTCGTCGAAGTTTGTAAGCGTTGGTACGTTTCCTTAATAACTTCGGGAATCACGGCGAGTTTCAGATCACAGTGAAGTAGTGAGTTTCTAACAAACCACGGGGCCCCGGTAATTAGTCGCATTGCTCTATTTTGGATTGCTTGTGCTCTTTGCACATGTGTTTTTGCTGAACCCCATAGCCCACAGGCATACTCCCAAATGGGGCGAATTAGCATAATATAGAGCAACCTCTTCGTGTGCAGTGGCAGAGCAGATTGTTCGCTCATGAGGAACCTTAGTTGCCCTGATCTGTTTCGACATCTGTTAACAAGACCTTGTATGTGATGCGCCCAGGTGAGTTTAGAATCCAAAATGAGGCCCAGATATCTCACTCGGTCTGAATTTGGAATTGGGATGTCATTTAGTTTCAAGACAATTACTCTGACGTTTCTGCGGTATGTAAACATGACATGGCCCACGTCGCTAAAAATCACGACACCTGATTAGCAGAAATCTATCCCCGCTTTCGATAATCAGCCGGTAAATCGACGCCCAGGAAAAGCTCCTCATCCAACCAGCAAGGAGAGGTGGAAGGACGAAGAAAACTCACCAAAAATATTTGACCGCCCATATGCCAGAAGATACGCCCCCAGCTGTTGAACAAAACTGTTACGCGCTGCCAAAATCGGGGTTGTGCATCAGTATCCGGAATCAAGTGCTCTACGATCCAAAAGCACCCAGTTCTGCTGCCTTCCGCTGAGTGACAGAGAGCGGTATCACTACAGTCTACGTCGGTCCGAGAGAACCAGCCGCCTCCAGGAAAGAAGTGGGTAGCTGCCACGTCACCTCCTGGGACAAATCTCCAAAGTCCATCGAGACCCGAAGAAAGGATCGCCAGGTCAGTCCTAAGTACTTAGCTTCAACTTACCCGATCTCGACTTCCGCCGTCCCCGTCGCGAACCCGCGCCTTCCGTGAAACTCCGTAATCTCGCAACGACACGCGGTCAGGAGGCACATAGGTAGGGATAGGCTAAGCTACCATCTAAGGCTTCACTTTCACCTTTATATTATCAAAATTCAATCCCCTCTTCCAATTGTCAAATAAACCCGTTGCTCATTCAAAAATCCAAACAAGTGTTTTCTCTCAAAAGTACACGAAGCCCGAAGGTATCAAGTACTTAGGAACACGCAGATAGTCGAATATTTAGATCCAAAGGCAATAGCCCCGGATTTACCCGATCCCCGGCTAGATTAGTTAGGAAACTTAGCGCCTAGGCAGGACATAGGCAATTTATCGCAAATTCCAATCCACGAGTAGGCGCAGAAAGAAGTCAGGCCTAACCACTGAAACCGTGGAGGAGGCGAACCTTACATTGTGGTTCGCATTTTCCGCCTCTTTACACGAATACGAACAACAAAGCGCTGCAACATCATCTGCAAACTGGGCTATGGTGATTCCTGAAGGCGCTGGAAAGTCGCAGGTACAGGAAAGGTCCCAAGAAACTGCCCTGAGGGACTCCAGCCTTGACTACTCTTGAGCGGGATACTGTGCTACCACATCGCACTGTAAAAGTGCGTTGAGTCAAAGAGGAGAGTATCAGCCGGTAATAGGTATCTGGTAGAAGAGGTTTCATTTTGTCTAGCATTCCTGGAAGCCATACCTTATCAAAGGCTTTCTCCGTGTCCAAGAACGTACCCAGGCAGTCTATTTTTCTATTTTCATGTTTTGTATGTATGTATGAGATGGCTTATCTTTAGTCTTTTTTCATACTATAACTAACTTTCAAACTAATTTGATCAAATGTTTATTCCTTCTTTCTTCTTTTTTGTCCATGATTTCATTTCGGTGAAGGGGGGGGGGGGGTCACGTCTGCCCAATCCCTCCCACTGGCTATGGCCCTGTGAATCACCTATGTAACATCTACCTGATTCGAGATTGTCTGAAATAGACGCCATATTAGAAACTAATGGTGCGAAGCCTTCCGGATCCGGCACATGAAATCAATCGATGCACCGCACAGCAAACCAGTCATTGAAGCTCAAGTTCACTATTCTAGTCTCCAGCATTGGCGTAATGACACGTGATTTTTAATGAAAATTGCTTTCCTCTGCTCTATAATTAGGTAGAATCAAGGTATTATTCTAGTATCTACACAGTTTTCAGTCACGAATATTTGATCAATCGGACTTTGTTAAATACCCAAAAGATTCCTACGAGAGAAAGGAACACTTGGGCAGACTGCCATAGTTGGAAAATATTACGTTGGCTGTTTCTGTTTTGCACCGCGTTTATTGAGTTTAGAAGTGACTTGTATTTCGCTTGTATTCGCAACGCTACATGCCTTAAGTTTCTTGTTACACCGGTTGGTCGATGTTTTTTACGTCCAGTTTAAAAGTTATTCCATGTTTCCCCGTTTTCAGTAACCAATTAAATTAATATTCGTTCCGTAACCGAAAACCATTTTATAGGGTTTCTTCCACAATTTTTCCGTGGGTTCAGAGGAGGTTTTGTAGTAGAAGCCACCAATGGAAATTCTTGGAAAGCTTTCAAAGCAACGCACTAATAAATCATGGGACTTTATAGCCGGGGAGGGTAGATGAGGTCCTGCAAGGTTTCCCCATCAAAACCAGCGGTCAACTGGGTAGAACTACGGTTCAACGTTTAATGTCCCCACTTTTCCGAGGATATAAAAAGACGAATAAAACTATCCTGGAAACATTTGTTTTAATAGAACGGGTTTCGCCCACCCACTTTGGCCGAGTTAGTGCAGATGTTACGATTTAATGTCTGAACACTTGATTTATTTTATAATTTAATTTGTTATTAAGAAAGCCAGACTTGAGAATTTCAAAAGAACTAAAAATAATTACCTACTCGCAAGATAAACTTCAGCCATCAACTCGTTAAGTCAATGAGGAATTTCAGCGAATTCTGTTTGCATTTTTCCTGAATAGTTAATAGTGTGGGATAGATGAAAATCGGGATGATTTCGGAAAACAAGTCTCCTGTCATTTTTGGGAGACAATCAAAATTTATGATTTCAAAAAATAACCGGGAAAACGGACCTCTTCAACGTGAAGAAGGAACGCTCACTGATTGGGCTGTTCGGATCGCCGGCTCCCAGTGTTGCCCGATGGTACGATGAAATCGTGTTATCTAAGAGGAAAGTTATCAAACAAAAACAGGGGGAACCTAATTTTCCCCATCTTGCTTTTTCTATTTTTTTCTTCAGTTTTTCGATTTCGAACTTTACAGGTTTTGTGAAATGATGCATCTGGGGACAATAGATTTCTCGATCTCAGCGCTTCAAGCGGCCATAAATGAACTATTCCAAGATGACGTCATCCTCCCGGTTTTTTTAAACGTTCATATTTTCTACACTGTTTTGTTTATCCGTAAATTAGGAAGTACGGGTTGAAAGTTTGCCATAGGTGGTTTTTTGAGGTGCTGAATCCGATTTTGGGGTCAAAAATAGGAAATTCTGACATGGTGAAATTCCTCATTTTGGGACCAAAACGTTTGGAGCAATTTGGACCATCTCTGTTCAATTAACGACGTGGAATCTGAATAGCCTTGGTTTTTATAAACTTGTTAAGCATTGAGAACCCATAAACAAAGTTTCATGCGTCAACTGATTAGTCGAAGATGTTACAATTTTGCATCTGTTGAAATGATGATGAGGGGTGGACAGGGCAGAGACAGTTTTTTGTTCCTTTCTCATGGATAGCAACGTATCACAAACATTTCAGCCATCAACTAATACATGTCAAAAAATGGACGACATTTTGACGAAATTTGACCGGCTCTGCCTGTACTAGTGACACCATGGTCCAATTATGGTTAAATTATTTTGAAAAATTTCCCTAAAATCCAAAATCGTTGATGGGTAGATGGGCCCCTATGAATCTCAGGGCTCAGGATAGATAGCAGACTCTGCGCATCCTCGAACGCTGTACCTTTGTTGCAGTAAAAACGAGCTAACTTTGCTTCTTGGTCGGTAAACAAAAACATCATAATTAATTTTAATCATAAATTAATAATAATTTGCTGTGCCGTGACATCAACAAAATAGGTTACTTGGAGCTAGTCGAAACCCCCCCCCCCCCCCGAACACTACCCATGCTAGGACTGGCCACTGGATGGTGCAAATGTGGTGAGGCTGAATAATCGTAACACCTGATTTAGAAGGTACTTGAAGATTGAAGTAGTGATTATTTATCCACTATGTATCAAATCTTCTATACTTTCATGTTATGGATATGAGGAACGTATGCGCCACACCTACAATCTTTTTGCCTCCACATAAATGAAAACCGACTTTTGCGTCTCGATTAAGAATTTATGCACGCGTTTCCACGCTATTGAAAGCCTGTCCACGTTAATTCGCCTCCCTTTGGATTCAACAGTAATCTGATTTAGAAAATTCGTTATACCGGCGTAGAAGCTGCAGTACGGCCCCGCGGGAAGGGAGGGATTTAACAAATCGAGGGAAGCTATTGTTTGGGTAAAACACCCCAGACGTGACGTATGACCCGCGCCTGACTCCTCTCACGTCCATAGTTCCCACCTATACAGGAAATTGGCGTGAATTATTACCGACAGTGCAATATCCAGCTCGAACCTTGCTTTCGTGTGACCAAGTTCGGGAGCGACCGTCTAAATCAAACCATCGAAGCACTATTTTCTATCATCCGGAAGATCACGTTTCACGTATTTTAGCCCTGAACGGGTTTGGAGAGCGCACTTGAAAATGATTCGGCTGTAATGCGGTTTCGCTTATCGTTCCATCATTCCACGTTATGGTATTTCTAGGACAAGTTGGGGTATTGCATCCAATTACACGTCAAACTCTTTCCCAACAACAAGAATTGATGTTACTGAATGTTAAATTGGAGAATCCGTCGTAACTAGCAAGTTGGGTATGGGAGAGCGCTTCCGATGTAAGAATATCACCTTCAGGCCGTCAGAAAGTTTTAAAATCAATCAATCATCCTATTTATAACGTCTGGGTTGCAATAAATTGAAGGAATTACAAAGGGAGGGTCCACGAGTGAACAACTAGAGCTCGGATTCAAGAGTATTTTGTGCACAATAGAACTTATGCTGGAAACTTTCAAAATAATAATCATGCTTGTTGAACAGGATGTGAATACTCAAGTTAGTAGACAAAAATTGAGGGTCTGTTCTTTAACACATTTCCAACATAACTCTTTGAATGGATGCGATGGACAGGGGAGAGGAACTGCCTGAGGGAGCAGTTGCATCTCGCAGTACAGGACACATCCCCTGAAGTGGCCATAAGAAAGATGCTGGAAAGCGGGAAAAACTGGACCACTGTGGCAGATTATGTGGAAATTCTATAGATCACTCACCTGCAAAGCCACCAACCATCCAACATGAAGAACAGATACTGATATGTGGTCAACTGACATTTTTGATGGGCTTTTGGAAAATTGTACGCCTCAGAGACGCATTGTTAGTATTGGTAGAGTCATGGTTAACCGTAACTTCTAATCTATGATAATTTCAATCATTCAAGCATAGTAACTTTTGAGTTCAAACCTTGAGACCTTATAGGAGCTCACGGTTTGCCCTACAGAGCTCTGGGGTGTCATTAGATTTTACAAAATTCAATTCTATTTTTAATTGGAGAAATTTATTTTTCTTCAATTTCAGAAAAACACAAACGGTGGATACAGCTTTCGTACAAGTACGCAACCACGAGAGACATTTTATGTCTTTGCGCCCCCTTTCCCCTTCATATAAAACCCCGTATTGTACTTTTGTTTGTGGAAATTTGATTGTGCTCGTTGATGGTTGCGATGTAATGTACGTAAACATTCATTTAAACCCGCCCTCTCAAATTTCAGGTTCCTGCGTTCAACAGGAGAGGAAATGGCCTTGGAGCTCACTCAGCTGATCAGTGACCACTCAGGCGCCTTCAGCATTCTCCATTGACCCGCCCTTTCAAATTTCAGGTTCCTGCGTTCAACAGGAGAGGAAATGGCCTTGGAGCTCACTCAGCTGATCAGTGACCACTCAGGCGCCTTCAGCATTCTCCATTGACCCGCCCTTTCAAATTTCAGGTTCCTGCGTTCAACAGGAGAGGAAATGGCCTTGGAGCTCACTCAGCTGAACAGTGACCACTCAGGCACCTTCAGCATTCTCCTTTGACCCTGCCTCTCAAATTTCAGGTTCCTGCGTTCAACAGGAGAGGAAATGGCCTTGTAGCTCACTCAGCTGAAGAGTGACCACTCAGGCGCCTTCAGCATTCTCCATTGACCCGCCCTCTCAAATTTCAGGTTCCTGCGTTCAACAGGAGAGAAAATGGCCTTGGAGCTCACTCAGCTGATCAGTGACCACTCAGGCGCCTTCAGCATTCTCCATTGACCCGCCCTCTCAAATTTCAGGTTCCTGCGTTCAACAGGAGAGGAAATGGCCTTGGAGCTCGCTCAGCTGATCAGTGGCCACTCAGGCGCCTTCAGCATTCTCCATTGACCTTGCCTCCGTAACGCTTCAAAGGGATCTGTTGGATGACGATACCTATTTTCCTCTCACGATCATGTTGACATCTCATTTGTTACTCACGATCATATGTTACTGAACATGCGCATAATTCAGCTTTCCGTACAGGTACATTCATATTAGGGACCATGTACCATGTTTAATAAATTGAGAGCTTTCCAATGAGTGGTGAACGATTTTTGTGGGGTGGAAAATGAGAAAGTTAGTTTTCCCCTAGGAACGATTGGTTGTACGTGAAAATCATCAGAAATTTCCGCGTAACGCTCCCCTCGTGACGATCCCCGCGTGACGCTCCCCTCGTTACAATGCCCGCGTGACGATTTTTCATTTATGTGCCATAGTAAAGACATAAAATGTCAAAAATAATTAACAAAAAAATCCTTCAAAAACGAGAGAGGCAGCGAAGGGGAACCATGGACCGGCCTCTAGGAGAGAACTAAGAAGACTCTCAGGACTCAGCATGAAGTAATGTGTTGAACTGTTCCAGGCTGAGATCCAACGTGGGATAAGGAGGTGAGGTTTTATTGGGTTGGAATCCCACATAACCCGTGCGAGCGCTTCCCTCCGGTATCTTACGAGATCCAATTTCTACCCCTGGATTCCTCACCCCCTACGGGGAAAAACATAACAGTTTAAAAATCATTTTGTAAATAACTTTTTATTAAGAGTGTTTATGACTTTTTGTTCATAAAATAACTAAATTCAAAATCAATTTTAAAACTACTTTACTGACACTACGTTATGAATAATTTTTAATGCTTAGGATTTACAAAATGTATGTATCTCAAAGAGACCACTTGCCATTCCCTGAAGGAAAATTCCCCAAATTTTAGTAGCTCGTGACACCACACCATGCATCACTGGCCTCTGGGAGAGCCTACCTCCCTGATGGAGAGGACAACTCTACCAAGTGCAGGTGAGTGTAATTCTTCCAAGCAAGAACCCCTATACTGTTTGGCAAGAAGGGAGATAAGTACTTCTCAGATAAGTAGAAACAGCTTCACCACTTTGTCGTGGCAAGTACGAACCCTGAATGGCCTGGTGCATGCACCTGGGTGTAGTTCTTGAAGAAGAACTACTGCTCAACTGTTGTGGGGAGACAAGTCTTCCTATGGAATAGGGAAAATTCTGCTAGAACAGGGAGTCAAAGGTTTTTACATGGTTTGAGAATAGAGAACGGAGATATAAAGAGAGAGGATTCAAGACAGGAAGTTCGAGCTAGCCTGAACCCTGACCTTATAAAGGACCTGTGGCCCCTTCTAATTTAGTTCAAGGGGGAAACCCAAAGCCTGGGTAATTATTGGGGAAAACCTAGGACCCTCTTGTCTTGACGTTTTATTTCATGAAATAAATTAGTACTTTGTAGCGTGAAGGAAAACTCACAAGCTCTAGGAAAAGTGAGTCAAAATTCCTTAGGGTCGAGCAGTAGCCCAGTGCAAGGAAAATCAGGGCAACGAGTCGGTCGTCCAAATCGACATGAGAGACCTGGACCACCCAAACTCCTATAATTTGCAAAACAAAATGTCAAAATTGTGGATGCCGCAATGCTTTGTTCAGAGCGGCGAAAATGGTGGAGAATGATGACAAGCATCGTCGGGCTGCTGGAGATGGTCGTAGCCGACCAGTGCCTGTTCACTCGCCGGTTTTCTGTAAATCGATGCCTCCAAGGATGAGCTGATCCTCAAATTTCTAGATAGTATGTGAAACACAAGATCAAATAAACTATCCTACATTGTTATACAGATGCAGGCCATAGGCCACGACCTCGTTTCAAAAGCTTACTTGCTCAACTTATGACTGCGAAGGCTTCCTGATCCACTTCGTACTGTACTAACACCAACAAATGAGTGTTGGGTGCCAAGGTCGAAAAAGTGACTTTGGTTTTACATTGAAAATCTCCTCCACGGTGAATTAAAAAATTGATCTCTGCCACTCCAAAGCCCCTTCTTTCAATATCGACAGCCAAATTTAGCCAAAAAGGAAATTGCCAAATTTAGAGAAATTTTGATTTATGTGGTTGATGGGTGAAAATCAATCCACTTGCAAGAACTAATTAATCAAAGGTGGGAAATACGACTCTGCTACCCTCCTTGCCCTGTGTGCCACACCCACTTGGCATGCTTTCTTCTTTCCAAAATTTGAGTATTTCTAAGTGTTTCCAAACTAGTTCATCTTTCTATATGGGAATTTTTGTATAAAAAAATGAAGTAATTTTTTAACATACTTAACTCTGAGAACTTTGTGATAGCTTGTATGTACAGGTATATCTATATAAAACAGGATAAGAAAACAGGATAAGGAAAGGAAACAGGATAAGAAAACGGGAATAAGGAACAGGAAAGTTAAGGAATATAAAACGGAAAGAAAATGAAAAGGAAAGAGGCATATAAAACTTCGTATCGGAGTAGGAATAACATGGAATTTTTTTCGACTAGCTCCAAGTAACCTATTTTGTTGATGTCACGGCACAGCAAATTATTATTAATTTATGATTAAAATTAATTATGATGTTTTTGTTTACCGACCAAGAGGCAAAGTTAGCTCGTTTTTACTGCAACAAAACTCGTACAGCGTTCGAGGATGCGCAGTCTGCTATCTATCCTGAGCCCTGAGATTCATAGGGGCCCATCTACCCATCAACGGTTTTGGATTTTAGGGAAAATTTTCAAAATGATCTATATACATAAAACGCCAACCGTACGTACGTACGTATGTCGCCCGAACGTGAGGTCCCGGGTTCGATTCCAGGCCGCGACATCAAATTTTTTTTACGTATCTAATTTTTTGGCCTGCTTTTAGCAGGCTTTTCAGCTAGTTTAACCATAATTGGACCATGGTGTCACTAGTGTCACCGAAAACATCTCAGGAACTCCACAGCTGTCCCAAAGTGTCACCTGAGCAACCAAAATTAGATTGCAATTTTAAATTTAATGGGCAGCAGAATTTTTTGTGGGCTATTGGAAGTCTCAAAATAGAGTTATGACAAAAATTTCCAAAGAATTCGATGAAAACACTTTCAAAATTTTTGTCATAACATAATTTTTTGACTTTTAATAAGGTAAAAAAATTCAGCTGTACATTAATTTTTAAATTGTAATTTAAATGTTGTTAATCTGGTTACACCTGGGACAGCTAAAGAATTCATAGGTTTTCGGTGACATTAGTGGCACCATGGTCCAATTAGGGTTAAGGGAGAAAGTAAGTAGTAATTCAGAGTCAAAAAGTCTAAAATATCTACAAAAAAAACTTTAAAATTACATTACTCCAAAAACTAGAAGTTGAAAGAAAAAACACGAAGTTATCGTGTCTCAAGTGTTAACACCCTCTATATAGAGACTGTCATGTTAAGTCTGTTCAAAATCGAACTCCATGTTGCTGTTATGTCTATTTCGCTTGTATGGTTTTTTTTTCGATGCTCTCGCTCAGTGTCCGATCAATTCCACTGTCCCTCAATCGGTTCCGGTCTTTTTTTCAAGGACCTTGTTGTCCCATCGAATTGATATTTAAGCCCCCCGCAAAGCTCCACTCGAACGACCCTTCAAAATACTTCCGCCGAATATCGCTTTTCTCTTTTTTTCGAGGAGACCTTTGGCTTCAGTTGGTGTGAAACGTCGTAGGTAACGCAGGATTGAAGAGGGGTTACTCTGAGAAGAGGTCGGGGGTTGAAGAGCACCTAAGGCTAGCACGGCAATTAGAGCCGTCTCTCCGGTAGAACAAACAGACTGATTGCCGTTGAATATTAAACGAAGGACTTCCCCTCAATTAGAGACAGTTAAAAGTGCAGGCACAAAACCATCCTCTTCGTTTTCGGAGTGGAGAAGGAAACTCAAGCTGCGATTTGAATTTCGGATGAAACCTAATTCAACGGATTTCATCCTTTGAGTGAACGGGTTTCATTCAATGTTCTGAAACGTCTGACAAGTTTGTTGGGCAATAAATGCCTTCCTCATCTACAAAGATTTACTTGAAGAAGTTGGCTCACAGGATGTAGGCATCCCAGAGAAGACGTTGTCTCGTTGTTACAGTCAGGAGTCAGAGACCCCTTGAGGCATCCACACTCAATCTCCTACTCTTTAGCTCTCTTGGTTTAGTTGTATCTTCCTCAATATTACGCTCGAACAGTTGAACCAATTTTCCTGGTGTGCTTTTCGAATTAAGGTGGCTTTCCTGGCCGTGTTATAAGTTAAAGTAGAAGTTTGAAATCTCCCTTTTCCGTAGTGAAATCGGATTCAGAATTAGGACTGGGACACAAAACATAAAGGAAACTATATTGACTGTTGGGGGGGGGGGGGGGGATTTATATTTATGAATATTTATTTATTGCGTAAAAAATGTTGGAATACAATAGAAAACGCTGCAAATTATTACACAAAGGTTTATTATTTTTCTGCACAGATCACTCGCCTGCAAAGAACACATCTTTGCCATTGCCACTGCTTACCAACCATAGGTACAACCAAAGATGTTAGACTACAGTCCAATGTACTTGGGTATGACTCCTATCTTCTTCCTCCTTTTCGTTCTGATTTTCAAACACGGACAGAACTAAATACGGAGGTGGAGTACTGACGTTAGGCTCGACTTTTGAACCAGTGGATGGAGGGAGTTCTTCAGTGCTCAAAAATTGTGAATGAGAAATTGAGAAGTTTTCACGGTACAGTTAGGATCGCTGAATACTGTACACTTTTCAAATACTAAGTAGCTGACCGAGTTTGGATTTCTTCCAACTCGAGCTCTAAAACATACCGGTGTTAAACTCTGAAGTTCATTCATACCTAACCTCGTTAAAATTCAGCGTATAATGTGACCGCGGTTTGCATAGCATATTCGATAGTGTCATACGAAAAGGTCATAGGTCGTTTCCACACACTCCAGGCCCAACCTCTGCTTACCAATGACTATCCAAGATCCAAATGTTTACGTAATCCAATCTAGTAATGACAAGCCATCAGAAATAACTTCGATGATCGTTGCAATCAACCTGATACGTATCGGTCTGCACTGCATCCACTGAGATACTTAGCATACCCGTCAGCTGGCCCTACACTCGCAACCCCCTCCCCCTCATTCCTACACTAATTATCACGTCCCTGTTTTTGCCAGCGTCGCAGTTTTCTCACTAGTTCCGCCCAACCAGCCTTTCTCGCTTTGAAATCTGCTTTTACTAGTGGTTTCGAGATTTTGACAAAATTCATTTTTCAGATTCCACTTTCATTTCTAAATTCCACTTTTAAGAAAATTTTTTTCGACCATCTACCTAGGGAATAGAAAAACTAAAAGACCGCCACATGAATCATCAAAATCTACCATAATTTCCAGAGAAAAGCAGGGAAAACCGTTTATTTACTGACTGAGATCCCCTTGAGGCAATTTAAGTAAAATAGGGTTGAAAACGCGAAAACAATTTTAGACAGAAAAATGTTATGGGACAGTTGTGAAGGGAAATTAGTCGAACAACATATGGAAGAGGGGTCGGCCACCACTCTGTATTCGACTTGGTACTCCATGAGTCTATGTAGATGAGCAGAGCATTTTTTGGTGTAAAATGTTATCTTGATTCTAAATGGTACAACAAATAGGTTCGCCTGATTTTTTTAAATTTTTAATCGAGAGTAGACCTCATCCCGAGAATTTTGACCCCAGCCATTTTCTTTTTGGATGAGTAGATATTTACTATGATTTTTCAAAGTTTCGAATGTTTATGACGTCACTCGCCTCTCCCGCCTGGATCAAACACCCAATTGGATCAATCATGTTCCAGAAACGCTGCCAATTATTTCAAAAAAGTTTAATATTTTTCCGCATAGATCACTCGTCTGCAAAGAACAGATCTTTGCTATTGTCAACCATAGGTACTAACTACTTACTACATACCTATTTCACAACCAAGTTTATTTTTGGAAGAAATAAACGCATCACACTCAATTCGAAGAGATTAGAGGGTTGGGGTTCCTTCATATGGAAAGTTGAATACTAGTTTTTCCTACCCATGCGCACACCCCATTGGACCTTTAGTATACGATGTGACAGGTCAAACTTTTCAGCAATATGGATCATTTTCACGTAACTGTTTTGATTTGGCACTCACTGTAACTCGATGGAACTGAGTGTAGCACGCAGTTTCTCGTAGGTACTCGAGTTTCACAATAGCAACTTACCTGAAACACACGACATTTTGAAATTAGCAGGGACACTTGAAGTATTTTAATTACCTACATAACTTAACATGAGTAAACTCCGCACAGAATAAAGAGGGAAAATAAATTTGTTTGTTCTAAGGCAAATTTTAAAACACTTAGGAATTTAGAAATGTTCAAAGTTAAGAAATTTTTTTGTCTTAAATCGAATTGAATGGGTCTTAGGGAATTACCTATAAATTCCATACAAGAATTAAATGGGAATCTTGGAGAGTTATGTTTCCAAAAGACAATTTAATGAGGTTTCCAATGGTTTTTGAAACTGCTGTAGGACCAATAGTTGAAGAGGTACAGTTAGTTTCGTGCAAAAAAATTACGCCCCTCCTACAAACCCAAATTCTGCAATATTGCTCTTACACTTGGGAATCTGACATCCATCAAGAGGATTTCTTTGTTACATTTGATGTACTCAAACACCTCCCAGCATTTGGACATCTTATCACCGCCCACCATGTACAGCTAGTGAAGTATTCCGCATATACAAGCCTTTTTTAATTTTTTTTTTTTTTTAATCATGGGAACTCATTCTATGGACGTCCCTCGTATTTGTCAATTCAGAAATCGACCAATATGATCGAGAAGGTCATGTTTTATACTAAAGAATCATTAGGTAACATTAAATAAAATAATTTTTACACAAACTCACTCTCCACTTAAGTAATCAATGGACGTAAACTCATTTATTAAACTTTTATTAACTTCCTCATACAATCAAAGTTCATCCGATGTGCATTTGTAAACAGAGATGGGCGAATTCTTATTCATAAATACGATTATGAATGCAAATCATATCTGCGATTCGAATACAGGTATGAATATGAATACGAATACAATCGTATTCACACTTTGGATACGATTTTCCCCCGTATTCGTATTTTGATTACGATTTTATATTTTTGTCTATAATTTCCCTAAAAACCAATTTTTTTCGATTTTCCCTGAAAATCATAAAAAATTATGATTTTTACAGGAAATTTCGTCTTACTTTCTATTCAGTTGGTCGTAGCGACCTTATGTTGGTCTCATTCGATTCTGCGTGAAAAATTCTATATGAAATTGGTGAGCGTTTCGAATTTTTATTGATTATCTTGACAATTTTTGGGAATAAATACAACCAAAATTTCTTTTACGATTTTCAGTGCAAATTGTAACAAAATACGATTTTCTGCGGAAATGCCGTCGTAGTTTCTATACGGTTGGTCGCAGCGACCTGGGGTTGGTCCCATTCGATTCTGTGTGAAAAATCCTATAAGAATTTGTGAGCGTTTCGAATTTTGATTGATTATTTTGACAATGTTAGGTCATAAATAGGTTCAGAGTTCGGGAGAAAATCATAAAAAATGTATGACTTTCAGGGAAAATCGTTTAAAAAAAATTCGATTGTTAGGGAAATCTTAGAAAAAATCATAAAATCGTATTCAGAGTGTGAATACAATTGTATTCGTATTCATATTCACACCTGTCTTCGTATTCATAATTATGAAATCGCAAATATGATTTGTATTCATAATCGTATTTATGAATAAGAATTCACCCATCTCTGTTTGTAAGTCCTGCGAGGATCCACAGAACTGCTGTTACACGTTTTCAGATTCCAGAATACTATCTGCATAAAATAATGGTATATTCCTCAACGATACATGTCTAAATGATGTCTAAATTTTTCAAGTGTGTTAGTTTGTTTTAAATTGTTGCCCCTTCGTCGGTTAATAGTCAACAAAGTTGATTGCTCAATATCCAATGACGAAGTACGGGTCCGATGAGTTCAATATAATATTAATTTATATCTGATTTTGGAGACTTGGAACAAACAATTATAGTGAAATACAGTGTTATGAGTGGTGAATGGCTTGGTTTAGAACTTGATAAATGTTGTTGATCCGTCAAGTCTGGATTGCCGAGTATTCGAAGAATTCCCGACATTCATCTCGTTTCATTCTGCCCTCCTTCCCCTCTTCTTCTTCATTTTCTTTCGACTCTTCCCGCTCTGAGACGGCAAAATTAAGAAAAGGGTCGTGACGTGACATCAGAGCAGATATCAAGCCGCGTCGGCGGGACAATGCGTCTCCGGGTTGACACAAGGAAGAAACACGTGCTTAATTCATGGGAGAGTGCCGACTGTGAAGTCGAAGACGCGAAGTGTTCTTCTTCTCTCTAACCCGAACGTTTTCCCCCGGGATTCATATGTAAATGCCTGTCAAGGGAGACGCCAGCAAGAGCGGCAAAGGGGTTTAATAAGACTGGTGTAGGCCGGGAGCTGCTAGCAATCAGGGAATTACAAACGTAAAGGAACTGAAGGCTGCTGACTGTGGAAGGGAAAGAGGTTTCAGTGTGTAACAAAACTAGATTCCTCGAGCTTTTTTTTCGTACGTAGTGTTGGGATTCTTTCGCTGAACCCTTCAAGGTGGGTCCAATGCATTGTCGTTCTAGGGTGGAAAGAGTAAAAAAGTCGGTCAAGTCGGTGTGGCACATAGCATCCTCGTATCCATAACCCGATTGTATAGAAGATCCGATGCATAGTAGTTAATCTCAAAACACCAATCTCTAAGTACCTTTCACTACCCTCATAGGAGACCATCTACACGCCAACCCTCCCAATCCCTGATGTTCATCAAAATCGGTCAACTAAGTATAGTTTTGCCCGTTGCGAAGATTTCATGACAGACGAAAGCAAAACCAAAATTGTTGGGGAAGGTCTAAAACGTTGAGAGAAATCATAGCGCTGTTCAATAATTGAACAATTATTGTTAGTACATAGTTTAGATGGACTTTTCAGGGGAAACATTGCTATGAACTTTGCAAATGATTGCACAAGGGATTGTCAGTTTTATGTGTATATTGGAGAGTCCGGGTTTTATTGGACCCTCCAGGATCGTACTTGATGAGAGAGAAGAGAACTTGTGGTGGACCCAAGCAGGCAATCTCGGCTTTTAGTTAGTAGTTTTTGTTGGTAGTTTAGCTGGTAGTTGTTCGTGTGAGGTGACGCCTGCCTCATCCAGCAATTTGGCAATCATAAAAAATTGCTCCCGTAGATCGTAGATCATTCTGTTTTTTTTTGGTGAATTTTCAGAGACGTTTACTTTTGTTTTATTTTAGGAGTCTCCACCTCCAAAGAATTGGAAATCCAGAGGATTTCTGTAGATTATCTACACTGTAGAGTTCACTAGTCTTGGTGCACTCACCAACGTAAGTGACAGCGTTAACTTGTACATCACTTAACCTTCATCCGCTCGCGTCTCCTGAAGTCGCACTTCTGATCGCGTGGGCGGCAAATTGGCCGCCCTTGATTTCACCACTTTTCTCCGTTCAACTTGCGTGTTTCAACTCAGTTTTGACATTACAAGAACATTTTTATAATAAATTCTTTATTCAAATACATTATTTCAATCACAATAAGAAGGTAAATATATTTATATCAAAATCACATTTTCAGTCTTTGAAGGTTTTCTGCACTAAAATAATATTCTGCAGTTCGCTACTTTTTCTACGAAAGGAGGTAACAAAAGTTTGAACATAATAATTTCAATAAAATAATAATATAAATAAATATAAAATATAATAAAATTTGAATATATAACTGGGCCAGGACATTGGCAATTTCTTCCTCTGTGAAATACAATCGATCCCTGAAAAATATGAACAATTCATTATTAGCTTTCAGTTCAAAATATTTCCAAATAAGATAAGAAACACGTATTGAAAGTCCAACGCATAATCTAGAGCCGCCCTGCGAATGTAGTACTGTCGAGAAAACACGCGGAAGAAAAATAAACATTTACCTAACGTACATTTTCCAAATCGAGATGCGAAAGATTCATCATTCAGTTCAAAATACAGCAGAGTACGACAAGAAATATCTATGAGAAGTCCTACACGTATTCTAGAGTACCTACTGTGAAAGTAGTACAGTTGAAAATACATGCGAAAGGAAAATTAATATTTACTTACATTTTCCAAATCGAGCGATGCGAAAATTCTCACTTTATCGCCCGCGTAGGCGGCAAATTGGCTCGAACCCGATGCGCCCGACTTTGGAGTAGTATTGACTCAGCTGACGCGTCCACCACGATCGGAATTCAACGCAATCTAATGGGTTACATATCAACTAGAGAATACATGGCACTTCTGGGGCTATCACGGTACTATGAGCGAGCATACGCGGGAAAATTCGAAAAGGCGGCCAATCTGCCGCCCACGCGAGCGGATGAAGGTTAAAATTGCGGAAAGGGCCTAAAAGAGAGTTTTATTAAAGTAACAGAAAAACATGAACCTTGAAATTTCGTTTTTACTTTAAAACAGCTCCTTACTTTCCGTTAAAGGTATCATTGCAGTTAAATTTTACTATTCACATGCCTTAATCATTAACTACAATCGTTTACAAGAAGGAGTGACAAAGGGAGTCTACAGTGTATTTCATGTACCGTGAACTGGGGTGATACTGATATGCTGGGGTGATACTGATCAACAAGCTTTTTTTTATTTGCATGCGATTGCAGAACTCCACACAGTCCGAAATGGAAAGTTAGGTCGTGTTATGTGTTCGTAGCAATGTTTTCTCTGGGGGGATATCGTTCCCGCCCGAAAGTCTAGGTTACCATGGTAGCTGATAAGGAAATAAACAAATCTCAAAATCGGGCCCAGCAGACATTGTGATTATAACTTCTGTTGTGCCGGTGTCGGGTGTTGTGTGGTGAAGTTCTAGCGAAAAGATTTTGTTTCTACTAGAGCTAAGCATGAAATATCTGCAATTAGTTTGTTTTTTTCCGTTTTACTACAGTTGGTTATCTGTTAAAAACAAAAACAACTGATTTCCAGGGGGTGATAGTCAGTGTTTCCACTTCGTGGGAATTTTTCCCTTTTGTGGGAAATTCCGGGGGTCCGAGGGAAAAAAAAGGGAAACTTTTTTCTGTGGGAAAAAATTCCCACAGTCAATATTTTTGACCGATTCTTTCATTTTATCACGCTTTTTTGTACAATGATATAATCTAGGGTCGTACCAATACCTCACGTATCCTACATATTTTTTTTACTACCTACATGTTTTTGACCAACAAACTACAATACAAAGCTGACGCATGATCACGCTTGGTCAAGGCAGAAGTAAAGATGAACAACAACAACGTGCTTACCAGTAACAAGAAGCTTCGAGTTCGAGACAAAGGTCGTCTCGTCATCATGTTATTCTCGTTAGTCAATGTTATTGTAAACAGTGAGTCTCTTATTTTTCACCAACCGTGCGACGTTAACATCATTCGTCTTTTCCAACACCCATTTCGTTTGAGGTATGTATCTATTCAATAGTAATTATCTGCATACAATATCGTTTGAAGTGGCAGGGGAAGAATAGTGTCTTGGCTTCTTGTCCACTCAAACTAGTTTCGAGAGAAATGACTTCCATGTTTCTTAATTCAAGACAATTCAGAAAATGGACTAGGATGGTTATTCCCGAAACCTTCGTTTAAATATTATGTCCATCGTTAGGTAGGTTCGAAATTCGAACCTCAAGGGATTGGTGAAGAAATTAGGGGGTGGACTAATATTCAATAGTTGAAAAAAGTGAACATGATAAAGTGAACACAGTACCTTATGCATTCACCATAACATAAAATGGTTTTCACCTTTTTTTTTTTGCTTTTACTTAACCCTCCAGTGGTAGACCTAATCTCATCTCGCAAAAGGTAGACCCAGGAGCGCGGCGCTCTTTCGGTACTTCCTCCCAAAAAAATCAATATTTATCATATTTTTTAATTGTTTTTGGTCAGAGTGAGATACTCAACTCATCTCCTGGTGTATCCAAAAATGTTCAATGAAAAACATATTGGTAAAAAAGTTTTTTTTCATTGAGCTCAGAAATACGTATTGGTAAAAATAGGTTTTAATATAGGTTTTTTAAGAAATTTTACATCATCATTATTGTACATCATTATTTTACATAGGTAGTATTGTGTTTTTCTTGAGAGGAGGCATCCTGTATCAGAGCATTTCAAATATGAGGATAATTGACTAGGTCTTCGAAGTGAAAAGAAAAAATATATCATGGAAAATCATTTGTCCAGTGTAAAGAGTCTAAATTTACTCTTTAGTCCAGTGGACTAAAGACTCTTTAGTCCAGTGAAAGGTAGGAAAAATTCATCAAGGGCTATGGGAAATTAGGAGGGAATTTTTTACTTGTCTGTGGGAAATCGTGGGAAATTTTAGGATGGGCTGTGGGAAATTTTGGTTTGGTGTGGTGGAAACCCTGGTGATAGTGATCACGGCCGAAATGCCCCGAAACTATCAAAAATTGATTGGTCCATCATTATTTTTGGCAACAAGTGCTTTAAAATAAGTTGTTTCTTGTCAGTTACCAAACATGTGCCACGAATGGTCTCAATATAATAATAAATACTGAAGAGGATATTACGAGTCTTGAATTTTGGCATTATTCTGATTTATATAAGTTAAGAGTTGGTTTTCATTAGTTTTTCAATTAAAATTGTTCTGAAATTCGTTGTTAGAGGGTTTTTTTACCTCAGGGTACTAAAAAACAATTTTTAATTGTTTAAGTTCGAATTTTAATTGTTTTTAATATGTTTAAGTTCGATTTTAAATTAGTGATCACTATCACCCCCTATGTGGGGGGTGATACTGATCAATTTAATTATTTTTTTAAATGAGCTTAATTCAACAAAATTTCAAAGTTTGGTCTAGGATACTGTTCGTAAGATGTGGGAGAATATAAACTATTTTTTTCAGATTGTTTTGAATTATTACACTGGTAGTTTTCGAAGAAAAACTGTAGAAATTGATCACTATCACCCCAGTCTACGGTATTGGGTAATGGTTGCATGTACCAACACAGGTGGTGTTTTGAAGTGACTCCAGCCAAACGCTTCACACTCGATTGGAAAAATAGAAAGCTTCTTATGGAAATTTGATTACTGGTTACGCAGAAGGCAAAACTGTATACAAATCGAAGAAATGAACAGCGATCGCATTTTAGTCCGATAAAATTTGAATGGAGATTATGTTTTATCGAAGGAAAACCTTCAAGTACTCGTAGGGACCGAACGGTTTGTCCTGCAGAGCTCCGGGTGGTCTCAAAAATTTTTAAAAATTCAATACTATTTAAAATTGGTGAAAAAACGATACCTTTATTTCGAGAGTTTTCGAGCTAGGGCACTCTTGAAAATGACAACCCTTAATTTTCATCCCTTAGAAGTGACCTACATCAACCAAAAGCTTCGCGGCACAACTAGGCCCCAAATGGAGCCCATATACCAAATTTGAACCAAATCGGTCCAGTGTTGCTAAGAAAAGTGCCGCGTACGGCGGACGGACGGAATTTTTTTTATTCGATTCTCGTATTCTACGTACCTTGAAACGTAAAACATCAAATTTTGAGGGGGGGGGGGGTTAAAATTTTTTTTTTCTTGCTCGATTCCAAAGGCTTATTATTGAAAATAATAAACCAAAAGGACATGATTACAGAACAAGGTTGTTGCTTGAAGTTTGTAGGACGTCCCTCAGTAAGACTGTGCTTATGCAATCGGCCGGGGGTGAAGCAGGACATAACTCAACAGAAAGGAAAAACAGTCTATATTTAGAGGATGGAGGTATAACGTTATCACCTCCTCCTATCATCTCCAGCCACTAATTATTATTATTCAACATTATGTTCGTCTCATATGATGTTCCTATCATCAATTTCTACAGCAACCAACACCTCGCCTTACGAACCTAAGTTGCATCATCATCTGCTATCATCCTCAGCTACTTTACCCATATGGATTCTCCAACCGGGACAAGTACTTCTCAGAGGACTCCAAAAAAGAGCAAGTTCGTCATTCTTGTAGAACAACAAAGGACCTCTTGGTAACAAATGCTGACTATGTATATGCACATGTATGACTATCTGACGGTTGAGAAACGAGGCACTTGGCTCCTGCTGGAGAACTAACAGAAAAGGCGCTTCTTAGGAACAATGTCCAGAAGAACCTCACCCACCAATTGGAACAAAAGATCCTGACGGAGTCGCTGCAGATGTACCTATTTAGGTCCAATCCTCTTCATCCACTCAGGCGGTTCCTTATCATAGCAAAACACAAGAGAAGTAACCGTACACACGCAATTTTTTTAATTGGCCATTTCTCCAGTTCAGTTCTCCAACATTTCACGTGATTCATTTTTGTTCACTTTGGACATTCAAGTTCTTCTTTACTTCGCCAAAGTCTCGAATTTTGCATGGGGGGCGAGAAGAGAAGGTGAGTAGGAATACAAAAATCGCCAATTTTCCATGTTCAGATGTTTTTTTGTACTATTTATTACAATTAACTTATATACATTTATTAAATCTAAATAACTATAAACCTACCAAAACCTTAACTTATAACTAAAAACTATAACTAATTCACTTATAAATTACTACTACTAATAATTGCTACAACTAAGTAATAACAACTACTAATTATCAGCTAACACCCAACTACAAAGGTGTTAGGTAGCTACCTGCTCCATTGTAATCTTGTATCTCTAAAAAACCCAGCTTTAGGTAGATTGAGCAAGCATGATTGTAATCTTTCACATTCAGGGGCAAAGTGGTGAACTTTGGGCCATTCAAGAGACACTTTCCCCTCTCTCAAGCTACCAGTCTTCAGTCTTCAGTGAGAGCTCCAACCAGCAACCCAGTTTTTCTTTCAAATTATTCATCATCAATATAATCAGTGGCCACTTGTAACAAATCCAGAGTCAGTGCAGTGTTTGTCCAATCCAGTGTACATTCCAGTGAAAAGGACATTCTCCATTGGTTATCCACTGCATTGAGGAGGCATCCTTCCATCTCAAATATTCTCCATCACAAGGTAAAGAAAAGTCCAATAGGAATTAAAGTTCATTTATCATGCTTGCTCACCTCAGTTTTGATTGTAGGTAGGGAATTTGCCTCAAATTGCCCCTATTTCAAGAACAGATGTCTATTGAACCCATCAAAGAGATTCAGAAAATATAAGCAATAAACCTCAACACTCCTAGGAGCTGTTCCTCGAAATCACAGTGGTTGCACCAGGGCACCCAAAACTGTATCAGAACGAAGGTTTTAAGGTTTTTCACCATGAATTCAGAGGTGATTCTCCACTAACTACTGAAACCAACCGATACATGTCAGACCAAACCAACACCTCGGTGGTGTCTGACTGGCGACGAGAGATGAGGGGGGACGGAAGGGATCAAATGTTCATGTTTGGTGTGGAATTCTAAATGCTATTCAGTTCCCCAACTCACACGATGCTAGAAATATTCTAAAAATTGTACTTTTCAGAAGGAACAGGCTCAACAAGATAAAATTCAGTGAGTAGTATTTTCTATGGTTGCAGCAGGAATAATTATCAATAATAATTTATTTTATTTATTTCTGGTAGGTAGTAAACATTCTACTCCCCATCCCATAATGTCTCCCCGAACAAACTAGAAACGATGCTCTATTCATAGAGAACCACCCCGACTTGAAGAATCCCACTGTTGTGCATCAACCATAAAATCCTAGGTCGGCAGAGATGAACGACTCGACTCGACGAGGGAATGACGGCAGGGATGGAAAAGGTTCACCTCTTGAAATGAACCTTCGAGACCCGAGTTTTTCCCTCTCCTTTTTTTTGATAAGAATATTTTACTATCAGCTGTATAAGATCTGCGGGGAGGGAAGGAAGGTCGGAAGGAAGGTCTGGGTTGATAAGGTTCCCTACATTACGACTGCATTAGCGCTTCACCTCCAAACACTATCACGAGGCTCTAGACATCTGGACGCCCTTTCCCCTCTCATCTCCCCAACTCTTGAACTTTGCGGTAATTGCTATAGCGTTCAACGATACCATCTTTTCTCCGCCCCAGAAAAATCGGCGACACCACTGTTCGTGGTTTTAGTAAACTGGAGCTTTAAAAACATTCGTCAGATTCGTTGAATCGTCGCAGTCCGGTTTTGACATTTTGACATGTTATGTCTTTAACACATGAACGAGAAAAGCGTTAAGGTTAGTTTTCTGATGATTTCCTCTTACAATCGAGTTGTTGCAATAGAACTTGAAGACTACATGGGAAAAACGCACCATGTCCCATTTTGTAAACTTTTCAGGAAATAATTTTTTCCGGCAAAAACCCAATATTAGTTCGAATTTGGTCGATACAATTTAAAAAAAAAGGTAATTGTATCTCAGCGTACTGAAGAATGCGGTGGTACAATCAAAACTACTGCAAAAAGTATTTTAAAACTCCATATTGCTATCCAAAGTTGCAAAGGTTCATCTGTACAGAGGAAGAACGCACCATGAACGTGTATTGCTGGTTTTATACATAGTATCCTGCCATAAGATTTCTTTCTTTATCAGGGCATAACGGTTTCGTGACATTTTAATAATATATATAATGATTTGGTATTTTCGAAAGTTCACTCACGAAGAAATTTTGCAAAATATTTTAATAGAATAAGATCCAGGAAATTCATTTTTGTTCTAAAAAAAGAGGAGTAGGTATTACAAAAAAAATTAAGGACATTAACATTGATTTTGAAAAAATTGTTCATTTAATAAAATTTGAGGAAACTGATGTTTGTATTTTTAAAAATCAAGGAAAACCCTTTGTTCTGAAAAAATTACCAAAAAACTCAAGAAAAACTTTCATTTTTTGATCTTAAATTTCTTGAAATAGGACTGAGCGCTGGAACTGCAGAACTGCATCAGATGTTGGAGGTCCTGGTACTTCTCTCTTGAGATTGGCAATTCCTTTTTGAAAGCTCTTCCAGGGAACCGAAATTCATTTTCCCCAAGCTTCTCCTTCCTCGCGGTTGGCTGCTGCTGAGAGTTTTTCCTGGGTTTTCCCGGTTGTTTCCAAATTTTTCTTCCTGATTCCCTTTGAGCCACGATAGCGGAGATCCATTGTCCGTTGTACGATTCATTCACTTATTGGTAAGAAGAAAATAATATTTATCGCCGCTAACAATCGAAAATTATACTGTGAAACCCAGGAAAACCGCTTGAATGCGTGAATCACCAAGATCCATCAGGTAGGGGAATACGACCTGGGGGAGGGAGCCCGAAAGTTGGCACGTTCTTCTCCGGTTTCGCTCGGCTTGGTGCGTTCTTCCCGTGAACGGTGTTTCGTTTCTCGCATTTTTCTCTTATATTGGATCGTTTTTGCCCATTTTGATTGTCACCATCGAGTCCGCCGTGAAAAAATCTACAAGGAACCGTCACAACCTATTTTTCGCAAAAAATCGACTTGGTGCGTTCTTCCCCTGTGGTCTTCACTTCATCTTCGTCATTCGTGTTCGTAGAAAAATCGTTCACCATTCGTTGGAGAGCCCCAAGTTCATGCATAAATTATTTAATGCCAAAGACGTTGTAACTATGATACACCACTGAGTTAAAAGAACTGTGAACAATATTCGCGGTAAGAGTTTGTTACAATAATTATTGAGAAAGCATAATATGCTTAAGGTGTGGAGATACAGAGTACAAGAGACAAGTTTTACGCTTGCATACGAGATTGCAGCACATTGGGACATTTTATGTCTTCCCGCTACCTTCCCCACCTACCTATAATAATGTATTACATTATTATAGGGGGAAGGTAACGGGAAAAAGTGAAGACTTAAAATGTCCCAATGTGCTGCAATCTCGTATGCAAGCGTAAAACTTGTCTCTTGTACTCTGTATCTCCACACCTTAAGCAGAGTTTCTTCAAGTTGTACTCTATTCTGAGTCCTTAGCAACCAGTAATCAAATTTCTTCATAAAGCCATCCACAACGTTTTATTTTTCCGAGTAAGTAGTTCTTTCAATATTATTTCATACCTATTATTCATATTATTTCATTTTTATATTATTCATATTATTTCATTCGATTTGTCATCCCTATGTACCTTGTAATGTTACCCATCAACCAGTTTTGGTTTATTGTTTTCATAATGAACCTTTGGAATCGACCAAGAAATTTTTTTTTAACCCCCCTCAAAATTTGTTGGTTTACGTTTCAAGGTACGTAGAATCCAAAAATCGAATAAAAATTTAGCCCTCCGTCCGCCGTACGCGGCATTTTCCTCAGTTAGCATTGACCGATTTTGATGAAATTTGGCATATGGGCTCCATTTGAGGTCTAGTTGTGCCCCGAAGCTTTTGGTTGATGTAGGTCACTTCTAAGAGTTGAAAATTAAGGGTTAAAATTTTGAAAACGCCGTCGCTCGAAAAATTTTGATATGAAGGTATTGTTTTTCAATCAATTTGAGATAGTATTGAATTTTTAGAATTTTTAGAGACCACGCGGAGCCCTGTAGGACAAACCGTTCGTTCCCTACGCGAGCTTAAGGGTTGGACTTACGATAAATCAGAAACACGAGTGAGAATCGCAAAAGAGGCCTAATCTCCGTTCAGATTTTAGCTGGCCAAAATGCGATCGATGTTTTTCTTCATTTTGGTTGGTGGCAACAATGGCAAAGCCGTGCTCTTTGCAGACGAGTGATCTATAGAGAAAAATAATTTACCTTTGTGTAATAATTTGCAGCATTTTCTAAGAAGATCTTCCGATATGTCCAGTATATTGATAAATTTCCTCAAAAATAATGTTTATGTATTTACTTTGGCACATAGACTCGATAGGTGTTACAGTTGATTTTTGATGATTTCTGAGGAAATGGAAATTCTTCAGTATTAAACGGACAGAAATACGGACAGTATACTAAAGACTTAAAATGTCCCAACGTATTGTATGCAAGACCCTAATGCAAGCGTTTATAGTTTCTTGTGTTTTTTATCTTCTCACACATAAACGGCAATGATTCCCTAAATTGACAGATTAAACCCAAATATGAGGAAACCGTTGGAAACGTTAAATCAATACATTTAGTCGCAAACACAATGTTTTAACTGCTTGTTTAAGCACTAAGGTCCTTTTGTTGGCGTATGGTATGGAGTTGTATTTGAGATGGATTTTCACGATGTTGGCTACCGCGCGGCAGCCAGCCGATCACATTCTCCCAAGTTTTTGTCGTGGCATTTGGCGGGATTGATAAACTGAGAATTTTGCTAATTACCAGTAATTTTTTGGGAGTTTGAAAATCACAAGGGCTCATTACGGTTTTCCCGGAGGTAAAACAAAGGGGACCTAGAAAGTGTAGAAGAGCTTGTTCAAATCAAGGAAGCTTAGGGACCACCCACGTCCACGCAGTGCTCTCCTCTACAGGGGGAGTGTCCCACAGGTTGAGAAACACTGACCTAGACAACAGAAAATCGACTCGGATAAACGGAAATTTCATTTTGGCATTTTCCCCCTTTCTCGTTGCCAGTAGGATCCAATATCACCAGTTATCCTGGATCGGATGGGCAGGATAGCTTGGAATACCCCGACAAATTGGACTCTCGTCTATTCCAGATTAAACGTGATTCGTCATCGCCAACACTCGTCGGGCTTCTCATTCGGTGCGATCATCTAGTATTCTGTTAGTTTTGTTACAAGGGGATCACAAAAAACAATCTGGCCACAACAAGGCGATCATTTGCAGATAGAAACCAATAAAACTCATTCAATACGCAGAGAATTCACTCCCGTTTTCGATCTAAGATGCAAAATAATCAAGCAAGTCTCGTCACTATTTTCGATCGCCTAACCAACGAATGGATGAGTTTTAAAGTAAGTTGAAGGTAGGGTTCTCAAACAAACTAAACCAGCAACAGAGGAACAATGGTGAACAGGTGACTGAACAGGTATTTTCATGGAGTTGACTCTTGAGAGAACCGACGAGTTTTTCAACTGTTTTCAACTTTCTTTCTCCACTTTTTCCAAGAACTGAAAGTGAAAACAAGCCTTTGAAGTGGTCGTATCTCTCGAGTGAACCAACGAGTTTCGCTGTTTTCAACCTTCTTTCTCCACTTTTTCCCAGAACTGAAGGTGAAAACAAGCCTTTGAAGCGCTCTTGTCTTGCGAGTGAACCAACGAGCTTCGGAGTTCTAAACAGTAATTCTCGACTTTTTTGAGCTGACATTTATATGGGACCATCTAGGAACAAACAAACGAAATGCCTCAAAATGTGACCCCCCCCCCTTCCACCACCAAAGCACCTTTAGTCCCATTCCTCAGAATCCAGACCTTCAATTTGTTTTCATTATAGTTAGGTATCTTTCCGTCAACTTAGTGTTTTACTTTATTTTATAAGAAACAGATTTGTAATAATTTGTGAATCAATTGTGAGGAGTTTTAATTCAATATTTGAGTTTCTGAAATTATGAGTCCTGTGTCTCATAACTCTACATCTCCTATCCCGAACCCTGCAGATTTTTTTTTTTTTTTCAAATAAATAGTTTAGTAGTTTTTTCTGAGACAACAAATGAGCAATTGTCTTGGAGTTTAAAAAGATAAAAAAAAGAAATTGGGCGATTTTTCGAATGAAAGCTATTAGGAGCTGAGAAATTGTAGTTCAACGGTTCCCTACCCGTCTCAGGGGATTGTCCCAATTTCCTAAAACTTCCAACTATATTACACAATGGAAAGCCTACCACGGAGCCAAGTCCGTACAGACCAATCTCACTTCTACCATTATTATCAAAATTATTTGAAAAACTAATCCACAAGCGACTTAGTACCCATAATCGAAGAAAGTAGGCTGTTTCCAAGGCACCAGCTTGGCTTTCGACAGAAACATTCCACGATCGATCAAGTCCATAGAATAACACATATAATTGAACAAGCCCTTGAGGAAAAGAAAGTCTGCTCAGCCGTTTGACAAAGTTTGGCATGAGGGACTCAACTACAAGCTGCGCAAAAATCTACCAATAACGTATGCTGAGCTGCTTCAGTCTTATCTCACCAATCGCTACTTCAGAATAAAGCAAGAAGACGCCTACTCAGAGCCAAAGCTAACCAATGCAGGAGTCCCACAAGGGAGTGTTCTTGGACCGCTCTCGTATGTCCTTTATACCAGTGATCTCCCAGAAATTGGAATGAACACCACAGCCACCTTCGCAGATGATACAGCGATTTTGGCAGTCGGAGAATGTAACACTGAATCCACCAACAAGTTAAATCAATCAATATCCACCATACAAAAGTGGACAGCAAAATGGAGAATCAAAACAAATGAAACTAAGTCGGTACATGTCGATTTCACTAACAAGAGAATCGAGTATATTCCGGTACATTTCATGGGAAAAGCTATTCCGAATGCTAATGAAGCCAAATACCTAGGCATGACACTAGACGCCAAACTTAGATGGAAAGCCCATGTCAAAAAAAAAGAAGGAAGAACTCCCTCTAAAATTCAGAAAAATGCATTGGCTAATGGGGAGACGGTCGAAGTTGTCAATCCAGAACAAGCTTACATTGTACAACCAAGTCCTTAAACCAGTCTGGACATATGGAGCTCAACTTTGGGGCTGTTTGGCTCAGTCAAATCGAGACATCAACCAAAGATTCCAGAACAATGTGCTAAGAATTTGTTGTCAATGCACCATGGTACTTTCGAAACGAACGTCTCCATCATGAGCTTAGGATAGAAACAATTAACGATGCTATAAAGCGACAAGCTGTGAGACACCTACAGCGGCTAAGATGTCACATCAACGAGGAAGCTGTCCAACTCAAGTGATATCATCAGAAGATTGAAGCGTACCAAACCACTTGACTTAGCTTACTTGTGAAGCAGTGAAGTGAAACATCCATCATAATCAGAGACCTTCAAATGCCACATTGCCACGGCGCCACACTAAAATGCCACATTCGGCCCATTTTTCGGTAAAATGCCATATTTCGTTGATTTCTTTGGAAATGCCACATTTCGCCTTATTTTACTAATTCTTATTTTACTAACGCCCGAGAACGCCGAGAAAAATATGACGAATGGATGTTTGCTAAAACCAGGTAAGATTAACTTATCATCACAGGTCAACATGGGTCTTCGGCTGTTGTTAGGGTCTCATGTCCGTTCCTACCCAGGAGCCATTGGATTAAGGATTAACGCCAAGGTTCAGACCGTTCTGGACAGGAATTGCGGCTCGGAAGAAATGAAAAGTATAGCCACGAATCTCGAAGGGAAGGAATCTTCTCTCAGGGAAGAGTGGGACGCTGAAGACGTCCTTGCAATGAAGTACGCGCCCGCGGCTTCTGCCGATGTAGAGAGATCATTCTCTAAATTGAAATATATCCTGAGCGACCGTCGTCTCAATTTATACATGGATAACATAGCCGCCCACTTAAAATTGTATTATAATTGAATGTAACATGTTGTAAATGCATGTAAATAGTTGATATACATAATACAGTAGTTGATATGCTTTCAAGTTTCATGATGGTTTAACATCCCTTTTATGGTGGGGAGGGGGTGGAAAGTTGAAAAAATTAAATACCACATCAGCTGAAATAAATGCCACATTCGGCCACAATAAGTGCCATATTGCCACATTTTATAGTGCCACATTTTATAAAAATAAGTGCCACATTTTGAAGGTCTCTGATCATAATCAACAAAACTCAGTGATGTATCTAAGTTTTGAATATTTGTCCATATTTTCAAAATAATATTGTTAATAAGTTATACTTGGTGCAATAAAGAATAGGTATTGGAAAAAAATAAACAATAAGTATTTTTATAAGTATATAGTATTTTTATTTTTGCTCGAATAACTGGTTTCGCTTCAGACGGACACAGACTCAAAATTGTTCAGAAAGCTCTGAAACGCAAAATGCAAGTAAACAATTATCTCAGAAAAACGAATGCAAAGCTTTCCTATATCCAACAAGAGTACAAAAAAGGATGGATAGAATAGTACTACACTTCCTTTCCCTTTTTGGTGGGTCGAGGGAAATCGAAAGAAGGAGACAAGAAGGGTTACAAACCTTTCAAAAGTCAAATTCTGAAACCCATGAAAGTATAGGGTGTTGGAGATAGAGGCAAAAAGGAAATAAACGAGTAGCTAAACCTTTCATTCCTAATGGATCCCAAAACTAGACTTGAGAGAGGAAGCGAGAAAAAATACATGCGGAGAATATAATGAATAGTAGGAGAGGACGAGAGAATCCCGGAGTTACAGAGAAAATAGAAAGGAAAGATCGGTGCGAGGCAGAATAAAGTTGGGTTTGTGGCGACGTGACGATGGAGAGGGGGAGCCAGTGCTGTCAGGATGAGAAAACATTGATTGATTCCCAGCCCTTAACGCCTCCCTTTGGGCCATTGTAGCGGTGAATGAGGCCCCATAGGTTATTTGAACGTGGAGAGTCGAAAGTATTGATCTGCGGATTCGGAGAAAAAATAACTAAGAAGAGTCGCATAAAAGAGGACCCTACTCGGTTTACAAAGACGAGAGGCTACAAATGGACTTCTCGTCCAGTAAGTTGGTGGAAGTAAGTTTGCTGTCGGAAATGAGAATCAGAGCGGAAGAATAGACGATATCACAACAGCGTCCTTTCAACGTGTGTTGATTGAGTACCTGCCATCTGACAATCTTGAGGTTATAACAGTTGAGTCAAGAAGATATCGTATCGCAATTTCAGAAAGGATGATACCTGTTAACGTGACGGGCGGAATCGTACGGAATCATTCCTATCTAATTAAATGTGAGGCGGAAAGCGGTAGGGACCTCTTGTCGGCAAAGCTGATTTCGAGGAGAAGGCTATAAACTGGAAGAAGGTCGAAAGTATCGATTTTTCACTTTCTATCGATTATTGATCCTTGGACCCTCTAGAACCCAAGTGTATAGGCCTGAAAGATCGGATCGAATCGAAAGTAACCTAAATAAGAAAATATCGATCTGATAAATAACAAGACGGTTGCATTTTGAAGTTTATGGTCGTTTTTCTCAAAATCCATTTTTTCTGTTATAAAACACTGAAATACTGCAGCTTCGTCATTTTTTGAGCTATAAGGATGCTTTTGGTCTTAAATTCTTCATACATCTATACAGATTGAGAAAATAGCAATAACTCCATTTCGACGAACGCCGACAAGAGGTCCCTTTTCGCTTTCCGCCTCACAAATTGTCTTAAAATTGTGCTGATTTGGAGCAAACGTTGCAAAGAATAACACATCGGTTTATAATACTTTTTTGTTTTAATGTTTTTGTTACGGTTTGTAATATTTTTAGACACTGGATAGACCAGTCATTTTTGTTTATTATTTTCAATAATGAACCTTTGGAATCGACCAAGAAAAGAAATTTTTTAACCCTCAAAATTTGATGGTTTACGTTTCAAGGTACGTAGAATCCAAAAATCGAATAAAACGCTGCAAATTATTACACAATGGTTTATTATTTTTCTATATAGATCACTCGTCTGCAAAGCCACCAACCAATCAACATGAAGAAAAACATCGATCGCATTTCGGTCAGCTATAATTTGATCGGAGATTAGGCCTCTTTTGCGATTCACACTCGTGTTTCTGATATATCGTAAGTACAACCCTTAAATTCTCGTAGTGAGCGAACGGTTTGTCCTACAGAGCTCCGGGTGGTCTCAAAAAATTCTAAAAATTCTATAGAATCTTAAATTGAAGGAAAAACAATACCTTTATATCAAAATTTCTTGAGTTAGGGCGTTTTCAAAATTTCGAAATTTATTTTTGAACCCTTAGAAGTGACCTACATCAACCAAAATCTTCGGGGCACAACTAGACCCCGAATGGAGCCCACATACCGAATTTCATCAAAATCGGTCAATGCTAAGTGGCAAAAGTGCCGCGTACGGCGGACGGACGGCCAAATTTTTATTCGATTTTTGGATTCTACGTACCTTGAAACGTAAACCATCAAATTTTGAGGAGGTGTTAAAAAAAAATTTTCTTGGTCGATTCCAAAGGTTCATTATTGAAAATAATAAACAAAAAATTATGGTAATCATTTTCGGGGTAAAAACCCTCAAAAAATCCACGATTTGATAAAAAATCCTACTCTTTTCTGTAGTCCTGTTACGTTGGGTTTTCATTCTTTAAAATATTATGGAGTATAAGTCAACCCTCCTGGTTCATTTGAGTTGATTACTCGGGAAAGTCGTGGAAGTGGATTTAGGGGAGATTTTAGGGGTGAGATTCAGAAGGTGGATTCAGGGGTGCCATTAGGCGGTGAGGCTGAAAACGAAGTGCGAGCGACCCGCAGGGACATCTCACTCCCGCTCATTAGAATCCTGGCTTCGGGCCCTTTGTGACTCCCGGCCATATTCGTCGGCCGCTTCGATCACCATTTCTTCCTCCGAATACACTCAAAAAACGAATCGGTACGGAATGAACGAGCGGGATCGACGAATCCTCGAATATTTCATATTGTTAGGAGTTAGGTAGTTGAACGATAGTTCATACTTATTTCAGTTTATATTCTGTTGTATTGCTGAAGGGATAATTCTCAGATACCGATGTTATCGCTAGTAAATAGTAGGGTAACGGGCCCAAAAGTAGGACACTTAAGGTGGCTTTCTCACTAAAATTCTCGTTGTAAAATCAGCATTTAAGTAAATCTTCCTAATTTTCCCCCCTCATCTCCTCAGAATCTGTGGCTATAAGTTAGAATAAATGCTTTTTTGATTGGATAAGAGTGGAGTTTTCAAATAATTCATAAAATTCAAAACTTGACTTGCGCCAGAAGTTGGACACTTGTTCCTAATCTTGGACAATGGTGGCCCAGTAGTTGGACACTACTTTTCTTTGCACTTTTCTGGTGAACTTATAATAAAATGTACTAAAATAAAAGATAACAATTGTCCAATTCTATCTTTAGGAGTTTTTGTTAACTCAAACGAGCTTCCTTCGAAAAACATCATGACTATAATACCAGCAGGTTTTTAGAAGGGAGCTCGTCTGAGTTAACAGAAACTCCTAAAGACAAAATTGAACAAATTTTTGTTTGATATGTTTGTTATTAAAATGCGAAGAAAAGTGGTGTCTAACTACTGCTTCATTATTGTTTCCTAAAATCATGAGATTCAGTGAAGGCAATCGTGAAAAAATTCCACAATGGTTTTGAAGCTTTCTCGTGATTCAGTCTTATTGCTCACACTAAGAACTCAAAAAATACCTTACTGATCTTCATTAACATCTACGTCAGTATAATTAAGTACTAAAATGTAATAAAAATAAATGTTGACTTAGGAAAAGGATCATAAATTGGAGAAACCATTCAAAAACCTCTTGAAGAGAGAAATAAGAAACAATCACGACGAAATGAAATATACAATAGAAACCACAATTACAATTTAGGAAAGAATCATTCTGAGAATGAGAATAACAATTAGAATTACAAAAGAATCTCATGAAAGCTGGAAAACCCACAGATGTCCAAGTATAGGGCCATTAAAAACTAGGCCAGGGCCCTGAAGTTGGACGACAGTCCGGGACGATTTGGGACGGCCTTAGTATACAATAAATTTTTACTCTAATGGTCTACTTCCTAGATGGATACTTTAAAAAATAGCTCAAATTTACGGAACAATAATTGAAATAGGTACACAAAAAAAAAAAAAAAAAAAAAAAAAAAAAAAAAAACGCTGCAAATTATTACACAATGGTTTATTATTTTTTATTTTTCTCTAATGGTCACTCGTCTGCAAAGCCACCAACCATCCAACATGAAGAAAAACATCGATCGCATTTCGGTCAGCTTTAATTTGAACGGAGATTAGGCCTCTTTTGCGATTCACACTCGTGTTTCTGATTTATCGTACGTCCAAACTTTAAATTCTCGTAGTGAGCGAACGGTTTGTACTACAGAGCTCCGGCTGGTCTCAAAAAATTCTATAGAATCTTAAATTGAAGGAAAAACAATACCTTTATATTAAAATGTTTTGAGTTAGGGCGTTTTCAAAATTTCAAAATTGATTTTGGAACCCTTAGAAGTGACCTACCTCAACCAAAATCTTCGGGGCACAACTAGACCCCAGAAAGAGCCTACATACCAAATTTCATCAAAATCGGTCAATGCTAAGTGGGGAAAGTGTCGCGTACGGCGGACGGACGGCCAAATTTTTATTCGATTTCTGGATTCTACTTACCTTGAAACGTAAACCATCAAAATTTGAGGAGGGGGTTAGAATTTTTTTTCTTGGTCGATTCCAAAGGTTCATTATTGAAAATAATAAACCAACATCGCAAATAAACAGAAAAGCCTCATGAATATGCTCATGTTTACTTACCCAAATCATAACGAACAGCATTCGTCCGGACACCACCACTTTCAAAACAAACTGAACAAACTATTTCCAACTCAGAGGTTAAACTAAGGTTTCCCACATGAAGTGGAGATGGTGTATTTTGCCGGGGAAAGGATCCACATTCGGTAAAAGGACCGTATCTTAATTTATTAGGGAGAAAGTAACCAACTGTCCAACTATTGGGCCCGTTACCCTATTAATGGAAAAGCTCCTTGCAGAGAGTAAATATAATAAAATTATAAAACATTGAGTAATAATTTGCAGCGTTTTATATTCTACTTCACAACCCCTATCATAATACTAAAAACTATCAACCTCAACATGAACTGCGCACAACAAAACGCTACGTGTTTCATCTAACAGTCACACAAAATTGTCGGTGGTCTAATGCGAGAAATAAATTTGTAAGATATTCATCAATGCCCGTCCGTCATCTGAGCAGTGATTTCTATCCAGACCGGAATCTGCTCCAGCTAGTTCGGACCCCAATTTCAGGAAATACATCCAAATTGAACGCATAAACTACAACAGAAATTCTCTTTATTGCGAGATGAAATGTATTTTTACTCCTCCCTTCTCCGCATATTACTTTTACTGTTTTACCATCTTTTCAACGGTTCTGTAAATATTTATTCAGTTTTTATGACATTTTTATTGTTTACCATCTCCATGAAGGGGACTGGCGCGTCGTGGCGCCGTGATGGCTGCATATAACATGAGCGATACTTTCTATTCTCTATACTTTTTTATAGTCGTAAATGGATTCTTATGTTTTACTTTCATAAAACAGTTTTTACACTTCAATATATTGTGTTGGTCTCCGTCTGAAAGATTCGATAGATAATTATCGATAATTATCAAGTGAGTAGTCTAGCCTAGTAGCAGCTACCTACATCGTATTCAAAGGATGTACAATAAAATACAACATTGGTGGGTATATGGAGTGACCATATTGATGACTACGGATGGAGTCTCTTTTTCAACGGTTTATTACCTCAAAGGTACCTGTTTCACTAATGTCAAAATAATAGGGAAAGAAGCAAACACTAAAAGAGAAAAATCAGAGAGAATATAAAGATTGTTAAAGATGGTGGAGTTCTCTCAACATAAAGACAGACTTGTACTCACTCAGTGAAAGCTTCTACCCTCTTTTTACAAATAGTAAATCGAATACCTCATAAACTCCAATGTTCAACAAGAAAAATGGGATCATGAACAACAACGCCAATGTCTGTCATGGAGCGAGCTGCACCGACTATCCATTCAAATAAAATGATTCTGATTAGAATGATTACAATTTTAGTTATCTCAAACCATTACTGGTGATCCAGTACTTCACATTTTTCAATATTAATTAACTTTTATTCACCGATTACTCTACAAGTAAGAAAAAATTTCACCTAATTCAATTCCAAGTATGAAAACCAAGTAAATTCCCTAAACGAAAATTATTTCATCCATCTCTAAATTTGCACTATGTTTTCAGCTGTTGTGGTACAACACAATTAGCGTGGCTAGTGGAGTGAAGGGAGAGGGCATGAAATGAATATTCAAAAAACAAGAAGGTAGATCTATAATAAAAATGCAGACACTAATTTCTATTAATAACCAAATTTGATATATAATATTTGAAAAAAATTTGGTAGAATAAAATAAAAACATGACTTATTAGGGTTGAACAACAGGTGAGGGCGCCCTCAATGAATGACAATGTTCGAGGTATTATAGATGCAACAGGTTAGGTATATCCCCAGAATGATGTTCAAAGGTCAGTTGAAATAAATTAAAAATGAAACATTGACGAAAACTGCTAAGCGGTTTAGAATTAGATTATATATATGTTATTATTATATATTTTGTATATAGTTTTATTTATATTTATATTATATTAGTTTTATTTTTATTTCATTTTAACTAAAAGTAACTTATATAATGTATTTTAGGCTGATGAAGGCGACGTAGTTTCGCCGAAACATGTACCTTTGAGGTAATAAACCGTTAAAATACAACATAAACCCTTTCACTGATTACCCACCCATAAACCCACTGATAAACCCATTCCTTGGGATTGACCATTAGATGATTCCTCGAATTATTAACTGCTCTATTCAATTAACACCTTTGAGGGAGCTATTAACTATTTGAATAACTTGGCAGTTCAAGGTTAAATCACAAAGTGACATTTTTAACGCAGAATGTGTTTTAGCCATGGACTAACTAGCCAAAAAAGACTAGACATTAGGTGTCGGACCGGCGCTAGTTCTCCCTGGCTCCACGGGGAGCGCAGGATAATTGGGATGACCTGATATCTATAAACAAGACGACTAAGCGCCCTCTGTATCATTTTACTCATTGTACAATGGTACCTAATGATATATTATCCTTGTTTTATTACATAACTCTTTTATAACTTCATGTTTGATTGGCCACACAATGGGTATGGAATATTCAGCTTAAGTTCTTTCTGATTTCTTAATAGATAATAAAGAGTGAAAAGTATAAACACTTGCGAATAATTTATAATTATATCCAATTTTAAATAAATAATTAAGGATAAATATAATGATATTTTATTTTATATCATATTGTTATAATAGATTTTATAATAAAATATGAATACTGGAGAATACTAAAAAGAAATGTGTGGGATATCAAATTTGTCAGGCTATGGTAAATGAATATAGCCAAAGACTATGGTCAGTAACCTTTCATTGATATTCTTCTTCTTACTCTACTTCTATTTCAAAATCCAGCCGCCCTTTGAGTCTATCTATATCGTCCTCTATAATATAGAGATACTAAGATAATATAGAACAACTTCTATAAGAGAAGAGAGATCTTCTGATAAGAGATTATCTTCATTGGAAATCAAAGATGTATAAAATGGCTGGTCTACTTTGGGAATTAGATGCAGCATGCTTTGTAAGTCATGCAACTTGGGTTGTGACACGCATTTCTAGTGGAGAGATAAGCAAATTATATTGACATTTGTGGCTCGAGTTTTTGAACCCCCTTTCTTGCCGAGATCAAAGATCTTCTTACCCCTTGAAATCAAACTAATCAAGGGACCGCTTTCAGAAATCAAAAGATTTTTGAACGAATAGGTACCTACTCTAGGTGAAAAGAAAAACAGGAATACACTGATACATGCGCGAGATCAGTAATCAGTACCTAAGGAAACGAAAATGAACCTAGATTGCCCATGCACTGCGAATTCATTAATTTAGCTGTTTCAACGAAAGAGATACCAACGCAAATGCATAATACGATACAGTAAAATGAGGCACTCGCAGTTGCTCCAGGGAAATAGATACATAAATCCAAACTAACCACCAATATTCATGTGTCGTTTGTTTGGTAATTACATAACTTTTTCATGGTGTGTCGTTGGGAATTGTGAAATTCAAAATGCCTTTTTTAGTGAATGCCGCTTAGTAATTACCTATATTAGAAAATAGTTGCATTTTCTAACAAAAAGAGGGCGCAAGTGCCCAAAGAAATCGATTCTACTTAGCGAGATGAATCCAACGATAGGTAGGTACTTTTGTATTGTAGGTACGGTAGGTATTTTGTCACTTAAGAGGTATTTTCGCATAACGCGGTCCAATTGATGTTAAAGCGTGATTTATAAGACTTTGATAGTTAAATAAGTTTGAGATCAAGATAAGATAAAATGTATGTAATTTGCCTCTGCTGCACTGCTGCTCTCTCGGGGCCGCCTTGTCAATCGCTCATTAACATCAAATTTATCAGTAACATCGGTCATCCCAATTATCCTGCACTCCCTGTGGGGCCAGGGAGAACTAGCGCCGGTTCGACACCTAACGTCTAGTGAAATCTGGGACGACAACATGGATACCGATGATACCGAACTAAGGATCGTGTAACCTATGCGATATTTTGTTATGACGCGGCGATTATATAAGATTCTGATTTAGTGGGAGGAAAGTAGCGAAATTATGTGAAACGCGTGAGCTAAAACACATTCTGTGTTTCAATAATTTCGTCCGAATATGTAAATAGAGGTAAACGGGGGTCCAGGGGGCTTGCCACCTGGCGAGGCGCGGAACGCCGAGTTTTAATTCATGGCATGAAAACGTGCTGCAAAGTAACGGTCATCATAATAATACTGTAGTCCTCTACATCTTCTCCCCTCCACCTTCGAACTTCGAGTCTTCTTCCTCATTTGATCCATGTGCTTCGTGAATCTTCTCCCATCACCTCTACTTCACAGGACATGAGTCCCGATCTTTCGGCAACTACCCCAAGGGTCCATTCCTTCCTGCTTCCTCAAATGCCCTCAATCGTTTGCCCTTATGGTTCAGCTGTTGCTTCATGAGAGCTCGCTCTTAGTTCCGCTCTACGCTGGGTTTTAACAAATCAACTTTAGAGCGCAATCGACGTCCAAAAAGGAGTTCAGCTGGGGATCGACCTGTCGTGGTGTTGCAGCTGCGATATGTGAATAGAAATTGTCCCACCTTTTCCACTATTTGAGATCGTGTTCCTTTTTCTAATCGTAGTCTGTCATTGAATGTTCGAACGGCCCTTTCGGCCTACCCATTCATTCGGGGATGATACGGAGCTGACGTCACGAGATTCCTAACTCCTTACAAAACAAGGTGAATTCGTGCGATGTGAATTGAGGTCCGTTATCCGAGACTAGAACTTCTGGGAGTCCAAACCTTTTGAATAAATCTTTCAGAGTGGTTATAGTGGCCTACGAAGTGGTACTGTTCATCGGCACACTTCTGGCCACTTTGTTGAGGCATCTACTACGATCAACCACATCATTCCTTGAAATGGCCCAGCAAAGTCCAGATGTAGTTGAACAATTTTGAATTATAGTGTCATTCTGTTCCTAAACCACACAAAGAAGCGTTTCCAAAGAAGAAAACCCTTCGAAAACCAATTTTTTTGTATGCGAAAACCAAATTGTAATGCGAACTTCCTGAAATAAGGGAGATCTCCTCCGATAATAATCACGATTTGTATGTTGTTCAATGGATTCTGTTCTTGAATGGCGTTTTTATTGGATTGTTGGAGTTACGAATGAAGTAAATCTACGCGCTGGAAGATTTATTGAAAATAAAGTTTCTGTTGAAAATAAGTTACGAACTTATGGCTTCATTAACCTCAGCGGAACGCTCGTGTTTTCCCAGACACGAGATTTTACAGATAATGTCCTGAAAGCCTTATCAGGTAGGAAGCTGAATGAGAGCTTTTCCAACAGATCGGCCAGAGTTCGGGCCATTTGTCGTTTGTCACGCAGAGTGAGAAGGGTGACTGCTCCTGCCTGCTTGATGCTCTGTCAACATTTCAAGCCTCTTGTTCCGTCTTTCTTACATGAATCCTGCATTGCCATATCGACCAGGGCCGACACTGACTACTTTCACCCCATTGACCCTCACTAAAGTGACTTTTGGTTTATTATTTTCAATACAGAACCTTTGGAGTCGACCAAGAAAAAAATTTTAACCCCCTCAAAATTTGTTGGTTTACTTTTCAAGGTACGTAGAATCCAAAAATCGAATGAAAATTTGGCCGTCCGTCCGTCGTCCGCGGCACTTTCTTTAGTTCCCTGGGACCGATTTTGATGTAATTTGAAAATACTAAACCAAGAATTAAGTTATATGACTTATTTGTTGTATAATCACCCGCTGAAGTACTGACCTCATTATCACATACATCTTTTTTCCCTTTTCAAAACCGGTTTAAAACTTTATCAAACGTAGCAATAATGTTTACAATCCGATGCACCTTGTATATATTTATAAATCATATTAATTAATAGAAGATATATTCAAGAGATGCAAAACCACTATTCCAATCTATGCAGTTTCGAAACCTCGAGTTGTAAAATAGAATAATTTCGCTTCGTTTCTGAGCTTTTCTCGCGACTTAACTCGTTCTCTTAATTCTTCCAATTCAATTCCTTCTCATGAATTATTGAAGCCGCCCTACGGGAGCTGTGTCCGCAAATTAAGACCTCTCACCTTTATACTTCGTTATCGGCTAAGTTCTCAACCACCCATTCCCCATTCAACGTGCAAAGGTGGATTGAGGTTGAGACGCCGCAAAGGTAAAAGTCCCTCTGGAAGTTTTCGCTCAATCCGGATCCGGACATACCTTTGCTCAAGTTGGCGGCGAGCTTTTCCCGTCTCGGGCAGGTATTTATGGCTTTCCGATAGATTGTCATTTCGAGAGCCGACTGCGACTTCCAGGGCGTTCTTTTATTGCAGCGCTGCCGTCTTGTCGCGGCCGTTACCGCAACTTTTCTCGTTAGCTTCCTCACCCCCGATATAATACCCTGTTTTCGAAATATCGCTAAGCCAGACTGAGATCAGGAAAGTTGGCTTCGCCGGATGTGTCGCGAACTTTTATTCACTCTTCGTGTTTCGCGGTGAAATTGTGAATTGTAACTTCTTAATCCCGGATCACCCTGTCACCTGTAAACCAACAATCCCTGTTTTTCAAGGCTCAAGTTTCGCCACTAGCTGAAACAGAGTTATGTGCGCTGTGCCTCCTTCAAACAAAACGAAAAGCAGCTCAGGTTTAAATGATTTTCGGAAGGCTACTTCCATTCTTCTAGGACCCAGCGCCAAACTTCCCTCCAAATTCAAGATATCAAATCGAGAGAAAATGATGTTTTACAAAGCAACGCTGCAAATAAGTACACAACGGTTTATTATTCCCCCGTAAAACAGACACCAAACAATACCTCAAAATAGTGACTTTTCACAGGGCACAGGTCTTACTTGTGCTTCAATATGCCTCAGTAATTTGGAAATCGTAACAGATTGGTGTGCTCATTCACAAAAAAGGTGACCCAAATGATATGCTCCAACTACCGTGGCATCACATTTTTGGTGGTTGCCTATAAAATCCTTCCTTCCATCCTGTTCAGTCGCCTACTCCCCTATGCAGAGGGCATATTGGGCAACTACCAACCTGGTATCCGCCAAAGTCGTTCTACTGTTGATCAAATCTTCAGTGTACGGCGAATTATTGAAAAGTGTAGGGAGTTCGGCATTTCACTCCGTCACCTATTCATCGACTTTAAGGCAGCTTATGACACAATTGACAGGGCTAAGCTGTATGCAGCAATGACTGCTTCCCAAATTCCTCAAAAGCTGGTGAGGCAAGTGGTCTGTTCGGTGCGAGTTCAGAGCTCCCATAGCCCCAGCATTCCAACCATTAATGGACTGCTCCAAGGCGATGCACTTTCATGTATTCTGTTCAACTTGGCCATGGAAAAAGTAGTAAGGGATGCCAGGCTGCAAACTGGAGGTAGCATATTTCACAAATCGGTCCAAATACTCGCTTATGCGGATGATATTGACCTGCTTGCCCGCACTGATGGACTTCCGAAAAGCATTTACCTCACAAGTGGAAAGTGCGGAATCCATGGGCCTTTACGTAAATGAGGACAAAACAAAATACATGACCATAGGCGCATCAAGCCGCGTGAATGAGCCCTTCGAAGTTGACCAGAACCGTTTTGATGCTGTGGACAGCTTCGTCTACTTAGGTTTCCTTATTTGTTCCAATGGAGACCCCCTGAAATGAAGTGCAGGCTGGCTGCGGCAAATCGCTGTTACTGGGGCTAGTGAAACTGCTGAAATCCCGCCTGCTGAACCATCGTGTGAAGTGTGAGCTGTATCGAACCCTGATCCGCTCAGTATTGACCTACGGGTCTGAGACTTGGACCATGGGCTAACAAGGAGAGTACATGCTCAGAACATTTGGAAGGAAAATCCCGCGAAGGACATTTGGGACTGTCTGTGAGAGGGGGGTCTGGAGGTGGAGAAAGAAAGAGTAGTTGTAGGACCTGTTCAAGGATATTGAAGTCGTAAAGTTCGGACGACTGCGCTGGGCTGGCCACGTGATGCGCATGAAGGACGACGACCCAGTTAGGAAGGTCTTGCAAGGAAGCCCTGGCGGAACCCGAAGAAGTGATCGACCGCGGAATCGTTGGCTGATGAAGTGGAGGAGGATGTGGCGCGCGCCGGATACTGGAACTGGCGAACACTGTCAACCATACGGGAGGAATGGAGGAAGGTTGTGGAGCTAAGGCCTACCCTGGGCTGTGACGCCAACAAAGAAGAATTTGGAATCCGTACTAAAAGTGCATATTAATGCAATTAATGTACTGCATATCAATGAGCATATTTATCCGTACTATGGTGGTTTTTTTACCACAGGTTCCTCCGGTACATAGCCTTTAAAATCAATTACCTCTACAATCGCCCACTGTCTCGCCTGCCAAAAGAAGCGAACTCTTTTATCTGCGTTTGCCCGTACACCGATTTCTTCAATCAACCACCCTCTTTCTTCTATTCTATCTGATCATGTCCCTGAGGTTCCAAATGACCCGCCTGAAGGGGGGTTTTCGATTTCATTCTGCATTCAGCGTTTACCCAGGCAAGTTGAAATGCAAGACAATTTTGACATCGACGCCTTGCAACGTTTACCGGCGTAAGTACAGTACTTTGTACTTCTTAAGGGTAATTGGCCTTGGATTCGTTAATTGCATAGTTCTAGCAATGTATGAAAAAATCACACTTCAATGCATTTATAGTATTTGTAATTGGCTGCACCTTTTTTTGATGCCAAACGGCATCGTTGGGCGCTAATGGGTACTGGGTTTTTTACAGGCCTAGAATGCCATTCCAAGAAGCGATGGAACTTCTCAGCGATCTTTCGCCAAATTCCCAGCGTGCTTTTTAAACTCTCCCTCCCTCAACAGATTTAGATGAAGAATCAGGTGGTGAAGAAAATCTGCTGTTGAAATTGTTATTAGTGAGCACCAATCAAGCTTAGACGGCGAAATTATATCTGCGATGTCTCCATTGTCAAGTACTTCTTCAGCCACCTGCATTTCTCGTCTGTCAAGATCCAGGTAGCCATCAGCCGATTTTAAATGCACAAATTTGGAAACAATCTAGACTAGCCAATGGGAAGCCGCCCCCTCGTTCCTCATCTTTGGTGACTTGGAGCCGAAAAAAATCGATCCACTTGGTAGGATCGATGGATGCAAACATCAATAGCTACAGAATTGAAATGCTGAGTAAACAATGTTGGTTATTGATATTCTAGTAGACGTTCAACTTCTAGTGATGGTGTCGTACTTAGTATGTCTTCAAGTATGTTTCACATGGAAGGCCTCTGGCAAGATGTACTCTTATTCGAGTGCAGAGGATTGGAGGATTCGACTGTAGTTTTGATTAACTCACGTCTCATCATTAGCATATTTCGCCGAACACAAAGAGGTGGTTCTCCTGCTTCTGTGAGTAAAGCATTTATGGCCGTTGTCCGAAAAGCTCCCAAAGAGATTCTCATCGTGGAATTGAGCAAAACATCGATAATTTAGAGTGAAGTTGAGCTCTTTCAAGGTTTCTTGAAGGGATTGGTTACCAAGTTGTAGGTTTTGAAGAGCTAGGTAAAATCTCTTATTGTGAGTAGTACAGCACAAAATCGTCAGCATATTGAATGAGCCTACAACCAAATATTTCAGTTTGGTGCAGGAGTGTACAGTACACATTTCAAAGCGTTGGACTCAACGGACTTCCTTGTAAAATTCCCCATTGTGATTCAAGAAAAGTCTTCAGTTTCAATAACGTAAGTTCTACGCTCAAGATATGATTTAATCCATTCGATCATCGTACGTGGTACTCCCTTAGATCGAAGTATGTTGACAAGTAAGTGTGGATTTACTCGGATGTATGCATTTTCCATATCAATAAATGCAGCAAGAGTATATTGCTTCATTTCAAAAGCCTGACATACATCTGAAACGAAAATATTAACTGCAGCATTGAAGAGCAACCTCTGCGGAAACCAACGCTGTGAAAAACGCCCGTCAGCTATCGAAATCTCCAACTTGTTTAATTTCCTAATAATTAGGGCTACCTCAACTCCCTGTTTCTTCGAACAGAGTGTGAAGTGTTTATTTCTTCCAAATAAACTTGATTGTGAAGTAGTTATGAGGTAAGTGGGTAGTAAGTATCTATGTTTGGTAGATGATGACAATGGCAAAGCCGTGTTTTTTGATATGTATTGATTTTTGAGATATATACCCTTATATATATACCGTATACCCTTCATAGTTCATACCATCCAACCTTCAATCATAGAAGTAATTTTGAGCAATTCGGTTAATTGACAGAACTTCGTCGCCGATCCTCAGGAGAGACTCAACTGATTTAACATCCCATCAGGGGAGCTATTGATTCAAACTCAATTACTCTCACTCATCAACACAAGTAATCTAGAATGAACTCAGGCGTCAAACTATGAAGGACAAGTTCGAGAGATAATGGCTCAAAGCAGTTTGAAGACGCCTCCAAAAGCAAACATTCCAAGATAGCTTCAGCTTCCTGTGACGTATTCTACCTAATAAACTCGAAACAAACATGGAAATGCTTCTAGCAAATCATTTCTCGACACCAGCCTGGTAGGTTCAGGCCATGTCTGATGGGTCCTCAACTATTCTGTGACCTTTCAACAGTACTTGAGGTAAATGCTTGAAAATATCCAAAACACGACTACCTGCTTAGTTGTGCCAGTAACATGTATTGAATAGCTCGGCCAAATAGGGGTGTTTGTCACTTTAGTCAACTTTTCAGGAGAGCGAAAATAAGATCGAACTCCTAGGCAAAACCGTCTAATCGACAACTTACCCAAAAAGAGCAAAATAGACCTTCATTCCACCAGTTTTTTTTTAAATTTAATATTATTCAACAAGCATATTATTGCTTAGTAATGCACGCATTCCAGAAGACGTCCAATTGGATAAGGATTAATTCAATTTTATACCAGTAGGTAAGAGACAAAATTTGTCTCTTATATTTGTCTTGATTTGTTTAATATATTAATCTGTTTGTTTAATATATTAATTAATTTGTTTAATATATTTAATATATCAAGACTAGGCTGGCAGCTGCAAACAGCTACTATTGGGGCCTGATAAAACACCTCCGCTCAAAGCTCCTCGCTCCCCAAGTAAAATTTTTGCTGTATAGGACCCTGATCCGCACAGTATTAACTTACGACTCAGAGGCATGGACTACGGGGAGACAAGGAGAGAAAGATTTTTGGAGCTGTTTGTGAGAATGGGGTCTGGGGAAGAAGAAGAAATGGCGAGCTGTAAGACCTATACAATGATATAGATGTCGTGAAGTTTGTCAAACTAGGTCGCCTCAGAATGGTGGGACATTTCGTTCGAATGGACGATGGTGATCCCGTCAAAAGAATATTCGATGGACATCCAGGAGGTAGTAGGGCTCGCGGAAGACCGAGGCTTCAATGGACTGACGTAGTCGAGGAGGACGTGGCGCCCACGGGACATAGATGTTGGAGAATATTGGCCGAGAGACGAGAGGAATGGAAAAAATTTTTCCATTTACAACAATATTTAATATTGTTGGGCGGGCTAGGGCCCCATCCCGGGCTGTAACGCCACCAAAGAAGAAGAAGAGATAAATATGGATTTTTATTTACCATCCTACTGCACAAAACTGTTTCACTCAATAATGTAGTTCGTATTTGAGTAAGAAATAGTACCCCCCCCCCCCACGCCCATACCCCTCAGCATTTTGAACAGCATTTTAAAATCTACAATCTAGGATGCCCAAAACGATGCTCGTAAACGCACGTTTTATAAGCATCAACTCCCACTTACCCACCATTTAAACGCAAAATTTAAAAATCCGGCGATGTTGTGCACAACTAAATAGATTTGCGCGTCGAACAAAAAGAACCAAACAAATGGTTGAAAACTAAGCTCTGGGTAGAGTACACAAGATTTTGACACTTATATTTAGTACACACACACCAATTTAATTTCATAAGGACGCCCAAGTCTAAATGTGGGAATTCCTGAAAAAATATTGGTAAACGATTCGATTATTTTCAATAATTAACGGTGAATTAATTGAAAATAATTTAAAAGAAGCAAAAAAGGTGGCTACAGCTTTCGTACAAGTACGCAACCACGAGAGACATTTTATGTAAGCGAAAATCATCAGAAATTTCCGCGTAACGCTCCCCGCGTGACGATTTTTCATTTATGTGCCATAGTAAAGACATAAAATGTCAAAAAAACAATACTCAACTCAAGTTTTGAGGTATCTATCGGTAAGGTGGGCAGGGGGTGGCCAGGGGCGCCGAAACTGCTCAATTCATAGGTCGCGGGATACTTGAATTTTTTGGGGTCCGGTGTGGCCGTGATGGAACTCGGACCGACTACTGCGGAGGGTCGTGAGTTCGAGTCTCAGGGAGGCAATGGGAAGCCATGAGCGAAATCATCAGAACACATTCTGATCTTCACTTTGGAAGACAGCTGATGACGTCGCAATGCCAGGAATGGCAGTTGGACGAAAATTTAACCAGCAATGGTTGTTTACTTTAATTTTTTAACATACTAAATTTTATTCACGACACACCTCGTTGATGTTCGTTAATTCTGTAGACCATCAACAAGTAGGGGTGTGTCGGTCCAGGTATTTCCCTGGAAGGGTTCCAACGGTTACAGTGACAAAGATGTAACCGCTCCAAATTAACGGTACAGTTCTATCACTGGTACTGTCTACAGAGGGCGGTCAAATACCACTCTCATGACATGGAAGAAGACGGAGGTCAAATCCCTATCTTCCTTCTTCCATGCTTATGATCTCAACTTCTAATACAAAAAGAAGGAATTAGAACAAGTGTTACAAAAGAGACAATTAACGATAACAGTGACCAAACAATTGAAGGAAAGAAAAATTTTTCGTTGCAGTTTAAGATCATAACATAATAATAAAAATACTGGAGACAACTTCCATGCTAACCAGTCCAGAAGATCCCTTCCCATGTTACTATTCTCAGTCCATGAAAACAGTAAGGGCACATCCAGCTACATGGAACTGAACTGGAGACAATATCCATACTCACTGGTCTAAATCCCTCCCCGGTCCAGAGCCATACCATATCTTCACGGTCGATGGAACTGGACCGGTAAGGGCTGAGTTGAACACTGAATGGAACCGTTACAAGTCGATACTCGGTTCCACACTCTCGGCACAGCTGTACCGACACACCTCTATCAACAACAAATTTTTTTTCTGTACCTCCCACATATTTCATTTCATCGAAATGTTCCGTAGCTCCTCCTCTGCATTTTTGCGGGATGAAAATATATTTGTCTTAGTCGATTGAAAAAAGTGAAAGAATCTCGAATCTTGTTCTGCAACGTCCTAGAAAGTACTGTCAACTAGGGACACTATTCAGTCCGAAGACACTCGTTGTAGGAATCCCAGAATAATTGTTATGGTTGAATGCAGTCAACGAGGCGTGCATAAAATAACGCAGCTAGAGCGCGATGATGAAAAATATTGAAAGGACCTTGAGGACTGTAGCACGAAGGGACAATGAGTGATCCGAGATAGAAATGAAGCGAAACTTTTTTCATCATTTTCAGAATGAATGGTGCAGAGTGGGAAGGACAGGGATATTTGAATGGGGCCCGGGGTGAAGAAAAGGTGATGATGGATTCCCCTGGTCGCCTCAACGGCTCCTTGAGGGGCTAACGGTGTCATTAGAGAAGCAGGATAGATAGAGCTTGAGAGAAATAAGGAAGAAGAGAGCGTGGGAGACTGAAAAGAGAAGGAATATAAGTAAAAGCCAGAGAATAAGAATACCTGCCTACGCCTGCGACAGTCACAGAACTCCGACAGGCAACAAAAAACAGGGACCGAGGGAGAAGTAGGTTGTAGGATTCAACTTACGAAGCCCGTGAGATTTTCAGTGAGCTTAACCCAATATGACCTGATTTCCCTGTAGGTTCGAGGAAGGAAGAGAAACGGTTAGCCGGATAAAATGGGGTTTTTCCTTCTCTCAAGTCTGATTGTGTCTGGCGAGGGTACTAAGTGAGTGATTAGGGGATTACGGCCGATCGTTCGATGAAGCGAAGGTTTCACTGTTTGAGAACTCAATCGTTCCCCACGCTCGCAGAGAGCTGAAACTCACAAGATCTACATTAGCTTAGATTTTCGTCTAATTGTCATCCGCAGAAAGTCGTTATGCAATACCTACCTTGTGAGTAATTTTCAACCATTGATAATTGACGATTCATGGAAACTACGTTTGAGAAATCTTTTGGGCAGCAATTTCATTAAAATCGAACCAAAGTTTTGGAAAGGTTTGCCCATAATACCGAATTGACCACAGATAGAAAAAAATATTCAAAAACTAAGCACAGCATGTACCTAGAGCCGCTAGTGATTGAACCAACGTCCACCCAATTGTACCTAGAGCCAGAGGTAATAAGTTATTCTGACAAATTTAATGATAAATGCGTATTTAAAGATTTTTAATATCATTGAATTGTGGTGTCATGCGACTCTGAGAAGTCGCCTTCTTCTGTTTTGGGGTCTTCTATAATCACGCGAAACATTTATTCAACTGTCAGTCACTACTAAAACATGACAAATGAAGGAGATTAGAGAAAAGCCTAAAATTTGTTTAAAAAAAGCAGAAACACGACAGTAAATCGTAGATTAAATTCCACTTCCAGTAGGTTGAGTCATTCATAGTTAAAAAGGAATTTCATGAGGTTGAATCAGCTAATTTCATAATGTTATTCACAATTTCCAACTAATCGAGTTCAATGTTCCTTCAAGCTGTTCGATACTAGTGATGGTTAATTTTTGATAGTTGGCACTCAATGAATACGTGAGTATGCAGAGTTGGAGTTTTTTCGAGTTTTTTTAGAACACGAGTTTATTTATGGTCAGTGAGAAAATGTGATAATCAAGTACCTATATCAGTAATGACAAGGGTTAAGGGATTCCCCAAAGAAGTGTGCTTGGGCCGTTACTGTATCTCCTCTACACAAATGATGTCCCAAGCAACGAGGACTTCACTTGGCAACATTTGCAGACGACACTGCCCTGCTAGCAATGGGTGAAACCGTTTAAGAAGCAACGACAAAGCTACAGCGCCAGTGAATGGATCAAAAAACGATGTCAGTGAATGGATAAAAAAATGGTGACTAAAGCTGAACGAGTTAAAATCTACCCACATCAACTTCACATACGAAAGAATCAACTGCCTGCCATGTTTTGTTATTTATTTATGAGAAAGCAATGCAAATAAACATGTTTTTCATTCATTCATTCACTGACCTGTGTCGCAATTTCGAGTCAAAACTAGTTGAGGAGATCAGCATGCCGTTGGGAACAAAAAGAACTCGAACCACTCCTCTGCATCTCCAGTCAAGAGGGCTCGTCGAAAGATTGAATCGAACAATTACTAAATACCTGGCAATGTTCATCTCTGACATCCAAGACAATAGGGACGAAAAAGTATCCCTATTTCTACTAGCATATAGGTCAGCTCCTCAAGACATGACAGGAATGACTCCGGCCTAGTTGGTGTATGGGAGAGATCTACATCTGCAGGCCTGCTGCCCTTATACGCATTCCAAACCAAATTCCTACTACAACACAACCTTATGCCTTCGAGTTGCGGGAAAAGCTGGAATATGCGCACAAATTTACGCGAGAACATGCCGGGTTCAAAATGAGGGCGCAAAAAGAGCACTACGACAGACTCGCCAAGCCACCAGGCTTAAAGGAAGGAGATTGGGTTTGGGTGCAAGACCCAAAAAGAACGAAAGGGAGGTGTCCACAGCCTCAACCTCAATGGAAGGGCCTTGGGTCATCACAGAGAAGAGGAACGATGTCATATTTCAAGTCACAATGGGACGACGTAAATGCCTTCTCCGTGTGAACAGGCTAGTCCCTGCTGAAGTCATCAAACCACAGGAGAGACAGTGTGACGAAACATGTGTTTTTGGTTGCTTGCTAGGATTGGATTAGTTGATTCCAAATTTTTGGTTGTTATTGATTCCGGACATTGTTGAGTAATTATTGAAATACATTGTTAAACCGGAAATAGTGTGCTTTACAGTACGTAAAGCATAAACAGAGTAAAAAGTAAACAACCATTTCAGGTTGGATTTTCGCATTTTCGCGCGAATGCCATTTCGGCGTCGCGGACGTCATCAGCTGTCTTCCTAAGGGAAGATCAGAAGTTGTTCTGATGATTTCGCGAGGACTCCACTATTGCAACATTTGCAGATGACACTGCCCTGCTAGCAGTGGGTGAGACCATTGAAGAAGCATCGTCAAAGCTACAGCGTACTGTTAACGATGTCAGTGAATGGACCAAAAAATGGCGACTAAAGCTGAACGAGTTAAAATCTACCCACATCAACTTCACATACAAAAGAATCAACAGCTTGCCAATAATGCTTAATGGACAAGCAATTCCGATAGCGAACACTGCGAAATATTAGGTAATGACCCTTGTCACAAAATTAAAGTGGAAAGAGCATGTCAAAAAGAAAAAGGAGGAACAGAACATAAAATTTAGAATATTGTTCTGGTTGCTCGGTAGACATTCTGAGCTCTCCATACACAAATAACTTCCAATATACAAGCACGTATTGAAACCTGTCTGGACTTATCGTCCCTTTCATGTCAAAACCACGAATGTGCCAAAAATCGAATTTTGGGGTTGGCATCAGCTTGGATAGCTATTAGCTTTCTCCACCCTATAAAAATACTTTGAGCTTAACTCGTAACCGTAGAAACAATAGTGGCATTGACTGTGATTCGCAACCGTTTTTGTTTCGAACGAAAATCATGAGTGTGAGCCAAGAGGCACATTCATGATTTTGGTATACGTTTCCTTTCGGAGCCTTGGTTTTGAAATGATGAATTCTATTTTACCTATATATTTTGGTTGAACTGGGCCCTTGAAATTATAAGTTGATCTGGCCTCATGTGAACGTGTTTATAGCCTCTCATTCGCGAATTGTCTCTATTTTTAGGACTACAGAACCTATGAGCGTTTAAAAAAAGTTGAGATTTCCAAGATTTGATCTGTTCTAAGTCCAATTTTCACCCGGTTTTCCAATTTTAAAAAAAATCCATCATGGAGATAGGAAATTTTACGCAATTTCTAACGGTGTAATCAGATTTGAATTTGTATGAAAATTCGAGGGGTTACAGCTTTTTATTTTTTTTTTTATTGAGTTTATTGATACAGTTTTATTGAGATAAGGTAGAAAACGCGAAAAAAATCCTAAGAGAAAAAAAATTATTAAGGGGCATTTTTAGCTAGAAATTAGCTCTAGAATCGATTCCTGGCATGTGACCGTCACGAAATTTAACACCCTGTATATGTCAAGTATTTTCTAGTTATCAGCAGTGTACATTGGACTAGAATTTGAAATTAGAATGAGTTTATGAAAATTGCACCGTAAAAACATCATTGAAAATACTGAAATCCGTTTTCTTCGTTTTTCTAAAACTTAAATTTTGGACATTCATGGTTTTGGCATGAAAGGGACGATATGGTATTCAGCTCTGGGGCTGTACGAAGAAATCGAAAATCAAGATCATCCAAACCTTCCAAAATAAGGTACTAAGGAGCATTGTTAACGCTCCCTGGACGAAATGACCATCTCGATTGTGACTAAGAAATGGAAACTGTCAGTGAAGTGACCAAGCTACATGCGATTGAACACGAACATCGGCTTCATGGACATATAAATTCCGAAGTCCTCTGTCTTCTAGACGACAACTCCAACGTCGTTCGGCGGCTTGATAGGACTAAACCCTTGGACCTAGTGATAAATTGAAACACAGTGTTGTGGTACCTGTACTTTAGAGCATAGCCACTGGGCTGTTGACTCTACAAACTGTTTGATTAAATTTTGAAAGTAAATTAACTAGATGGGCTCTTTATGTGCTCAGTTGTTATTTTATTGATATTTACCTGATAAATAAAAATATTGAAAAATGCAGTTCTTGGTAGATAGTGGAGCAGATGTTTCTGTTCTCCCTGCCAAGAAACAAGCCAAAGAAGAACCTTCAAATTACAAATTATATGCAGCAAATGGATCGGAAATACCAACCTATGGCACCAAGCTTCTAAATCTTGACTTAGGTTTTAGACGTCAGTTTGAATGGCCTTTCATAATTGCAAGCACAAACAAAGGTATTCTTGGAGCGGATTTTCTACACAATTTCGAACTATTGATTGATCTAAAAAACAAACGTTTGGTTGATGGAAAAACAAAATTGACAATAAAAGCAGACTTGACCGAAATTACAGAATCTGATGTTGTTAGCACAGTTCAAACAAATTGCCCATTTGCGATTCGCAAATTGCGAACCTGTTGCTAAAATATCCAGGACTGACAAAACCTTCACTGTTTCCTGATGGAAATTTTCACGACGTCAAACATTTCATCAAAACGACTCAGGGACCACCAGTTTACAGCAAGGCTAGAAGATTAGATTCAGAAAAACTAAAAATTGCAAAACAAGAATTTCAATTTTTACTGGACAACAACATAATTAGACCCTCCAAATCTCAATGGGCAAGCCCTCTGCACATGGTAAAAATTACTTGGAAATTCAATTCTGTTTTGAATTGATTAAAAAAAAACGCTTGCATACGAGTCTGCAACGCATTGGGACATTTTCATGTCTTTATCTATTGCTTTTTACCTCACTATAGGATTTTATAACCCACCCTCCGTTGTTGTCAGAATGTGAAACGAATCATTAACATAATAACTATCTATAGCTATTTGTTGTATTATTCAAACCTCACAATGCGTTGCTGTTGTTACATATTATGTTACAAATTGACACAATTATTAATATTAAGAGGTAGGTACCTAATTTCAATAAAATAGACGATTCCGGATTAATTATCTTCTACACTCACGATCATTAGTTTGTAAACAAAATATGAGAACAGTTATGCCCATAGCTCCGCCATTCGTATAGTCAATATGTTATGGAGAACATGAAAATGTTCGTTAAATCGAGAGCTTTCCAACGAGTGGTGAACGATTTTTGTGGGTTAAAAAGTGTAGAAAAGGAACAAACCTAACAACGGGGTCGTTGTAAGCGGAAATCATTATAAAGGCACTGTAACACAATTTCGAAACGCAATTTCGTGACAGTTTTTTGTGCTATGTGCCAGGGCAGACATGAAAATGTCAAAAAAGTAATGACAAGGTATCATGGAACTTGAAAATGATGTCGGATAAAATACTTGGAGACCATTTGTCTCCATGCCACGCTTCACCCTGGTAGATACGAGGCAGAAGAACGTCAGTGGTATGCGTCGTAGATCATCCGAGAACCATTGACATGCAGATCCACCAACATCAACCCCGCAACAATAACGGTAAGAGCCGAGACGAGAGACTACAAAGTAAGAGTGACGTTCAAGTGGCGTCGGGTGACACGTGGAATTATTGATTCAGGTTGATAGTCTCCATCGAGCCCACGTGAGCACGAAGTGGGCGGCGCCGCGACGCTCTCTGACCGGCTTACAGTCCCCTCGTAACACCGTAGAACGGCAATTAGTAGCGGGAGTGGGTAAGCTGGACCAATTCGCTTATGTATCAAATAAACTGAAATGTTCACTTTTTTGATAAAATCATATTGATACCTTAAAGCACAAAGGCGCTATGTCCAAAAATGTCACTTTTGAGATAAATGGTTCAGTTACATCATAGGGCCATACTCTTTCATTACGATACATGATTGTAGCTCTAAAAAAGTTGAAAATAGCCTAAAAAAGGAACAATTGACAGGGTTCTATGTCCTCTCTCGAATAATCGTAAATGCCATTAGGTGCTTTGTCCAAAAGAGGAATGCACAATCGTTCTATTTCCCAATAAGATACTCGTAGCTATACAATTCAATCGTATTGTGGACACTGGAGCTTTGTCCGGTCATAGTTACTTTGTGCACTAGGTTTAAGGAAGGCTGTTTCTTAGGGGAAAAACCCGTTCTCTCCCTTTAGGAAATCAAGGGTTAGACTTGAAATTAACCAGTAAACCAAAACTGAATCCCTAAAGATTGTTCACTATAGGAAATTGGCCTAATTTCCGTTCAGATTTCAGCGTATTAAATGCTAGTGTTTCATTGAAATGAGTTTTGTGTAGTACTCAGTTGTGCATTCTTCGCAACCAAACAGGATACCGATTTTATTACAAGTAGGTAGTATTCTATGCCGATGGTTTATAATAATCAACCGTTGTGTAGTAATTTGCAGTGTTGTTAACTTATACCCAGTGTTTTTTTTAAATCCTGGCACATTTTTTGTGATAATTAAGTAAAAAATTGTATGATAGTTCATTATTTTACCTGTGTGAAATGGGCCATAGACGCCCAGCCATAGATTTAAGGCGCGCCTAGACTAACCCGCAACACTTCCCGAGCCGCGCGGCCACATCGTTCCGTTACAACAGAACTTCTTATTCGCCCTCCTTCTCGAATCCATCAAAAAACGAATCTCCACTGAAATTTTCTTGAAGTTCTGACATGAATGAAGCCTGTAGAACTATGGACAACCATTTTCAACGGCATTAATTCGTGCATTCAACAAGATAGGTAATAGGTAGGTACAATAGTACGCAGAGTTGAACATACTGTTAACTAAATTACTTTTTTAAATCGAAATTCCCACCCACCATTTTTTAGTATACTGTTGAGGATATAATACTCTAACATTCACTAGAGTTTGGAGACATTTGAAGATGACTATTTATTGTAAAGTCCAAACCAAAATCGGGCGTTCATAACTTTTCTCCTATTGATCCGGAATCTACCAAATTTCAGTATATTATCCACCAGCTATATAAGAAACATAATATGTTTATATTATGTTTAATATAAACTGGGATATTATTTTATGTTTATATTATGTTTATATTATATAAATAATATAAACTGGGATATGTTTATATTATGTTTATATTATCTGGGATATTATCCCAGAATTGCATGGATGTAGCTCAGTCGTAAGTACCCAGCCATAGATGATTTGTGCGAGAAAACGTGTGTTGCGGTATCAGAACAGGTGGCACACCAACTTCATACATCCATTAATTTTTTTAAACAAAATTCCCACCCACCATATTTTGGTATAATGTTTACAATATGTTACTCTAACATCCACCAGAGTTTGGAGAGATTTGAAGATGACTATTTTTTGTAAAGTGCGAACATGTGGTTCTGTAGTAGTTATGATTACAGAACCTCCGCAAATTCCAAGACCGATTACCTTTTTTAATCGAAATTCCCACCCACCATTTTTTAGTATAATGTTGAGGATATGTTACTGTAACATCCACCAGAGTTTGGAGAGATTTGAAGATGACTATTTTCTGTAAAGTGCGAAAGTGTACGAAAATTCTACTGAAATCAGCTATCACCCAAAATCGGGCGTTCATAACTTTTCTACTATCGATCCGGAATCGACCAAATTTCAGTATAATATCCACCAGTTATATAAGAAACATATCCCAGAATTTCGTGCATGTAGCTCACTCGTAAGTACCCAGCCATAGATTTAAGGCGCGCCTAGACTAACCCGCAACACTTACCAGCGTCAGAACGGGTGGCACGCCAACTTCATACATCCATTACTTTTCTAAATCACAATTCCCACCCACCATTTTTTAGTATAATGTTGAGGATATGTTACTCTAACATTCACTAGAGTTTGGAGAGATTTGAAGATGACTATTTTCTGTAAAGTGCGAACATGTGGTTCTGTAGTAGTTATGATTACAGAACCTCCGCAACTTCCAAGACCGATTACTTTTTTTAATCGAAATTCCTACCCACCATTTTTTAGTATAATGTTGAGGATATGTTACTGTAACATCTACCAGAGTTTGGAGAGATTTGAAGATGACTATTTTCTGTAAAGTGCGAAAGTGTTCGAAATTTCTTCTAAAATCAGCTATCACCCAAAATCGGCCGTTCATAACTTTTCTCCTATCGATCCGGAATCTACTAAATTTCAGTATAATATCCACCAGTTATATAAGAAACATATCCCAGAATTTCGTGCATGTAGCTCAGTCGTAAGTACCCAGCCATAGATGATTTGTGCGAGAAAACGTGTGTTGCGGTATCAGAACAGGTGGCACACCAACTTCATACATCCATTACATCTTTTAAACGAAATTCCCACCCACCATATTTTACTCTAATGTTGAGGATATGTTACTGTAACATCCACCAGAGTTTGGAGAGATTTGAAGATGACTATTTTCTGTAAAGTGCGAAAGTGTTCGAAAATTCTACTGAAATCAGCTATCACCCAAAATCGGGCGTTCATAACTTTTCTCCTATCGATCCGGAATCGACCAAATTGCAGTATATTATCCACCAGTTATATAAGAAACATATCCCAGAATTGCATGGATGTAGCTCAGTCGTAAGTACTCAGCCATAGATGATTTGTGCGAGAAAACGTGTGTTGCGGTATCAGAACAGGTGGCACACCAAATTCTTACATCCATTACATCTTTTAAACGAAATTCCCACCCACCATTTTTTAGTATAATGTTGAGGATATGTTACTCTAACATCCACCAGAGTTTGGAGAGATTTGAAGATGACTATTTTTGTGAAGTGCGAACATGTGGTTCTGTAGTAGTTATGATTACAGAACCTCCGCAACTTCCAAGACCGATTACTCTTTTTAATCGAAATTCCCACCCACCATTTTTTAGTATAATGTTGAGGATATGTTACTGTAACATCCACCAGAGTTTGGAGAGATTTGAAGATGACGATTTTCTGTAAAGTGCGAAAGTGTTCGAAAATTCTACTGAAATCGACTATCACCCAAAACCGTCGTTCATAACTTTTCTCCTATCGATCCGGAATCTACTAAATTTCAGTATAATATCCACCAGTTATATAAGAAACATATCCCAGAATTTCGTGCATATAGCTCAGTCGTAAGTACCCAGCCATAGATGATTTGTGCGAGAAAACGTGTGTTGCAGCGTCAGAACAGGTGGCACACCAACTTCATACATCCATTACTTTTTTATTCGAAATTCCCGACCACCATTTTCTAGTATAATTTTCGGAGGATACTCGAGGTTACTCTAACATCCACCAGAGTTTGGAGAGATTTGAAGATGAGTATTTTTTGTAAAGTGCGAAAATGTGGTTCTGTAGTAGTTGTGATTACTTCCAAGACCGATTACTTTTTTAAATCGAAATTCCCACCCACCATTTTTTTGTATTTGGTTGAGGATATGTTACTGTAACATCCACCAAATTTTGGAGAGATTTGAAGATGAAAATTCTCTGTAAAGTGCGAAAATGTTCGAAATTTCTAGTGACATCACCTACTTACGACTGAGCTACATGCACGAAATTCTGGGATATGTTTCTTATATAACTGGTGGATAATATACTGAAATTTGGTCGATTCCGGATCGATAGGAGAAAAGTTATGAACGGCCGATTTTGGGTGATAGCTGATTTCAGTAGAATTTTCGAACACTCGCACTTTACAGAAAATAGTCATCTTCAAATCTCTCCAAACTCTGGTGGATGTTACAGTAACATATCCTCAACATTATACTAAAACATGGTGGGTGGGAATTTCGTTTAAAAAAAGTAATGGATGTAAGAATTTGGTGTGCCACCTGTTCTGATACCGCAACACACGTTTTCTCGCACAAATCATCTATGGCTGGGTACTTACGACTGAGCTACATGCACGAAATTCTGGGATATGTTTCTTATATAACTGGTGGACATTATACTGAAATTTGGTCGATTCCGGATCAATAGGAGAAAAGTTATGAACGGCCGATTTTGGGTGATAGCTGATTTCAGTAGAATTTTCGAACACTTTCGCACTTTACAAAAAATAGTCATCTTCGAATCTCTCCAAACTCTGGTGGATGTTAGAGTAACATATCCTCAACATTATACCAAAAAATGGTGGGTGGGAATTTTGATTTAAAAAAGTAATGGATGTATGAAGTTGGCGTGCCACCCGTTCTGACTCTGGTAAGTGTTGCGGGTTAGTCTAGGCGCGCCTTAAATCTATGGCTGGGTACTTACGACTGAGCTACATGCACGAAATTCTGGGATATGTTTCTTATATAACTGGTGGATAATATACTGAAATTTGGTCGATTCCGGATCGATAGGAGAAAAGTTATGAACGCCCGATTTTGGGTGATAGCTGATTTCGGTAGAATTTTCGAACACTTTCGCACTTTACAGAAAATAGTCATCTTCAAATCTCTCCAAACTCTGGTGGATGTTACAGTAACATATCCTCAACATTATACTAAAAAATGGTGGGTGGGAATTTCGATTAAAAAGAGTAATCGGTCTTGGAAGTTGCGGAGGTTCTGTAATCATAACTACTACAGAACCACATGTTCGCACTTCACAAAAATAGTCATCTTCAAATCTCTCCAAACTCTGGTGGATGTTAGAGTAACATATCCTCAACACTATACTAAAAAATGGTGGGTGGGAATTTCGATTAAAAAAAGTAATCGGTCTTGGAAGTTGCGGAGGTTCTGTAATCATAACTACTACAGAACCACATGTCCGCACTTTACAAAAAATAGTCATCTTCAAATCTCTCCAAACTCTGGTGGATGTTACAGTAACATATCCTCAACATTATACTAAAAAATGGTGGGTGGGAATTCCGATTAAAAAAAGTAATCGGTCTTAGAAGTTGCGGAGGTTCTAAAATCACAACTACTCCAGAACCACATGTTCGCACTTTTTTTTTCGAATTTTCGAACACTTTCGGACATTACAAACAAATAGTCATCTTCGAATTTCTCCAAACTCTGGTAGATGTTACAGTAACATATCCTCAACATTATACTAAAATATGGTGGGTGGGAATTTTGATTTAAAAAAGTAATGGATGTATGAAGTTTGTGTGCCACCAGTTCTGACGCCGATAAGTGTTGAGGGTTAGTCTAGGCGCGCCTTAAATCTATGGCTGGGTACTTACGACTGAGCTACATGCACGAAATTCTGGGATATGTTTCTTATATAACTGGTGGATAATATACTGAAATTTGGTCGATTCCGGATCGATAGGAGAAAAGTTATGAACGCCCGATTTTGGGTGATAGCTGATTTTAGTAGAAATTTCGAACACTTTCGCACTTTACAGAACATAGTCATCTTCAAATCTCTCCAAACTCTGGTGGATGTTAGAGTAACATATCCTCAACATTATACTAAAATATGGTGGGTGAGAATTTTGTTTAAAAAAATAATGGATGTAGGAAGTTGGTGTGCCACCTGTTCTGATACCGCAACACACGTTTTCTCGCACAAATCATCTATGGCTGGGTACTTACGACTGAGCTACATCCATGAAATTCTGGGATATGTTTCTTATATAACTGGTGGATATTATACTGAAATTTAGTAGATTCCGGATCAATAGGAGAAAAGTTATGAACGCCCGATTTTGGGTGATAGCTGATTTCAGTAGAATTTTCGAACACTTTCGCACTTTACAAAAAATAGTCATCTTCAAATGTCTCCAAACTCTAGTGAATGTTAGAGTATTATATCCTCAACATTAGGCTAAAAAATGGTGGGTGGGAATTTCGATTTAAAAAAGTAATTTAGTTAACAGTATGTTCAACTCTGCGTACTATTGTACCTACCTATTACCTTTTTTGTTGAATGCACGAATTAATGCTGTTGAAAATGGTTGTCCATAGTTCTACAGGCTTCATTCATGTCAGAACTTCAAGAAAATTTCAGTGGAGAGTCGTTTTTTGATGGATTCGAGAAGTTGGGCGAATAAGAAGTTCTGTTGTAACGGAATGATGTGGCCGCGCGGCTCGGGAAGTGTTGCGGGTTAGTCTAGGCGCGCCTTTAATCTATGGCTGGGCGTCTATGGCCCATTTCACACAGGTCATTTTTAGGACGTCCCACAGTAAGACTTGGGCGTCCTTATAAGATCGATCTGGGGTGAAGTTGGACAACACTCAACAGAAAAAAAAAAAATAACCACACAGTAATCCGTTTTAGACCATTCTGAATCCAAATCCGCGAAAAAAACCATAGGTGTATGTCTGTGTGTGTGTGTGTGTGTGTGTATGTGTGTGTGTGTGTGACAAAATCTTGTGTCGTCTGCCCAGGCCTTAGTTCTCAACCGATTTTCCTGGTTCTTTTTTTGTTCGACGCGGAAAACTATCTAGTTGTGCACTACGTCGCCGGAATTTCGAATTTTGCCTTTTAAGGGAGGGAAAGGGGGGGTTAATGCTCAAAAAACGTGCATTTTTGGGCATAATCTTGTGTACTCTGCCCAGGCCTTAGTTCTCAACCGATTTTTGTGGTTCTTTTTTTGTTCGACGCGGAAAACTATCTAGTTGTGCACTATGGCGTCGGAGTTTTGAATTTTGCCTTTTAAGGGGGGGAAAGGGGGGGTTAATGCTTAAAAAACGTGCGTTTGCGGGCATAATCCTGTAAAATTTGCCCAGGCCTCAATTTCCAACCGATTAGTGAGTTTCTTTTTTTGTTTGACTCAAATAACTTCCGAGTTGTACATAATTTCACCCGAGTACCAAAATTCGCAAGGGGGGGGGGGGGGGTGTAGTGGGGGGATAATATTCACAAAATATCCGATTTTTCAAAATTTCGGTTCCTTTACTGCTTACTAATTGTACCCAAGCTTTGAAATTGAGGAAAAATTCTCATTGTACCTCCGGGTTTTCATGAATTATTCTCTGTAGCACCAAGGAAATAATAGTGGTGCCACCATGGTGCCAGGACACCATAAACCGCATATTTCGTGCTTTTTTTTGTGTTTCACCTTGAATACGGATGTGAACCTCGACGGACCGCCTACTAAAACTAATAGATGAAAGTGCAATGTTACGACGTATTCCCCCTTTGGTGCCAGACTGGCACCATTGGTGGTGGTTGGGGGGGGGGGGGGGGGGTGAACTCGAATTCGCATGTTGGGTATCGTAGGTCATGGATTTTAAAATGCTCTTCACATTCTAGGCTCCCATGCCGCTAGAAATGTTTTGGTAGATAATGGTGAGGGGGGGGGGGTCACTATTTCTTGCCTAAAGTAATAAACCAAATTACATCGAGTGAAACAGTTTTATCGCTTACCAACTGGTTAACTGATCTAATGCTTATCCAATGGGACGTCCCCTGGAATGCATGCATTACTAAACAATATGTTTAAATAGCTTATTTAGAACGTTGAATTACCGTGATTTTGCTTCCGAGTCTACCAAGGTAGCGGAAGCTTTGTTTTCAATTTTCAAGGATGAAAAAAAAAGTTCTCCAAAATCAAAATTTCCACTCGCGTTTTACGTTTTAGACCTTTCTGAACAATTTTGGTTCCGTCTCTGCCTGTCTGTGTCTGTGCGCCTGTGTGTCTATCATGAATTCCTTGTAACGCGCATAACTATAGAAGTTATTGTCCGATTTCTATGAAATTTTCAGGGATTGTGCCGGTTGGTGTGTAGACGGTCCCCTATGAAAAATCATCATCCTCGGACTGAGAGAAGCGACTGCGCATGCGCAAACGTGAATTCCTTTTAACGGCCATAACTTCCACATTTTCTACCCGATTTCAATGAAATTTTCAGGGATGTTACAGATTAGTATTTAGATGGTCCCATATGAAAATCATCACTTCCGGACTGATAGTAGCCGCTGCGCATGCGCAAACGTGAATTCCTTGTAACGGCCATAACTTCCACATTTTCCATCCGATTTTGATGAAATTTGCAGGGATGTTACAGATCAGTATTTAGATGGTCCCCTATGAAAATCACTACCTTCGGACTGATAGTAGTCACTGCGCATGCGCAAACGTAAAATCCTAGTAACAGCCATAACACTTACATTTTTCATCCGAATTTGATCAAATTTTCTAGGATTGTCCAGATTAGCGTGTAGATGGTCTCCTATGAGGGTAGTGAAATGTACTTAGAGATTGGTGTTTTGAGATTAACTACTATTCATCGGATCATCTATATAATCGGGTTATGGATACGAGGAAGCTACGTGCCACACCCAATTGGCAGACGTTTTTTTATTAAACAGTAGGAAACTTACGAACAGATAGGTAGTTAAAGGAGACGATTCTGGTGATCCCTTGAAACCAAGAGTTCCTTCAATTTTTGTGCTCCAAATTAGTATAATATTAAGATTTTGTAATTATTTGACATTTCTAGGAGAATAAGAGAGTTGAAAAATATAATTATTGATGTTTAGTAATCCATGTATTATGCATGAATAATTTTCCAAAATTCATGATCAACTATCCAACACGCGAAACCGCCTGGCGACACCACCCTCTGGCCAGTCTGTCGCCAAAAAACCGGTGGTGACGCCAAATTATGATCGAGAGCGTGAAAAAATCCTTCACCCAAAGGGGTCATGTTCACAGTCGAACTTGGCTAGAGGATCCATGTCCCTACCTTACTTGGCCAAAAGAGTTATGTCTATCCATCTTCCACATCTATTATTTTTTTAATTCCGGAAACACTCAAATTCAACAAAACTATTTTCGGAAGATCTTCTTGAAGAGTATAGCTTATAAGAAATTGAAGAGTTTAGTGGAATAAGCCATCATTTTAGGAATTGTGCACTGGTGAAAACTTCTTTTGCGTTTTTCTCAAAACTCCGTTTTTGGACATAGCCCCTTTGTGCTTTAAGGTATCGATATAGTAGTACGTAGATGTTCACTTCGTTTTCAGCAAGGATGGTGTCAGGACTGAAAGGGCTGGGAATTGTTGCGTGGAGCTGTCGCAATAGAGTGCGTCGAGTATTATTTCGGACAGGGCACTCCAGAGTTATTATTTTGGACGGGGCACAATTTTGATTATTAATCGGAAGTTTTATTACAAGGGGTTCGTTCGTAGTGCAGTTTTAGAACTTGTCCGGAACTGGAGGAGTTCTGAAAAATGGCCGCCCAGAATTTCGAACTGTGTATTCGGATTTTCTACACTGCGAACGCTTCCATGAATCGGAACTGCTGTACCTTATCTATTATCGCCTAACCTTCTCCTTCACTGTGATAAAACGCTGCAAATTATTACACAGTGGTTTACTATTTTTCTATAATAGATCGCTCGCTTGCAACGAAGACAGCTCCATTGTCAAGTTCGGTTTGAAACAGAAAGGTCCTAGCAGCAAAGCATTGTTATTTGTTTGTTGGTTGCTAATGAAGCACAACTGAGTGACATAAATCTCATTTGGAAGAAATAAACATGTTCAACCTTCCTCATATGGACCAAACTGTTGATCCTACAAAAGTATGGGTGGTCTCATTCCATTCTAAAAATTCAATTTTATTTAATATAAAGTATAAAATATTAACTATAATATATTAAATAGGCAGGTACTTAATAGATATACAATATTAAATATAAAATACAATTTTGAGGAAAAACAATTATTAAATATTACTTAAATTTAATTTAATTTTATTTTAGATTCAATTCTATTTTATATTAAATAGGTACTAAATGAAATAAAACTTTGTGAAAAAACAATACCTTTACATCGGTAATTTTCAAACAAGAAGGACAAATGGTAACTACCTAAGGACAGACGGAAAAATTTATTTTCGGACTGTACGTACTACCTTGAAACCTAAACCATCAAATTTGAAGGAGGGGTGTAATTTAGTTTCTTGAAACCCTCACCAGAGAGCTCCTTTGTAGGTGTCCGGAGTTCTGAAAACGAGTTCGAGAAAAAATCCGGAACGCTAGAACCGAGTTCTGAACTAGTCCGGAACTGTGTCCAAAGTCACTGCGAACAGCGAACTCAGTTCCAGAACTCGGAATTCGTGCACTGCGAACGTGTAAAGCCCTACTGCGCATGCCCGGACTGTTCTAGAACTGTCCCGGACTGCACTACGAACGAAGCTAAGAGTTGGTTGCCCTGCAACCCCAACCACCTAAATCACAGGAGAGTCTAGTCTAGCCCCCAGAAAGTGTTGTCGGGTTTCAGCGCTACCTACTGCCACTTCAACGAACTACCATTTCTGATATCTTATCAGGTGATCACGCTTGCGACCGCATTACCGTCGCTCCTCTAACTTGCAGTTATCCCAAGATTACAATGTAGCGATGTACTCTCCTCAAGTTCACCACTAGTGCATTCAAATCAATTGTAAAACTCAAAAATAAATGTTCTCAAGTCGACTAAGTGGAAGTTGTCCATGTACATCGCTACAGTGTAATCTTGGGATAACTGCAAGTTAGAGGAGCGACGGTAATGCGGTCGCAAGCATGATCACCTGATAAGATATCAGAAATGGTAGTTCATTGAAGTGGCAGTAGGTAGCGCTGAAACCCGACAACACTTTCTGGGGGCTAGACTAGACTCTCCTGTGATTTAGGTGGTTGGGGTTGCAGGGCAACCAACTCTTAGCTTCGTTCGTAGTGCAGTCCGGCGATGTACATGGACAACTTCCACTTAGTCGACTCGAGAACATTTATTTTTGAGTTTTACAATTGATTTGAATGCACTAGTGGTGAACTTGAGGAGAGTACATCGCTACATTGTAATCTTGGGATAACTGCAAGTTAGAGGAGCGACGGTAATGCGGTCGCAAGCGTGATCACCTGATAAGATATCAGAAATGGTAGTTCGTTGAAGTGGCAGTAGGTAGCGCTGAAACCCGACAACACTTTCTGGGGGCTAGACTCTCCTCTAAATCACTAACTACAAATGAATCTCACAAATTTAATACGATGGACTCGTTATGATATTTTGGAGCAGGAACGAATAATAGGGTGTGCGCCTGGGTAGGAAAAACTGTTTATTGTTATTTTCAATCTAAGGTAGACCTCATTCTGAGAATTTTGATACCAACCGCGACCTTCTAGCGTGAGTAAATCTTTTCCTAAGAATTTTTAAAGTTTCGACCGTTTATGACGTCACGGTGAGCTGGGGGGTCCCGCCCAGGCGAGAGGGGCGCGTGACGTCATAAACGGTCGAAACTTTGAAAAATCATAGAAATAGATCTACTCACGCTAGAAGGTCGCGGTTGGTGCCAAAATTCTCAGGATGTATTCTACTTTCGATTAAAAATCTTTAAAAATCAAGGCGCACCCCCCATTACGAACAGTCCAACTGCAACTGTGTGTTTACCCAATTCGAGAAGTGAATTTACTTTCAGATTTGAGACTGACAATGTGAGAAGTTTGTATTCCTCTAGATTGGTCACACTGGTTGAAGTTTGGAACCATCGTACGATCATTTCTTGGAACAGTAGGACAAGTTACTAAAATACTGCTGTTTGTTCAATTCAACTGCGACCAGAACTCGCCCAGTTAGAACACCGTTTGTTGACGATTGTCCTGGTAGCGGCAGGAGTTGGACTGTAACTCATAAACATTTCCCCAAGTTTAGTTCCACAGGGATAATGGAAATGATCTTCCCACCGAAGTAACAGCGGCCGGAGGATATTCAGAAGCCTGACCATCAAAGACGAGTGATAGTGGGAAGCAATGGTGGATGTGAGAAACGGCTAGGAATGAAGAGTTCGGACTACCGCGCTAATGAGGCGCGCTCATTAACCTCTTTCAGCGTCGTTAGTCACTCATAGAAGCCTTTTCCATCCCATAGCTCTCAACAGCGACTCTTTTCTCCAGTCGGAGGAGATAGAAACCGAGAGAGAGAAAATACTCGCATCAAATCATCCGGGACAATGAATTAATGTACAACCAGCCATATGAAAAACGCTGCAAATTATTTCACTAATTTTTGGTTTATTATTTTCAATAATGAACCTTTGGAATCGACCAAGAAAAAAAATTGTTCAACACCCCCTCAAAATTTGATGGTTTACGTTTCAAGGTACGTGGAATCCAAAAGTCGAATAAAAATTAGGCCGTCCGTCCGCCGTACGCGGCACTTTTGCCACTTAGCATTGACCGATTTTGATGAAATTTGGTATGTAGGGTCCATTTGGGGTCTAGTTGTGCCCCGAAGCTTTTGGTTGAGGTAGGTCACTTCTAATGGTTCCAAAATCAATTTTGAAATTTTGAAAACGCCCTAACTCGAACAATTTTGGTATAAAGGTATTGTTTTTCCTTCAATTTAAGATTTGTAACAATGTAGGATGAATTTCAGATTGAAATTCACCTTATTGCTCATAATTAGTCAGAGGAGGGTGTGACGACCCTACCCCTTCAGACCAGTGATTAGATTAATCAGCCGGCCCGAAGAGGATATCGATTCATATCTCTATGAATCGGATATCTCTTCAGGCGTAGCTCCAACAAATCGGGAACAAACCAATTGGTTTGTCCCATATAAAATGTAGGGTCGTCACACTCCTCTCCCTAAAACATACTTCTGGGTTTCAAACAGAAGTATATTTGAAAAAAGTCAAAGTGACTGAAAATAGCATGAAGTCCAGGAAAGGACATCTGGAAGCTTCAAGGGAATTCCTCCATCGTGATGGTACTATTCAAAAAGAAGAAGAAGAAGAAGAAGAATGCCAAGAATAAGAAGAATACGTAAAGAATAATAAATAAAGAATACGAACGGCGAAACATTCAAGTGTAATGATTGAAAAGGCAAACTTAGAAAAGGCTTATATAAAAGAAAAACGAACTTGAAATTAATAAAATGCCAGATTGGCAAAGCCTAACAAGGGAATGAGTTTAATTGCCGGATTGGCGAAGTTTAATAAGGGAATGAATTTAATATAATTTAATAATATAGAGATTCCTTCTGGAATTCTCTTTGGGTAATTCCTTCTGGAATACCCAAGAAAAAGTGGAGGGGAAATGATGAAATAAATTCAGTGCATTTCCACTGACCCACGCTCTGCTACCATGTAACAATATAGGATGAATTTCAGATTGAAATTCACCTTATTGCTCATAATCAGTCAGAGGAGGGTGTGACGACCCTATCCCTTTAGACCAGTGATTAGATTAATCAGCCGGCCGCATATCTCTATGAATCGGATATCTCTTCAGGCGTAGCTCCAACAAATCGGGAACAAACCAATTGGTTTGTCCCGTATAAAATGTAGGGTCGTCACAGATTCTATAGAATTTTTTGAGACCAGCCGGAGCTCTGTAGGACAAACCGTTCGCTCACTACGAGAATTTGAAGTTTGGACGTACGATAAATCACGAAGAGTGAATCGCAAAAGAGGCCTAATCTCCGTTCAAATTAAAGCTGACCGAAATGCGATCGATGTTTTTCTTCATGGTGGCTTTGCAGACAAGTGATCTATATAGAAAAATAAAAAACAATAAACCATTGTGTAATAATTTGCAGCGTTTTTCATAATTTTTTGTCACTCGATTTTCGGATTCTACGTACCTTGAAACGTAAACCATAAAATTTTGAGGGGGGTTAAAATTGTTTCTTCCTCGATTGCAATGGTTCATTATTGAAAATAATAAACCGAAATGTCATGTTCCCATTACAGAAGGAATATTTTATACAATGTTTTTGCTCCATAGTTTAGAGAAATAAAGTACCAGTCCACTGAATTGTCGTCATACGCATCTATTCAAGTATAGGTAAAAGTGTTACTTCAGACGATACCTAATACTAGGAACTAGCAAAAACGCCAGAATAGTTTCAGAAGAATTGTCAATAATAACAAAAGAAAATACGAATTCGTTGTCCAGCGATTTTAGGAAACTCTGAGGTGTCAAACTTTCGACGAATTTGGCCAAAAATTGGGGCAATTATCATCTCAAACATATCAATGACAACTCGTGAGTCCTCTGTGAAATTGATTGGAAATAAGGTCCTCAGGAATAAAACTCCTCTTCTGCCGAGATTTCGGACATTCAACCTTCCTCACGGCTCGAAGGATGTTTCCAAATGAACATCATATCAGCGTCAATCAACAACCAGTCAGTTAGATATGTCACCGTAACTGGTTTAAATGAAGAGGATGGAGCTATTGTTATGAAAAAACATGGATTATAAGGCAAATTAAATTCTCTACAACTTTCATACAATAAACTTTAGGCTGAAATATAGGCTTTTCCCTTAATTTTGAATTGGAAAGTGAAAAGAAAGTGAAACATTTGTGAATCGCCAATTTTTCTCCGTTTTCCCCTCTTATAGTTCGAATACGATTGGTTCCACCAAAAACAACTTTCTTCATCAAATTTGTTGGAAATTTTGTTGTTCAAATGTTTATATAGCCTTCTAAGTCTGGGATAAGTTGGAAGTCAAAAACTGAAAAATGTCGATTTTTGGTCGTTTTTCCAAATTGGCGGACGAAGCAATGGGGGAGGATGATCAAAACTTGGTTTCATTACTACCTGATGGCCCTAAACAACATTTAAAAAAAAACATGTAGGTAGCACTTTTGTTGGGTGGACACTTCTTCTCAACCTCCATTGACTGGACTATTATATACTCCATTCATACTGCAGGATATTATCATAGCTTATAAGCTATGATAATATCCTGCAGTATGAATGGAGTATATCTGAAGGCGCCATAAATTCCATATTCGTCACGGAGTCCAGGAATTTAGGGTCAGATTTATCAGAAAATGTATGCTTTCTAAGCGGGCACAACACTACGAGATGCCCGTGAAACCAGTCATTTTATTGTTCGAAAACAGAGCGAAAAACCTTTCCAGAAAACCTACAAAATCCACGGGAGAAACGTTCACAGACCGTGTAACATAAACCTCTTCCTCTTTCTTTCTCTCCTGGGCCGCAAGAAGACCATTTCCTTTAGACCACTCACTTTCCCAAAGGTAGTAAAGTTGAAAAGAAGGAGGATGTGAGGTCTGATTCTCCACATCGCTGTTCTACTCCACCTCTAGCGCTTTTCTCCATTCGAGTTTATGAGACAGAATTGAGATGGAATCCTTCATGATTCAAGATGTACGCACATATTTAAAAAATCGGACATTGGAGAGAACGTCGAAGAAAATCAGCACATCGCACCACAAAAATGAATCGATATCGATTTCCCGTTGAGATTCGTCTACTTTCCGCCACCTGACTTCAAGGTAGTGAAAAGATATGAACACCACAAGGTAGGAAGATGACCCGCAGTGAAAACCATGGAATACCCACCACCACCATCATTTTTGAAAAAATCTTTTGCTTCCTCACTCTCGAAGGTAGGAAAGCTTTCTATTCGTGAAAGAAGTGAAAAAAAAATGTCCTCCAAAATCAAAATTTCCACTTGCTTTTTGCGTTTTAGAGCTTCCCGAACAATTTTGGTTCCGTGTCTCGAAAGTCTCGAAGAGTCTCTGAAAGTCTCGAATTTTAGTAGGTACCTCTTTCCCTACGTAGATTTTTGGGAGACCAACTACTTCAACAAACTAAACAAAGATGATGTACCACCACCTCCAGCTCTCTATGATAACCTGCTGCCCTCCATCATCTAAGAAGGACCACCAAAAAGTTAACCCAACCAAGTGCAATACGAAAACAAGTGCCTAAACAAAAAACGCTGCAAATCATTACACAATGGTTTATTATTTTGCTTCCTCACTACCGAAGGTAGGGAAGCTTTGTATTCGTGAAAGAAGTGAAAAAAAAGTCCTCCAAAATCAAAATTTCCACTTGCTTTTTGCGTTTTAGAGCTTCCCGAACAATTTTGGTTCCGTGTCTGTCGGTCTGTCTGTGGTCAATCCTTGTCCCGGGCAAAACTATACTAACCTGTGGTCCGATTTTGATGAAATTTTCAGGGATTGTGCGGGTTAGGTTCTAGACGGTCCCCTATCAATTTCAGCACCTTCGGACCAATAGGAGCGAGTGCGCATGCGCAAACGTGAATTTCCTGGAACCTCGGTTTCTAATGAACCGATTTTGCTCAAATTTGGAGGTTAGTTAGGGACTAACTTCTAAGAGACACCCTATAAGTTTCAATCAAATTGGTCAAGCAATAGCCGCTGCGCATGCGCGAACTTTAAATTTATTGTTACAACCAAAACTCCGCAACTATTCAACCAATTTCGATGAAATTTTCAGGGATTGTGTGGGTTAGGTCCTAGACGGTGGACCGCTAACCCTATCCCGCATATTATCGCCAATATTTTGGTATTCAATAACTCTTTGAATCATAATTTTTTCGCCAACTGATTCTATTAGGGATGGGTATCGATACTCGATATTTCAAAATATCGATACTTTCGTACCGATATTCAATATTTTAGTATCGATACTGCACTATCCGATATTTTTGGATATCGATACTTTGGATCCGATATTACTAAATATCGAATATCGATACTGTTCTCGCGGAAAATTCAACATAATGGCTAAAAAATGAGGAAGATGGAGAGGCTTTTGGGTAATTACTCTTTGAATGCACAAAATTTGTTTATATCATGGAAAAAATCACTCTGCTTGGACTCTTAATAGTAAAAAATGAATAAAACTTGTTGAAAAAATTATTTTTCTTGAGAAAATTGGATGATATTGATAGTTTGTGACACTAAAGTATCGATACTCGATATTTTAAAATATCGATACTCATGCCCAACGATACTTGGGATATCGATACTCGGATACGATACAGTATCGATACAAAATATCGATACTTTTATAACGATACCCATCCCTAGATTCTATACGTCCATGTTACAATGAGTGAGGAAGCTATACTGCCCACCCAACTTGGCAGACTTTTTTTTTTTTTTTACACTCAACGACTTCTACCTGTAATTAAGGAAATGATAGGTAGTAAGGAATGAGGAATTCCCACCAGTCTCATTGTGTATTGGACAGAGGATTGTAGACCAGGTATCTTCATACAAGTACCTGGGGTGCAATATTAACGAGAGCTGGGAGTGTGAACAGGAGATTCGTGGTCGCATTGAGCAGGCGAGAGGAGCATTCCTTAAAATGCGCAGTGTTATTACCAGCCGTGAGTTGAGCCTCCCTCTCCGCATCCGTATTATCCGTTGTTACGTGTTCAGTGTTTTGTACTTTGGCCTTGAGGCGTGGACACTGACGGATGCTCTATGTAAAAAGCTCGAAGCGTTTGAAATGTGGACTCATCACCGTTTGCTGGAAATCCCTTGGACCGATAGAGTAACAAATGTGGAAGTGTTACAAAGATTGAACAAGAAAAGGAAGGCCACATAATGCGTAATGAGAAGTATTCACTTTTACAGTTGATAATGCAAGGAACAATAGCGGGAAGGCGGAGGACTTCCTGGCTGAAGAATCTCCGCCAGCGTTTTGGTTTGAGTTCTGCCGCTTTGTTCAGGGTGGCGGCTGAAAGGGTAGAAATCAGGCGAAAGAGACAGCAGAGAAAAGAGCCTCTAAAACCAACAGAGTTACCACAAGCACCGTGGACGCATCTTGGTGCGGATTTACTCAAATGTGGTCAAAAATGGTACTTAGTGGTTCAAGATCATCATTCTAGATTCCTGGAACTTGTACAAATTACAACGTTAACCTTATCTGCTGTTCTCTCAAGAATGAAGAATCTGTTCTCAAGACATGGGATTCCCTAAGAAGTCCGAACAGATGGAGGAACTCAATTCACATCAGAGGAATACAAGACATTTTCTGAAGAATATGGATTCAAACCGACCACTAGTAGCCCTCATTTCCCACAATCCAATGGGGAGGCTGAAAACGCTGTGTCCATTGCTAAGAGAATATTGTTGAAATGCCCAGATCCAAATCTTGGCTTATTAGCGTACAGGACAACAAAGCTGGAATCCGGCCTATCCCCTGCTGAATTACTATGAGTATGGAAGGAAATTAAGAACCACACTCCCATCTGTCAGTAACTTTGAATCCGTTGGGAGAGAAGGAATGAAGACCTTCCAAGTACGAGACAAATGTTTGAAGATGCGAATGAAGAAAATTTTTGATGCAAGAAGACAAGTGAAAGAATTACCACCATTGGAAATAGGAGATAAAGTCTGGGTGAAAGATCTACGGAGGAGGGGCACTGTAGGTAAAAGCTAATGCTGAATTTCCCCGATCGTATTAGGTTACTTGTGAAGGTGGTGCGGAGGTGAGAAGAAATCGGTGGCACTTAATAACGTTGCTACCACAGGATTCAAGTACTGGTGAAACATCCTCAAATGCCAGAATGAACCATCAGACGCCAGAGAACCAGCCACGAAGATCAACGAGGACTACTCAGATACCTTCAAGATTCAACGCTTGAGGAAAAGACGAGGAGGGGAGATGTAGTGTTAGAGCCACTACATATGTTATAATATATTATATTATTGTAATGATGTTGTGTTGCTTAGCAACGGGTATTATAACTACCACGTCAGTTCAATAAAGAATTGTTCTGTGTAATTCAATCCAGCTTACGCGTTCTATTATTTCTAGCTAATAATAATACATTATTCAGTAGGTATATAACTTCACAATCGCCGACGTCCTTGGAGGACATGGCACTTGAAGAAGAGGATAGGTAATACGTTATTACAACTCACCATTAAGAAATAGGTCCTGCAAGGCTTGCACGGCTTGGCAGAGCAGGGCCCAGGCCTCAACTTCAGAAATATTCTTTTTTCTTTTTTCGATGACATCTCCCAAGCTCACCACCAATCTGCGAAAAGAAAGGACAATTTTTGAATCTGACGCGAGAGACATTCGATACGCAGACAGAAAAACTGCTTCAATGATCTGCTATACTACAAGTATTTAATAGTAGTCGGGCCTTGGTATCACTGGAGTCACAGAAAACATCTCAGGAACTCCACAGCAGTTCCAAAGTATCGCCGGAGTAACCAAATTGCAATTTGAATTTTCAATATCATGGACAGCAGAATTGTTTGTGGGCCATTGGAAGTCTCAAGATAGAGTTAAGACAAAAATGTCAAAGGAAATCGATGAACAAATTTTCAAAATTTTAATCACAACATCATTTTTTGACTTCTAAGTCACAAAAAATGGTTCGAAATGTTTAGCTCTATCCATTAATTTTTAAATTGAAATTGGAATTCCTAAGATGTTTTTGGTGACACTAGCGGCACCATGGTCCAATTAGGGTCAAAGCTGAAGTAGAAAGGAGCGTGAGTTCCACACTCCCACCATTGAGAAAGAGAGAGAGTTAGAATTTATACCTTTCGAATGATTTTTATTAGACAAAAAACGCAGCAAATTATTACACAAAGTTTATTATTTCTCTACATAGATCAGTCTACAAAGAACTCGGCTTTGCCATTGTCACCATCTACCAGCCATAGATAATACCTTAGGGATGTCCAATACTTCAAAAGTATCGATACAATATCGTATCGATACATCTAGAAAGTATCAAAAATGGGTAAGATGTCATTTATGTTTCTCTCTATCAGTGTGACATCTCTCTATCGCGAGGATAATAATTAATATAGAATGTACAAAACAATAAATCACTCATTTTTTTATTTAAAACTTTTTTGTTTAGGCACTTTTTTGTATTGCACTTGGTTGGTTAACAGTTGGGTGGTCCTTCCTAGATGATGGAGGATAGCAGGTTACCATAGTTGAAGTGGTTGGTCTCCCAAAAATCTACGTAAAGACAGAGGTACTGTCAAGTAGGTACTTTCATGTCGTAAATATTGAAACAGATTAAATGTGAGAGATAAAAAAGTATCGCCTTCGATACTAGAAAAAAAGTATCGATACTACGATATATATCAGAAAAAAGTATTGATATGTATCGATACTTTTTTTAAGAAGTATCGATACTTTGGGGACATCCCTATAATACCTACCAACCACATACCTACAGCGATCGCATTTTGGTCAGCTAAGATTTGAACGGAGATTGAAACGCTTTTGCGATTCCCACTCGTGTTTCTGATTTATCGTAAGTTTAACTTTACGTTTTAGTTTTAGTTTTAGTTTTTTAGTTTTAACTTTACACTTTAACCCTTAAGTTCGCGTAGGGAGCGAACGGTTTGTCCTACAGAGCTCCGGGTGGTCTCATTCGATTCTAAAAATTCAATGCTATCTTAAATTGATGGAAAAACAATGCCTTTAAATCAAAATTTTCCGAGGCGTTTTCACAATTTCAACCCTCAAAAGTTACTGACACCAACCAAAAGCTTTGGGGCACAACGACCCTAAATGAAGCCCGTATACCAAATTTCATCTAAATCGGTCCACGGGAACTAAGGAAAGTGCCGCGGACTGCATGGTATTCTCTTATTATTAATTTGAATCGGCTTTTAGATTAATTCGAGGACTCTCAACGCACCGTACCTTTCCGAATGAATCATTTAACATTTGAAAATAAATTATCCGTCTTCAGAGAAACCAGTATCAGCACGAAGAACGCACAAAACTTGAAGAAGGTGTCCAAATTTGGTGGGAAAATGAAAAATCAAAACAAATGAATCGATAAACGATGAACAAAACACTAAAACCATCACATAGCTAGGAAGCCTCCAAAGAGCATTAAACCCGGATCATGAAAGTAGGATCCATAAGGCCTGATAGACAACAGACTCAGCTTAAGGTGTTAACATAACATTAACGGCATAACATGTAATGATGTATTGATCAAGACGTCTACCAATGTCGACATACCGTTTTCCAGAGTCCCCCAAAGGGGACCACAGGCAGTGGGTTCAAGCATGGCCTCTTCCCAAAGTCCCCTACAGGGGACCACGAAATTACAAAGCCTCCCACAACCACATATCACACCTAAATCTCACTAAAATGGATTGAACATAAAGAGAAACTATCTCATTACATACGAGAACATCCAAAATTCGTGAAACTTACCGTTCTCTGGTCATTTTATTCAGTTATTGTGAACAGTGTCAACAAAAGCACGTTTTTCTCTAGGAGCCCACCTTTGAAACCAACCATGGAGGTTATGCTATTGTTGTTTTTACAAACTAAAGATCTCTGAGATTCAATAGAGGAAGAACTAGGAGTTTATCTTCTCTCTGGTAGTCATAAATCAGAACTAAAGTGAGGTCCCCTACAGGGGACTTTGGGAATTGGAGGGTTAATATATTTGGCTAAAAATAAGCCCTCCAGTCCAGACTGACTACTTATTCGTCATTTATTAATTTAGTATATTTTAACCCTTAACATAGTATATTTCACTTTTAGAGCGTCCTGACCTGCATTTTCTCAGCCATTCGCGGATTATAGGAGTACTCATTTGTACAGAGAGACCGAACTAAACATCCGAACGACAGCACTAAACTGCGGTTACGCTGGACGGTTTGAACGACAATTCGTTACGACAAGGTCGCCTGAGATAACAGGCGAGGAGTGGAGGAAGTATCTCATCTTTTAATGGTCTTGGCCCACATAAATTCTGTAGATCGCTGTACCTGAACTGATTAGACAGATGAGTGTTTCAGAGAACGCAACAGAATTTACGACAAATAATTAAATGGATATTACATGAGAATTAAGTGGAGATTTAAATGGAGATTCGCCCACTTCAGTTAGTGAAAACCGATTTGCCTCATTATTCAAAATTAGGTAAAGTTTGAATTATAACTTAACTAGGCTCTAGTTAGGTAAGATATTATTGTATTTTTTTTTTTTATCCGAAATATTGTGAGTACCTTTTAAGTTTCCTGTGCATGAAAAGAGCTAAAAGTTGTAGGAATCCTATAATAAATAAATAATTTTAGATACTATAGTCTACATAACACTCCGTATTTATCCTATACACGGGTACTAGTCTAAATAATTTTAAACAATAGACTCGCAGTTTTTTCTGCGAATAAACTAAAACAACTATAGGAGGAACTTTACACACTGCAAGTATTTCAAAGTACTAAATTGTTGGTGAGGAAGGATGCAACACATGGAGGATTAGTGCCGTCATCACTTTTATTGGAAGCAATCGTATCCTTTCTTGAAACTTTACATTTATTGGCGTAATGACCGAAATTATTACTATTGAGCTAGTTTATTCGGCCGACTTTCGACGGTTAAAATCGAACCCCCTGAGATGGAATTTGAACTCGTAAATCGCTCTGGTGAAAGACGATTATTACTAAACGTCGATTATCTCTCGCCGCTTTTAGTTTAAACTCGTTTCGAATGTTTGGTGAAAGTGGGCATAAAACACTTAACTTGGGATAAAACACCCTTTTTACTTCCATGGGGCTTGAAAAGTAAGCACTTTCACTTTTACCTTCATACTTGTTTGCTTCAGCCATCAAACTCTGACGTCGGCTTAAGTCCACAATTTTCGAGGGCCATTATAAGAGGTTTAAAATGATCAGGAAGGCTGACAAACATCAATACGGCAAGCACCCCATCAATCTCGTGATCAACCGACTTCAACTGTTGTGCCAACTGAATTTTCTTGTTGATATAATCGGCCATATTCAGACAATTGTCATACCTGAAAGGTCACCAACTGCTCTATCAACGACGCAACTCGTTAACCCGCTAGTTTCCATAGATGCGCTACACATTATTTTTCGATTTTTTTCTATCACTTAGTTCTATGTAGTCTAAATGAGAGGAAAAAAATTGTATTTGGTTGGTGGGTCAATTTATAAAAGTTTTGTGGAGGTTTCACCTACATGTGACATTGGGCTACGGAAACCATTTTGAAATATTCCACATAACAGAACGAAATGGTGGGGGGGAGGGAGAATGTCAGCCCAAAACCAACCTGTAGGCAAGTATGCGGAGCTGCCTTCCTCCCAACAATATGGATACAATATACTTTAAAAAACAAAAAAAGAATCACAAGCATTTAGAAGATTACGTTTTTACAAACATGAAATTTAGAAATACCACGTAGAATAACATAAAACACAAACAGTGAATTATAGTAACATTGAGCTTGCAACAAACTTAGTTGCAGACATGATTAATGCTCTTGGTGAATAGTGCCCAGTGTCACCTACAGGTTCTTCATCTTGACACAGTGAACCCAAAACTAACACAATCCCACTGAAAACTATTCTATTACATCATAGTCTAAAGCATTTGATTTCCATGGAGATCAGTAAAAAAGTCATCAGTAAAATACCTACCATTTTTTCGTCATCCAGCAACGAGCGTCTAAACCACACCGACAGCATTAGTTCATGTATCCTCCGCTAGGGATAATATCGAGTATCGATACCCATCCCTACTTCGACCTGTATCAATATTTTTCACTGGATCCATCTGGTTTCCCACGAAAAAGCTCGCTAATAGGGCTCTTCTTCCATCGTTTAAATTAAGTACTCCTCGGGTTAGGACAGTGATACATTAAAAAATCAATTCGACGTTGAAAAAACTTTGCAAAATATTACCTATTTTTCTGTAAAGATCACTCGTTTTTGAGGAATACGGCTTTTCAATTAGGAGTAACTACCAACCATAAATATTACTATCGCGCTGTGTTAACTGTCAAGTTTATAATATTTTTACAATAAGCTCTCCATCCCAAAGTTTTGGGTGCTTCCAGTACGAAATTTGATTCTTAATTGTAAAGAGAGCACAAGTGACACGAAAAAAAAAGCTGCAAATTATTTCTCAAAGGTTTATTATTTTTCAGTATAGATCACTCGTCTGCAAAGATTACAACTTTGCCATTGTCACCTATACCTATACCAAATGTGACACTTTTTTTTCACCTATTTTTTGACATTTTATGTCTTTACTATGGCACATAAATGAAATCGATAATAGATCAGCTCAAAGATGGCCCTTTTTTGAGTTTGACTGACGACTTTCACCAGCACTTTTATTTCTCTGCTTTTCAAAAATTGTTATAAATTGGAAAAAAAACACAAACGGTGGATACAGCTTTCGTACAAGTACGCAACCACGAGAGACATTTTATGTCTTATGTTTAATAAATTGAGAGCTTTCCAATTGAGTGGTGAACGATTTTTGTGGGGTGGAAAATGAGGAAGTTAGTTTTCCCTAGGAACGATTGGTTGTACGTGAAAATCATCAGAAATTTCCGCGTAACGCTCCCCTCGTAACGCTCCCCGCGTGACGATTTTTCATTTATGTGCCATAGTAAAGACATAAAATGTCAATAAAGCGTTTTTCCTTTGAATCACATGAAATAAGCTTAGTTACCTATTTTGGTAAAGCTTGAGATAATGCGATGCAGCTGATTCAAGGGAAAAATGCTTTACTATCCCTAGCGGAGGATACATGAACTAATGCTGTAGATGTGATTTAGACAAAACGATCCAGGTACTGGTGTGGGGTAGGTACTGGGTGTATAAGCTGCACAGGGAACTCTATAATAGTTGGTAAGACAAGAGCTAGATATACAGGGTTCGGCAGGGAGGTATGGATGATTTGAAATAATAGCTACACACTCATTTTCAAATGAAACTAAAATTTTATTATTTCAGTGTGTAACTTGGATGATGCCATTATGAAAATTAAAGAGGAAAAAAAATAAAACATTGATTATGTTCGAAAAATAACATCTGATAAGTGGTGTCCGTTTTTGTCCACACACTCCTGTAGACGTTGTGAGAAGTTGTCCATACTCTTCTGTAGCATTGGACGTGGTATTGCTCGAATTTCTTGAGTTATTGCTTCATTCAGGGCTTCAAGTGTACGTGGTTTGTGTATGTATACCTACACGTGATTTGAGGTAGCCCCATAAAAAATAGTCACAAGGTGTCAGGTCTGGTGACCGAGGAGGCCACTCCACATCTCCAAGCAACGAAATGAGGCGCCCAGGAAACGTACATAATCAATGTTTTATTTTTTTCCTCTTTAATTTTCATAATGGCATCATCCAAGGTACACACTGAAATAATAAAATTTTAGTTTCATTTGAAAATGAGTGTGCAGCTATTATTTAAAATCATCATTGGATAAGTTCTCGACATGAGGCAGTTAAACCAGCACAAAAAAAGATTGAGTAGTCGACTCTGATAGTGTTGGAGTAGAACTGGTCTGAACCTGGCAGCAGGCAGTGGTCTCCATGAATGCTCGCAAACTTCTTCCATGCCGACCCAAAGTTGCCAGTTCCAACAGAACTAGAGACACCCCAGCAGCAAACCCACCTCCAAAACATGTATTAATTTATTTCGCAATAAGCCAAAATTTAAAAGGGGAATAATCGTTTTGAAAATCAAAAATAATTTAGCTGGAGTTTAAATTTAGACACACCACTCACAAAATGCGCATGTGCAAGGGGACATGTGCCAGAGGTGTACAAATGTGTAATGGCCGAATAGGTAGGTAATGTGAGGTTAAAATAATGAAGTTTTACTGTTATGGTGACGGATTTTATAGTTGAAGACTCAGTGAATATTATTAGAAAAAACGTCTGCCAAGTGGGTGTGGCACATAGCTTCCTCGTATCCATAACCCGATTATATAGATAATCCGATGCATAGTAGTTAATCTCAAAACAGCAATCTCTAAGTACCTTCCACTACCCTCATAGGGGACTATCTACACGCTAATCTGGACAATCCTAGAAAATTTCATCAAATTCGGATCAAAAATTAAGTGAGTAGATGTATGTGATTGGATAAAAAAAAAATACTTAGCCTCGGCTGGGATTCAAACCCGCGACCCCTGGGGAACAGTTGAACTTACGGCTGTTACAAGTAATTCACGTTTGCGCATGCGCAGTCGCTTATATCTGTCCGGGGATGATGATTTTCATAGGGGACTATCTACAACCTAATCCACATAATCCCTGAAAATTTCATCGAAATCGGGTGGAAAATGTGGAAATTATGGCCGTTACAAGGAAATTCACGTTTGCGCATGCGCAGTGGCTACTATCGGTCCGAAAGTGGTGATTTTCATAGGGGGCCATCTAAATACTAGTCTGTAACATCCCTGAAAATTTCATTGAAATCGGATGGAAAATGTAGAAGTTATGGCCGTTACAAGGAATTCACGTTTGCGCATGCGCAGTCGCTTCTATGAGTCCGGGGATGATGATTTTCATAGGGGACCGTCTACACACCAACCCGCACAATCCCTGAAAATTTCATAGAAATCGGACAATAACTTCGTATAGTTATGCGCGTTTCAAGGAATTCATGACAGACGGACAGACAGACACACAGACACGGAACCAAAATTGTTCAGGAATGTCTAAAACGCAAAACGCGAGTGGAAATTTTGATTTTAGAGAACTTTTTTTTTCGTCCTTGAAAAGTGAAAACAAAGCTTCCGCTACCTTGGTAGACTCGGAAGCAAAAAGGTTATCAATTGAATTAAACAAGGATGGTTAGCAATAGTGGCCTGATGAGGAAACAGCAACAAAATGGGAACGTCAGTTGAACATGTTAGTAGGAGGTAAACAAACATGATTAGAGAATTAGATTGAAACTAGAATGTTATATTATATTGAAAAGCAAATTTTGAGAGCTTAAACATTAGGATTTTGAGCGGGTTACAACGTTTTTCTGACTCGATTCCAAAGGTTCATTATTCAAAATAATAATCCAAAGTCGATTCCCTCAAAACAAAATATAGTTTTATCTCATTCCCGCGTAGGATTTTGCACATTATTAAGATTGTGCACAATTTTTTATAATTCACTATTTTTTTTTTTTTTTTTGCAAAAAAAGTCATGCTTGATATAATGACGCCCCAAAAACACTCTAGAAATCACATGGAAAGCAACGAAGAAAAATACCAAAGGGGGCCACCAAGAATACATAATGAGGCCATCAATAAACGTTGAACTAATCGGGCGGGTTAATATTCAGTATGGTAAGAGAGAATATTGGGAGAAGGAGAATTATTAATAGTCGAATCCTTCCCAGTAAATTAGGAGGAGGGTAGATTGTGATTGATTAGGTCGTCGAGGAAATGGGATGGAGAAAGGGGTTGATAGAATATTCCCAATTTCGGGAGAGCTGGGCCTTCGAAGACGAGGCACAGGTGGCCGGAATCCACGGGAACCTCTGGTGATCCGGAGCCGAATATTTCATTTGTGTACGTATCAGTATTTTCTCCCCGACACGGTTTTTTTCTCATTTTCCAGAAAGCAGACGAAATCGATGGAAGTAATCGAGCACTTCGGTTGGATGAAAGTCGCCAATAAATTGAATACAAAGAATAAAACATCTGTGTGGGGCTTCAAACCACTCTCCTCATTTGTAAAAGCTCCAAAAATGGCGACGAGTATTTTTAGACGTCGTCGCCAGTTTGACGCTGAGTCGTGCTCTTGAATGTTATTATGGAGGAGATAGGCTTTGTGTCCCCAAAAATAGCAGGACTCTTGTATCGTGAGGGGGTGGAGGGGTGAGTTCAGGGGTAATACAGATTCCCCATGAATTTCAAATCAGAAAAATCATCATCTCAATTCTCTTGTTGATAAAAGTGTGCCGGTACAGCTGTACCGAGACTGCGAAACCGAGTATCAACTTGTAACGGTTCCATTCAGTGTTCAACTCAGCCCTTACCGGTCCAGTTCCACCGACCGTGAAGATATCATGGTATGGCTCTGGACCGGGAAGGGATTTTGACCAGTGAGCATGGATATTGTCTCCAGTTCAGTTCCATGTAGCTGGATGTGCCCTTACCGTTTTCATGGAATGAGAATAGTAACATGAGAAGGGATCTTCTGGACTGGTTAGCATGGAATTTGTCTCCAGTATTTTTATTCTTATGTCTTAAACTGCAACGAAAAATTATTCTTTCCTTCAATTGTTTGGTCACTGTTATCGTTAATTGTCTCTTTTGTAACACTTGTTCGAATTCCTTCTTTTTGTATTAGAAGTTGAGATCATAAGCATGGAAGAAGGAAGATAGGGATTTGACCTCCGTCTTCTTCCATGTCATGAGAGTGGTATTTGACCGTCCTCTGTAGACAGTACCAGTGATAGAACTGTACCGGTAATTTGGAACGGTTACATCTTTGTCACTGTAACCGTTGGAACCGTTCTAGGGAAATTCCTCGACTGACACAGCCCTACTTGTTGATGGTCTACAGAATTGACAAACATCAACGAGGTGTGTCGTGAATAAAATTTAGTATGTTAAAAAAGTAAAGTAAACAACTATTCGTCCCTATACCTGGTAAACCATGTAAGTCGGTATTTTTTCGAAAATAAGGTTTTGAGCTTTTCAGGTAAATTAGGGTCGCTTGATTCATTTAGTGAAGCCGTTTTCCAATCTGATGAATAGTTTTTTACCCAGAAGGCATTGAAAAAACGTGTAAGTCGGTTACCTTTTTTTTTCGCCGGAAAACCATGTAAGTCCTGTGTACGCCTTCATAAGAGTGAGCAGCTCACGCTGGTGTCAAGTTTCCATCAAAGATAGTCAGTTTTTTTTAAAACTTTTTCCATGAAAAGTTTACAAAATCATAAATGGAGTTCGGAGAAAGTGATCATAAATAGAAACCTTTTTATTAGTCTCAATTTCAGCAATAAATTCCACTCCATGCGTTCTGCAGACACGTCATTTTCTATACTGTGGCCCACCTTAAGATCACGACCTACCTACGTGTTCCGCATTGTTTCTAAATTATTTTTACATTATTTAGGAGGATAATTTTAGATGAATTGATTGATTTGTTGGCTGTTTGACGTAGCTGTAATGCTGATGTTAGAAAGAACAAAAAGAGATTAGTAGTGTGCTATTGGTCTGCTTATGTTTTACAGGAAACTCTGTAAAATTAATGATACAAGAGGTAATAATTGAGGAAAACCATCTCTGACCAATCCCTAACCCCTTACCCATCCCTAACCCATATCCAACCCATCCACAGCTCATCTCCAACCCAGCCCTGTCCTATCCCTAACCCACACCCAACCCATCCATAACCCATACCTAACTTATCCCTAGTTCATCCCTAATCCATCCTGAGTTCTTACCCTACCCAGCCCTGACCTATCCCAACCCCTAATCCGTCCCTAGCCCATCTCCAACCTATCCTTAACCCCTATCCCATCCCTAACCCAACTCATACCTAACCCATCCTCAACCCATCCCTAGTCCATCTATAACCCTGAGCTATCTCCAACCCCTAACCCATCCCAAGCTCATCCCCAACATGTCCCCAACCTATCCCAACCCCTAACTTATATCCAGCCCATCCCTAGCTCATCCCTAACATGTCCCTAACCCCTAACGCATACCTAACTCATCCCTTGTTTTAATGAAACAAAAGTACCTAGTTGCCTAACACTTCACATTAAATGCATACCTACCTAGTTACGGTTGTGATAGGTAAAGTGTTCCTATAAGTAATGGTTGTAATTTAAGAAATGGTAATTGAAGAATTGGTAGTATAATAATTTATTGCTCAACTCTAGTAATATTAAGACTGAAGACTGTCATTTTGACTCAAGGAGCCTTAAAGTTTGACTGCGTATTAGTCAACGCCTATGAATTTTCATTTAAATATTTTCCTTTTGCATCGATTTGGGTATTTTGAGTAACCTTGAAACCTGGAGAGAAAAAATTGAATAATATTCCTAATAATTAAATAACCCAAGCTGGGTATATTTTCATGAAATTAAATTGAAAACCATGTAAGTCGGGTGTCAAAGGCTGGGTAAAATCATGTAAGTCCATTTTTTCGTTCGCTAAAGTAAATTTTGATGAAATTAGTCTCAGGCTCTTTGAAATACTACTGTTACCACCTGTTTTAAGGAATGGAACGAAAAAACTTATTGCATGTGGAATGGAAACTGAATTATTTAGTTTTTAGTGTCCCCTGTAAAATTTGATAAACTCGACTTACATGGTTTACCAGGTATAGGGACGTATTGCTGGTTAAATATTCGTCCGACTGCCATTCCTGGCATCGCGACGTCATCAGCTGTCTTCCTAAAGGAAGATCAGAATTTGTTCTGATGATTTCGCTCATGGCTTCCCATTGCCTCACCGCCCTGGGTTGGGACCGAGCTCACGTCCCAACCCAGGCCCGAACTCACGGCCCCTGCAACCGGTCCGAGTCTCGTCTCCTGAGACACATGCCGGAACTGGCTCGGCCACAGCGCCGCCAAGTTAGAAAGTACCTAGCAATCGAGCACAGAAGTTAAGGCCATGGTGGAGGGCCATGATTCTCTAAAGTGGTTGGCGTTGATGATGGGTCATATTTTAGGCCTCTACGTTATTGTTACTAATTTATTCCAAATTCATCATACGTTCCCTAAAATATCCATACAAAAATGCGCTAACTTGAGTGACTTGGATACACACTCATCAATCCACTTATGCTGGCGAAACGGCCGAAAGCTTGGCGAATGTGAAATACTCAGTAAAAGGGAATTGAGGAACGAATGCGGGGGAAAAAAGGGAGAAGAGAAAATCGGGAATTCGAGTTGAACGAACCGAAACTAGAAAGGCAGAGAACGTTGATTCGAGCGCAATTAAACGGCCACGATTTGTTAGACAAGGTGTGAACAAGATAAAACATCCTCCGTAAATCGTTAGAGTGAGTTTAAATGTGCAAATGAGCCACGCTCTGATTGAATCGGGATTTTCAGCTTGATACATCGGTGCTCAACCAGTTGAGATAAAAGGAGGAAAAAATTCAAGTATTATGCAAATAGTGATGTAGCTTCCTCACTACCGAACGAAGTGTCGCGGATGTTTAAAACCAATACATAATATCAATAGAACTGTGAGGTTCATCACCATCTTCACCAATTGACTTGAACAGATTTTCTCAAACAACATGGCCGAATAGACAATTTTATCTAGGTACTTGTAAGTAAGAATGTACAATTTATCGTATCGACCGTAAGAAATCTTCGTTCCGGAAGCAGAGATTCCTGGCACGACTCCGAACGAGAAGTTAACTATGTGGTGATTACGTTCCTAACTGATAAACATCAACATGATTAAGAATGTTTGATTCACAAAAAAATTGACTGAAAAACCCCATTAACAGCAAAGTATTGAAGGCTACTGCTATCCTTCAAATCTGAATGAAATTTTAACAGGAACAGAAGCACTCGAATGGTAAAAGCATCCATTCTGAAGGACACATTTTTGCTGCAGAGTTTACCAAAAGCAACGAAGCCATGGTTTTAATAATCAGAAAATGTTGCTAGCATTTTTATGTGAAAATCACCCGTCTGCGAAGAACACGGCTTTTCCATTAATAGTATGACCCAATTTGTTTATCGCAATAAATTTGTTTGACAGAAAGAGCAAATGATTCGATTCTTGGTTCATAGGGATGTATAACTAAATAATATGAAATTCTATTTACAGAAACGAAAAAAATATCGCATTTTGATCATTATATGAAATCTGGCTTGCTTTCGTGAGCTCAATCTCGCGAGGCAGCGTCTGAATAGTGGGGGAAAGCTCAAACGAAGCTGCGCACTTTCCAAAAAAATTATTGAATTGATCTGCAGGATGTATTTCGATAACTGCATTGTAATAGAGTAGTTTCTCAGGATCTTGAACAGTGAAGCCGGGTCTAGAAAAAACCATACCGCTTGAGTCCCGGTGATGCCATACGGCACCCATGACTAAAATGACCACGTGATGACGAGGGTAATGAATATAAATTTCTCTAAACTTGAATTGTTATTGTTCAAACATGTCAGCAAATGGAAAAAAATATTGGTCATAAAGGAAAAGTGAGAAATGTAATACTTATGCCAGTATGAAGCGGAGGTGGTCGACGTAAAAAAAAAAAATGGTTCATATTTGGTAACATAAAGGGTTAAGATAGCATTGAATTTTTAGAATTTTTAGAGACCACGCGGAGCACTGTAGGACAAACCATTCGCTCCCTACGAGAACTTAAGGGTTGGACTTACGATAAATTATAAACACGAGTGTGAAGAGTCCTAAACTCCGTTCAAATTTCTGCTGACCGATCGATGTTTTTCTTCAAGTTGGTTGGTGGTAACAATGGCAAAGCCGCGTTCTCTGCAGACGAGTGAAGAAGAAGAAGAAAAAAGTTTATTGCCAAAATAAAACAAAGTAAAAAATTCTTTCTCCATTACAAAATAAACAATACCGACATGGTTTTTCAAACCGTCTGTCGGGGGTGTCAGCAGGTTAAACTAAAAAAGAAAACTACACTCAAAGCATAATACAATGAAATAAAAATAAATTAAAAATTAAACTCATGTACCAACGCAGAGCGATATCGCCAGGCTATTTTACTGAAAGCCACCAGTTGAGGCCATCCACCACCATCCAGCAAAGCCACGACTTCTGTCGCAAATCGTATTCCTATGCGATAGCGATTATTCCGAATCCCAGAGTATCTTAATGTGTTTATTTCACCATTTCACGTGTAAAGAACCGCATGTAGCCCCAAAGGCTTGTAGCCTAATAGCACCCTCCACAACTCCCCTTCTAGGTGCTCCCATGCCTCTCTTGATGGTATAAACATTGTAAAATACGTGTACCGTGTAAACCATAAGTGTAAACATTATAGGGGCTACTGCCAAGCGGTTGTGATTGTCCATATAAGTGTAAAAACCATAACAAGGTAGTATGAGAACATAATATTATAAAAGCGACCATATGTAAACAGTACAAACATATCAAACTCACCCAAGTGCAGCACGTTTCGTCTCACTACCTTGTTCTCACCACTACTGGCTCTACCGGCCTTCCACCTCATCCTAACCCCCCTCCTTCTCTTCCCTTTCTTCCCCTTCTCTCTGGCTACCGCCAAGTTCAAACGTAGCGACACTCCCGAGGAAAAGAAAAAAAAAAAAAAATGAATAAGCATACATCCAACTTCAAGAATTACTCACATTTTATTGTACCAAAACATATATCACCAATGCAGCTGGCCAAATTTGTAAAATAAACCCAACAAAAAATCCTTGTCACAATTTCAAAATGGAAGACAAACTGGATAGATCAACAAAGTATATGAAGGAGTAAAAGCAGGATTGATCTAGTCCATAACATGTCACTGAGTAACCCTGGCAGAAACAGCGAGGGAGAACATGGATGATGTCCACTGACGAATACGCTGGCGTGCTTGATGAGCAGCAGCACGGTGAGGTCTTCTTTCCAATGAAGTGGATGCGGATGTGCCTTGGTGTTGAGATGGGGTGTCTACGTGATCATGTGTGTCAGGGGGGTTGTTATCAACATGTGTTTCAGAAGAATGAGTGAGACTGGTTTCATTTGTATTGTCAAGGGATTCATGCGTTTGAGATACTTGCATCTCTAATGGATAGAGATGCCCAATAGATCTCTGGAGCACTGTACCATCGCCAAGTGTAACCTGAGCTGTGCGGATGGCACCATCTGAGCTCTTGGGAAGCCTTGAGATCTTACCCACCTTCCACAATGATCGATTGTTTGTAGTTCCTTTAATCTGAACGATATCACCCAAGCTAGGCTTTTTAGGGCAGAGAACACGTGGTTGTTTTAGGTGTGGGTAGTGCCGTTCTCTCAACCCAAGAAGATATTGATTTACAAACATTTCTTGGAAACTAGTGAGCCGGGTGTTAGTGTACTTCCAACCCTCAATTACACGTCGTTGAATGTCAGTTGGAAAACGAGCTGATTCTCTCTCTGGTGGTGGTAAATCAGGTGGACCACATGTACGCAAAAAATGAGCTGGAGTTAGCACTTGCTCCATATCAGGTCCAACAACAGTCAGAGGTCTTGTGTTAAGTGTCCCTTCAATTTCCTTCATTACTGTCCTTAGTTGGCTATCACTCAACAGTGATTTCCCTATGGTACGGTAAAGACAATGTTTTACCAATGCCACTAAGCGCTCATAAAGGCCTCCTTTCCATGGGGACAATTCTGTTATGAATTTCCATTCAATACCATTCTGCTGAACTACAGGTGCGGCAAGAACAGCTGCTGCTAGTTTAAATTGGGTTGCATTGTCAGACAGAATCATCTTTGGAGTGCCCCGAGTAGAGACAAAACGTCGCAAACATCCTATGAACTCATCTGCCGACAAGTTTTCAACAACTTCTAGGTGAACCGCTCTCACTGCCATGCATGTAAATAAACAGACCCATCGTTTTTTAGAAACACCTTGCTCAGATACCACCAGGGGGCCTAAATAATCTAGACCTGTGTATGTGAAAGGTGAACTATAATTGATTCTTTCGTACGGTAGGTCTGCCATGGTGGGTAACCTGAAGGGACCTCCACCATACCGAACACATTCTGCGCACCGTTTGAGGACTTTAGTTACCACTTGTCTTCCATGGGGTACCCAGTATCGATGACGCAACAGTGATAGTGTGTGTGACACTCCTACATGATAATTGTCAGTGTGAATCCTCTGTATGACCCAAGATGTTATCTCCGAGTCCTTGGGTAGGAGTATTGGACATCGCTGTTCAAAGTGTAATGCAGCATTGTCATAGCGTCCTTTGCATCGTATAATGCCATCTTGATCCATATAAGTGTTCAAGGAGCGTGTCAAGTTGGTCGTTTTTTGGGATATCTCATCTGGAAAAGGACGTCTTTGTAAAGCTTTGATTGTGGATTGTGGAAGGTTACTGCCATAGGAAGGTAAGTCTAAATTCAGATCAGTCTCAGTTGTATTAGACATTCCAAAGGTCATGAGACCATCTCTAGTGTCATGACAGGCATCCTGTTCTGTAATATCTGGTGTATATTTGCTATAAGGAGAAGGCCATTGTTCAATGGGGTGACGTAAGAAGTCTGGTCCATTCAGCCACATGTCTGGAATACCATCCATGATCAAAGGTCGGGTGGCAATGTCAGCTGGATTGCTATCTGTAGGAACATATCGGAAACGAATATTTTTTGATTTATGAATTTCTCCAACTCTCCTTGAAACCCATGGAGGGAGTAGTCTATCAGTCTGTAACCATCCAAGTACTGCTTGACTATCAGTCCATAGAAATGTATTAGCGGAGGACAGGTTCAGTGCTTTACCAACGTATGAAAGTAATCTTGCGCCAATGACCACAGCTAACAACTCCAACTTAGGTATAGTGAGACCCTCTTTCCTTTGAAGTGGAGTAACTCTAGACTTCGACATAATAAATCCCACTTTATACTGGTCTGTATATGGAACACGGATATAAACAACTGCCACATATGCGTCTTTTGACGCATCTGTGAAGCAGTGTAGTTCGCTGGTTGGAGTAATAGAGCCTGAAGGCAAATAACAACGAGGTGTGACAAAATTAGGTACCTGAAGTAGGTAGCGAACGCATTCACTCCATGCTGTGCCTTGTTCTGACGAAAGTGGGGTATCCCAATTTAAGCCTTTCTCCCAAAGGTTTTGTAGAAACACTCTAGTGGGAAGAGTGAGAGGTGAAACGAATCCACAAGGGTCAAACACTGATGCAATTATCTGAAGTACTTGTCTCTTGGTGGTTGCGGGTTTTATGAGCTTAGTTGCTGTGAAAGCTACCTGAAGTGTGTCTCCAATTGTATCCCACTTCAAACCCAATACTGAAACAACATCTTCTACGTCTCTTTGCGGTTGAGGAAGTGAATTTACAAAGCTCTTGTCATTTGAGTTCCACCCTCTCAAATTCATGGACAATTCATCAAGACTCCTCTTAGCCGCCCTGTATAAATTGCTAGCCTGTGTGTGGTGTTCTACTCCAGTTACTAGGTTATCCACATATAAGCACTCTGCCAGCTGGCGTGCATACACTGTGTCAGATCGTGTAAGGTGAAAACGAATTGTTGCTGCCAAGAGAAAAGGACTAGAAATTATGCCAAATGGGACTCTGCAAAATCTCAGGTGGATGAGATTCTGTTCAGATGGCGCTGCGTCAACATTTTTGACCCATAAAAAACGTGTAACGTCACGATCTTCCTTCTGGAGACCGACTTGAAGAAAAGCTTTCTCCACGTCAGCGATTACACCAATCTTATTGCATCTGAATTTCAACAACAGTGTGCATAGGTCTTCCAACATAAGTGGTCCCTTATACAGAAGTTCATTCAGACTGCACTGACCTTTAATTTTTGCTGATGCGTCATACACTATCCTCAATTTTGTAGATTTTGCTTCTGTGATTACGCAGTGATGTGGAAGATAGTGTATTGGATGTGATTCGGAAGAGTCAGGTCCGCGTACAACCTCGATAATGCCTTTGTTGACTTGTTCCATTATAATTTCATTGTATAGTTGTCTCTGATGTGGGTCCAGTCTCTTTATTAATGAGTTTAGTCTACCAGCAGCCAGTCCAAAGTTTTTTGGTAGGTGTGGAGGGAATTCTACCCATGGCCATTTCACATAATACCTGTTGTTGATGTATTTGGTAGTTTTATTGAAGTATTCTATTATTTCCTCATCCTGAACTACTTTTGGTGAGTCTGTAATTCCAATGGCTTCAAGTTCCCAGAGCATCTTGATGTTGCTATCCCTTCTGATGGCAGGGTCTGGCCTTATAAATACATCTTCTGTGCCACAAATACAGCCCTGCTCCACATAGGTGAGTACTGAGAGTTGATAGCTAGTTGAAGCGACGTTTTTGAAATTGCCAGATGGGATCCATCCAAGTACAGTGTTGACAATGTAGAGGTTTTCAGCTATTTCTTGTCTATCAGGAAGCACAAATTTGTAGTAATAATCAATGCCAACAATGATGTCTGCATAAGCGTCCTCTTCACTGTCATTGGCCCAACACAGTGATGGAAACTGTTTGATAAGCCTTGATCTGATGCTACTGTTATACGGTATTTTCCCAGTTGTCGATGGGACAACATAGGCTAAGACTTCAATAGAATGGTCTTTAGTTTTGATCGAAAGTGACACTAAATCGACTGTAATTGTCTTGGGTGTAGTTGAACCAAAGGTGAAAATTGTCAAAGAAGTTTGTTCCAGAGCTTTCAAATTGAGTTTCTTTGCCAGTGTCGAGTGTATGTATGTCCGTTGGCTACCAGAATCAAAAAGGAGTTTAGCACTCACAAATTTTCCTTTCCCATCTGAGATTGGTGCTACTGCTGTCTGTAAGATGGAGTCAATATCTTGGTGTGCAACCAACGCAACAGTCCCTCCTTTACCACATATTTTGGGGCAAATGCAGCGGTTGTGGTGTCCCTGTCTTCCACAGTGTACACATGAGATTGAGGTATCAGTGCAGTTTGCAGCTGTATGTTCCTCTTTCAAGCAACGGAAGCACCTTCCTTTCAGCTGTGCTTTCCTCTCCTCCATGGTTTTAAAGCGACGGCAATTTTCGTGTATATGGTTTCCCTGACAAAATACACAGGAAAGCCCTCGGTTCTTTTTGCCTGTATGTTCATCTTTATGGCCTGGATCAATTAGTACTTTATTTGTCAATTTAGATACTTTCGATTTGTTCTGAAACCTTTTATGTCCTGAGTTTAGTGTATAATGGGGTTTTGTTTCTCCAAATCCGCGCTTTGCTCGTTTATTATCATGACGATCATCATTATTCTGATTTCGCTTTCTATTATATTTGATGGAAGGCCGATGTATATCTTCTTGAGAATAGAGTGCTTCGGTTGTAAATGATAAACCAACTGGCTTTGGGTCCTTGGATTCTGTGGATTTCAGTAAATCAGTGTAACCACTCCCCAGAGCTTTGACGATGGTTTTCAAAGTATCGACTATCTGTTGAACTGAAGCTTTAGTTGGTGTAAGTTTCATTCGCAGATTACTTTGGATATCTGCTGAGAACTTATTTAATATCATGGCTCTGAGTGCATTATTTTGCCCAGTGTTTTCACCCATAGCATTCAGTATTCTCAAATGTCTATCAATGTCATTTAAAACTCTTTTATTTTCTCCCAAATCTGAGTTCGATTTAGTGATGTCAAATAAAGCCATGTAGTGAGCGTCAATAAGAATGCCTTCTTCGCCATATTCGTCTTTCAAAGAATCAACAGCGATTTTGTAATTACCATTGGTGGTCGCCAGTCCTGCTATTAGTTCTTTGGCCCGTCCACTCACTGTTCTCTGGAGGTAGGTTAACTTGTCAACATCGCTCAAATCCACCCGGCCATCAATACTGGCTGTGAATTGGCTCCAATATTCATGCCATTCCAAAACATTGCCAGTGAACTGAGGCAGCTCCAGTTTTGGAAGGCGACTAGTCGTTTGAGTAGTGTAATGAGGAGCACTTGATGGTCCTTGAATGGACCTATTTCCAAAATTGTCTTGTCCCGTGTCCATGTTGAATTCCAACATCATATCTTCAGCTAAAATCTGTTTTGTAGTCAATTGTTCAATCACACTTTCCATCTCATCGGAATGTGGACCTTGGTGCTGGATTGTGTAGTTTTGTAATTCCTCCTTAAGTCTACTCGCTGAAGCTTCTAATTTCGAAATATTTGTCTTGTCAACCACAGATAATACATGACCTTGTTGAATTAATGTTAATAACTCCTGACACACACCCATTTCAATTGTCAATTTGTCCCCCATCATTTCCATCCTCTTTTTCATGTATGAAGCCATAGTTAGAGGTCTGAAACAAAAGGCCAATACATCTTCCCATGAGCTTTAGTGTAAAACCCCATACATGGGAGATGTAAGTATAAGGTGTCCTTTAAAACCATTAGATTGGTATTTGGTGTCAAAATGTGTGATATAGAAACGTGAGTTACCGTCTGTGTATGGTACTCTGTCAATGATCAATAACCATGTGTGTATGGGAATTGTTGAACCAACCACCTAGTGTGTATAAAACGAGTGTATGTGGTTTTGAACCGCAATAAATTACCATATGTGTATGGAAAACGTGTTAGAAGTCCGAAGTGTCATACCACACATGAAATACCTACCAAGGAATCACCCTGCGAATTGATAAATACCTTTTCATCAACCGCCGCGTGTAAATTTCATTTAAACGCCATTACCATTTGTGTATGGTACACCAACCGAGATGTCAAAGTGTCATACCCCCATTTGGCATAACACACGAGGGCTACACACTACTAAACATTTACTACACTAAGACTGCTCAATTCATAGTCATTTGTAAATGCCATTGGAACGCAAATACCATGTGTGTATGGCAAAGCAAGATCAAAGTTGTCCAAGTGTCATACCCCATTTGGTATAACACAAGAGGCTCCCTTTATCACCATGTGTGTATGGTGACTGAGGCTCTGTAAACGACTAAGCGTGTCAAATTTCGTGTAAAACTCAACACCATGTGTGTATGGTGACTGAGACCCTCTGAACGACAGAGCTTGTCAAATTTCGTGTAAAAATCATCACCATGTGTGTATGGTGACTGAGACCCTCTGAACGACTGAGCGTGTCAAATTTCGTGTAAAAATCATCACCATGTGTGTATGGTGACTGAGACCCTCTGAACGACTGAGCGTGTCAAATTTCGTGTAAAAATCATCACCATGTGTGTATGGTGACTGAGACCCTCTGAACGACTGAGCGCGTCAAATTTCGTGTAAAAATCATCACCATGTGTGTATGGTGACTGAGACCCTCTGAACGACTGAGCGCGTCAAATTTCGTGTAAAACTCATCACCATGTGTGTATGGTGACTGAGGCCCTGTGAACGACTGAGCGTGTCAAATTTCGTGTAAAAATCATCACCATGTGTGTATGGTGACTGAGACCCTCTGAACGACTGAGCTTGTCAAATTTCGTGTAAAAATCATCACCATGTGTGTATGGTGACTGAGACCCTCTGAACGACTGAGCGCGTCAAATTTCGTGTAAAACTCATCACCATGTGTGTATGGTGACTGAGGCCCTGTGAACGACTGAGCGTGTCAAATTTCGTGTAAAAATCATCACCATGTGTGTATGGTGACTGAGGCCCTGTGAACGACTGAGCGTGTCAAATTTCGTGTAAAAATAATCACCATGTGTGTATGGTGACTGAGGCCCTATGAACGACAGAGCTTGTCAAATTTCGTGTAAAATCACATAGTAATAATCTCCATTGTGTAAAAACTCAACCAAAGGTAGGGACAACTAATTCACCGAAATGCTGAGAAAAAAAAAAAAAAACGACAATGCCAGAAAGCAACTAAAACACAATGGCTTCAACTTGTGTGTTGAATTTATGTAACTTGAGCCCAAATTACCAAAAAATAATGAGCGTTGTGTATAAAAACCAAAAACATCGATCATAAAAACGGTAAAACCATCTAAGTGTGTGAAAGGTAAACAAAACCTGTGGAAAAGGGTAAACGCTGCAGGTGTTTGTAGAAATGTGAAGAAAAATATCAAATTAAAGTTACTAGGTATTTATAGATACCTACTTAAAAATAATAATTTGAAATAGGTAACTAATTACTTAAATCTGATGGAGTCTCATTTATTCCAGTTTCGAATTGTCTAGTAGGTAATGGAAGGTATAAAATTAGTTGGTTTGCCAGTTACCGGTAAAGATTGCAAACGGAGTGGACTTTGTCTTTCCGAAGTCTTCACTAGAAAAACAACATTTGGAACCTCCTTGTGACAGCCCACCCGGCGTAGAAAGATGGTGAGGAGGGGAATGGAGGTCCGAGGGGGAAACATTCCGCAACAAGGGGCCGGGGGGGAAGGGGGTCCAAGCTTATGGGGGAAGGTTCGCATCTCCACCATGTCGCAAATCGTATTCCTATGCGATAGCGATTATTCCGAATCCCAGAGTATCTTAATGTGTTTATTTCACCATTTCACGTGTAAAGAACCGCATGTAGCCCCAAAGGCTTGTAGCCTAATAGCACCCTCCACAACTCCCCTTCTAGGTGCTCCCATGCCTCTCTTGATGGTATAAACATTGTAAAATACGTGTACCGTGTAAACCATAAGTGTAAACATTATAGGGGCTACTGCCAAGCGGTTGTGATTGTCCATATAAGTGTAAAAACCATAACAAGGTAGTATGAGAACATAATATTATAAAAGCGACCATATGTAAACAGTACAAACATATCAAACTCACCCAAGTGCAGCACGTTTCGTCTCACTACCTTGTTCTCACCACTACTGGCTCTACCGGCCTTCCACCTCATCCTAACCCCCCTCCTTCTCTTCCCTTTCTTCCCCTTCTCTCTGGCTACCGCCAAGTTCAAACGTAGCGACAACTTCATTACGAGAGAGCACGGGTTTCGCAAAATCTTCTACTCTAAACTCTGCGAGTACTGGGCAAATACAGAGGAAGTGGTGCACGTCTTCCTTCTCACGTCTATTGCACAGTGCACACTCCTCATTACGGTTGGTGTCGTACGGCTTTGCATTCAGATGCAACAATTCTCCCTTCAACTTAACAATCCACCTCGCCGAGAAAATATCCAACACTGGCTCACCAACTAAGCTCGCGGCCTTGAAGCCTTGTGTCAAGCTCCCTATAAAGCGTGAACCTCTCCGAATCCATAGCCCTCTGCCAGAACCACTGCTTTTTGTGCTCCTTAAACCTCTCAAGGATTTCAGCTGCTTGAAGCCGGATGGATTCAAAAGACAAGGAATGTAACCCATCTATGACACCCAATCCAGTGGCGAGGCGACCAAGATGCCCGGCCCATGAAACTCTGCTTCTCATCACTTCCATAGCAATTAATTTAGATGAGCCACTTTCCTCAAGTACTTTAGATGGGCTTCAAGAGTAAAAGCTGATATGGTGTCCACCCCCTCTCCAGATACAAAATGTAATTCGGGGAGAACCTCGGTAAACGGAACAGCTTTCTAATCTTTGCAGACGAGTGATCTAAATAGAAAAATAATAAACTATTGTGTATAAATTTGCAGCGTTTCCAGTTGGCTTCTTAAATAAATGTATTACAGCAGTTAGTAATAATTATTTACAAAATAATAATATTGTTTACAAAAAAAGTTAAATTTTTTATAAGTTCATACATTGGATGATGTATGTATGACACTTCCCTGATGCCAAAATGATGTCCAGGTTGCAGGGTTTTTCGACATCTGTGGAAACTCGCTTCAAAATTTTTTTCTGTTGGATGACTGGGGTGGGTTTACCAAAATTATATGCTCATTTGATTCTGGATCTTCGCCGCAGCATCAATATTGGGACGATCGGGCTATGTGTAACCGATGGAGGTGTTGATTCGACCAACTGTACCCACTTCTGAGTCTCACGATGGTTTTGTAAAATGGTTTGGGTTGATAATGTGTCATATCCTTATGGTACATGGAAATAAAGATATAATATATCTTTATATAATAAAGATATAATATATCTTTATATAATAAAGATATAATATATCTTTATTAGATCTTTATTAGATTATCTTTATTCATATTATAATATATAAAGATATATTATATCTTCGCCCTCCATGGTACTGCGTGGTAACTGGTATAATCCAGATACAAAACGTAGTTTTAGCAGAGAACAGAGACCTAAAATGACATTCGAGGTCCTGTGAGCCTCGATTTGGGATTTCAACGGATGAGAAAAAAACTGTTTGACTCGGGTTATGAAAAAAAATGACGGCATCAAAGGACCTTTTAATAGCATTGTTGCGGGCGAACGAAATTGAAGTCACTTGTGATCAATTGGTAACAAGGAAGAGGGAGAGCGGTAGGCGGTTTGGGTGATCCACAATGACAATTCTCCCTCTGGTTCATTGTGGCTGGGAAAACAGCTCGGGTTTGCCTTTCCTGCCAGAGTCTATATTGATCGGTCAAAGTAGAAACAAGCGTTGACAGAGAGCCGATGGCTGCGTTTAAAGAGGAAGCTCTTCAGCTTGCACTGTCAACCGTGGCCGCGGGTCACGAATGGAGGATCCTTTCTGCTTCCGAAGATTTACATTGGTTTTTGTACATTCAACACGTCATTCCCTGTCAGTACAAGAATAGAGGAAACTCCTTTCAACTCCCGATTAATGTCAAATCCATTCAGCCATTCCATCACTCATCACACCGTAATCAAATTTCAATATAGTCGCTTGCAATTCCTACCAGCTCCATCTCATTTTCGTTCATTATTTCCATGAATTATTCCGTTATTTTTATTATTTTTCTTTATTATTACTTTTCTTTATTATTATTCATAATTTCCATTGTTCATTACTCCATTATTTCCTGTAGAATAGAGTAAGAAGAAAAAGTCTAACTCCCCTCAAAATTCTTTGTTTACGTTTCATGGTACATCGAATCCAAAAATCGAATACAAAACATGTCAGTCCTGCTACATCGTACACTCAGTCTTGCTCTCGTGGACCGATTTTCATTTCAAAACGCCCCAACGCAAAAACTTCCAAAATACAGGCATTGGTTTTTTTCATCAATTTAAAATAGAGGCGATTTGTAATGTTGTATGTCATCAACTTGCGCCTTTTGAGCAACCAAAAGCCAAATTTCGGCATGAAGGCTCCCACAACTCTCGGATAACGACGATATATTTACAACTATGATATTTATGACGATCGACCTTAATATCTGAAAATGGTATTAGGATAATAATTTATTCAATAAGTGTATTGACCAATAAAAAAAGGAAAACAATAAATTGTTGAGTAATAATTTGGACTGATCTTTCTGAAGCTTCGGCTGATCCAAGTGCAAAATAGCAATAAATAAATAAAAATAAATAAAATAATGATTTGATAAATGTTAGATTAATAGGAACTGATAAATCTTAGTTAACCCTGCAGTGGTAGGGCGCTCTACTAGCCGAGTTGAGAGAGAGCTACGTAAGATATACGTGTTTCTCTTTAGGACTCACTCCTACTATAAGTTTTAGTTTGAAATTATGTGGCACACGGAATAATTCATCATACATCTTTATTAAAGTAGTATATAATATATACTACTATTATAATATATTATATTTATTACAATAAATCTTCATTTTAGTAGTACATTTATCAAATTAGGTAGGAAAATTCAGGAAATTCAGGAAAATAAAATAATTGCTTCAAAGATCACTTTTGTAAATAATAAATTAATTTTCAAAGCCATTCGAGCAAATTTTGACTATATGTGATCCACATAACGGCATGTTGGATTTTGCACAATAAGTCCTCGTCATTCTCCATTTTTTTGGAACTGCAGTAGGTAAGTACAATATTTTCTAGGACCTGTCTGATTCTCTTTATTCGTTGAAGATGGATTCTCTTCTCCTGTTTCTTTTTTTTTATGCCCAATGTCTCCTCGACCAATTTCTTCAGTTCTTTGCTCAAACACGGGAGGCTTAGCCTACATTTCCGCCAATTTTCATGTAGCTGATCACTGAGCTTCAGCACGTAATCCAAACGTGAAAGTGGTACTTAACCTTCCTTTCTTGGAAAATTATGAAGGTAAATGTATGCGTATGAGAATTTCTTCAGGACACTGATCCATTTCTTTAAATTGATTTACACGGCACAGGTTTACATCAAACTGACTTCGGAATATATTTATATGACGAGGCCAGGTACTACGTAAGGCTGACGTTGACCTAGTTGAGTGGCCAGGTACTACGTAAACCTGACGTGAAGGGCTCCAACAATACATGGATTACCATTGCAAGGAGTTGGAATAGGATAAAGAGAATGATGGAAGTCAATGGCAACGACCCTAGTGAGGATTAGAAAGAGGAACCACATGAATCATGCCGACAGAGAATAGGGTGTGCGCCTGGGTAAGAAAAACTGTTTATTGTTATTTTTAATCTAAGGTAGACCTCATTCTGAGAATTTTGGTACCAACCGCGACCTTCTAGCGTGTGTAAATCTTTTCCTATGAATTTTCAAAGTTTCGACCGTTTATGACGTCACAGTGGGCTGGGGGGTCCCGCCCAGGCGAGATGGGCGCGTGACGTCATAAACGGTCGAAACTTTGTAAAATCATAGAAACAGATCTACTCACGCTAGAAGGTCGCGGTTAGTGCCAAAATTCTCAGAATGTAGTCTACCTTCGATTAAAAATCTAAAAAAAATCAAGGCGCACCCCCCATTAGTGGAGAGTGGGTTTTCCCTGACAACACGTAAGGTTTACGTCCCCTATCACTGCAGGGTTATAATGTTTACAATGATTGTCTAGGACTAACCCGCACATTCCCTGAATATTTGACTAAAACTTATACCTACAATAATTTCTAACGGTTTGCCTCGGACAGGAGAAGTAGTGAAACTCAAAATGCAAGTGAAATATTTCACGAGGAGGAAGCGAAAATAGTATATTTCCATTTATCGGAAGCTTCGACAGTTTTATGGAGCATCATAATAAGGAATATAAAGTTTAGTATAAAATAAAGACAGGAGAAGAACTGAAAAAGCTGTGGATAGATACTTCGGGTGAAAACCGATTAGGGGGCGGCTGAAAGTACGATTAGATACGGTAGAGCATCACTGCAATCTCCTATCTTCCACTATTCTCCACTACTACTTCCCCCACTACTATCAGTCACTCACACTGCCATCACAGTCGCCCAAACCAGATATTCCTGGAGCGCGAGATCAATAGGAGAAAAGTATGGGAGAGAACCCAGACAAACTACGAGTGGCAAGGTTCTCTTTTCTCTCTCTCGAGTCGACCACCTTCCCGAACATTTTTTTCCTCTTTTCAAGCCTTCTACTGAGGCGGACAGTGAAGTGGTAACTGAAGTGTAAGAACTACTTCCTCGGCTCTCAGGATTCGTTTGAAAGTTGTTCGGGACACGGCTCCCTTAGGAGCTTCAAGAAGAGAAAGAAGCATCAGCCAGTGAGTGGCAGATAGAAGCGCGAAGAGGAGTGCGCCACAGTAGATTCCCAACGAAGGGGAGGAAAAAACATCAAATTTGTCTCGCAATATATACGAGGATCGTTCAGACCATAAGTTTCATTATTATTTCATTCTGCTTCATTTCAGTTAGGTACGATTTCAGTTAGGTCTGAAAATGTACATACAATTCTTAAGATGCGAGATGGCAGCGTCCCATCGCTAAGCAACGCAATGAGAATCACGAAACCTCTGTACACGACTATGAGGCAACATATATGCGAACTTAACCCATCTTCTCTCAAGTCGTCTGGTACCAAAAATTTGGGATAAGCAACCCCAAAACCCCTCATCACTGAAGCCTCAAAATGCATGTTTGACGATATATACTTATTCTCCTTTCACTGGATTCCTTGCCCACCTACTTAGTTTGACCAAGCAATTCCATTGAGTGATTTGCCCTAAAAAGTAAAATTGGGCATATTCAAAACAGGATATTGGAAGTGGGAGCCCTCACAGCCCACACGACCCTGCTGACCGAGACCAGCAACGGATTCCAACAGCGCAAGTCTGCCTGCAGAATTCTCTGTGCATCAAGTAGTTCTAGTCTGAATGAGACCAACAACTCCATGCAGCTGCGTGGATGGATACTGCACAGTCCTTCCAGCCTCACAGCACCTACTGCAGGGAGCCTCCTAGAGCTGGTAAGACTCCCCACCAGCCATCAGTCTCCTGCTTTCATTCATGTTGCAACCCATTGCTGTAACACCCAAGGCCCAGTGATTTCTAAGGCAGTGAGTAGAGGCCACCCCACCCGTCCCAAATCTGTTCAACGTGCTGTCCAGACTTCATTTTCCCTCAAACTTTTATACCAACCTCGTTGGAGAAAAGATTCAAGAGATCTGTGATGTGCACTGCCAATCCCCCTGTACTCTATCAGGGCCACTGACACACAATTCCTCCTGAAGAACGTGAGTTATTTTCTATTCAATCGATTCATACCATTTAAAGACCCGAATTTGTGCTCTCATTCATTTCGTTCCATGTTCATGCCATCCTGTGACCTAGGCGTCACCAGTCCAAGTGGGGGAGGTGACCAGGAGGGGAGTGAGGCTGGACATCTCAGCCAGTGAAGTTAGTCCCTGAGCAAGAGTGCGCCTCTTCACCAGCCGTTGTTCAGCTCACCAAACAGCCCTGCACCATAATATTATTATCACCAGAAAAGGTACCGTTCAGTTCGGTTGGCAAGTGTGTCCGACATTTTGAGATCGCGAGTATAGTTTACTATGACTTTCACTCTGGTGTTAACCTGTAGTAAGGAACCATGTAAGAATCAAATTCAATAACTATTTTCTGCAGAAAGTTTACTTTGACTTTCACTCTGGTATTAACCTGTAGTAAAGGAACGTTCTGTAAGAATCACATTCAATAACTATTTTCTGCAGAAAGTGATAGGCCCTTACTTCCTAAATTGTATTAATAAAATCAAATGTGTACTTAGTTGTAGATAGTTTCAGTGTACTCTCCTTGTGGTCCCCTCAGAGCGCAGTATTACAATACCAAACTTCATTTTTACAAATACGACAGCACTTAAAGGTTCTACGATCACTGCTTTCAACACCCGTTTCAAGTAATCTAGTACTAGGACGCTCAAACTATGCTGATTTGTAGGACACATACCTCCAGGCACTTCTAGGATTTTTTTAGGAAAATTTTTTTTGTGTCAAATTGAAGCTTGAGGTTTCCTCTACACGATTATAGAATAAAATATCGATATTTTTAACTTCATGGTTGTTTTTTTGCGATGAGAGCAAGTGAAAATGTGACGCCTCCAATAGACGAATAGGGATACATGTTCCCGTTGCTAGGACGATCACCTAGGGATGTCCGATACTTCAAAAGTATCGATATAATATCGTATCGATACATCTGGAAATTATCAAAAAGTATCGATACGATACTTTCAAAAAGTATCGATATTTTGCAGTATCGATACTTTTCGATACTTTTACAAAAATGTGTGAAAATACCTTTTGTTTCTCTCCATCAATTTGACATTAATATAGAATGAACAAAACAACAAATCACTAATTTTTTTGTTTAGGCACTTGTTTTCGTATTGCACTTGGTTGGGTTAACATGGTGGTCCCATGGTCCAACTAGGTGGTCCTTCCTAGATGATGGAGGACAGCAGGTTATCATAGGGTCTGTTCGGAGTGGAAGTCTGGAACCAGTTCGGAGCTGAAAAGGGGAGGGGATAGAGGCGAATGGACTCCTCCGTTCAGGACTTCCTCTCCAAACAGACCAATAGGGTCTCTTCTGAGAGGCAGTCCTGAACGGTTCGGAGGGGTCCGTTCGCCTCTATCCCCTCCCCTTTTCAGCTCCGGTTTGGTTCCTAACTGGTTCTGGACTGCCTCTCTGAACAGACCCATAGAGAGCTGGAGGTGGTGGTACATCATCTTTGTTTAGTTAGTTGAAGTGGTTGGTCTCCCAACAATTTATGTAGAGAAAGAGGTACCTACTAAAATTCGAGACTTTCATCTAATGTGAGAGATAGAAAATGGATAGCATTTTATCTAATGTGAGAGGTAAAAAAGTATCGCCTCCGATACTGGAAAAAAAGTATCGATACTACGATAAATATCAGGAAAAAAAAGTATCGATGTGTATCGATACTTTTTTCAAAAAGTATCGATACTTTTGGGACATCCCTACGATCACCCGATGAGTTACTCAAAACCCGACGACCGCCTGTTTTCTTCTCGCTATCAAGCTTTCAAAGCTATCAAACGTTTTGTGTTCAAAGTGTTTTGTGTTCAAAGTCTATCAAAGTGTTTTTTGTTCTATCAAACGTTTTGTGTTCAAAGTGTTTAGCTGATGAGGTAATAGCTGATTCCTATTACCCACGCCAAAAAGACCGACCTTTTTCGCATGGTTCCATTTTTGCCTCCTCAATACAGATCATTTTATGAATCACTTCCTTCCTCGACTGAGATGTAGTTCAAGTAAACTTTTAATATTTTGCTGTTTCAAACAAGAAGAATAATTATTTCATTTGAATAATTTTTTATAAAAAATATTTTACCAAAAAACAGTACAAATACAATGATTTTTTTATTTTAAAATCTGTTATTCTTATTTCTTATATTTATGAAAAATGAAAACTTATTGTTTGGAAAAGTATGAATTTCAGGGAACGTCCTTCAGATAGAAAATGTAAAGATGTATAGTATTTACAAATTTATTTCAACCCTTTACAAAATTATTTCAACCTTTTAGAAATTTATTCAAACACTTTACAAAATTATTTAAACCCTTTTTCCCTTTATTTGTAAAAGGTTGAAATAATTTTGTAAAGGGTTTAATTATTTTGTAAAGGGTTGAAGTACATTTGTAAATGCTATTCTTAATGTGTAACTGCGCCACAAATAGATAGCTTTCTTATATTATTATACGTTACGTATTAATGTATTATTAGCTTGTGGGAAATCTGATGGAACAGGGGTACATGTTCGATTTAGCTTGTGAATTCGTGACCGCATGATTGGGATTCGTTTTTTGGCTCTCCTGTAAAATTCAAAAAAGGAACATGTACCCCTTTTCGGCCGAGCTCTTCAGTTTCAGATTATAGATAATCTTTAGGGCATAGGCACGTTCAGCCAGTCTTGGTAGTTTGTTGTCACGTTTCTTGCCATCACAACTCATACAATCCACCACGGAGCTTACAAGAGGAAACAACAAATCGAAAACTGATATTGGTCATAAGGTATCGCGAGATACTTCTGCAAACCAAACCAAGTAGGAAACTGTCCAAAAATATTTCCCAATCACTAGATAAAACTTCTGCGAAGTGGGTGTGGCACATAGCTTCCTCCATAACCCGATTTTATAGATGATCCGATGATATGTAGCTTATCTCAAAACATCGATCTGTAAGTACCTTGCATTACCCTAAAAGGGGACCTTCTAAACGTCAACCCGCACAATCTCCGAAGATTTTGACGAAATCGGACTATAACTAAGTATAGTTATCCCCGTTACAAGGATTCCATGACAGAATCACATACATACTGACACGAAACCAAATTGTTCAAGGAGGCCTCAAACGTAAAACCCGAGTGGAAATTTTGATTTTCGAGAATATTTTTTTGGTAGACTCGGGAGCAAGAATGATCTAGAAATTCATGTTCAATTACTGAGTTCAAACACTTGTATTCCAAAGACAAAACGTTCATATAAAATCACAATCATACTTTTACTGGTGAATATAAAAAGAATAGAAAAGTCTGCATGTTCGAAGACAGAAGGGAAGTCCCATTTATTAGGGCCTTCAGAATTCCGAGATTAAATTCCTGGTTTGCGAACTCCCGCGGGCCTTTTTCATAAAAGTAGGAAAAAAGAGGATAAATTTATTGCATCAAGGTGGCCTTTAAAGAACGAAGGTTCTGCTGGAGCTTTTCATATTATGTGATACCCGTAAGAGAGACTCAAACGTTATTTGAAAAGTTCACTCAATGTTTGTTTGCTCAAATGTATTTCATTCAAGTTGCTTCATCAAATACCTATTTCATGGAAGCATTTAATTGATACATCGCGGTAAGTTCACAGAACGATAAAATTAATCACGTTTCTTCAACATGCAAAAATTATGTAGGGAAGTAGGAATGGGTACTTGTTAACAAGGATCCGACATTGCAGTGTAAGTAGGAAGGTCCCCTTAGTGTCTAAAAACCTTATTGTTACGATTTCTGCGAGTTTTGGGAAGTAAAAAATTGTATTTTCATTATTTATTATATTGTGTAGGGTGATGGCACCAGTATCAGACACTACAAGCGGAGATTCTCAGGTTTCTTTATACTGCGAGGCGTGATTTCATTAGATATTAACCAGGGGGGGGGGGGGCATAATTAGGAGTTCCAACTTCTCAACGACTCACCAAGACTTGGAAATCGAAAGATTGTTTTGTTTTTAGGATTTAATATGGTTTTTCCGAAACCATGTTTTTGCATCAGTATCAGACACGGAGAAATTTGAATGGCGCCAGTATCAGACACCCTTCAGGTCCAGAATCAGACACGGAGAAGTACGAATGGTGCCAGTATCGGACGCCCTTCAGGTCCAGAATCAAACACGGTGAAGTATAAATGGCGCCAGTATCAGACACCCTTCAGGTCCAGAATCAGACACGGAGAAATTTGAATGGCGCCAGTATCAGACGCTATTCAGGTCCAGAATCAGACACGGAGAAGTATGAATGGCGCCAGTATCAGACGCTATTCAGGCCCAGAATCAGACACTTCAATCTGACTTCGAAAAAACCTCTTTTATTCAGTAATTTATTCAGTAATAATGTAATCATACACTTAATAATAGTAATCAGACACTTCAATCTGACTTCGAAAAAACCTCTTTTATTCAGTAATTTATTCAGTAATAATTTATTCAGTAATTTTATTCAGTAATTTTTATTCAGTAAATTTTTATTCAACTAAGTAGAGACGCTTTTCGTATATACATAGAAAAAAATCATCACATAAATTCCAAAGTTAAGGTAACTTGAATTAATTCTAAAAACAGTCTTTACTTTCAAACGCCCTGACAAAAATATGTTTTAGTTATAATTTGCAAATAGGTATAGAATAATCGTACTCCATAATACATTACCGTCCATGGTACATTATCAACCGTGAGGCCTTAGATAACGGGCAAAAGGCAATACTCTCACACCTGAATTCATGTATACAGTCGCGACTTAGCAATAAAAAAATCATTAGATTGGGCCAAAGCCGAGTACCAGTATCAGACATCGTTGAGTACCAGTACCAGACACCCCTGTCTGATACAGGGTTTCATGACTGGGGTGGCTATATAAGTTTAAAGCGTGAGTTTCAAGTCGTTAACATTAAAAATGAACGAGAAAAACCAAAAAAATCTGATTTGTCGAAATAACCAGTATCAGACACCTCCTGCTTGATACTGAAAATGGCCCCATTCGGAACCCAGTATCAGACATTCTCGGAATTCAGTTATAATATTGTCATTCCGAACAAAATTTCGCAATCTATCAATACTACAGGACGCTAATATGAAAATGGAGCGAAACAAACTGAATGGAAACGGAAAGATGAGGCAAACATTACAGGAGAAAGCTGGTCACCCCTTGGCCACATTGTTTGCTAACGAATTGGAAAACAAAATAACGAAGTTATCCAAGAAAAATGAAGCATGAGAAGCTCACATCACTCGTCTAGAGGATCGCTCTAGGAGGTCCAATTTGATTTTTAAGAATACTACCAAATCCCCAAACATGGACCCAAAACAAACAGTGTTCGCATTCTGTAGAGAAGTACTGCAACTCAGCGAAGAGAATATAAGCATTTTCTACGCTACCTATCTCGTTAAAGGGGCGAATTTCAGCCTGATTCTTGCTGAGTTTGCTGATCCTAGAGATGTGTCCATTAGATTGAAAGGATGTGTGCGATTGAAAGGAACCGATTATTCTGTCCAGCAGGATTACTCGGACGCAACTCGAAAAGAAGTGCCCTATGATAACCGTCTCCAAAACTGCAATAATCGTCTCTGAGCTCTTAGTTTCACTACAGTCCACTAGAAAGATCTGCTTGCACCAAATGACTCATGGAAAAGGCCGGAAAACCGTTAGGATCGATCTCTTATTTTGGTGATGATGAGTTGAAAGTGTCTGATAGTGTACCAGTGTCTGAAACCGGTGCTTTGACCCTGATTGTCTTTCAAAATTAGACAAAAAAAAAAACGCTGCAAATTATTACACAATGGTTTATTATTTTTTATTTTTCTATATAGATCACTCGTCTGCAAAGCCACCAGCCATCCAACATGAAGAAAAACATCGATTGCATTTCGGTCAGCTTTAATTTGAACGGAGATTAGGCCTCTTTTGCGAATCACACTCGTGTTTCTGATTTATCGTACGTCCAAACAAATTCTCGTAGTGAGCGAACGGTTTGTCCTCCAGAGCTGCGGGTGGTCTCAAAAAATTCTAAAAATTCTATAGAATCTTAAATTGAAATAAAAACAATACCTTTAAATCGAAATTTTTTGAGTTAGGGCGTTTTCAAAATTTCAAAATTGATTTTGGAACCCTTACAAGTGACCTACATCAACCAAAATCTTCGGGGCACAACTAGACCCTAAATGGAGCCTACATACCAAATTTCATCAAAATCGGTCAATGCTAAGTGGGGAAAGTGCCGCGTACGGCGGACGGACGGCCAAATTTTTATTCGATTTTTGGATTCTACGTACCTTGAAACGTAAACCATCAAATTTTGAGGGGGTGTTAAAATTTTTTTTTTCTTGGTCGATTCCAAAGGTTCATTATTGAAAATAATAATCCAAAAGCATTGCCGTTTCTAACGTAATAATACTGAAGTTTTGCGCTCCGTAACCTGCGACACCCTTTATAGATATTTACGAGACTTGTTCTCATGAAACGCAAGTAAAAACGTTTACCTAAATCTGTTGTCGAAGTTGATTAGATCATGACGCGAATTTCTTCATCAGAAACATTCCGTTTCATCGACTATACAAAGTTATTTCCCACACAATGACTAGATAGTTTGGAGTTGGGCGAAAAGTTTTTCACCATCCTCGAGAGCCACATTCGATTTATTACTCCGCAAATCGAAAGGGCGGGCGCCCTTTCTTTCGAAGGAACTTTGACAAATGGACCGGGGAAGAGGTTATCTGGCAGAACATGAGATATTAAAGGCAAAGGAGTCGATTCCAAGATAGATGACGTCATATCGATCTCTGTCAGCTCAACAAGTATCCGAAGCTTTTCTTTCGGTGTCAAGATGAGATACACATTAACAGGCTGCTGGAGGGGGTAATGTGGAGAGATAACAAAAACCCTTTTGTTCCTCACCACGAGTTGAAGTAGATATGATGATGTTAACTACTAAATTAGATGAAAGTGCATGCAAATCAACTCCGAATGAACGCACGAGGTTTAGTTGAACTAAACAAAACGGAATTTCTCGATAAGTTTAACACAACGATAACTATAACAAAAAATACCAAAACTGCAACTCTAAGGTAAACTAACTAATTAAGGTGCGTCGGGGGAAGTGCAGAGTACAATTTGCATAGGTAGTTCAACTTCGGTAGACCCTGAGAAACTCATTTTTAAAGCTAGATTTGTTTTCCTTCTTTCATTACACTCCTCGGACTATCCTCCAACTAGTTTTGTAGTTAGTTTAAGTTTTTTCAGTTATAGTGGTTTTTTTGAGCAATACTTTAATTTTTGTAATATTTTTAATTTTTGTCCGCATCTCTTCTTTCTCACGTCGTTAGAGTTACAAATGCGAAGGGGGAAGTGTGTGGAACAACTCGTTTCAGGCATTATTTTGCTTTTTGCAAAGTTTAAATCGGACAGAAATTGATGAAGTTACACAGTTTTGAAAAGTTAAGAACGTGGTGTAGAAAAACAAACAAAAATCTTGCAAAATTCAAAATTTTGAATCTTATTAAAAATTCTTTAAATCACTATAAGTCATCAGTCTTATGAATAAGATCGTGTAAAAAAAAAACTTTCTAAAAGAAATTGCGACACCATTGTTTCTTTTCTTAACCATACCTTCAACTGAAAGATTTCTTTGAAAATTCGCTCATTAGGTAATTCATGCTGCATGAATAGACTTTTTCTTTTCACTTTTTCGATTTCGAACTTTACTGGTTTTGTGAAATGTTGCATCTGGGGACTATAGATTTCTCGATCTCAGCGCTTCAAGCGGCCGTGATTGAACTATTCCAGGTTTTTTTAGACGTTCATATTCGGAAAATAAGTCTCCTGTTATTTTTGGGAGACATTAAAAATTAATGATTTCAAAAAATAACCGAGAAAACGGATCTCTTCAACGTGAAGCGGGAACGCTCGCTGATTGGGCTGTTTGGATCACCGTCTCCTCCCAGTGTTGCCCGTTGGTATGACGAAATCGTGTTATCTACGAGGAAAGTTATCAAACAAAACCTAATTTTCCTCATCTTGCTTTTGGTTTATTATTTTCAATAATGAACCTTTGGAATCGACCAAGAAAAAAATTTTTTTAACACCCCCTAAAAATTTGATGGTTTACGTTTCAAGGTACGTAGAATCCAAAAATCGAATAAAAATTTGGCCGTCCGTCCACCGTCCGCCGTACGCGGCACTTTTGCCACTTAGCATTGACCGATTTTGATGAAATTTGGTATGTGGGCTCCATTTGGGGTCTAGTTGTGCCCCGAAGCTTTTGGTTGATGTAGGTCACTTCTAAGGGTTCCAAAATCAATTTTGAAATTTTGAAAACGCCGTAACTCAAAAAGTTTCGATATAAAGGTATTCTTTTTCCTTCAATTTAAGATTCTATAGAATTTTTAGAATTTTTTGAGACCTCGCGGAGCTCTGTAGGACAAACCGTTCGCTCCCTACGAAAATTTAAGGGTTTATATTCAAATATATATATATAAATCAAAACACGATTGTGAATCGCAAAAGAGGCCTAATCTCCGTTCAAATTAGAGCTGACCAAAATGCAATCAATGGTTGGTGATTTTGATTTTTTTTTTTTTTTTTTTCTTCTCTTCATATTAGATGGTTGGTGATTTTGTAGACGAGTGATCTATATAGAAAAATAATAAACCATTGTGTAATAATTTGCAGCGTTTTCTTCAGTTTTTTGATTTCGAACTTTACTGGTTTTGTGAAATGTTGCATCTGGGGACTATAGATTTCTCGATCTCAGCGCTTCAAGCGGCCGTAAATGGACTATTCCAGGATGACGTCATCCTCCCGGTTTTTTTAAACGTTCATATTTTCTACACTATTTGTTTATTCGTAAATTAGGAAGTACGGGCTGAAAGTTTGCTGAATCCGATTTTGAGGTCAAAAATAGGAAATTCCGACAAGGTGAAATTCCTCATAATCAGTCAACTGATTGGGAATGGGGTCCTCAGAATCAAACTCCTCTTTTGACGAGCTTTCGGTGAATTTATCGCCCTCCTCAGGGCTCAAAGGATGTACGAGGGACGTCCCAAAAGTAAGTTCCGAAGTGCTGGAAAAAATCAAAAACTCAACCAATTTGAAAAAAAAAAAAAAAAAAAAAACTTTTGCTGAATGGGGTCGCGCATTGTCGTGGAACAGCAACACTTTTTTCCGCAACATGCCCGGCCTTTTGCGCCTTATGGCATTTTTCAGGTCTCTGAGCACCTGGCAATACCTTTTGGCATTTATGGTCGTGCCTCTTTCCAGGTAATCGACCAAAAGAACACCCCGGGAGTCCCAAAAGACAGTTGCCATCACCTTTCCAGCCGAATGTTCCACCTTCGCTTTTTTGGGGGCACTTTTGTCAGGAGCTTTCCACACCATACTCTGTTTTTTTTTGTTTCGGGGGTTGAGTGGTGGACCCAGGACTCATCACTAGTAACAATTCGAGAGTAAAGAGACTCACCTTCATCTTCCAACATTTCAAAAAACCTGTGTGCTGCATCCAACCTGTTTTCCTTGTGCTCGTCGGTCAAGAGGCGAGGCACCCACCTTGCACACACTTTCGAGAACTTGAGATCTTCCTTAATGATTCGGTGTACTGAAGAACGAGTCAATTGATGTTTGTTGTGCACTTTCTCGACAATATCACTTAAGAGTAAAGCGCGCATCTTCCTCCAAAAGCTTGCGAACTGCAGAAACTGCTTCCTTTCCACGAGAAGTGGACAGCCCACTTCGCTGTTCATCGTGCACTTTTTTCCCGCCCTTCCAGGAAACTTCTCTTCCACTTACGGACCATTTCGATGCTCATGACCCCTTCTCCATACGCTGAAGAGAGTCTGCGGTGAATTTCAGGCACAGAAACATTCTCAAAAACTAAAAAAAGGATCACCGAACCGATTTCACAATTTGACGGGTTTTTCAACGTAGCAGCCATGTTGATACTGGTGCTGATAAGCCGCAACAAGTGATAGCAAGATAAGAAAAATTCAGTGTTGCCACCAGATGTAACACAAAGTATCCCCGTTGGAATTTTTTCCCTACGGCATTTTCCCACGGATTTAAAAATGATCGGTACTTTTGGGACGTCAATCAAAATACCAGCTAGAGAGTCCACCATAATTGGTGGGAAATGAACTTGGGAACTATTGCAGGTAAAATGACAAAATTTAAACAAAGGGGTGGAGGGGGGGGGGGGTTAAAACATCATGTCAGCTACTGTTCGCAGATAGAAAGAATGCGGTTGGCCAATTTCTAGAAGGGTATACCTCCTAACGACTACCTGTTCCAAAATCTTAGGTATATGAGTCAGGCTAGGAAAGGGCCGAGCCTTAGTAATCGTAATCCAGGGATCGAGCAACTCGAGTCATAATAAGGTAGAGAGCCCCTCCACTCAGCAATTGTTAGGAAGGAGTTTTATCTCGAGTGTGAGTTCACTCGCCCTTCTATTTACCCTTCAGTCGCCTTTAAAATTTGAAAGAAACATCATCCTTTAGGTACTGGAAGCGCGATTTTATTTTTGAATGAATGAATGTACATTCTCTTAATTGTTAAGACTTTCCCAAGGGTAAGGAACCTGTTTTATTTTTTATTAGTGTTCTGTATTTGTTTTGTTTTGCCTATAATAAATCAATCTTTTCACTTCATCGGTCGGTAGTCAACAACCCTCGGTCTCATTTTCCCTGGCTTGAGAGCCAGGTAGAAGAAGGACGATGTTTTTGGGATTGTAGTACACAACAGGGGCGGTTACTGATAGGAGCATAGGCGCATATGCACCCCCAGCCAATTAAAAAAGAAAAAAAAAATTCAAAGTTCGTTCCTCTTCGTTTCAAGAGTAAGTTGGCTAGTGTCAGAAGACTCGATCGTAGGCACTGTGCTAGTTGAATCTACGCGCGAAAACTGGCGGGAGCTCCCTCTTTTCTGACCAATCACACCCGTTTGGAGCATCACCTTTCCTTTGCACCATTTCTGGGGAGGGTGACGTCATTCGAGGGAGGCAGGCACGTGAGATTGACCAACCAGAGAGCAGGACATTTCGTCGTCTTGAGCAGAATTGGTTCGTTGCTCCCCCGTCAGAGAGCTCTGCAATCCGGATTTCCTTGTAGAGAAATAAGTAAACAAACAAACTAATGGGACTCCCCCCTCTCGTTATTGCCTATCACGGAATTCCTTGGCAATCTAAATAGAGCATCCATCCATTCGTAAACAAACAAACCTGATAAGGGAATTCCGTTTTACGTTTTCGGTTTACTACCGTTTCAGTAGGTACACACCGTTTTGTTCAAAGTATTGTGAGTACTTAGAGTGTTGTAGGTACGATGAGCAGTAAAGTAAACTATTTGCATTTGTCGATTGTGGAAAAGTGCGACATTCGAGAAACTGGCAGCCCTTTGCTGTCTCTATCTGGACTCCAGCAGACGTTGAAATTTGCCGAGCAGATTTCAGAAAACGTGCAGATTCGTACCGTAAGTTTTAATGTCGATTATTTTAAGAAGGTAGATTGGCTTTGTGGGTGTGAAGTGACTAACTGAAATTTTGCCTACTTTTTTCTACCAACTGAAATGAGGCTTGAGTTAAAGCCGGCATAAGTGATCTCCCATTTAGCCAAAAAATTGAAAAACGCATTGGCTGTCTCCCATAAGAACGCTCTGGTAGATTTGCGTATATCGTCAAAATATAATGCAACAACTCGACAGTGCACATCGTCATAATCTGATACAAAAAAAAAAAAAAAACGAAACGGTTAGAAAAATAGCCGTGCGTGGGCATAATGAGAGGGAAGATTCTTCGAATCTCGGAGTTTTCTTGGGGCTCGTTAATTTTTCTTCAGAATTGGACGATGTTTTGAATCGTCACGGGCAGATATACATTTCAGCTATTGCAATTAGATGGATGAATTTCTTGGGTTTCGACCTTTGATGATTAAGTATTTCAGAAGTTCTGTTAACCACTAGAGAACATGTTTCGTGTCTATTGCACCTGAGTATTTAGTACCGTTTGCAATTTTAAGATGAAAAAGTTACCAAGATTTATCCCATTTGCATATCGTTGAAATTTCTATTTGGCAGAGAAAATCACTTATTCTGTCCCTTCTCGACAGCCTCTCCTGACCTCTGTGCACCCCCTGAGTTTCGGGGCAGGAACCGCCACTGGTACACAAGGACACCTCGCCAAACCATCCGCATTCTTTCAATCTGCAAACAGTACAACAATACTAGGATAAACAGCCTTGGTTTTCCCACAGGAAGGCGATGAATTCACCGAAAGCTCGGCAAAAGAGGAGTTTGATCCTGAGGACCCCATTCCCAATCACCTGACTGATAATTGCGCAATACCTTGCAGCGTAATTGCGTTGTGCTCACAACCCCACGTGACTAGTCAATATGCAGACAAGAGCTCGCAGGTGATCATAATTAGTTTCTAGATTATGCATTGAGGCAAAATTCGCAGCTCTGCATTCTCTCTTGCTCGTTGTAAACAAACCGGAGTATAATCTCGGTTAGATATCTCTCTCGCTTGTCATAGAGAATAAAATATTATTTCAGCACCGCCGTACTTTTTTTTATCGTAGGAATTCCGGTGGGAAGTAGAGGTATCCGCAGGCACAGCTCGATATATTTTTTCTCATACCATACAATTGTGGGATTCCGTATTGTATTCACTACCGGCATTTATCACATTTTCCTCAGTCGTTAGATTGAGGGATTAAAAATATTGAATGCATCGTCGACAATCGTTGGAAGCAATGAGGTAAACCGGTGTGGAATGAGAAAAAAACCACTAATTTATTTATATTTATCTCGCATTAGTTAATTAGCATTAATTGAACGATGTCTGTCAGTTCCATGGGGAACAATGGATGGCTGATTCCATTTCAACAGTGAAAAGACCTGTCAAATGTATGAATATAACGTTCTATGGACATTTTCACAACGGGATGATGGAAGTGGTTTGAGAGAAACTCCTTCGGCTAATAATGCGGGTAGGACGCTCTGGAACTTGCCCGTTCAACTCTCATGAACATTATAACACGACTGATCAAGTTATTTATATCAACGTGAAATGAGCATCGGGAAGACACTGAGCAGCGGATTACGGCAGATGAAGTTTGGAAACTTCAGACATTATCAAGTTGGGGGACATCCTTACAGGAACGCAAAGAGCAAATTAGTGATTAACTGTTTAATTGAGAATAATACTATGTAGAAGTATAATATGGTATTGTTATTGTTAATATTCACACAACAGTGCTCTTACTAACCCTTCAGCACTAGCATCGAGTCTATTTGGCCCGAGCAACTTTCAATTTGTTAGGTTAGCTGTTTTTTTGTTTTGACATTTTATATCTTCACTTTTTTAATAATCATTTTTTTTTTATTTGTACAATAAATGGAGTGACAATGGTCAATTATTATACATGGATGTGGATTGATACATTCTAAAAATTGGTGGAGTGTGAGGGGAAACCTACCTCCCGCGTGCCGGCCAGGCGCCACCCGACCGGCCCCGGGCCCTACCCACCATGGCGGCGTCCCAGGAACTGCCGTTACCAGAAAGAAAAAGGTGTCAAAGACACACCCCACCAAACCAGACACCGAGCCACACGCCATTGGGCCAAATCACTGAGGGATCAAATCACATTCACCCATAAGTCAAGAATGGGGTATTTCGGTGGGTCAGAAATTCAGGGTTTTGACCTCAAATTTGGATTCAGCACCATTGAAAACCTATATACTCCAACTTTAAGCCCAATGATACTATAACATGTGGTAGAAAAATTAATTAAAGAGATCACACGTTTGAAAAAAAGGCGGGCCTCCCTTAACGCACACACACTTAAGCCACGCGCGTGTGTGAGTCGTATTTTGTAGTATCCAAGAGGTCCTCCAAGGGTTTTATCGCTTCTCTGTGCATGGATACGTTTTTCAAAGACAGTTGGCTAGCAACGTAAAAACGTTCAAATCTTCAATTTTTCTTAGCTTCTCTGATTTTTGACATTTTATGTCTTTACTATGGCACATAAATGAAAAATCGTCACGCGGGGAGCGTTATGAGGGGAGCGTTACGAGGGGAGCGTTACGAGGGGAGCGTTACGAGGGGAGCGTTACGCGGAAATTTCTGATGATTTTCACGTACAACCAATCGTTCCTAGGGAAAACTAACTTCCTCATTTTCCACCCCACAAAAATCGTTCACCACTCATTGGAAAGCTCTCAATTTATTAAACATAAGACATAAAATGTCTCTCGTGGTTGCGTACTTGTACGAAAGCTGTATCCACCGTTTGTGTTTTAAAAACATTTTCTCGACGAACAGACCCGATTACCGTTATTCCTGAGCCATACTCATTTGAAAAGAAAAAAAAAAAAAATTGAAAAAATTGACTGAAATACTCCATTGATATGGTTACCAGGCGACTGAAAAAACAAGTGATTTCAAGATTTTGACGAGTTTTGTTTTTCATGCTTCGTTTGCACAACTCAACTCCATTTAAACGAATAATGTTATCGGGCACCAAAAAGATTGAAAATTCAACGCTCTTCCCAACGGATTCTTTAGATTTGAACTAACTCTTGAATTGAGGGAGTTGGTAAATGTATTGAGCAAAGATCAAAAACACGAAAAAAAATTTCAAAGTGGAAAAAAATTTGTCGTCAATGAGATATCGATACCTCCGATATATCGGAGAAAATATATCGATATTTCGATATATCGGAAGACATAGTACTTGGAAAAACGGGTTGAAGTAGGTAGGTGGATTAAAACGTTTTAAAACTGTCACAGCTCTACCCAATAATTCTTTAATAAATTAATTTTCTATCAATAATTCAATCTTCTAAATCTTCATAGGTGCTAATCTTCGGAGACACCAAACAATAATTCATCTAAGGGACAGCCCACACAACCTAGTGGAAGTCCAAAGAACTAAGAATTGCCTATGGATCTAATTCCACCTCAGTAGATGCTAGGCTTGAGTCTTTCTCACTTCTCTCCTGGCCTTGCTCTAGTTCAGTTGTATCTTCTCTTGGTCTTTCAAAACGATTTTCATTTTCATTTTTACAGTTTTATTTTCTCTTCAGTTTTCAGTCTTCAGTTTTCAGTTCTCATTTTCATTTGTTTATTCTCCAGGGAAATCAGGTTCGTTTTGTATTTCTTTTTCTCTTTTCTCTTTTTTTTCTTTTACCAAATCTAGTGGTTCTTTCCTTTGTTCTGTTCTATTGTATTGTCCAGAAGGATTTTTCATTTGTTTCTCTTTTTCAATTTCTTTTTTTGTCCTAAGCAGAGGAGTTTATTTGATTTTTCTTTTTCCTTTTTGGGTCAGTATATTTCGTTTTTCCCTCATTTGCAGTTTCTTTTTCTTTGTCCTTTTCTCAGTCAGTGAGCTTTATTTTATTCTAGATTATAATTTAATTTAGAATTTAATTATTTCCCCAAAGTTTGGGGTGGTAGCAGAGTCTGCATTCGTTTGAATTTAAAGACTAGTAGATATAGCCTTTAACTTCATCACAAAACAATAAAAAAATAATTTAACACATTTATCGACATATCGGAAGATCTACTTGGAAAAACTTGAAGAAGTACCTAAGTAGATAGGTGAATTGAAACGTTACTAACATAATTTTGGAAGAAATATATCGATCTATTTGGAAAAACCGGGTGAAATAAGTATTAACCTACTTTCAAAAGTTACTGGGTATGAATGATCGAAATTAATAGTTTAAAAACTGGAAATGTCATTGCAATGTTAAATTAATTTATAAATTGACAGGGATATACTGTGGACAATCACGACCCAGCAAAATTGAAAATAAGTGTTGTGAAAACCTGCTTCACATCGTATAGTAATAGTAGGCAGTTTTAATCTAGACGAGCCTCCATTACTGTAATGTCAAACATCTATGTTCGTTAGTTCTCCAATAATGTGAGGTGTGGGAAAACCCAGAGTGGCATGAGTCATCACCAACACAGGCGAGGTGAGGAAGGGAAAGCACACGTAATTTTACGTCACCTTTTTTCCACTCTCCCCTCACCATAATAGCTAGAGTATAAAAGCCGCACTCAAGGGTCTTCTTAAATGCATTCGTACCTCGTCAATCCGACTTATCATTTCTTCCTTACCTATGGCCCAGTTCCGCAGAGGGAATGGTTTGCCCCATAAAGGCGCCGAACCTCTATCTCCCCTTAGGGACCTCTCCAGAACACCAGGCTTCATTAGGTAAATGCTCCGCTTCCCGCCGGTAGGTCTGGGTCCAGACGCCGAGGTTTGCAGATAGATATTTCAAGCACTTATCTGGATGGTTGGCCACAAGGTGCCGCGGATGTAGTGCCGTAGCTTAGGGATCAGTCTCTCCGTTGAGTAGGGTTCCGGCTAGTTTACAAATCAGCGCATCGAGAGCACCATTGCCCTCACTCGAATACACGCAGAACACAACAATTACTTTTGGCTCAGGTCAAGTAATTGAGCCTTGAGAGCCAGTGTGGGTGTAAGCTATGTACACAATCATGCCTGAGCTGGTCAACAATCTGACATCAACCCATCACGTAGGTACCTACAATATTTGGAATAAAATTAACTTGATGTTTTTAAAGGTACAGGCTTCCTTTCTCATCTATCCATTTCAATATTTCATTTTCACTTGTTGCAAATAAGTCGGATCAAATTATCGGATCTCTATATCGATACAAATAAACTAAACAAATAAACTACAAATAAAACTTCCGTTCTCTGTTTTTCAATTGGAAACAAAGGTTTTCCATCAAACTGCGAAGTGAGATTCCATTTGAATTATGCTTGCTTGGAGAGCCATGCTTATTGTAGTTGTATTCCACTTCCACTTAGTAATGAATGTAAATATTTGGGTACACTAGTCGACAATCACCTAAGTTTTAAGAATCATATTGATGCACTAATTATACGATTGCGTAAGTTACTTTACGTTTTCAAAGAATCTCGTAAGTTTCTTTCAATAAGTCGACTTAAAACTATTTATTACGGTTTGGCCTTTTCCATTATTGAATACAGTATTATTCTTTGGGGCACAGCCTGTAAGTCCGTCATTAAAAAGTGCAAACCATACAAAATAAATTATTAAGAATTATGTTGAATAAAAGCCCAAGGTATCCTTCATCACTGTTGTATAAAAACTTTAAAGTTAAAAAGATAAATCAAATTTTCTACATTCAGTCTTGTGTACACGTGTTTGGTACTGGCATAGATCCCAAGCATTTTTCTGTATCAACAGTTACTCGTAACTACAATAATTCTAGGATTCTTCTACCAAATATAAATAGCGAGTTTTATAAGAGAAATTTTTATGTAGTTGCCCTTAAAACTCTTTTCCAAAAAGAAATTAATATATTTTCATTACACAACCTCTCTAAGTTTAAAAAAGTATTAAATAACTGTATATAACTCGGTATCAAAAATTTTTTGTTTCTCTCTCTAACTTTTATTTACTTTGTGTGCTACGCATTTCCCATATAATAAGCTTACCTGGTAGCAATACTATTATTTCTCAGTTAGAATTACCTGTTTGAACTCCTCCGAAGAGCACAAGTTCTCTGGAACTTATTCTTCGGTGGGCAATATCTGTTTTTATATTTTGTATTTTGAAGTACCTTTTTTTATTTATTTTTCGCAGTGCTTTACTTTTAATGAGAATGTACTTTGTTTTATTTACTGTTATTGCCAATAAATCTATATCTATATCTATATCTAAATACAACGATATGTCGAACGTAATATATCAATACATGTCATACATCGATATATCGTTGCCATCCCTAGATGCGTTTTACTTCCTAATTATAAAATTAGTAATAATTATGTAAGTTATGGTTGCTTACATAAGTCAGATTTATGTTGTTAATAAGTTAACTCGGGGCAATAAAAGCTTTATAATAATTTTTAAAAAATTGTTGGATTCATATGAACATTCAGAGCTTACAAACTGAATATTCAAAATATACCTACCGATGAATTCTCGTCGCTACTTATAACTTATAATTTGCTTTGATCCACCCAATAATTCTCGAGAAATCTCCACATCCGACCCAACTTGGCTGACATTTTTCCTCTCGCTTCTCCGTGCACCAACCGACTGTGGTTCTCGTTGAAGGGAACTAATTACCTTTTTCGTTCCGAGGCCTACAGCGTTTCCTTCGTTTGTCGTGAAAGGATCACAAACGCTCATATTAGCTCTGGTAAAAATGAGGCCTTCCGAGCGAAAGCCGGGAAAAGAAGTGACGGCGAAGGAGAAATTCCGCTGTTTCTCGTCCACGTCTGAAATAACGGAGGGCTCTCGCAGAATTCCAACCATCTAAATGGTGGAAAAAACCGAGGATTTTGCGTTCGGTGGGATTAACATACACTTACATCACAACATTCGTCTCGACACACACGGACGTTGGGGTTAATAACAGGTAGACGTTTAAAAATAACCCGTCTCGCTCATATCAAAATAAAACAACTAGGTACTGGATATAACAATGAATAGTCCATTCATGCAGCATGAATTAGATGAGCTATTTTTTTTAAAAAATGTTTCAGTTGAAAGTATTTGATGTGAATGTGAAACTGACCTTAGTGTGGTGTGTTGGTGGAACATAAGTCATACCAGTTGATGTGAAGGTGGAACTGACCTTAGTGTGGTGTGTTGGTGGAACATAAGTCAGACTAGTTGATGTGAAGGTGGAACTGACCTTAGTGTGGTGTGTTGGTGGAACATAAGTCAGACTAGTTGATAAGAAGGTGGAACTGACCTTAGTGTGGTGTGTTGGTGGAACACAAGTCAGACTAGTTGATGTGAAGGTGGAACTGACCTTAGTGTGGTGTGTTGGTGGAACATAAGTCAGACTAGTTGATGTGAAGGTGGAACTGACCTTAGTGTGGTGTGTTGGTGGAACATAAGTCATACCAGTTGATGTGAAGGTGGAACTGACCTTAGTGTGGTGTGTTGGTGGAATATAAGTCAGACTAGTTGATGTGAAGGTGGAACTGACCTTAGTGTGGTGTGTTGGTGGAACACAAGTCAGACTAGTTGATGTGAAGGTGGAACTGACCTTAGTGTGGTGTGTTGGTGGAACATAAGTCAGACTAGTTGATGTGAAGGTGGAACTGACCTTAGTGTGGTGTGTTGGTGGAACATAAGTCATACCAGTTGATGTGAAGGTGGAACTGACCTTAGTGTGGTGTGTTGGTGGAACATAAGTCAGACTAGTTGATGTGAAGGTGGAACTGACCTGAGTGTGGTGTGTTGGTGCAACATAAGTCATACCAGTTGATGTGAAGGTGGAACTGACCTTAGTGTGGTGTGTTGGTGGAACATAAGTCAGACTAGTTGATGTGAAGGTGGAACTGACCTTAGTGTGGTGTGTTGGTGGAACATAAGTCAGACTAGTTGATAAGAAGGTGGAACTGACCTTAGTGTGGTGTGTTGGTGGAACACAAGTCAGACTAGTTGATGTGAAGGTGGAACTGACCTTAGTGTGGTGTGTTGGTGGAACATAAGTCAGACTAGTTGATGTGAAGGTGGAACTGACCTTAGTGTGGTGTGTTGGTGGAACATAAGTCATACCAGTTGATGTGAAGGTGGAACTGACCTTAGTGTGGTGTGTTGGTGGAACATAAGTCAGACTAGTTGATGTGAAGGTGGAACTGACCTTAGTGTGGTGTGTTGGTGGAACACAAGTCAGACTAGTTGATGTGAAGGTGGAACTGACCTTAGTGTGGTGTGTTGGTGGAACATAAGTCAGACTAGTTGATGTGAAGGTGGAACTGACCTTAGTGTGGTGTGTTGGTGGAACATAAGTCATACCAGTTGATGTGAAGGTGGAACTGACCTTAGTGTGGTGTGTTGGTGGAACATAAGTCAGACTAGTTGATGTGAAGGTGGAACTGACCTGAGTGTGGTGTGTTGGTGCAACATAAGTCATACCAGTTGATGTGAAGGTGGAACTGACCTTAGTGTGGTGTGTTGGTGGAACATAAGTCAGACTAGTTGATGTGAAGGTGGAACTGACCTTAGTGTGGTGTGTTGGTGGAACATAAGTCAGACTAGTTGATGTGAAGGTGGAACTGACCTTAGTGTGGTGTGTTGGTGGAACATAAGTCAGACTAGTTGATGTGAAGGTGGAACTGTCCTTAGTGTGGTGTGTTGGTGGAACATAAGTCAGACTAGTTGATGTGAAGGTGGAACTGACCTTAGTGTGGTGTGTTGGTGGAACATAAGTCAGACTAGTTGATGTGAAGGTGGAACTGACCTTAGTGTGGTGTGTTGGTGGAACATAAGTCAGACTAGTTGATGTGAAGGTGGAACTGACCTGAGTGTGGTGTGTTGGTGGAACATAAGTCATACCAGTTGATGTGAAGGTGGAACTGACCTTAGTGTGGTGTTGGTGGAACATAAGTCAGACTAGTTGATAAGAAGGTGGAACTGACCTTAGTGTGGTGTGTTGGTGGAACACAAGTCAGACTAGTTGATGTGAAGGTGGAGCTGACCTTAGTGTGGTGTGTTGGTGGAACATAAGTCAGACTAGTTGATGTGAAGGTGGAACTGACCTGAGTGTGGTGTGTTGGTGGAACATAAGTCAGACTATTTGATGTGAAGGTGGAACTGACCTTAGTGTGGTGTGTTGGTGGAACATAAGTCAGACTAGTTGATGTGAAGGTGGAACTGACCTTAGTGTGGTGTGTTGGTGGAACATAAGTCAGTCTAGTTGATGTAAAGGTGGAACTGACCTTAGTATGGTGTGTTGGTGGAACATAAGTCAGACTATTTGATGTGAAGGTGGAACTGACCTTAGAGTGGTGTGTTGGTGGAACATAAGTCAGTCTAGTTGATGTGAAGGTGGAACTGACCTTAGTGTAGTGTGTGTGTTGGTGGAACATAAGTCAGACTATTTGATGTGAAGGTGGAACTTACCTTAGTGTTGTGTTGGTGGAACATAAGTCAGACTAGTTGATGAGAAGGTGGAACTGACCTTAGTGTAGTGTGGTGGTGAAACATAAGTTAGACTAGTGGATGTGAAGGTGGAACTGACCTTAGTGTGGTGTGTTGGTGGAACATAAGTCAGACTAGTTGATGTGAAGGTGGAACTGACCTTAGTGTGGTGTGTTGGTGGAACATAAGTCAGACTAGTTGATGAGAAGGTGGAATTGACCTTAGTGTGGTGTGTTGGTGGAACATAAGTCAGACTAGTTGATGAGAAGGTGGAACTGACCTTAGTGTGGTGTGATGGTGGAGCATAAGTCAGACTAGTTGATGTGAAGGTGGAACTGACCTTAGTGTGGTGTGTTGCTGGAACATAAGTCAGACTAGTTGATGTGAAGGTGGAACTGACCTTAGTGTGGTGTGTTGGTGGAACATAAGTCAGACTAGTTGATGTGAAGGTGGAACTGACCTTAGGGTGGTGTGTTGGTGGAACATAAGTCAGACTAGTTGATGTGAAGGTGGAACTGACCTTAGTGTGGTGTGTTGGTGGAACATAAGTCAGACTAGTTGATGTGAAGGTGGAACTGACCTTAGTGTGGTGTGTTGGTGGAACATAAGTCAGACTAGTTGATGTGAAGGTGGAACTGACCTTAGGGTGGTGTGTTGGTGGAACATAAGTCAGACTAGTTGATGTGAAGGTGGAACTGACCTTAGTGTGGTGTGTTGCTGGAACTTAAGTCAGACTAGTTGATGTGAAGGTGGAACTGACCTTAGGGTGGTGTGTTGGTGGAACATAAGTCAGACTAGTTGATGTGAAGGTGGAACTGACCTTAGTGTGGTGTGTTGGTGGAACATAAGTCAGACTAGTTGATGTGAAGGTGGAACTGACCTTAGTGTGGTGTGTTGGTGGAACATAAGTCAGACTAGTTGATGTGAAGGTGGAACTGACCTTAGTGTGGTGTGTTGGTGGAACATAAGTCAGACTAGTTGATGTGAAGGTGGAACTGACCTTAGTGTGGTGTGTTGGTGGAACATAAGTCAGACTAGTTGATGTGAAGGTGGAACTGACCTTAGTGTGGTGTGTTGGTGGAACATAAGTCAGACTAGTTGATGTGAAGGTGGAACTGACCTTAGTGTGGTGTGTTGGTGGAACATAAGTCAGACTAGTTGATGTGAAGGTGGAACTGACCTTAGTATGGTGTGATGGTGGAACATAAGTCAGACTAGTTGATGTGAAGGTGGAACTGACCTTAGTGTGGTGTGTTGCTGGAACATAAGTCAGACTAGTTGATGTGAAGGTGGAACTGACCTTAGTGTGGTGTGTTGGTGGAACATAAGTCAGACTAGTTGATGTGAAGGTGGAACTGACCTTAGTGTGGTGTGTTGGTGGAACATAAGTCAGACTAGTTGATGTGAAGGTGGAACTGACCTTAGTGTGGTGTGTTGGTGGAACATAAGTCAGACTAGTTGATGTGAAGGTGGAACTGACCTTAGTGTGGTGTGTTGGTGGAACATAAGTCATACCAGTTGATGTGAAGGTGGAACTGACCTTAGTGTGGTGTGTTGGTGGAACATAAGTCAGACTAGTTGATGTGAAGGTGGAACTGACCTTAGTGTGGTGTGTTGGTGGAACACAAGTCAGACTAGTTGATGTGAAGGTGGAACTGACCTTAGTGTGGTGTGTTGGTGGAACATAAGTCAGACTAGTTGATGTGAAGGTGGAACTGACCTTAGTGTGGTGTGTTGGTGGAACATAAGTCATACCAGTTGATGTGAAGGTGGAACTGACCTTAGTGTGGTGTGTTGGTGGAACATAAGTCAGACTAGTTGATGTGAAGGTGGAACTGACCTGAGTGTGGTGTGTTGGTGCAACATAAGTCATACCAGTTGATGTGAAGGTGGAACTGACCTTAGTGTGGTGTGTTGGTGGAACATAAGTCAGACTAGTTGATGTGAAGGTGGAACTGACCTTAGTGTGGTGTGTTGGTGGAACATAAGTCAGACTAGTTGATGTGAAGGTGGAACTGACCTTAGTGTGGTGTGTTGGTGGAACATAAGTCAGACTAGTTGATGTGAAGGTGGAACTGTCCTTAGTGTGGTGTGTTGGTGGAACATAAGTCAGACTAGTTGATGTGAAGGTGGAACTGACCTTAGTGTGGTGTGTTGGTGGAACATAAGTCAGACTAGTTGATGTGAAGGTGGAACTGACCTTAGTGTGGTGTGTTGGTGGAACATAAGTCAGACTAGTTGATGTGAAGGTGGAACTGACCTGAGTGTGGTGTGTTGGTGGAACATAAGTCATACCAGTTGATGTGAAGGTGGAACTGACCTTAGTGTGGTGTTGGTGGAACATAAGTCAGACTAGTTGATAAGAAGGTGGAACTGACCTTAGTGTGGTGTGTTGGTGGAACACAAGTCAGACTAGTTGATGTGAAGGTGGAGCTGACCTTAGTGTGGTGTGTTGGTGGAACATAAGTCAGACTAGTTGATGTGAAGGTGGAACTGACCTGAGTGTGGTGTGTTGGTGGAACATAAGTCAGACTATTTGATGTGAAGGTGGAACTGACCTTAGTGTGGTGTGTTGGTGGAACATAAGTCAGACTAGTTGATGTGAAGGTGGAACTGACCTTAGTGTGGTGTGTTGGTGGAACATAAGTCAGTCTAGTTGATGTAAAGGTGGAACTGACCTTAGTATGGTGTGTTGGTGGAACATAAGTCAGACTATTTGATGTGAAGGTGGAACTGACCTTAGAGTGGTGTGTTGGTGGAACATAAGTCAGTCTAGTTGATGTGAAGGTGGAACTGACCTTAGTGTAGTGTGTGTGTTGGTGGAACATAAGTCAGACTATTTGATGTGAAGGTGGAACTTACCTTAGTGTTGTGTTGGTGGAACATAAGTCAGACTAGTTGATGAGAAGGTGGAACTGACCTTAGTGTAGTGTGGTGGTGAAACATAAGTTAGACTAGTGGATGTGAAGGTGGAACTGACCTTAGTGTGGTGTGTTGGTGGAACATAAGTCAGACTAGTTGATGTGAAGGTGGAACTGACCTTAGTGTGGTGTGTTGGTGGAACATAAGTCAGACTAGTTGATGAGAAGGTGGAATTGACCTTAGTGTGGTGTGTTGGTGGAACATAAGTCAGACTAGTTGATGAGAAGGTGGAACTGACCTTAGTGTGGTGTGATGGTGGAGCATAAGTCAGACTAGTTGATGTGAAGGTGGAACTGACCTTAGTGTGGTGTGTTGCTGGAACATAAGTCAGACTAGTTGATGTGAAGGTGGAACTGACCTTAGTGTGGTGTGTTGGTGGAACATAAGTCAGACTAGTTGATGTGAAGGTGGAACTGACCTTAGGGTGGTGTGTTGGTGGAACATAAGTCAGACTAGTTGATGTGAAGGTGGAACTGACCTTAGTGTGGTGTGTTGGTGGAACATAAGTCAGACTAGTTGATGTGAAGGTGGAACTGACCTTAGTGTGGTGTGTTGGTGGAACATAAGTCAGACTAGTTGATGTGAAGGTGGAACTGACCTTAGGGTGGTGTGTTGGTGGAACATAAGTCAGACTAGTTGATGTGAAGGTGGAACTGACCTTAGTGTGGTGTGTTGCTGGAACATAAGTCAGACTAGTTGATGTGAAGGTGGAACTGACCTTAGGGTGGTGTGTTGGTGGAACATAAGTCAGACTAGTTGATGTGAAGGTGGAACTGACCTTAGTGTGGTGTGTTGGTGGAACATAAGTCAGACTAGTTGATGTGAAGGTGGAACTGACCTTAGTGTGGTGTGTTGGTGGAACATAAGTCAGACTAGTTGATGTGAAGGTGGAACTGACCTTAGTGTGGTGTGTTGGTGGAACATAAGTCAGACTAGTTGATGTGAAGGTGGAACTGACCTTAGTGTGGTGTGTTGGTGAGACATAAGTCAGACTAGTTGATGTGAAGGTGGAACTGACCTTAGTGTGGTGTGTTGGTGGAACATAAGTCAGACTAGTTGATGTGAAGGTGGAACTGACCTTAGTGTGGTGTGTTGGTGGAACATAAGTCAGACTAGTTGATGTGAAGGTGGAACTGACCTTAGTATGGTGTGATGGTGGAACATAAGTCAGACTAGTTGATGTGAAGGTGGAACTGACCTTAGTGTGGTGTGTTGCTGGAACATAAGTCAGACTAGTTGATGTGAAGGTGGAACTGACCTTAGTGTGGTGTGTTGGTGGAACATAAGTCAGACTAGTTGATGTGAAGGTGGAACTGACCTTAGTGTGGTGTGTTGGTGGAACATAAGTCAGACTAGTTGATGTGAAGGTGGAACTGACCTTAGTGTGGTGTGTTGGTGGAACATAAGTCAGACTAGTTGATGTGAAGGTGGAACTGACCTTAGTGTGGTGTGTTGGTGGAACATAAGTCAGACTAGTTGATGTGAAGGTGGAACTGACCTTAGGGTGGTGTGTTGGTGGAACATAAGTCAGACTAGTTGATGTGAAGGTGGAACTGACCTTAGTGTGGTGTGTTGGTGGAACATAAGTCAGACTAGTTGATGTGAAGGTGGAACTGACCTTAGTGTGGTGTGTTGGTGGAACATAAGTCAGACTAGTTGATGTGAAGGTGGAACTGACCTTAGTGTGGTGTGTTGGTGGAACATAAGTCAGACTAGTTGATGTGAAGGTGGAACTGACCTTAGTGTGGTGTGTTGGTGGAACATAAGTCAGACTAGTTGATGTGAAGGTGGAACTGACCTTAGTGTGGTGTGTTGGTGGAACATAAGTCAGACTAGTTGATGTGAAGGTGGAACTGACCTTAGTATGGTGTGATGGTGGAACATAAGTCAGACTAGTTGATGTGAAGGTGGAACTGACCTTAGTGTGGTGTGTTGCTGGAACATAAGTCAGACTAGTTGATGTGAAGGTGGAACTGACCTTAGTGTGGTGTGTTGGTGGAACATAAGTCAGACTAGTTGATGTGAAGGTGGAACTGACCTTAGTGTGGTGTTTTGGTGGAACATAAGTCAGACTAGTTGATGTGAAGGTGGAACTGACCTTAGTGTGGTGTGTTGGTGGAACATAAGTCAGACTAGTTGATGTGAAGGTGGAACTGACCTTAGTGTGGTGTGTTGGTGGAACATAAGTCAGACTAGTTGATGTGAAGGTGGAACTGACCTTAGTATGGTGTGATGGTGGAACATAAGTCAGACTAGTTGATGTGAAGGTGGAACTGACCTTAGTGTGGTGTGTTGCTGGAACATAAGTCAGACTAGTTGATGTGAAGGTGGAACTGACCTTAGTGTGGTGTGTTTGTGGAACATAAGTCAGACTAGTTGATGTGAAGGTGGAACTGACCTTAGTGTGGTGTGTTGGTGGAACATAAGTCAGACTAGTTGATGTGAAGGTGGAACTGACCTTAGTGTGGTGTGTTGGTGGAACATAAGTCAGACTAGTTGATGTGAAGGTGGAACTGACCTTATTGTGGTGTGTTGGTGGAACATAAGTCAGACTAGTTGATGTGAAGGTGGAACTGACCTTAGTGTGGTGTGTTGGTGGAACATAAGTCAGACTAGTTGATGTGAAGGTGGAACTGACCTTAGTGTGGTGTGTTGGTGGAACTGGGACTAAGAGGGTTAATAGAGATTTGAGCATCTGAAGGACTCCGAGCCTGAATGGAAGACATCCCCACATATCTCGATATTTCGTGATCAAAGGAGGCAACTCGTCTTTTGTCTGTCCGCACGACGTGGATTGATTACAGGGGAAGAGGGAGGACTACTTGAGAGCACTCGAGAGGGGCGAGCTTCACCCCCCCTCCCCCTCCAACCCTCAGCAACTCGCGCTCTATTCTCCCCCTCCCCACCACCCCCCTTCATCACCTTTCGATCCGGAGGAGGAGGCGAGGAAAAGCGGGGAGTTTAACAGTGTGATCGAGTTTCATCCGCTGGCCGGGGGAGTTCTAATCACCGCCCATTCAGCCGCGCGCTGATCCCATCATAACTCGTTGAAAACTCGCCCTCTTCTGAATCCATCGGTAGGAGGAGGAGGGTGGTAGGAGGAGGGCGGTAGGAGGTAGGAGGAGGTAGGAGATACTGACGCTAATGGAGCCGACATTCACTCCCACCGAAACCACACGCCACCTAAATAGATCTCTCAAAACCACGATGTAATTACGGAATACGCAGCCCCTCATAAAACACCATCTTTATGAGATAATTACGAAAACTCTGATCAATTATTATCAACAATTATTTCTACTTTAATGGATCTAGGTGGCCGCAACTTGCCAGATTCTGTCAATCCGCCCACCCGAGTAGCCCTGTGTGGTATCTTCCATATCAGTGAACCCTCTTTCGAGAAAAAAAACGCTGCAAATTATTGCCCAAAGGTTTATTATTTTCTGTATAGATCACCCTTCTGTATAGATCACTGGTTCTCCATCAATAGCACCTACCACCATCTGTATTCTCCCTTGACCTTCCCTCTCAAATTTCAGCTTCCTGCGTTCAATAGGATTGAAAATGAAGGGTCACGGGGGAAAAGGATCAAACTCCATTTTTTGGCCGAATTGAGACAGGCACGCCATCGTGTAGCTTGGGAGGAGTAGAACCGAAGGGTTGTTTCTAGAGGTGTGTAAGACACGGTCATTTGGCGGATTCGAATCCCAAACGGTCACTTATTACAGAGACCAGGTCTTTTGAATCCGTTCACCCGTTCATTACGTTCACATACCAACTCAATCAGTGAAATGAACCTTTGTAGGTTTGTAGAGAGGCAGTTGGGTCTTTGATAAAACTAATTAATATTATGGAGAAATATTGTTCAATAATATACTTAGCTTGGGCTCTTGATGGCAAGAAATGAATAAAAAAAAAACTTTCCCTGATAAATCGGTTAAGTTGTTATTTTGAGACACTAAAGTATCGCCACTCAAGCCAAACGGTGCATGGGATATCAACTCGATTACGATACAGTATCGATACTTTTGTAACAATACCCAACCCTAGCGCTTTTTTTCCTCATAGAAAAATAAGAAAATGCGCTAATTACCAAAATACAGTAATTCATAAATAAGGTTTTTTTTATTGTAAAATAATAAAGAGTTCTTACAATACGATCACTAACCAAAGTGGTTAACCAAAGAGTCCAAAAACCAACAAATAATTCGGATTTGGAATTTAAAAGGAAGCGATCAGAACACAAACACAAGACTAACAACCAGCCAGTCAGAAGTCACACAAAAAACGAGCGAGTCGGTAAACCGAACCAGTTGGAATCAAACAAACAACGTCCATAAGGATCCATATTAAGATTCAGGTCGTGACTCGAAAAAATGCTGAGTCGAAAAACCGAACGAGTCCGAGTAAGTGAGGAGGCGATTTGAATGAATCAAATAAGCTAAAAGACAAAAACGAACGAATGATTGATTCGAATCGTATGAATCAGTCTTTGAGTCTTTTTGTCTTTCAGGTCATCGATTCGAATGAATCATTCGTTCGTTTTTGTCTTTTAGCTCATTTGATTCATTCAACACTCTGTTTGGTCCATAGTTCATTCGGACGTAATACTACACTTGGATGATGGAAGGTTTTGCTTAGAAAACCACTCCTTTCCGTTGATACTTCCATGTAAAAATCTTGTTGATACTTCCATAGAAAACCACTCCTTTCTGTTGATGTACTCCATGGACCTAGTATCCATGATGGTCCATGATGTACTCCCAAGTAATTTTCACACATTCTTGATCCATGTACAAACATGGATGTAAACAAATACATTATACATCCATGTTGCGGGCAATTAATTTGTTTTGTTGGCCTTTTGCCGTTGTTTTCGGAATTTTTTCAGAAAACTCGATTGGTGGGATGATGAACGAATGACAGTGTTAATTTTGGCAACCCGTTCAGTTCAGAGAAGGTCGTTTTGAAGATAAGGTCTTTTCAATACGTTCACTCCTGACCGACACAACTCTAGTTGTTTCACTTTGTGGAATAAAGATCGCCTTCATTCTTTTTAAAGCTAAAACAAATACGGGGCTCCGGGGAAAAAGTATCAGATTCCGTGCGCTCGCAGGGAAGAAAGATCAGAGTCCGATTTAAAGACCCCTTCCCTCGCCTTTGCATGAGTTGCACGGCATCACACCAAAGATTCATCAAGCACAAAAGCTCCTACTTCTGAAGATACCAGACAGTTTTCACAACCCCTTCTACCTCGAAGAAGAAGAATTCAGTACCAAAAGCAGGTGTAACATTGGGGAACCTTCACAACTGCCCCATACCCATCAAAACCAGCAAAATCAAAGGATTTAAAACACTTGTCAGTTTCTCGTCAACCCCGATGCTAACATTTTCTGATTCACTGTCCAACAGGTTGGGGAATGTAGGAGATGATGACGCCATTTCATATTGTGACGATCCTTTAGATGAATGATTTATTTATTGATTTTTTTGCCTTTTTGCAATTAATGTTTTGTACAAAACTATACCTATAATTTGGAAAATTAAGCCAATTTTTTGCCCAACATTTTTCTGGAGGTGACAGTTAGGTGCCTACAAACCCCAGTAAATTTACTGAAGTGAATTACGAGATTTTAATAAACAATAGGTAACATGGCGATATAATTTTAGGTATTATGGTGACCGAAACGCGGATATTTGTGGGGAAAAAAAATCAAAGTCCTTACCTTGTTTGAAATTTCCAATTATTTCTGGAAATTATCTTCGACCTACTTAATTTTCTTTATTGTCACTTGAACATAATTAAATTCCTGGTCAGGTGGCCCAAACAGTTCATTTTTTTTGTGCATAGCGTCCGTCTGGGAAGACTTCAAACTTTGTTTTTCGATTTTCTCGGAATTAGGAAAAGAGGAGTTTGATCCTTTTTCCCCGTGACCCTTCAAATGGCTTCGGAGCTCACTCAGCTGATCAGTGCTCTTCCAGGCGTCTCTAGCATTCGAGAAGATCTTCTTCACTCTTCAGATCACTGATCAGCTGAGTGAGCTCCGAAGCCATTTTCAATCCTATTGAACGCAGGAAGCTAAAATTTGAGAGGGAAGGTCAAGGGATAATACAGATGGTGGTATGTGCTATTGATGGAGTGATCTATACAGAAGGGTGATCTATACAGAAAATAATAAACATTTGAGCAATGATTTGCAGCGTTTTTTTTACCTACCAACTATTGGTAGGTACTACCTACCACACCATACTGGCTTCACACCTTCACAATCAAGTTTATTAGAAAGAACTAAACGCTTCACACTCGATTCGAAAAATAGAAAGCTTCATACGGAAATTTGATTACTGGTTGCTCAGAAAGCAAAACTGAATACAAATCGAAGAAATGAACAGCGATCGCATTTTAGTCAGATTCAATTTGAACGGAGATTAGACCTCTTTTGTGATTCACACTCGTGATTCTGTTTTATCGAAGGAAAACCCTTAAGTACTCGTAGGGACCGAACGGTTTGTCCTACAGAGCTCCGGATGGTCTCAAAAATTTTTAAAAATTCAATACCTACTATTTAAAATTGGTGAAAAAACGATACCTTTATTTCGAGAGTTTTCGAGCTAGGGCACTCTTGAAAATTTCAACCCTTAATTTTCACCCCTTAGAAGTGACCTACATCAACCAAAAGCTTCGCGGCACAACTAGACCCCAAATGGAGCCCATATACCAAATTTGAACCAAATCGGTCCAGTGTTGCTAAGAAAAGTGCCGCGTACGGCGGACGGACGGAAATTTTTTTATTCGATTCTCGGATTCTACGTACCTTGAAACGTAAAACATCAAATTTTGAGGGGGGGTTAAAATTTTCTTGCTCAATTCCAAAGGCTTACCTATTATTGAAAATAATAAACCAAAAAATGGAAATATAGGAGAATCTCAATAAAAATTAATTAATTTATTTTTCATATTTTTAGTAAGGCAAACCTGTGTTTGCTATGTTTGCCTGGAGGAGGCGCCACTGCAGATTAGGTATCAATGGAGTCGGAAGTGTGTGTGTGTGTGAAAGTGGCACATTTTAATGTCCGCAGAACACGGGGACGGACGAGTGACATCAACAAATTTGCAGGTTTTTTTTCTTTTTTCAAATCTCACAGTGTGAGTGATTATTACACTCAAAACGTAAAGATACTCAAAAAGTGATTTTTCTCCCTTATTTGACGTTGAATTGAAAATTCTCGCGGTTTGTTGCATAGTAAAAGGATCCGTTCGTCAGAACTCTTCCCTAGCAGACATCATTTCAGTTCGTGACGGGTTGATGAAGATGAACCAGCTAGAAAATAAGTTTTACGTCGTTCCCTCCCTTCTCCAGAGCTAAGAAGCAAATTTAACGCGATTTATGTCAGTTCAATAAACTTTTCTCGGTGTTTTTGAAAAGCGTTGAAAGCACCATCTCGCCGTTATTCGGAACTTTGGTAATTCCTTAACTATGCTAGCCCTAATGACCTTCAACACCTTTGAAGAGGACAAACCTCTCCCCTCGACATTAGTGGGGGGGGGGGGGTAAACGGTGACTTAATCGGGGATTAAATCCAGGGAAAACAATTTAACTGGGTTTTCCTTTCTTGGCGGGATGGAAAAGGGGGAGCCATTTTGAATTAATTATTCCTCCACACTCGCGTCTTCCTCTCTGGAAAGTTTCAAGAGCTCTCCGCCATTTAGGCTGAACGGAATCGCGAGTGACACTTCAAGTTCGAGTTTGTCAGGAACTCGGGAGTTTACACTCGCTTGAGGTTTTGTAAAGTTGTGCCGTTACATCACCGTTGTGTAGTGACGTTTGATCTCATGTTTGTTTTCATCCCTGCCCGATGTTCTAAATGAAGTATTTCTTCTTCTACGCCCTCCGCAATATGTCGTAGATTGAAGTTACCCAACGAATTCCACTCATAATTTTCACCGGATAAATGAAATCCTGACGCCACACAGTACTGTGAGTATGTGTAAAACGCTGCAAATCATTGCTCAAAGGTTTATTATTTTCTGTATAGATCACCCTTCTGTATAGATCACTGGTTCTCCATCAATAGCACCTACCACCATCTGTATTCTCCCTTGACCTTCCCTCTCAAATTTCAGCTTCCTGCGTTCAATAGGATTGAAAGTGGCTTCGGAGCTCACTCAGCTGATCAGTGATCTGAAGAGTGAAGAAGATCTCCTCGAATGCTGAAGACGCCTGGAAGAGCACTTCCATTCAATAGGATTGAAAATGGCTTCGGAGCTCACTCAGCTGATCAGTGATCTGAGGAGTGAAGAAGATCTCCTCGAATGCTGGAGACGCCTGGAAGAGCACTTCCATTCAATAGGATTGAAAATGGCTTCGGAGCTCACTCAGCTGATCAGTGATCTGAAGAGTGAAGAAGCCTTTGAGCAATGATTTGCAGCGTTTTTTACCCACCAACATTTTTTTTACCTACCAACTTTTTTTTACCTACCAGCTAGGTACTACCTACCACACCATACTGGCTTCACACCTTCACAATCAAGTTTATTAGAAAGAACTTAACGCTTCACACTCGATTGGAAAAATAGAAAGCTTGATATGGAAATTTGATTACTGGTTGCGCAGAAGGCAAAACTGTATACACATCGAAGAAATGAACAGCGATCGCATTTTAGTCAGATAAAATTTGAACGGCATTTAGACCTCTTTTGCGATTCACACTCATGATTCTGTTTTACCGAAGGAAAACCTTCAAGTACTCGTAGGGACCGAACGGTTTGTCCTACAGAGCTCCGGGTGGTCTCAAAAATTGTTAAAAATTCAATACTATTTAAAATTGGTGAAAAAACGATACTTTTGTTTCGAGAGTTTTCGAGCTAGGGCACTCTTGAAAATTCCAACCCTTAATTTTCACCCCTTAGAAGTGACCTACATCAACCAAAAGCTTCGCGGCACAACTAGACCCCAAATGGAGCCCATATACCAAATTTGAACCAAATCGGTCCAGTGTTGCTAAGAAAAGTGCCGCGTACGGCGGACGGCCTACGGCGTACGGCGGACGGCGGACGGACGGAAATTTTTTTATTCGATTTTCGTATTCTACGTACCTTGAAACGTAAAACATCAAATTTTGAGGGGGGTTAAAATTTTTTTTTTCTTGCTCGATTCCAAAGGCTTACTATTGAAAATAATAAACCAAAAATCGAAAAAACGAACGTCAATTAGTATTGGAAAGGAGTGCAAGAACATATCCCCTGACCTATTTCCTGACCTCACAATCCTCCTACGGATCACCAAAGGGCAAGTTCCGCGATCATTCATGTTAATAACTCATTTCACCCTAAACGCTAACGATGAACTACCTGCTCATTATGAGTGCGGATACCGTCATATCAACAAGTTGGGTCTTATTGCTCTTCATGACGAGTCACGGCAAGCTTTTGGTTGATGTCAATCACTTCTAAGGGTTGAAAAATAAGGGTTGACATTTTGGAAACGCCTACACTCAAAGGTTTTGTATAAAAAGGTATTGTTTTTCCATCAATTTAAGATAGTATAGAATTTTTAGAATTTTTTGAGACCACGCGGAGCTCTGTAGGACAAACCGTGCGCTCCCTATTAGAATTTAAGGGTTGGACTTACGATAAATCAGAAACACGAGCGTGAAGCGCAGAAGAGGCCTAATCTCCGTTCAAATTATAGCTGACCGAAATGCGATCGATGTTTTTCTTCATGTTGGAAGGTTGGTGGCTTTGCAGACGAGTGATCTATATAGAAAAATGATAAACCTTTGTGTACTAATTTGTACCTTTTTTACCATAAATAAAAATAAAAAATGTTATTTTCTATAATTATAGTGGCGTCTTCACCATCTCTCTTTTTGGTTTATTATTTTCAATAATGAACCTCTGGAATCGAAGAAGAAAAAAAAACTAGACTTCTTTGAGCCGAACAGGAGCATGAATTAGAACGAAATTAGGGCGTCGCGAGGACTTGGATGTTCTTATGGCGTATAAAAAACAACTAAACTGGGAGAAAGAATCAGGTAGGTAGGAGAGGCGAGAGGGGAGACAGGGTACCACTGCTACCATCCTACAAATCATTATCTAAGATTAACCAAGTAATATTCATGAAACCAAGGGTTACAAGAATAGCAGGAGGAACTTTTTGTTGCAAATGAGTTGTAGAATCGACCCTTAGAAGACTAGTGACATCCTATTGTTTAGTGTGTCCGAAAATTCAGACATTAAAATAAAAACGTGGATCCTACACATATGGAAACTGATTACAGAATGCGGTCCACCTTTTGGCTTCTGGTTCACCTTACTGAAACTGATTCACAGTATGGAAATAGATCTACAATACGAAAACTGATCAAAAAACTGCGGGTAAATTAATTTCAGATTAAAATTGAGGACCACTAAAAAGTGAAAACTAAAAAATATTATAAAGTGGAAAAATAATAAAATAATATTTGAGCATTGATTTCATTGAATTCGGTTGATACATTTGGTTTTGAGATGATAAAAGTTTTTAGTGCAGATAGCTTATGTTGTTGTGCACTCTTGATGTAGTTAGCCTCTGTTATTTAAAACCAGTTTTTTCGCTCTCCTGAAAAGTTGGCAAAAACCCGATAGCCAGTGTTGCTGTGGCAGCGACGATATATATTTAAAAAAAAACGCTTGCATACGAGTCTGCAACGCATTGGGACATTTTCATGTCTTTACCTATGTCAACTACCAACAGTTAATAGGTAGGTACCATGTAAAGAGGTAGGTACTACGAAAGAGTGTTGATATATTATGTTACAAATTTACACAATTATTAATATTAAGAGGTAGGTACCTAATTTCAATAAAATAGACGATTCCGGATTAATTATCTTCTACACTCACGATCATTAGTTTGTAAACAAAATATGAGAACAGTTATGCCCATAGCTCCGCTATTCGTATAGTCAATATGTTATGGAGAACATGAAAATGTTCGTTAAATCAAGAGCTTTCCAACGAGTGGTGAACGATTTTTGTGGGTTAAAAAGTGTAGAAAAGGAACAAACCTAACAACGGGGTCGTTGTAAGCGGAAATCATTATAAAGGCACTGTAACACAATTTCGTTACGCAATTTCGTGACAGTTTTTTGTGCTACGTGCCAGGGCAAAGACATGAAAATGTCAAAAATTTAACCCCCCTCAAAATTTGTTAGTTTACGTTTCAAGGTACGTAGAATCCAAAAATCGAATAAGAATTTGGCCGTCCGTCCGCCGTACGCGGCACTTTCCCCAATTAGCATTGACCGATTTTGATGAAATTTGGTATGTGAGCTCCATTTGGGGTCTAGTTGTTCCCCGAAGTGTGTTTGATTTCGGTCAGTACTAAGGGTTGAAATTTTGAAAACAAAAAATTCGATATAAAGGTATTGTATTCCATCAATTTAGAATAGTATTGAAGTTTTAGAATTTTTAGAGACCACGCGAAGCTCTGTACGACAGACCGTTCGTATCCTACAAGAACTTAAGGGTTGGACTTACGATAATCTTAATTTTACGATAATTTTAATCGGAAACACGAGCGTGAATCGCACAAGAGGCCTAATTTTCGTTCGAATTTCATCTGATCAAAATGTTGTAGAAATGTGGTAGGTAGGAAGTATCTATGGTTGGTAGTTGGTGACAATGGCAATGCTGTGTTATTTGCAGACGAGTGATCTATACAGTATGACAGTGCGCTACTTTACGAATCAGAAACCTTAACACCATCTGTCGGTAGATGGTAGAATTAGTTAAACTCTCTGGAGAGGGGCTACCCTCTCACTAGCTATTCCCCTAGTCCATTTGACTAACCAAGATTTTCACCATTCAGCTCTGTCCTGATAGACTGTTAGCATCTCGCGCAGTATTTCTCTCTCTTTCTCTTTCTCTCCATTTTGGATTTCTCATAACATCCCTCGTGGTCTCAGTTTTCCTTTTTGGTTTATTATTTTCAATAATGAACCTTTGGAATCGACCAAGAAGAAAACATTTTTAACACCCCCTCAAAATTTGATGGTTTACGTTTCAAGGTAAGTAGAATCCAAAAACGCTGCAAATTATTACACAATGGTTTATTATTTTTCTATATAATCGTCTATAAAGCCACCGACCATCCAACATGAAGAGAAACATCGATGGCATTTCGGTCAGCTTTAATTTGAACGGAGATTAGGCCTCTTTTGCGATTCACACTCGTGTTTCTGATTTATCGTACGTTTATTATTTTTATGGTTTATTGGTTTTAATGGTTTATTATTTTTCTATACAATCGTCTATAAAGCCACCAACCATCCAACATGAAGAAAAATACTTGGAAAATGTCACCCCACGCATATTTAAGCAAAAACCTCTTTTTTGGCCGGTTATTTGCCCATAACTTCTATACGAATTAAGCGATCGGAATAGTTCGACGTTAGGACCAACTAGACCCCAAATGGAGTCTATGTGCGAAAGATCGGGTTTTTTAGACCGATTCTAAGGCCTTTTATGGCCCGGACGGCGAACGGCGGACGGACATTTGGCAAATTTGGCAAATTTGGATTCTACGCACCTTGAAACGTAAAGTGACAAAGTTTGAGGGGGGGTTATAAAAATTTTTTGCGATACGATCACATAGGCTTATTATTAGAAATAATAAACTAAAATCGAATAAAAATTTGGCCGTCCGTCCGCCGTACGCGGCACTTATGCCACTTAGCATTGACCGATTTTGATGAAATTTGGTATGTAGGCGCCATTGGGGTCTAGTTGTGCCCCGATGTAGGTCAGTTGTAAGGGTTCCAAAATCAATTTTGAAATTTTGAAAACGCCCTAACTCAAAAAATTTTGATATAAAGGTATTGTTTTTCCTTCAATTCAAGATTCTATAGAATTTTTAGAATTTTTTGAGATCACCCGGAGCTCTGTAGGACAAAACGTTCGCTCACTACGAGAATTTAAAGTTTGGACGTACGATAAATCAGAAACACGAGTGTGAATCGCAAAAGAGGCCTAATCTCCGTTCAAATTAAAGCTGACCGAAATGCGATCGATGTTTTTCTTCATGTTGGATGGTTGGTGGCTTTGCAGACGAGAGAGCAATATACAGGGTGTCTACAAAACAGTTGTAAGGAATTCTCGGGGTCCATTCTACATACAACTACCTAATTTCCAACAAAAAGTGTCTCTTAGAAATTTTTTTTAAAACGCCTCTTTAACCGTTTTTTCACTTTCAAGTTTTTTTTCGTGTTTTCGACCTTACACCATTAAAACGGTCATAACTCTCTTAAATTACACTCAAAAATTAAAAATAAGGATACCGTTGGAAAGAGCGTCAAATTTCCTATCTCCCTGATACCAAATAAAAAATTTTCAGTTGAATTACACGGGGAATAAAGCAACCTAAAAAGTGAACTTAGTAAATTTTCGAAAAATTCCCGTTTTTCAACGCCTAAAATCTCCAAATATTACCAGGTAAAGTTCTGTTGCCGGAAAGCCTAAAAACTGCGCCAGAATCTCAGTTTTCCAACGGTATAATCAAAACATATTTTACAACCGAATTTAGGGGAGAATTTTGTGTTTGAACGCGGAAAAACGTGCATTTTTTCAACGAAATCGGCGCTCTGGCCTCCTGTTTCCGGAGGCCTCGCGGTCTACTGCGGTGCCGACCCACCCACTCTCATCGTCCGACCCCTCAGATCGACTAGGCGGAGCGCCGATTTCGTTGAAAAAATGCACGTTTTTCCGCGTTTAAACACAAAATTCTCCCCTAAATTCGGTTGTAAAATATGTTTTGATTATACCGTTGGAAAGCTGAGATTCTGGTGCAGTTTTTAGGCTTTCCGGCAACAGAACTTTACCAGTTAATATTTGGAGATTTTAGGCGTTGAAAAACGGGAATTTTTCGAAAATTTACTAAGTTCACTTTTTAGGTTGCTTTATTCCCCGTGTAATTCAACTGAACATTTGTTATTTGGTATCAGGGAGATAGGAAATTTGACGCTCTTTCCAACGGTATCCTTATTTTTAATTTTTGAGTGTAATTTAAGAGAGTTATGACCGTTTTAATGGTGTAAGGTCGAAAACACGAAAAAAAACTTGAAAGTGAAAAAAGTCGGTTAAAGAGGCGTTTTAAAAAAAATTTCTCAGACACTTTTTGTTGGAAATTAGTTGTAGAATCGACCCCTTGAATTCCTTACAACTGTTTTGTAGACACCCTGTATAAAAATAATAGGCCATTGTGTAATAATTTGCAGCGTTTTTCAGTTCGATTTTCTACTTTTCTTTGTTTTCATTCAATCCAGTGGACTCAGGTTCGTTATTTTCATTCTTCCGTTTTTTCCTTTATTTTATTACCTCAAGCAGTAGGAGTTTTCATTTTTGTCTTACATTTTTTTCACATTTTCGTTGAGTACATTTCGTTTTCCCTTATTTGGTTTTTATTCTTCATTTCCTTTTTCCTTTTGCCCTTTTTATTTGGGCTCTATTTTGGGTGCTTTTCCCCAGAGAACTGGGGTGGTAGCAGAGATTTTGCTAAGGACGATTTATTTCTTTCATATTCTCCTTTTTCGAAAGTCGTTACAATAGAAAAATAATAAACTTTTGTGTAAAAATTTGCAACGTTTTATATGTTGACGTTTGGTGGTTTCACAAAAAAAGCATCCTTCGAACCCTGAAGAAGGTACCTAATAAATTTACCGAAAGCTCGGCGAAGGTGTTGAATTTCTAGTTGACCCCAGTTCCGATTGACGTAAGTCAAGTAAAGTAAACAACCATTTCAGGCTGAATTCTCGTCGCGGACGTCATCAGCTGTCTTCCAAAGGGAAGATCAGACTTTATTTCAATTGACGTACCTGAATATGTTTGTTGGGTCGATCTACACAATTTGTTGTTCGGGTACGTGGTTCAATATTATTCAGAGTTTTCCCACTTTAGGTGGAGGGTAAATGAGCCCTTTGTCGCGGTATTTTGAGGATTTCTCCAAAAGTAAGAGGTAAATCATGAAAATGGTAAGAAATATAAGTTGTATTCAACCAACAATTCAAAACAGAGACAAACAAACGTGGAAGCAAATTCGTGGGGGAAGTTCAAAACGTAGAATACAAAGAAAAGTTTTGATATTTGAAAGAAATTATTATTTATGTCCAAACAATAACTGTGTTGGATACAAAAGTATTTTAAAGGATAGAACTCATATTAATCGAGACATTAAGAGGAAAATTTCAGATTCAGAGTTACCGCACATTTCAAGACATAATTACAGCTGTAATTGTGCTTCGACCTGCTCATCTCTGATGGCAGATGTTTCAAAGGGGCTTTGAGTCGGGTTTGACTGGTCGTTCCAGCGGAGTCTGAAGTTGGAGTTTCATTGTTTGCATTCGAGCTTAGGGAGAAGCTCCCGGAGCCTTGCCAACTCTCTACCGCGATCACTGATCACTTAACCCTGGTTCCTGTCTCCACTTAGTCCGCTTAAATGGGGCACGATGACTGATAATTGAGAAAGAGCATTAAGAACTGTTGTTCTTTGAATAGCGGTATCACATTAAATTCACAACGTTACCCATATCGGCTCATATGTTGGGAAACACGGGATTCGTTATGAATATCGATAAAAACCACAATCACATTTCGGTTTATTATTTTCAATGATCTACCATTGGAATCGAGCAATGAGAAATAACCCCCCCCCCCCACACCAATCTAAATTTGATGGTTTACGTTTCGAAGAATGTAAAATCCAAAAATCGAATTTTAAACCGCTGCAAATTATTACACAACGGTTTATAATTTTTCTGCAAAGAACACAGATTTGCAAATGACTTTACCTACCAAAAAATATTTTCGCTTCAAAATCACGTTCATTTTGAAGAAATAAACCCTTCACTCTAATTTCTAAGAAATAGGGAGTTGTGGGTGCCTTCATTGGGAAAACTGTGCAAATTATTACACAACGGTTTATTATTTTTCTATATAGATCACTCGTCTGCAAAGCCACCAACCATCCAACATGAAGAAAAACATCGATCGCATTTCGGTCAGCTAAAATTTGAACGGAGATTAGGCCTCTTTTGCGATTCACACTCGTGTTTCTGATTTATCGTACGTCCAACCCTTAAATTCTCGTAGGGAGCGAACGGTTTGTCCTACAGAGCTCCTCGCGGTCTCAAAAAATTCTAAAAATTCTATAGAATCTTAAATTTAAGGAAAAACAATACCTTTATATATCAAATCTTTTTCAAAATTTCAAAATTAATTTTTTGACTCTTATAAGTGACTTACATCAACCAAAATCTTCGGGGCACAACTAAGCGGTACATAGCGGTAAGACACACAGCATTTAGCTTCCCTCCATTAGGATTACCTATGTTAAGTTTTGATAATATAATTCCCTTCCTTCCAGAATGAAGAGCAGTGGACCTCACTCGGGCTGAATTGCATCCGTACGATTCAGTGCTTGACGCGAAGCTCTCGAGAAATCTCAAGAACTCTCCTCAGAGTGCCGGTAATTGCTACCCTTCTTCCCCGGAAAGAATTTTTCCTCTTTCCATCTCGAGGCCCAAATCGATAGGAGGTTGCATCCCTCAACTACTGCACAAGTTTCAGACTTCTGCACTAGACGCCTGAGATGAGAGATGCAGAGAACGTTTCGACAGAATCGATGAGAAGACGTTCAGTAGGGGAGCATTATGTCCTTGAAGCCGGTAAAAAACGCTGCAAATTATTACACAATGGCTAGATATTTTACTGTATAAATCACCAGTCTGCATAGAACGCGACTTGTTCATTAATACTACCTACAACTAGCAATAACATCGAAATACAAGAGTTGTGTGTGCCTTCATTACGGAATTTGGTTCTTGGTTGCTAAGGACGCACAACTAAGTACAACACAAAACTCATTTCTGTTGGTTGTTGTGGAGAAGGAAGCAGGGACGTCAATATATTTATATATTCACATTTATTCGGCAAGCGCTTTCGGGGCAAACTATGGCCCCTTTCTCAAGCCTACAAGAAAAAACAATTAATTGAAGACTACAAAATAATAGAGATGATAATAGGTAGATGATGCGCTGGTTGGAGGTGATAGACCAGCTAGAAAGTTTGTTTCGTGTACCTACCTACCATCCAATGTGGCAAAATGAACTGCAGAAGGTTTTTGCGCGAGTGGATGAAAGTATAAGGATAGCATGGAGCTATCCTACTAAAATAAATAGCTTTGTACCTTCACTTAAGGTACAAAGCTCATAATAAATAAGATGCAAGATATACAGGATTTGAACGACATGTATGCCTCCTTGTTTCTGAATTCAATGTGAAGGAGTGAGATGGGCGTGGCTAGGTTGGAGCCAAGGGGGTGGAGCCTTACATGGATGTTCATGGAATAGGTATTGTGATGTTTTTCTTTTCTTTTCTTTTCTTTTTATTCAGTGAAGGAGAAGTAGCCCTGTCTGACCAATTTTCTCTATTGTGATATGAAATCTGTAATGCCTGTGATATAACCTGAGAGATATAACCTGAGATTGATGTTCCTGTTGAAATTGAAATAAGTTCTCCTGATAAAAAGTCTGTGATCCCCTCTAGTCATTGTTTTATTTTTTATTGTTAATTAGTTTTAAATAATTTTTAGATCCTGCCAGTGATTGAAGAGAATAATTGTTATGGAAATGGACGAAGGTATTTTTTGAGATTTTCTATTTTTGTATGTTTTTAGTTAGTAGACATTTCTTCAAAATTATATTGAAGTGTGTTACTGGTTTCCAGTGAAAATAGTTTTCAAGATTGGCAGAGGTGAGATTTTGATGATAGAGGAGGGATGGAAGATTGTGGGAGAATAATTGCAGTGAAAATAGGTAGGTGTTTTGTTTCCTTTCTATTTTTGTTGTTCTATTGTTTGTCTGTGTGTTAGTGTGTGTATGTTCCAGTTCTTGGTTGATTATATTCTTATTGGTTTTTAGATGACGATAGAATAGGTTTAATCTTGGTGGCTCATTTTTAATGTCTTTAATAAAAAGTAATTATTAGGTAATAACATTTTTTTGACATAGGTTATACTAACTAATATTTTTGACTGGTTGGTTATACTAACCGTGATTTTTCATGCTACTGTTATTATTTTTTAGTCTTCAATTAATTGTTTTTTCTTGTAGGCTTGAGAAAGGGGCCACAGTTTGCCCCGAAAGCGCTTGCCGAATAAATGTGAATATATAAATATATTGACGTCCTCTGCTTCCTTCTCCACAACAACCATCATAAATGACTACAGCAGAAGTACAGAACAACAAAATTCATTTCAATAAAACGAACAACAAACACACGTCAGCTGATCACATTTGATCAGCTGAGATTAGAACGGATATTAGATGGGCTGATTTATCTAAACTTCAACCCTTATTGGACCATGGTGTCACTAGTGTCACCGAAAACATCTTGGAAATTCCACAGCTGTCCCGAAGTCACCAGATTAACTAGATTTAAATTGTAATTTAAAAATCAATGGACAGAGTTGAAATTTGAACCATTTTTTGTAAATTATTAGAAGTCAAATAATGTTTTGACAAGAATTTTGAAAAATGTTTCATTGATTTCCTTGAAAATTTTTGTCATAACTTAAATGACAACATTGTTCAATCTAAAATTGCAATTTAATTTTTGTTACTCCTGTAACACTTAGGGACAGCTGTGGAGTTCCTGAAATTTTTTCGGTGACACTAGTGATACCATGGTCCAATTAGGATCAAGTCCCCATAGCGAGCGAACGGGTTGTCCTACAGAGTTCTGGGTGGTCTCATTCGACACAAAGTTCTGTAAGAAATCCTACTTTAAAAATGAAAATGACTAAACCGTTGGGAAGCAAAGATTTTGGCGCATCTTTCAGGTCTACAGGTAAAAAATTCACGTGCCTATGAGCGGTTGAAAAAAGTTGAGATTTTCAAGATTTGACAATTTTTCCTCTTCAAGTTCATTTTTCACACGTTTCGCCTATTTAAAAAATGTTGGCTCTCCATCAGGGAGATATGATATTTGAGGAGGTCTCAGTCCGTCGCCGTTGGTTCCTCGTTCCGGATCAGTATTTCGCCAAACAGAAGGCGCAAAAACTTAAAAAGTTGTACCCAAATTTGAAAGTTCAAAGGATTTTAGAAATTTGTTAGTGCACGGCCCTAGGGAGTTGAAAAACTGAAATATTGACGCTGGAAACATCAAAATCGAACAATAATTGCCAGACAAATATGGGAAAACTCGTTAATTCAGTTATGTTTTCCTATAAAATGTAGCTTAAACTTGAAATTTTCAAGGATTTTAAAATTTAATTAGTGCATGGGCCTTGGGAATTGAAAAACTGAAAGATTGCCGCGGGAATCATCAAAATTGAACAATAATTGTCATAGAAATATGGGAAAACCCGTTTATTTAGTAGTTTTCCCCATTTTTCTCTGGCAATGGGGTATTTCAGACAATTTTTTTAAATTTTTTTTTCAAAAGAGTTTGGCTCAGGAATAACGGTAATCGGGTTTGTTCGTCGAGAAAATGTTTTTAAAAAATCAGAGAAGCTAAGGAAAGTTGAAGATTTGAATGGTGTGACGTAGCTAGCCAATCGTGACGTAGCTAGCCAACTGTCTTTGAAAAAAGTATCCATGCACAGAAACCCTTGGAGGACGTCTTGGATACTACAAAATACTACTCACACACGCGCGGCGTTGTCCGCGGCGTAGTCCTTGCCTAGTGTGTGTGCATTTATAGCGGCCCGCCTTTTTCAAACGTGTGATCTCTTTAATTAATTTTTCTACCACATGTTATAGTATCATTGGGCTTAAAGTTGTAGTACATAGGTTTTCAAGGGTGCTGAATCCAAATTTGAGGTCAAAAACCTGAATTTCCGACCCACCAAAATACCCCATTATGTTCGATTTTGATGATTCCGGCGGTAATATTTGAGTTTTTCAATTCCCTAGGGCCGTGCACTAATGAATTTCTAAAATACTTTGAAATTTCAAATTTAGGTACAACTTTTTACGTTTATGCGCCTTCAATTTCGTGAAATACTAAGAACGAATGGCGACCAAATGAGACCCCCTTAAGGCTCTTTCCGATAGTATCGTCAAATTCGAGTTTATCTAGTAAATTGAAGGAGTAACTCCTAACTGTTATTAACATTTTAATGATATGATAGTTTAGGTAAGCAGTCCGTCGCAGTTCACATCAGTATTCAAGGTGAAACACACAAAAAAACACAAAATATGCGGTTTATGGAGTCCTGGCACCATGGTGGCACCAATGTCGGTACAGAGAATAATTCATGGAAATCCAGAGGTATAATGAGAATTTTTCCTCAATTTCAAAGCTTGGATACAATTAGTAAGCTGTAAAAGAGCCTAAATATTAAAAAATCTGATATTTTGTAAATATTATATTGTCAGATAAATATACTATTGTTAAAACACGCTCTGCTACCATGTGATGAAGTTAAAGGCTATAATTTACTAGTCTTTAAATTCAAACTAATGCAGACTCTGACCTCCCCAAACTATGGGGAAATAATTAAATTCTAGATGAAATTATAATCTAAAATAAATTAAAGCTCACTGACTGAGAAAAGGACAAAGAAAAATAAACCGCAAATGAGGAAAAACGAAATATACTGAATCAAAGGAAAAAGAAAAATCAAATAAACTCCTCTGCTTCGGACAAACTAAAAGGAAATTGAAAAATAGAAACAAATGAAAAATCCTTCTGGACAAATACAATGGAACAGAAAGAACCACTAGATCTGGTAAAAGAAAAAAGAGAAAAAAGAAAAAGAAATACAAAACGAACCTGATATCCCCGGAGAATAAACAAATGAAAATGAGAACTGAAAACTGTAGACTGAAAACTGAAAAGAAAATAAAAATATTTATTTACTCGCCCCCTCTTCATGCTAATTTTGATTCTCTGGTGAAATAGTGTGCAATTAGGGAGATTTTTGAGTCGAACAAAAAAATAAACGCGAAAATCGGTTGGAAATTGAGGCCTGGGCAGAGTTTACAAGATTATGCTCGCAAACGCACAGTTTTTAAGCATTAACCCCCCCCCCCCGTTACCTCTTAAAAGGCAAAATTCGAAATTCTGGCGACGTAGAGCACAACTAGATAGATTCCCGCGTCGAACAAAAAAAGAACCATGAAAATCGGTTGAAAACTAAGGCCTCTGACACAAGATTTTGTCACATACGCACACACAGACATACACCTATCGGGTTTTTTCGCGGATTTGCGTTCAGAATGGTCGAAAACGGATTACTGTGTGGTTATTTTTTTTTCCTGTTGAGTGTTGTCCTCCTCCACCCCAGATCGATCGCATAAGGACGCCCAAGTCTTACTGCGGGACGTCCTAAAAAGTGCCTTACTCGGTTCTTTCCCCTACCCTTCATATTATGAGTCATATTCTAATACAAATCACTAAAGGAGTAAGACACGTGACAATGAATCATCACGTAAGCCATCATCTCTTCGGGATTCAAAAATCATTTACATTCATATTAATGATCAAGAAACTGAACGCTCGTCGTTTAAAATTAGACCAAAGTTCATGAGATCTCCGTTCATCGTATTTGATTGTGATCAACGAGATAGAAACAGTCACTACTCAGTCTTTAGTGTCGACATAAAAGCGAGGGATAAATTGCTTTTAAAGTTATTTTCCGATCAGATAGAAGATACCACCTCTGGGTGCCTCATATTTCGAGATATTGAATAGAAGTTTATCCGAGCGTTATTCACTTTCGAAAAACATTGAAATTTTAAATTAAATTAAAACAGCTTTGAGACAAAATTTTAAAATGAAAGATTTGACTAATGGAAACAAATTTACTTTTCTTGGTCTTGATGTTGAAATTGATGAAAATGGAATCCATGTTTCTCAGAAAACCTTAATTGAGAAAATTATCAAAAGCTTTAAAGTCTGATGCGAAACCAGCTATGATACCTATGATTTCAAAATTGAATTTACAAGATAATTTTGAAAAAGGGAAAAATGTTTCAAATTTTCCTTATAAAGAGCTCATAGAAAGTTTGATGTGTTTAATGATAGGGTCTAGACCTGACATGAGTTTTCCAGTGTCTATTTTAGCCAATTTCAAAATGAACATAGTTTTGCACATTGGATTCATTTGAAGCAAGTACTTCGTTATCTTAAAGCTACATCAAATCTGAAACTAACATATAGGAAGTCTGATCAAAATTTAAAAATATTAGCCTATGTTGACGCTGATTGGGCTAATGATACCAAATATCGTTGAATTATTGGAGGCTATATAATTTTTATCAATAATAACACTATTGCTTGGAGAAGTAAGAAACATCAAAATGTGGCTCTGTCTTCAGCAGAAGCAGAATATTATTCTCTCTCTGATTGCATTTTTGAAAGCCTGTTTTTAAAACAAATTCTTTGTGACTTGACAAATAAAAGTGATCACATTATACAAGTGTTTGAGGACAATCAAGGAAAACAATCAGTCCTGTATCAAAATTGCTTCTACATTAGAAAGTAAAAGAACGAAAAATGTGGATGTGAAGTTTCATTTTATTCGTAGTCTTGTTGCAGATGGTTCAGTTAAATTGAATTATATTCCTACCGACCAGCTGATAGTTTTACTAAGGCTTTGACTTATACAAAATTTTCTCAACATAGAGTGAAGATGAATTTGTTGTGATTGTCAAGTTTCTGTTTTAAATGATTATTGACAAATTTTAAAGTCTGTTTTGTTTTTGAAAATGTTTTTATGCATGTGTTTTACTTTGCTATACTTGAAATTTTTGTTATGATGGTTCTTTTTGAGATGAGGTTTTTTTTCCAATTCTACATTTTCGTAAATTCTGTACCTTCTAGAATTGTAGGGGGGTGTTGGAGTTGTTAGCTCCTAGAGCTTCTCCTAGGTTTTCTATTCTATCCCTTCTACCTACCTGTTCACACCTCTCCTCTCCCTACTTACATCCTTTCTCAGTCTTGTATCGCCTATCGTCTAATTAAAGTGCTCTCATCTAAATTCTTCTCTCGCGTTCTTCATGCATTCATCTAAGAGTGCATTCATTTAAGAGTGTGTGCGATCAGTTTCCTTATATCAGGGCCTATGAACACTCCTTCCTTCAGCTTGGCTTCAGAAAGTCGAGGGAACTTGGTGCACAGATACCGGAAGCACTCTCCATCTTTTGGAAGGGACTTGATGAGGCCCAACTTGATGTGGAGAGGTGGTAACAGAACTTTATCACGAGGTACCAAGCTCTCATGAAGAACATTTTTATCGCCAGGCTTAGGCATACCGGATAGAACATGCACTAGCGCGAGTACTGGATTGAACCCCCCGCCCCTCTCCATCGTCCAGTTTAATGTTTAAAATGAATACGAAAACTCTCAAAATATCATGAGGGAGTGTTTCAAGCATTACAACCTTCATTTTGGGCCATGGAAATGAATTGCCGTTAGCCAAGAAGAAATTATCTGAACATTCCTTATATGGGTAAGAAATCAAATTTTGCAAGAAAACGTGACGTGATAGAGCATTTTGGCTATTTTTCCTGGATTCAGAGTTCCAAAATCCTTAGGAATCAGTTGCAAAACTGGAGGCAGTTTTTTGGTCGTGTACCTGTTATAATAAATATAGGAACTGGGCAAAATGACGCATACTAAGTACAAACGGAATTTTTTTAAATTCTATGTTTGGATTCTACTTACCTTGAAACGTAAACCATCAAACTTTGAGGGGGAGTAATTTTGTTTTCCTGGTTGATCACAACATTTCATCAAGTATTGAAAATTATCGACCATAATCGGATTTTGACACCTGATCAAAGTGGGAATCGATTTTCCATGCCAATTTAACTTTAACTAAGCATTATTGATGTCTCAATGGAGAGAATGTGGTATGGATGAAGCAATTCAACAATGAGGAATTTCACCATGTCGGAATTTCCTATTTTTGACTCCAAAATCGGATTCAGCTACTCGAAAAACCTCCTAAGGCAAACTTCCAGCCCGAACTTTGACTTATACAAAATTTTCTCAACATAGAGTGAAGATGAATTTGTTGTGATTGTCAAGTTTCTGTTTTAAATGATTATTGACAAATTTTAAAGTCTGTTTTGTTTTTGAAAATGTTTTTATGCAAGTGTTTTACTTTGCTATACTCGAAATTTTTGTTATGATGGTTCTTTTTGAGATGAGGTTTTTTTTCCAATTCTACATTTTCGTAAATTCTGTACCTTCTAGAATTGTAGGGGGGTGTTGGAGGTGTTAGCTCCTAGAGCTTCTCCTAGGTTTTCTATTCTATCCCTTCTACCTACCTGTTCACACCTCTCCTCTCCCTACCTACAACCTTTCTCAGTCTTGTATCGCCTATCGTCTAATTAAAGTGCTCTCATCTAAATTCTTCTCTCGCGTTCTTCATTCAATCCATCATTCATTTAAGAGTGTGTGGTTCTTTTTTTCCTGATTAGTGTTGTTCAACTTTACCCCAGATCGATCGCATAAGGACGCCCAAGTCTTACTGTGGGACGTCCTAAAAAGTGGCTTACTCGGTTCTTTCCCCTACCCTTCATATCATGAGTCATATTCTAATACAAATCACTAAAGGAGTAAGAAACGTGACAATGAATCATCACGTAAGCCGCCATCTTTTCGGGATTCAAAAATCATTTTCATTCACATTAATGATCAACAAACTGAACGCTCGTCGTTTAAAATTAGACCAAAGTTCGTGAGATCTCCGTTCATCGTATTTGATTGTGATCAACGAGATAGAAATAGTCACTACTCAGTCTTTTGTGTCGACATAAAAGCGAGGGATAAATTGCTTTTAAAGTTATTTTCCGATCAGATAGAAGATACCACCTCTGGGTGGCTCATATTTCGAGATATTGAATAGAAGTTTATCCGAGCGTTCTTTAGTAATACAGCGGAAGCGCGGAAAGTTGAGGAATTGATAGGGTCTGTCTTTTCATCCTAAAATCGGATTTCTCCGTGAGCCGCATTGCCGAAGAATTGTCATCAATTTCCCACCTATCTGGATTTTACCTTTTGAATACTTTCTTCTTCCTCAAGAAATAACCATTAGGGGGTGTGGAATAGTAAGTTCCATTTCACAACTTCTCGACCGGTCAGGAGGGATTTCACGTAATAACTAAGTTGAGTACTTGAAAATAATCCATACTCTAACGGGTTCCCAGTAGGTAGTATTTCATGTCGATACTTTAAAGCACTAAGGCGCTAAGTCCAAATACGGAGTTTTGAGAAAAACGCAAAAGAAGTTTTCACCAGTGCACGTAAAGTAATGGCCTATTATGCCAAACTCTTTAATTTCTTCAAGAAATTTTCAAGCTGTAATCGTAAGGGGATTCGTTAAAAAGGTCAATAATTTGTTGAAAAAGGTCAATAATAACTTTTTGTTGAATTTGAGTTTTTCTGAAATTGAGAAAAATAAAAAATGTGGAAGGTGGATGGACATAGCGCCATCGCGCTTTAAGGTATCGATGATACTTGAGTAGTTATTTAAGGCTATGAATGGATTATGTTGTGTTCTGCATGTATTCGAGTGAGGGCGATGGTCCTGTCGATGCGCTGATTTGTAAACTAGCCTGAACCCTACTCAACGGAGAGATTGATCCCTAAGCCTATGGCTTTGGCACTACATCTGCGGCGCCTTGCGGCCGACCATCCAGATAAGTGCTTGAAATATCTATCCGCAAACCTCGGCAACTGGACTCAGCGGGAAGCGGAGCATTTACCTAATGAAGCCTAGTGTTCTGGAGAGGTCCCTAAGGGGAGATAGAGGTTCAGCTCCTTTATGGGGCAAACCGTTCCCTCTGCGGAACTGGGCCATAGGTAAGGTGAAGACAAGAAATGATAAGTCGGATTGACTAGGTACGAATGCATTTAGGAAGACCCTTGAGTGCGGCTTTTATACTCTAGCTATTATGGTGAGGGGAGAGTGGAAAAGAGGTGACGTCAAATGACGTGTTCTTTCCCTTCCTCACCTCATCTGTGTTGGTGATGACTCATGCCACTCTGGGTTTTCCTACACCTCACATTATTGGAGAACTAACGAACATAGATGTATGAAATTACAGATTACTTACAGTACCAATTGGGAGATTTATGCGCCAACTTACCTGTAACAAACGATACCACACATGAGGATTTAAAAGATGGGGAATAACAATAAACAATAAGGCAGTAAGGTTATGACAAGACAAGTTGAAGAAAGAATACAGATAAAAACGGAGTTGAGTAGAACGTTGTCTATTTCCACGAAAATAATGAGTTACAAGTTAAATCGATTTCGACGGTTAGGACATCATCAGTAACAAACAATAACTGAAGCATCACAGAGAGCATAGCTTGTATAGTCACAAGTGAAAGAGAACACACTTAAAATGAGGAAAGTATTCAAAATGCTCCAAGGGAGAACTGTGTGGTGAAAAAATAACTTGAAAAACTAGGTGGCCAAAGACTGCGGGTGGCCAATGATTGGTGCCTTTACCCTACATATTCCGGCTTTTGTCAACATGTTTCTAGAAGGACTTGCTGGCCTTTGCTGAGGTGTTAGCTGCAGAGGGTCGTTCTCTCGTCTAAATGTCCTCATGTCCTCATGCTTATATCCTCGCTGTTTTGAGTGAAACCAAGTCATATCTACCTCACCTCAAGACGATGTCAAATTCTCATCGGTATCCTACAAGAACTAGCAAAGACATTGTTATCCTGTATATTCGCCTCAGCGTAGTGCAGCGATGTGATCCCTAAAGGTTGGATCGAGACTATTCAACGCTTTGCCTACCGATATCTTCAGCCTCTGCACTGCCAGAAGAGAGAAGATGATGATGCGCTACACACCTTTTTCAAATGCACCAAATGGGCGGCTGAAAGAAGCCAGCTGCTAGCAGAGCTGGGGTTAACTCCCCAAATTTGAACACCAGAAGCTGTCGTCAGCAAGATGCTGGAAGGTGAGAGGAGCTGGAGACTTGTGGCAGCGTACGCAGAGAGTATCCTGACAAGGAAGACATTGTTAGAACGAGAGAGAGAGAGAAGGGAACACCTGGTCCGTCCCGCCATCCAGAACTGATGAAGTGCCCCAGGACTCAGCCTGAAGTAATGTGTTGAACAGTTCCAGGCTGATCATCCAACGTGGGAGAAAAGGTGTTTTTTTAGTGGTTTAAATCCCACATAACCTTGAAGTCGCGGACCCTTCTAGGTATCTTACGAGATCCAACTCCACCTGTGGATCTTAAAGATTTTCTCACCTGCCTGCCGAAAAAAAAAAATCGTCAACCTCTCGGAGAAACCATTTAAACGAATCCTGAAAGTGAAGCTTTTGGAATCTGAACTGTATTCCATTAATGACTTTTATAATAATCAATGGTGTAGTTAAATTTATGTAATTTGTATTCTATGTATATAGACGAGTCAAAGAATTGAACAAAGGTTTATTTAGGTCAAATTGAATTGATTGTTTACCAGAGGAATTTTTTGAAAACACTGTCTCGTATAGTGGTTAGTGCCAGGTCTGTGATATTTTTAGTCCATTTTTTTGTACATATTCAAAAATTAATATTATTAGTGGTGTGAATGTATTTTTGAATAGATGAGTATGTCTGGGATGAGTAGGTCTGGGGTTCTCCTATCCTGTTGGTCGGTTTGGTCGTCCTGTCTGTCATGGGGGGGGGGGGCTCTCTTGGGTCTTTCTCCCTGTTGGGAATGGGGTGCGTTTGGACTTCCTGTGGTGGAGGCGGCTGGTCACTCGCGTGGTAGTCGCTTCTCTCGTGGGTGTTCTAATGAGGGGAGCCGCCATGGTGGATGGGGCATGGGGCCGGTCGGCGGGTGTGGGAGGGCTTCCGCCTGCTCTCCCTTCACACTTGTGATCGGCACTGCTGGTATTATACTTGGATTACTTTGACGTTTGCGGTGCCTTATTTTAGAATAAATACAAAATAAAAACTTTTTGAAATTGGAAATTGTATTTAATCAACTGCCACATATGATTGTACCGAATTCTATTTCGAGTTTTTCAACTGTATCTTAGTCAGGGAATAGGAAGTTCCAGTTTGGTATCTTCTACCACTGCAACCCCAATCCCAGTGATTTCTTCGGGCATCCAAATGTTTCGTGTGACAGAGGCAGTGTAGAAACACCACTACTCGCCCACCAACAACTCGACGAGATACCCCCAGCCCCCTCAGTCATAGAGATCCATCACTCGAGACCGCACTCAAGAGTTCCATGCAAAATTCCCACTCAACCACCATGGACTTCAGATTTCCTCAGAATTCATATCCCGCTTCAGGGGCTAGAACCGCGAATGAGTATATTCGTGCTTTTGCCGTGATAATGTAAGGACACTTTCAACACATACGTGGATATGGCTTTTGATATCTGCTAATTAGCATTAATTAGCCAAATTTTCGACCATTTTACTGAACAGTAGGTATACCTCAAGCATATGCTGATGGCGCTAAAAACTCAAAAACGAAAAATTCGCGCATTTTCGGTTTTGGCGTGAGGGCGACGATATATACCTACCTGATGCATTTTTTATGTTTCCCATTAGTCCAAAATGGAAGACAAGTCGTAAACTCAGTAATGGATGAATTGGAGGAGAATCGTATACACAAGCGAGTGGTGAATCGAAAAATAGGAGATCGTAAACAACGTTTTGCGGTCCTATGCAGAAATCTCCAAGTACTGAAGGAGCCGAAAACCATTAGAGCTGAAAATGAAAAGATGTAAAACGCATCTTGAGAACGGGGTCGTTGTGAAGGTAACGGCCTCGGAGGATTTACGGGCATCAAGCTGCCGGCAAATGGTAGTCGAATGTGCTCTTTAGGCCATATTACCCACGTGACCCAATAATGCGTGTAATGCCCTCGCGAATATGCCTTCTTCCCTCGAATACCGAGATAAGAATAAGTCCAGTTATATGCGGTGACTGTCGGGCGTGCCGTGCTTGAGAAATACGAGACCTAACTGACGGCGTCGTTTACACGTCGTTTCAGCACAACTTTCTTACATAACTCAACTTTCAAGCCTTGAATTGTCGCTGGAAATCAACAACAGGCCGATGAAGTACAGCGACAACTGTCGTAGAGTTTCATCAATTAGGTATCTACGAAACTCCACGACTTCAAAATATCAACGATTAGAATTTACACAAATATTTTTATTTAGAATCGGGAAATCGGACCCTCACAATCGATGTTGCCATCGATTGTAACATCGTAAGTCAACAATCGTCGATTTTAATCGATGGTTTTTTTGTCTGAATATTCAACGAACCTGCGATTTTTTGGAGAAATTCGGTTTAAAGATGATGCAGCCAAATATGGAACTAACCTTCTAAAATCCAAAACGATGGAAAAAGTTTTATTTAAGTTACTTAGGTAGTGAAGAAAACACATTTTCATATGCTAACATAAATATATAAATATACTATTAGTATTAGCATATGAAAATGAAAATATTAATAATATTTATGGATAAAAACGCTGCAAATTATTACACAATGGTTTATTATTTTTAATAGCTTTAATTCTAGTCAGCTTTAATTTTAACGGAGATTAGACCTCTTTTGCGATTCACATCATTCATTTTGCGAGTTCGTGAGCGAACGGTTTGTCCTACAGAGCTCCGGGTGGTCTCAAAAAATTTTAAAAATTCTATAGAATCTTAAATTGAAGTAAAAACAATACCTTTAAATCAAAATTTTTTGAGTTAGTGCGTTTTCAAAATTTCAAAATTCATTTTGGAACCCTTAGAACTGACCTACATCAACCAAAATCTTCGGGCACAACTAGACCCCAAATGGAGCCTACATACCAAATTTCATCAAAATCGGTCAATGCTAAGTGGCAAAACTGCCGCGTACGGCGTACGGACGGCCAAATTTTTATTCGATTTTTGGATTCTACGTACCTTGAAACGTAAACCATCAAATTTTGAGGGGGTGTTAAAATTTTTTTTCTTGGTCGATTCCAAAGGTTCATTATTGAAAATAATAAACCAAAATGAACCTATAGCATTATAATTGAATGATAGTTCGATTAGGAATTTTACGAAAATTAACAGTCATTCTGCAAGAAAAGCAGCTTTGACGCATTCTCTCCTTTGTTAGGATTTGCCCATCTTTGGAAAATAGCCTCTCGCTTGAACCGATGAAACGTCCCCCACTGTACTCTGTAGGGGCTACCAGGTGATGATGTAGATCGCTCGTATGATCTCACTTAAACCAAATCCCGATGACGACTTCCTTCCATTGCTTATGGTTGGATTACCTCGGTAACCCTCATTTGAACCAACGGGTCAATCTCACATCGACCACCTTAAGCAACATGATATATTTTGTGCCCAATTCTAGTACAAATAAGAACATAAATCTTATCCTTACAATTGGAGCATGAAAATCAATAATTGAAAAAAAAATCAGAACAAAATAATCGATTGTAAAACATCGATAATTATTTTAAAAATCGATTGTTAGCAAACACTGATTATTGATTCCCATCTCTAACACAGATCTAAATTGTGAACAATCCCAATACCGTCGGTTGCATCTCAGTAGCAAACATCAACTTGCATGACGAAAGTACGTTTTACGTTTAGATCAAAAGGTTCGTCAAAAACGTACCTCCAAGACAATGATTAAAATCACACGATCAGAACATCCAAGAGTGGATCTCAATATCACACTCCCCCCACATTGCCTATTGATAGTTCTATCGCAATCGCGTTACAGCTGGAGAACATAGAGGAACTTGACATGTTTTGGTTTTAACATATATTTCTTATTTTTACTCAGCCTCTCAGTTACCTTTCGGAACAGAGTTGTGATTCTGTTGATTCTGAATCAGGCGATTGCTCGACGTCAACCAGTTAGAAACTGTGTATGCAGTGACCTTGTTGAACACAGTCGCGACGAGGTGAGAAGTGGCTTGCATGTAGAGAACCCTTTGGAATCATGAATAAAGTTTATTTTAATGTCCGTCCGAAAGCATCGGCGACCTCATTCCTCATTGATGCCCTACATCCTAAATCTATCCCTCCGATCCATTAGCGGCTGGGAATAATTTATCAGGATCGTCAATCTGGAAACCGTCCGAATGTATAAACTCGGACGGGGCGTTGAAATGGTTGCTGATCCCCGAACCGCAAACAGAGCATTAATCAGATGGTAACACCACAGTGAATCGATCACCCAAATGGTAGAAAAGTGAAGCCCTAGGCCATACGTCTCGGTGGAATGAAATATTTATGGTTCGCAGTTATTTGCCCGAATGTCGAAACCACTCTATATATTCCAATTTGGCCAACTCGATTCACATGTGAAGTAAAGAAGAGATATCGAAACAGGTCATCCAATAAAAATCGTCACCTACGTTGGGTGGGGCTGTAGAACTTCCTCAAGTGGACACCTAGAATGAAGGAGGCATGTAAACTTGGTTGGTGCAATTATGATCAAGTATGCAAGTTATGATGTGCAAGTACGATCGAAAGGTATTTGAGGTTGATCACCAGTGATCTTATTAATAACAAATGTTTGGGTTTCTACATTGGAATTGCTAGGTCTGATTATACAGGATACCAGACCTCACTGTGGCGTATATGACCTACAGCAGTCATATTCCGTGAAGATTTTTGATCCTTGAGCCCTTCCTCGTATTCATAACTCGATCGTTTAGTTGAGACCCAACTATGTTCCTGAAAATTTCATTGAAGCCGGTTACTGACGCGTTTCTGATACTGAGGATACGTTTCTTCTGCTGTATCACCCTTCCCTACACACCTTCGTGCGTCTGTCAGTCGTTCTGAGTGTCCAGCAAACCCTAGTGTTGGGTAAAACTGTAAGAAGTTACAGACCGTGTGAGAAACCACCCCACTGCAAAACCCTGTAAGTTCCAATTTTTCCAAAAATAAGGATTTGAGCCTTTCCGATAGATTGTGCTCTCGGGCTATGGCTTCTCATTTCTTTTCTGTGGTGAAATGTAATAACCTGTAAGCCAGGTTCATGAGTTAGAAATGTCACAGTTTTTTTCTTCTCCTGGAAACTTTTTGGTATTGAAAATACAGGGTTTTGTAGTTGGGCTGTCGATATTATAATTAAAGTATAATAAACAAAACTTAAAGCCCGTATAGCAGCAGGAAGCAGATGTTTCTGGGCTGTACAAAAAACATTCAATTTCCGGGGCCTATCTCGCAGATCGAAACTTATAGTTTATAAAACTGTAATACGCCCAGGGGGGACCTACGGTAGTGAGACATGGGTGCTTACAGCTGCTAGCGAACGTCACTTAAATTGGTGGGAGAGGAAGATTCTCCGTAAAATGTTTCGCCCTGTATGCGAAAATGGTAGGTGGAAAATCCGTAGAAATTTGGAACTTAGAAACCAGTATGGGGAGCCAGATATACTGGCGTTCATCAGGTGAGGTAAAATAAAACCTTTTGAGGTTTTTTATTGCCGTAATCCACCAAGTGGTAAAACAATCGTCAGATAATGATAAATAACGTTAAACAAATAATAAGTAACAAATCTAAACGCCAACAATCACCAGATCAGATTTAAAAAAACTCTTCGATTTTATATAGTTCCGCCTCAACAAGTGTCTTTTTAATTCTTGTTTCGAACTGCTTCTCAGGTAGTCTCCGAATCGAGTCTGGCAGCGCATTAAAAAAACGGGAGCCGTGCTGGGTAGGATTGATCCTCAGTGATGACGCCAGATGAACCGTCGGCGGTCTCAAGTCATTGCACTGACGCGTAGCATGATTATGAAAGTGTGAAGATTTTTGCAAGCCGCCCATATTCCGCCGGACATAACATAAGCTACTATACACGGCTTGAAACGGCCTCTACGCGTGTCGCTGGATCGCATATTGAAGACGATCCTTACTGCCGCCTTCTGCAACCGGATAATCGTGGAGCTATGAGGCGAGTTTCCCCAGACAAAAACGCAGTAGGACGCTCGAGCCATAAAATAAGCGTAAAAGAAAACAGATTTTAGCACAGTAAAAGAAACAGACTGCTTTAGCCGTCGCAGCATATAATTGCAGGATGTTAGTTTTGTCGCTAGTTTCTCTATATGGCAGGCCCATGAGAGCCTGTTGTCAATTTTCAATCCCAGGTACTCCACTGTACCTTCGAGCTTCCCGTTCAGGCTGATTTCCAGGTTCTGTGTCTTTTCCAAATTGAGACGTAAACAATTTGCTCCACTCCATTCCTGAATCTGCACATCGGACGGATGCAGGACCTGGTCTAGCTCCTGTTAGATCTCACGGATGCCAGGGTCGTCATATCATCGGCAAAGAGATAAATACCCCGTTCGAACTGGAAAGGCAGGTTATTTATGAATAACAGGAAATAAGTTGGTCCAGTCACGCTGCCTTGCATAACTCCACACGGAATTGAAGTGGGAAGAGAATCCTCACCATTGAAACTGACAGTCTGCACCCATCCCGCCAGAAAGCCATCTCCCACTAAAACCATAGTGCTGCAGCTTTCGAACCAATAGGTTATGAGGAACAAGATCGAAAGCCTTTTCCAGGTCATACAAACGGAGGGCTGTACGATCACCTCTCTCCAAAGAGTCCAGAACACCCATCTCCAAAGAGCAGGCCGCGGAGGAGGTGGTAGGCTTAGATGGTTGGGTCCTGTGGAGAGGATGCCCTCAATTAGATACCCACATAAGCTCATGCATGGAGCGCCTGGTGGAAGAAGGCTGAGAGATAGGCTCCAAAAGCGGTGGCTGGACGATGTTGAGGAGGACCTGTCTCGGCTTGGTGTTCGACGATGGAGGAACTTGGCTCGAGACAGACCGGAGTGGAAGTCTGTTGTTGAGAGGGCCCTGGTTCTACAAGGACCGTAGCGCCGTATAAATAAATACATAAACAAAACACCAAGCGATGGACCTGCCATACACTTCCCTAGGAAATCCCCAATCCTTGGAAAATGGGGTGTGTGCCTGATTTTTATTTAAATTTTTAATCGCAAGGAGACTTCATCCTGAGAATTTTGGCACCAGTTGTTCTCTTCTTGGATGAGTAGATCTTTTTCTATGATTTTTCAGTTTCGAATGTTTATGACATCAGGCGCCCCTCCCGCCTAAGCGGGACACCCCAGCCCACTGTGACGTCATAAACATTCGAAACTTTGAAAAATCATAGAAAAAGGTCTTCTCAGGCGAGGGGTGTGTCGGTCCATTTAATTCCAAGGGTTCCAAAGGTTACGGTGACAAAGATGTAACCATTCCAAATATCTAGTACACTACCATTTCCGGTATTGCCTACCAAGGGCGATAAAAATTCAAGGTCTCAAGTACAGAAGGAAAGAATTGAAATAAGTATTAAAAAAGGGATAATTATTCGATAATAGTGACCAATAATTTCAAGGAAAGAATAATTTTTCATTGCGTTTTAAGAATACAACATCTTTTCTCTCTCCTCAAGCCAACACAAAGCAACTGAACCTCAACTACCTCCTGAGTGTCCCACTCCTAATTTTAATACTTAAGGGGGTCTCAGTCGGTCGCCGTATTTACCGAAATTGAAGGCGCAAAAACTTGGAAAGTTGTACCTAAATTTGAAATTTTAAAGGATTTTAGAAATTAATTAGTGCACGGCCCTAGGGAATTCAAAGACTGAAATATTGCCGCCGGAATCATCAAAATCGAACAATAATTGCCAAAGAAAAATGGGAAAAACTATTGAATAAACGGCTTTTTCCATGTTTTTTCCATATTTCTCTGGCAATTATTGTTCGATTTTGATGATTCCAGCGGCAATAATTCAGTTTTTCAACTCCCTAGGGCCGTGCACTAAAGAATTTCTAAAATCCTTTAAAATTTCAAATGTAGGTACAACTTTTAAAGTTTTTGCGCCTTCGATTTCCTGAAATACTGAACCGGAACGAGGAACGAACAGCGACTGACTGAGACCCCCTTAATGGTTTGTTCTAACCAACGTCGGTGTATCCCTTCATCAATCAACCCTTCATCATCATCTTGAGGTTTGTCCCACAAAGACGCTGGCCAATCAGCCTCCTCCATCACTCCTCTTTGCGATCGATCCGCTTCAAAGCGAAAAGTTTACAAAGTCTATAATTAGGGCCAGTCAGAACCGCCAATTCAATCAAAAATTATTCGATTAAATTTGAGATCAGGAATGAGATGTCTTTCCTTCGATTTACTCTACGTCAAGTAGTTGGTGTGAAATTGAACCGCGTTTGTTTTTCATCCGAAGATGTAATCAGTATTCACGTGATGACACGTAACGAGTTGAATGCGTCAGACAGAATGCCAACGGCCCTCCTCAAAACCCGATGCGAAACCGAACCGAATCCCCTGTCTACGTGCTTCATATAAACAAGCTCACCCCCACATGAAAACGCGCCAAACATAAACTCGCGAAATTACGTTCTCCGCCGTTTCCAGGAGTTGGTTTATGAAGGCCACGTCACCGGGAAATGAAGGTACATCTGACCAGTTGTTGCTTCAGAGAATACCGGGGTTTTCACTTTTGAGAAGGCAACGAACCGTTTTCCCAGTAATGAACAATTTCAAATCGTTCTTCGTTTACATCCTGTTGAACAGACGTTGGGCATTTGTCAGGAACTCGGACAAAGTATCGAGCATTATTGCGAAACACCAAATATGATGATTCTCGGTCAAATTGATTTGGAATGAGGTCCTCAAGAACAAAACTCCTCCTTTGCCGAGCGTTCTGTAAATCTAGCACCTTCGTCAGGGCCTAAAAAAACAATTTTCTTCCTCAACATTTAAACAAACAAAAAAAAAAACCAACAAACTACCAAAAAAAAACACTAAAAAAATATATTCACTCTCAACATTTAAACCCTAATTATCCTATGAGTAGAAAAAACGCTGCAAATTATTACACAATGGTTTATTATTTTTCTATACAGGGTGTTTCACGAAAAGGTTACACCCCCCTTAATTTTTGCAAAATACAGCGTAAAAAATTCCGACCAACGCAATTCTTCATGATTTTTTGTGAGGATCTCAGGAAAAATACTTTTGCGCAAAAAAGTTGCGCGCAATTGTGCGCAATTGGCACTAACTTCATTTTTTCGAATGGAACCCCCTCTCTTTTATTACAGATTCGGATTCTACGTCAAATTTCTCCAAGGGTTCTCCAAAACCTAATTTTTGCGCAATTGTGGAGTTGCGCAACTTAGAGCGTTCAAAAGCCAGGTTTCGCGCAATACAAAAAATCAATTCGGAATTTTGAATGAATTTTTCATGAAATTTGACGTAGATTCCGAATCTGTAATAAGAGAGAGGGGGTTCCATTTGAAAAAATGAAGTTAGTGCCAATTGCGCACGATTGCGCGCAACTTTTTTGCGCAAAAGTATTTTTCATGAGATCCTCAAAAAAAATCATGATGAATTGCGTTGATCGGAATTTTTTATGCTGTATTTTGCGGAAATGAAGGGGGGTGTAACCTTTTCGTGAAACACCCTGTATAGATCACTCGTCTGCAAAGCCACCAACCATCCAACATGAAGAAAAACATCGATCGCATTTCGGTCAGCTAAAATTTGAACGGAGTTTAGGCCTCTTTTGCGATTCACACTCGTGTTTCTGATTTATCGTAGACCAACCCTTAAATTCTCGTAGGGAGCGAACGGTTTGTCCTACAGAGCTCCGGGTGGTCTCAAAAAATCCTAAAAATTCTATAGAATCTTAAATTGAAGGAAAATCAATAAATTTACATCAAAATTTTTTGAGTTAGGGCGTTATCAAAATTTCAAAATTTATTTTGGAACCCTTAGAAGTGACCGACATTAATCAAAATCTTCGGGGCACAACTAGACCCCAAATGGAGCCTACATACTAAATTTTATCAAAATCGGTCAATGCAAAGTGGCAAAAGTGCCGCGTACGGCGTCCAGGGTACAGCGGACGGACGGCCAAATTTTTATTCGATTATTGGATTCTACGTACCTTGAAACGTAAACCATCAAATTTTGAGGGGGTGTTAAACAATTTTTTTTCTTGGTCGATTCCAAAGGTTCATTATTGAAAAGAATAAACCAAATTAAAAGTCTATTCATGCAGCATGAATTAATGAGCAAATTTTCAGTGAAATCTTTTTTATACTCTTCAGGGATCGTGTAAGAATGCTTCAAAACGGATTTCAGAGAAGAAATTTTTCAAAAAAGTCCATTCTATAAATTTTGAGGCCATCGCAATAGCTTCATTTTCCTTGAATATTCGCTAATAAGGCTGAATGCTAACGTTGCACGTGTTAAGTTCTGAAGGGTTGAGGAGTCCATATTCATATTCTACGCGTTTCCACGAGCTCATGGAGTACCCACACGGCCATTGTTGGTTTTTTCGATTTTCAGCATACCGTATGAACCAACATACTGTATGCACTGGGTATGCTTTGAAGATGTTAGGAGCCCATATTCACGTTTTACTAGTATCTAGGAACTCACAGAGTACCCACACGGCTACTGTATTTCTGCGTACAACAAATTTACTCGCGTTTTCATTCTATATATAAAACATATACATACTTTTTTAAATTTTTGGACAATTTTCATTTTTGGAAAACGGATTGATAAAAGAAATTTTGTGCTAAATCCGAATATACCATATATTATTATAATTGTGAAGGGAAAACCCGAACCACAAAAACTGGGAAAAACCGTATGTTAGACAGTATGTTGGTATGCTATACTGAAAATCGAAAAAGACCAAGAATCGCGTAAAAAAAACTTTCTAAAAGAAATTGCAACACCATTGTTCCTTTTCTTAACCATACCTTCAACTGAAAGATTTCTTTGAAAATTCGCTCATTAATTCATGTTGCATGAATGGACTTTTTTAGACTATTATTGAAAATTGGACCCTTGAGGGTTGATCAAAATTTCTGGTCTAAATATTTTGGCGAAAACTTGAAAATTTTTGCTAAACAATTACTCGAGTTATCGTGCGGAGTGACACAATATGATGTAGTACATGGAACATTCTGGAACGATCCCTGAAGTTTTTCCTTATGATTTTGACAATTTCATGTCTTTGCCCTGGCACATAGCACAAAAAACTGTCACGAAATTGCGTAACGAAATTGTGTTACAGTGCCTTTATAATGATTTCCGCTTACAACGACCCCGTTGTTAGGTTTGTTCCTTTTCTACACTTTTTAACCCACAAAAATCGTTCACCACTCGTTGGAAAGCTCTCGATTTAACGAACATTTTCATGTTCTCCATAACATATTGACTATACGAATAGCGGAGCTATGGGCATAACTGTTCTCATATTTTGTTTACATACTAATGATCGTGAGTGTAGAAGAATCTTCTACACTCACGATCATTAGTATGTTACATATTGACATGTTACATGTTACGATATATTATGTTACAAATTGACACAATTATTAATATTAAGAGGTAGGTACCTAATTTCAATAAAATAGACGATTCCGGATTAATTATCTGATAATTAATCCGGAATCGTCTATTTTATTGAAATTAGGTACCTACCTCTTAATATTAATAATTGTGTCAATTTGTAACATAATATATCTATGCTATTATGTTAATGATTCGTTTCACATTCTGACAACAACGGAGGGTGGGTTATAAAATCCTATAGTGAGGTAAAAAGCAATAGGTAAAGACATGAAAATGTCCCAATGCGTTGCAGACTCGTATGCCAGCGTTTTTTCTGTATAGATCACCCTTTCTTTACAGAAATCAATCTTCAAAGCCGAAATAGCTCGAAATGTTCTGTATATTTTTCCAAAATAACCAACTTCAACGAAACCTGGGAAACGAATTGTTATAACCTCATACACTTGACCTCATAACAACTCGCAACTTATCAAAATTCATAAATAATTAGTTACATTAATTAATAAATTCATGGATAAATAATGTCAGTCACCCATTGTTGCCAAATTAGAGCCAAAAAAATAAAATTAAGAAAAACAGTTTTGAAAAATGTGTTTGTTTTTCACTTTACCTACTTTATTTCAATTCGATTTTATTTTTAGATTTAGTTTTATTTAATTTTGGTATATTATTTTCAATAATAAGCCTATGGAATCGAGCAAGAAAAAAAATTTAACCCCCCTCAAAATTTGATGTTTAACGTTTCAAGGTACGTAGAATCCGAAAATCCAATAAAAAATTTTCCGTCCATCCGCCGTACGCGGCACTTTTCTTAGCAACCCTGGACCGATTTGGTTCAAATTTGGTATATGGGCTCCATTTGGGGTCTAGTTGTGCCGCGAGGCTTTTGGTTGATGTAGGTCACTTCTAAGGGGTGAAAATTGAGGGTTGAAATTTTCAAGAGTGCACTAGCTCAAAAACTCTCGAAATAAAGGTATAATTTTTAACCAATTTTAAATAGTATTGAATTTTGATTTGGAAAAACTTCAGGGATCGTTCCAGAATGTTCCAAAACGGATTTCAATGAAAATTGAACAGGTTGAAAAATCAACCAGTTCAGCCGTCAGTTCAATTGTCGTGGAATCACTTCGTTCACTAGAAGATAGGACCCTTACATCTCTTGAATTATACGATATGTCGAAGGCATTTGATTTGGTTCCGGTTGGATTGCTTTTGGAGAAACTATCGTACTATGGATTTGCCCCTGAAGCGCTATCTTTTTTCAAGAATTATCTGGAAGGTTGGAACCAGGCGGTCTTCTTTTAGGGTGGGCGATCGGCTGAAGTCCTGATTCCGTGTGGAATAAAGCAAGGTTCTGGGCTAGGGCCTTCTCTTTTCATTATATACATCAATGACCTGCTGTATCACACTCAGGTCGGTTGTCATTTGACCTTGTTCGCTGACGATATTACGGCTGCGGTCAGGGGAGCTTCAGACAAATGCAACGAGGACTTTCTTGGCTGTAAAGGAGTGGTGCGCCCTCAATGCCTTGCTTCTGAATGAGAATAAGTCTCAGAGTATTGACCTCCGGCTGAATGGTCGTTTGGCTCATTCGGTTTGTCTTCTGGGCATGACGATCGATAACCGTCTCTCTTGGGCAGATCATGTGGGCTCGCATGCCGGAGAATTGTCCTCTTGCATCTTCATGCTGAGGAGATTGGCAGGTGCTGTCTCTGATGATATTCTGCGAATGGTTTACTTTGCGTGTTTCCATAGCCGCATATCGTACTGCGTAGTTATGTGGGGCAACTCATCACACGCATTACGAATATTTAGGCTTTAAAAGAAAGCTGAAAGAATGATTAAACACATCGGTCATTTGGAGACCTGTAGAGGCCAATTCAGAGACCTGGGTGTGATGACACTGCCAAGCCTGTATGCTTTCGCAAGCCTTGTATATGCCCATCAAAATTTGGCCTCTGTCAAGCGTGGTTCGGACATCCACGGTTACTGTACCAGAAATGCTGAAAAGTTGCGTCCACATCAAATTAGATTAAACGACTCTATGCAGTCGGATCCTCTTCAGACTGGGGTACGACTCTGGAATCAACTACCTGCTGACCTGCAAGACCTATCTTTGGAAATGTTCAAGAGAAAAACTAAGAAGAGGCTCAAACAGGCGGAACTATATGGCGTGGAAGGTTTTTCCCAATTGACATTTGCTTGATGTTGATTTTTCCCCGATGTATTTGACTTTTTTCTTATTTGTTAATGTTTGCTGTCGTTTGTATTGCATTACGGCGGCTACAAATAAAAAAAATATTTATTTATTTATTTATTTATTTCAATGTCAGAGGTACAGTCAGTCCACCCACCACGCATGAATTTACGTTAGAGATATTGTGCCTTTCAGGTGTTGATCATTTGTATGGAAATGAGTAATTATGGCGTGCCGTTCTAGTCTATTCAAGTATTTATTATCGATAAAACACAAAACATGAAGTTCGACAAAGACAGGCGGGTCAAGTCACGAAAAAGCACCGTAATGTGTGCCTACCTTGTGTACATAGAGAAGAGAACCAATAGCCGGATGAATATGTTACGTAAATCTTTTTTGCTTCCGAGTCTACCAAGGTAGCGGAAGCTTTGTTTTCACTTTTCAAGGATGAAAAAAAAAGTTCTCCAAAATCAAAATTTTCACTCGCGTTTTGCGTTTTAGACCTTTTTGAACAATTTTGGTTCCGCGTCTGTCTGTATGTCTGTCATGAATTCCTTGTAACGCGCATAACTATACGAAGTTATTGTCCGATTTCTATGAAATTTTCAAGGATTGTGCGGGTTGGTGTGTAGACGGTCCCCTATGGAAATCATCATCCTCGGACTGATAGAAGCGACTTCGCATGCGCAAAAGTGATTTCCTTGTAACGGCCATAACTTCTACATTTTTCATCCGATTTCAATAAAAATTTCAGGGCTGTTACAGAGTAGTGTTTGGATCGTCCCCTATTCAAATCATAGAGAATGGTTTTTCAAAGAGGGATTCATTCATAGAGGGATGGTCCCCTGTGAGAATCTCAAATCCTATTCATTACGTTACTAGGCCTCAATAGCTCAGAGGTAGCGCATAGAACTGTCCCGGGGTCCCACCCAGGGGATAGAGGGGTCCCGGGTTCGAATCCCAGCCGAGGCTGAGTATTTTTTTGATCCAATCACATACATCTACTCACTTAATTTTTCATCCGAATTTGATGAAATTTTCTATGATTGTCCAGATGGTCCCCTAAGAGGGTAGTGGAAGGTACTTAGAGATTGGTGTTTTGAGATTAACTTCTATGCATCGGATCATCTATATAATCGGGTTATGGATACGAGGAAGCTATGTGCCACACCCACTTGGCAGACTTTTTTAATGTTTAAATTATTAATTAAGGCAATATTTTTCATTTGGAGAAGTTATTCGAGACGATTCTTGGGACCCACTCCCACCTTGGAGCTCAGAAAACAGAGAAACACACTTTTACATCTTCAGTGGGTACGACCAAGATGTGATCCGCTGGTTGTCCTGTCGGTTTCTGAGTTTACGCCCTCTCTTAAAAAACATTCGCGTCAGACATCCAAACGCGCCTACAACATAAACTCCCGAAACGACGTCGTTTCCCCGGAATTGGATCATCACAGTCGGAAAACAGGTTAAACTCCCTGACCAGTTAATAAGGAATTGAGGATCCCAGGCGCTCGATGCTCGGAAAATCATGAATTATTTTCTCTTCCGCTTTCCTTTTGTGGCCTCCTAAGCGTCTGCCCATTGAGTTCATAATTCACCGTCTCGTCTCTAATGTAGTGGAGCGGGGCCTTCGAAACAGCCTCCTTAATAGATCTCTCGGAGGGGGCAACGTAAATCTTCATTTTGCGCTTGTGGGAGAAAATACAATCAGTTCGGTATATAATAGGAGCATTATACCTAACGAGAGAGGTAGAAGGTGAATAACGAGACAAGAGGTTGCTAAGAGCATTGAAATTATGTTGAATGTATCCCTTGAGTATCACAGTACTCCTAGCCATGCTTCCTCAACTTTCCCTTGAGAGGTAACGACTGAATTTCCGTTGTACAACAGTTCAAATTCCTTAATTCCGTGAATTCATGAACGCGGAATCCGAAATTCAGGAAATTTCACCAAGAAATAACACAGCCTGAGCAACTAAATTAAACTCTACACAAAAGAGTCATTACACTGGTTCATCATTATTTTCAATAATAAACCTTCGGAATCGACAGAAAAAAGTAAAAATTACCTCCCTTCAAAATTTGTTGGTTTGGGTTTCAATGTACGTAGAATCCGAAATCGAAAAAAATTGTCCGTCCGCCGTACGCATTTTTTTTTTTTTTTTTAAGTTATCGTGGTCCGATTTTGATTACTTTGGTATACGGGCTCCGTTCGGGTCTAGTAACTAGACAACTGTTGTGCCCGGAAGGTTTGGGTTGATGTCAGTCACTTCTAAGGGGTGAACAATAACTACCATATTCAAAACGCCCTAGCTGAAAAACTTTTGATATAAAGGTTTTGATTTTTCATCAATGTAAAATAGTTTTGGATTATTAGAATCGAATGAGACCGGAACTCTGCAGGACCAAACGTTCGCGCCCTATGAGGACAGAGAAATCAGGAACACGAGTGTGAATCGCAAAAGAGGCCTAATCTTCATGAAATTTTAGCTGACCAAAAGTCAATCGGTGTTAGTTTTGGGTTTATTATTTTCGATACTAAGCCATCGGAATCGAGCAAAGAAAAACATTTAACCCCTCCCCTCAAAATTTGATGTTTTTCATTTCAACGTGCGTAGAATCCGAAATTTGAATGAAAAATTTTCCGTCCGTCCACCGCACGCCGTACGCGGACCTGTTTACCACCATAGAACCACCATACCACCAAAGTGGTGCCACCATGGTGCCAGGACACCATAAACCGCATATTTCGTGTTAAAGAGTATATAGAAAAGAGCGTTGAATATCCAATCTCCCTGATAGAGAGCCAACATTTTTTAAATAGACAAAATGGATGAAAAATGAACTTGGAGAGGAAAAATTGTCAAATCTTGACATTTGCTTCAAATTTGCGCTCCATTTGGGGTCTAGTTGTGCCGCGAAGCTTTACGTTGATGTCAGTCACTTCTAAGGGGTGAAAATTGAGGGTAGAAATTTTCAAGAGTGCCCTAGCTCGAAAACTATCAAAATAAAGGTATCGTTTTTTCACCAATTTTAAATAGTATTGAATTTTTAGACATTTTTGAGACCACCCGGAGCTCTGCAGGGCAAACCGTCCGCTCCCTACGAGTACTTGAAGGTTTTCCTTCGATAAAACAGAATCATGAGTGTGAATCACAAAAGAGGTCTAATCGCCGTTGAATTTTTAGCTAACCAAAACGCGATCGCTGTTCGTTTCTTCGATTTGTATACAGTTTCGCTATCTGAGCAACCAGTAATCAAATTTCCATATGAAGCTCCCTATTTTTCGAATCGAGTGTGAAGCATTTAGTTCTTTCTAATAAACTCGATTTTGAAGGTGTGAAGGCAGTGAGGCAGGTAGTACCTACCATTGGTTGAAAAAAACGCTGCAAATTATTTCACAAAGGTTTATTAACACAGAATGTGTTTTTGCGATGACCTACCGAAAAAAAATCGTCACGAAAAAGCGACAGAAAAAACCGTTACGCGCCTTTTATAATGATTTTCACGTGCAACCAAGCCGTTGGTAAGGAAATAGAACTCCCGCAGTGTTCATTGCACAGAAATTGTTCACCATTCGTTGGAAAGCTCTCAATTTATATAGTATTTTTCTTGTAGTTACATATTTATTTATATAACATTTATAGGGTTTTAGACCAAATTAAATGGCTAACAATTATTTATTTTATTATTGCCAAAGACTCCACATTTATTATTGTTGTTTTTTATTCAACGGATGACTAGCATCGCAAAAACACATTCTGTGTTCCTATGATTTCATACAGAGTATGGAAAAAGAAATAAACCGGGGGGTGCAGGGCGCAAAGCGCCGAGTTATTTTCCTGTAGGTATAGATCACTCTTCTGCAAAGATCACAGCTTTGTCATTGTCACTATTTATTCATTTTTTACCTACCAACCATAGGTACCTACTACCTACTTTTTTTTAATTTTTGAACATTTTAAACCCAACCACCAACCAAATGGAAATGAAGGGTTGAAATTTTCAAAAATGCCCTAGAACGTAGTAGGTACCTATGGTTGGTGGGTAAAAAATAAATAAATGGTGACAATGGCAAAGCTGTGATCTTTGCAGAAAAGTGATTTATACGGGAAAATAATAAACCTTCGTAAAATAATTTGCAGCGTTTTTGAATTGTACCCTAGTCAGTTTTGCGTCCTTAGCAACCAGTAATCAAATTTCCTAATGAAGGCACCCACAACTATTTACTTCTTCAAATTAAACTTGATTGTGAAGTGAAAATATGGTTGATAGGTAGTGCAAAGGTAAAGGTGTGACCTTTGCAGGTGACAGATCTACAGGGTGTCCAAGTAACTAGGCTCCCCCCACTTATTTTCTCTAATAGTGTAAGAAAAAAATCGTATTAACGCTATTCATCATAATTTTCTGCGTAGAATTCAAAAATGACAAAATTGGGCAGTGCGCAATCTCTCAACCATGCGCAATCGTGATCAACTTTGTTTTTTCAAATGGGAACCCCCATTTTTTATTGCAGATTCGGATTCTACGTCAAATTTTAGGAACATTTTACTTCGACAACTTTTTTTTTGGACGCGCGCAGCCCGCTCAGCGAGCGCTCAAAGATGCGCAACCCAGAGATTGCGCCAAAGTTGAGATGAAGGTGGACCTCAAGTGTGGCACATCACTTACCACTGTTTTTCTACGCTGAATCGCGTGGTGATATCCCTTTCTTGATTTGATTTCATTTTACCGTATCTACAGCCGAAAAAGTCACTTTTTGAGGAGGATATCATCAATTTCCTTACAAAGGGTACCTAATAATCATCGTAATTAAATGTAGAAAAATTAAATTTTTAAAATTGTAAAATAACGGGAAACTTCTACATAATTATCACAAAATGTTGCAAAATAATTTCAGTCTTCTAAAAACGTGGGGTTCTCATTTGAAAAAACAAAGTTGATCACGATTGCGCATGGTTGCGCGATTGCGCACTGCCCAATTTTGTCATTTTTGAATTCTACCTTTCATGAAGGCTCAGATGAATCAATAGTTGGTACAATGTTTGGTTATTCCTCCACCTCAGAGGTTTCATCGCATGTAGAGAAAACTTCGCCGCCTGAGGTAAATCCAACGATAGTCCGCCATTATGTGAACGTCCCAATACCCTTTGTAACGTTCTTCCTTGGTTTTCATATCTTGGTGGAACCTCTGAGGTGGAGGAATAACCAAAGTTTGGTTATTTAACATTGTACCAACTATAGATTCATCTGAGCCTTCATGAAACAGATTTACACCGTTAACTTTTCTGCAGTTTATTGTGTTTCGTTTGTAAAACTGAATTAAAATCACTTAACAAAACAAGAGTTTCCCAATTATGATTTACTCCCCCTATAAGTACCTATTTTCGATCTTACTCTTAATAGGTGACAAGTATAAAAAATGTAGAAGAAAGGAAAATCCATTTGAGGAAAACAGATTTAGGAACACACATTCTTACTCGAAAAATTAATTAACGGTTTTTGTGAATTTTCATCTCAGTGCCATGAAAAAAAAGCTCATTCCTTCGATATTAGTGGGTTTAGGAGGCTGCAATTGGTCTCATTCTCCTCTGGGGTGTCCCCCTACAAAGTAAAAACCCGAGAACATTTTTTTTAGCCTTAATTTTTTTTCAAGTGGCAAAATGTAAGGGAAAACCCGAAGAAAAAACGTTGAGAACCGGTGTTTTTCGATACGTTTTGTGGAAAATAGGGGGTTTAACACAACTTTACTTAAAAACTAAGTACATATTCGGATTCTACATGAAATTTCCGATAAGTCTGAGTACTTTTTGAGGAGATTTGAGCAAGATGAGTGCTCACTAAAAAATGAAGAAAAGTGAGAACTAGAAAAATCTTAAAACTAGCTATAAGTATCTTGAAAATCCGACGTAAACAAAAAAAACTAACGTCAGATTCGGATTCAGCGCACCAAATACCTTAAGAAAAGTGATGAAAGAACAAGGCAGCCAGACCACCCCTAAATTTTGTAATCTAGTGTAATCCTTAAATATACAATATACAGTAATAAAGAGGAATCTTGATTAAGGAAGGGCGAACTCACGGAAAATAAAATACTTGGTTTCCAATACTATTTTTGGTCTTATCGATCAATATCGAAATAAAGTAGTCATTAAAATGACAATACGGAAGAGTATTCTTCCTTATTAAGCCAGCTATACCTACTGAATGTATTGACCATGAAGTGCTTTTACGCTTCCCAATAAAACCGTAGTTAGTTCTTGGATTAGCCCTTCACTCCCCAAAACAAGGGCATCGCGGTATAAAGGGAAGCCGGAGTTATAACAATCCACTTGCGTTTTTATCCTCCTCCGTTTGAATCCTCCTCCCATATTTCTAAAGATGACCTAAAAAGTAATATAGGACGGAAATGATTCCATGAATCGTATTTTTCTCCCACGAACGAGGGGAGGCGAAAGGCGAGCAAGGCAAGATATTAAGAGCCTTACAACACACAGAGCCAAGAAAAAAGTGTTAGCAGTAATCCGCTCGCGATGTATTTCTTTTTCTCTTACAAAAGCTGAAAGAATTCCGTTCTCGAAAGCAAACGGCGCCAGCAAAACCTTATTTTATTGATGTTCTTGGTTAGTAGGGAACACTCCTACTACTTAGCATCTATTTATTGTACTTACTGAATTCAAAACTGATTTTTACGTCAGCTCCAGAAGTTATTGATTTTTCCAATTTTTACTTTCTGCGCCTTCCTGGAAGAGTAGAAGGAAAGTTGGAGGAAACTTCTTATCCAGTTCATTCCCCAATAATAATTCGCCCGACAACCGATAGATGGAGCAGGCATCCAGTCAGGACATGCTCTTACCGTACCGTTTGATATCAGTTGAAAGGCAGTTAGGATGGCATATCGAATGAAATATATCGATATACTGATGAAATGATATATCGTCAACGAGATATCGATACCATGGATATATCGGAGAAAATGTATCGATATTTCGATACATCGGAAGATTTTCTTGGAAAAACGTTTTGAAGTAGGTAGGTGAATCAACTCGTTTTAGAAAATTACAAATATCATTTAGGTAGACATTTATCGACATATCAGAAGAAATACTTTGAAAAACTTGTTAAAGTAAGTAGGTACTTTAATTAATTGAAACGTTACTAACATCTCTTTGGAAAAAATATATCGATATACTCCACAAATCGGAAGATCTACTTGGAAAATCCGGTTGAAGTTAGTATTGAACCTACTTAAAAAGTACTTATCGAAATTTATTGTTTGAGACTAGAAAAAAGTGCGAAATTGTCATGGTTTCAGAGCACTATATCACAGGGTTTCTTGGGATTACAAATTTGGGGATAAAACTATCCTTAGGGGTTCTAACAACATATCATGACTGTCTAACAACATAGATTGATGAATTGATAGGGTCTTTCAAAATTGAAAATAATAATGAATTATTCATTGTTGTGAAAACCTTCTTCACTTCGAATAGTAAGTAGTTTTAATCTTGACGCGCCTCCATTATTGTTTACCGCATCTTGAGCTTTATTGTTGGTGTAAACCATTGATGAACACATGTTTGAGCTGAAGTCAACTCAACAGTCTCAAATCAAGCCATCAATTTGTAGGTACCTACAGAATTTGGAATAAAATTACTTGATGTTTCACACAGGTTAAGGCGTCCCTTGTCAAGCTTTCATTTTAATATTTATTTTTACTTGTTGAATACAAGTCGCGATATTACCGGTAAATATCGATATATCAACCGTAATCTATCGATATATTTCACATATTGATATATCATTGCCATCCATATAGGCAGTATAGCTAATGAAGTCGCGCTAGTCGTTTGTCCACCCGCAGAAAACTTGATTTTCATCCTTTTTGAGTTCGTTAAAGCACGTATTCGCCATACCAGTGCAGTCTCACCCCTCTAAAACCACTTATATTGGCTCGGACTTATCATCCACGAAGTTTCTTCGAAGATCTCCGCATTTTCTCAGCACGAGAAGCTACCAGGGGGCCCCCGAATCGTCGCAGGGAAGGAAGGAAATTTCCATATGTGTTAAGTCAGAGACAATTTCCCAATTAATTTGTTTTCTCGCATGAAAACCCACTATTGTTTTAATAATTAAAAACCCCCTCTACAAAAGTATTGCCATGAGCAGAAATCAGATCCTCTGAAACACGTCGTAATTAGGCGAGGGGGGGAGGGGCAAGAGTGTGCGAGTGAGAGGGAAGATGCAGTCTCTGATGACTAGAGCTCGGAAAATATGCACGAAAATTTCCCGAAAATATGCACCGGAAACTGGAAAAATATGCAAAATATGCATTTGCCCTTAAAACTGCATACGACTTTGGAATTTCAGTATTTTAAGAAAGGATGTTCCATATTATTACATTTTTTAGCCCTTTTTTCTCCAAGAAAAAAGTTATTAAGCATCAGGTAAAGTAAACAAGCAATTCAAAAAATCAGTTATACATTTTTTATTTACTTTTATACATCTATACGAACTAGGTATAAAATGTAAAGATGAACTACATATTACATTGGACAACAATTACACGCTCCAAATTATCAGGTGTAAAACAGTCTCAGTAAAAGTGTCTCCTGTCACTTAAAATTTCGTTCAATGCAGAAAACGATCTCTCTACATTGCAAGATACAATAGGCAAAAATTTTAAAGTGGAAATCTCTTTTGGAGAGTAGGGAGAGTCCCATGAGCTGTCTTCTCCTTTGAGAATTTTCGCGATTTTGTTCACTTGCATTGTCACTCATCTATTCATTAGAGCAGCCCATTACCTGCTGGGGTGATGTGAGTGAGGGGACAAAACATTCCAACATTTGATTTCAAATATTGTCAACTTCCAGCACTGACTTTTAAAAAAATCCAGAATACCTACGCAAAAAACTAGTAAAATATGCAAAAATCCCTAAAATGACCAAAAAAACCAAAAATCCCCAAAATGACCGAAATATGCAAAAATATGCTATTTAAATTTCAATTTAAACCACCGCATGCCCTTCAGAAACCTTCAAAACGTTCAAATACAAAGATATACCGCATAATAAAAGCTATGCAAAATATGCAAATTCCGAGCTCTACTGATGACGTCTCGATGGAACATTGGTATTTTTGTTACATCGTGACGTCATCATAGACTATGCTTCAAAACGGGTAATTTTTTCGTTTTCATTCATGTTACCTAAATAAAGCATTTCTGATCAACCTAGCGGATAGTCATTTTGTTCATTGATCAATACAAAACAACAAAATATTTATTGAGCTCAGCATCAATCTACCGGTTTTGGTTTATTATTTTCAATGATGAACCTTCGGAATCGACCAAGAAAAACAATTTTTCAACACCCCTTCAAAATTTGTTGGTTTACGTTTCAAGGTACATAGAATCCGTACGCTATACCCGGCACTTTCCCCACTTAGTTATTGTGAAAATATCAACATTTTCCAGGTTATATATAACCATATATGGGCTCCATTTGGGGTCTAGTTGTGCCCCGAAGCTTTAGGTTGATGTAGGTCACTCCTAAGAGTTGAAATTCAAAAAATTTTGATATAAAGGTATTGTTTTTCCATCAATTCAAGATAGTATAGCATTTTTAGAGACCACGCGGAGCTCTGTAGGACAAACCGTTCACTCCCTACGAGAATTTAGGGGTCGGACGTACGATAAATCAGAAACACGAGTGTGAATCGCAAAAGAGGCCTAATCTCCGTTCAAATTTTAGCTGACCGAAATGCGATCGGTGTTTTTCTTCATGTTGGTTGGTGGTAACAATGGAGAAGCCCCGTTCTTAGAAGATGAGTGATCTATATATAGAAAAACGCTGCAAATTATTACACAATGGTTTATTATTTTTCTATATAGATCACTCGTCTACAAAGCTACCAACCATCCAACATGAAGAAAAACATCGATCGCATTTCGGTCAGCTGAAATTTCAACGGAGATTAGGCCTCTTTTGTGATTCACACTCGTGTTTCTGATTTATTGTACGTCCAACCCTCAAATTCTCGTAGGGAGCGGACGGTTTGTCCTACAGAGCTCGGCGTGGTCTCAAATAATTCTAAAAATTCTATAGAATCTTAAATTGAAGGAAAAACAATACCTTCATATCAAAATATTTTGAGTTAGGGCGTTTTCAAAATTTCAAAATTGATTTTGGAACCCTTAGAAGTGACCTACATCAACCAAAAGCTCCGGGGCACAACTAGACCCCAAATGGAGCCTACATACCAAATTTCATCAAAATCGGTCAATGCTAAGTGGCAAAAGTGCCGCGTACGGCGGACGGACGGCCAAATTTTTATTCGATTTTTGGATTCTACGTACCTTGAAACGTAAACCATCAAATTTTGAGGGGGTGTTAAAAATTTTCTTTTCTTGGTCGATTCCAAAGGTTCATTATTGAAAATAATAAACCATTGTGTAATAATTTGCAGCGTTTTTTGCTTCCGGGTCTACCAAGGTAGCGGAAGCTTTGTTTTCACTATTTAAGGTTGAAAAAAAAAGTTCTCCAGAATCAAAATTTCCACTCGCGTTTTACCTTTCAGACCTTTCTGAACAATTTTGGTTCCGTGTCTGTGTGTCTGTCTGTCATGAAATCCTTGCCACAGCCATAACTTCTACAATTCTCATCCGATTCCAATGAAATTTTCAAGAATCATGCTGATTAGGTTGTAGATGGTCTCCAATGAAAATCAAGGCCTTAAAATAGACGGTAGTCTCTGCGCATGCGCAAACGTAAAAACCCTTGTAACAGCCGTAACACTTATATTTTACCGGAATTTTTATTTTATCGGAAAGCTATGTGCCCCACTTGGCAGACGTTTTTTTATTCCGGAAAACAATGCTTTACGTGAGTATTACATGTTGTGTAACACTCAGGTAATACAAATTAAAACAAAATGAATATAAAGACATAATTAATGAATTTTCTTCGAGAGAAAACATGAAGTTCATCTGGAATGTTTAGTTCTTCCAAAAACACTGAAACTTCTGAGTGGCTTCAGGTAATTGATCACTAGATCGCGATCAGAAGGAGGCCACGCCCCTCCCGCGGTAATGTAAGATTGAAGGATAGAAGGATAAGTATTATTGGCATTTTGACAAAGTTGGCAGACAAGTCTCAAACCCGTAAGTAGACTTTTAAAATCCACCAATAAAAATTTTGGGACGTCCCAAACATTGTGGATTTTTGCACAAAAAGTGTACAATTTTTAAAATTGAGTCTGCCGAGGGTTCACAGCCGTTGAAGAGAGACAGATTGATGAAAACATCCATGATTGGACTTAATCTATCATTCACGGTGTTTTCATCCATTCTGGAGATATGATGATTTTTCGCGATTTTTGAACATTTCTCAAGGGCGCCATTTCTAAAGCAACCGTTTTGGAATGGCAGACTTGAATTTTCTATCTCAGAATGGACAAGATTTTCATAATTTGTCGTCAAATCGTATCCCTAAATGAAGTGCTATTTTCGGCCTCGGCTCCAGGACTATACGAGAACTTAAGGGTTGAACTTACGATAAATCAGAAACACGAGTGTGAATCGCAAATTTTAGCTGACCGAAATGCGATCGATGTTTTTCTTCATGTTGGTTGGTGGTAACAATGGCAAAGCCGAGTTCTTCGCAGACGAGTGATCTATAATTATAGAAAAATAATAAACCATTGTGTAATAATTTTCAGAGTTCAACCCTTCAATGAGGGTTCCGGGACGGAAGCAGAAGCCGCCCGGTATACAATCCAACTAACCGTTACCGAACCAAAATTGTTCAGAAATCTCTGAAAACAAAATGCTACTAAACATTTTGATTTTGTACGTTTAAAATCAACTGAAAATCGAGTTGAAACGAACTTCGAAAGCGTTCCATCACTTTCATGTTTGCTCACTTTCAAAGTAATTCTTTTGAAAATGAAAAACCGCAAACTTCGATTTTCTCCGAACCGACCATTCAAACATGAATATTGGAAGGGACGACAATAAAGATAAACTTTTCTTTAAAAATCCACCTCCCACCTCGACAAACTTATTCCATAAGTAAGACGGAAAGGGGGTTCTCAGGGAAGTTTTTCCGAGGAGAACTGACGAATACAAGGAGTCACATCAGGCTTCCTCCAGAATGATGAATTACTTTCCTCGCCCACGCCCTCATGTTGATTTCGGAAGTTTTCCTTCAAATCCCGACCTCTCGAACATTTAGCTCGTTATTTGTTGCCGGGAAGTTGTTTGATTGAATGGAGCGGATTACTTAACCTTCACAAGCCGCGCTTGAACTTCTCGTTCGTTTCGATTAGAGGAGTGTCGGTCAGGAGTGAACGTACCTATTGGAAAGACCTTATCTTCAAAATGACCTTGTCAGAACTGAACGGGTTACCAAAATTAACTCGGTCATTCGTTCATCAACCCACCAATCGAGTTTTCCGGTTAAATTACGAGAACAACGGCAGCAGGCCAACAAAATAAATGCCCACAATATGGATGTATAATGTATATTTATACAGGGTGTCCCAGAAGTTATGGTCCACCCTCCGGCATTTCCGTATTTGATTACGTAATGAAATGGGCCCAACGCGATTTTTCATATTTTTTTTTGTAAAAAATTCAAGAAAAATACTTTTGCGCAAAAAAATGCGCGCAATTGACACTAACTTTGTTTTTTTCAAATGGGAACCCCAATTTTTTATTGCAGATTCAGATTCTAGGACAAATTTCATGAGAAATTCATACCCGAATCGATTTTTTTCATTGCGTGCAACTGGTACTTTTCGCGCGCAAAGTGACCAGGGTGCGCAAAAGTGAATTCTTTTTAACCCCAAGTGTGGCACATTTTTTTTCATTATTTTTGACGCTGAATCACGTGGTGAGGTCCTTTCTTCGTTTTTCATCGTTATTTTTCCAAATTTAGAAGGAAAAATAATGTTTTTGGACTTTATGTTCCCTCCCCCTTTCGCAATACGTGCTGGGTGGGGACCTGGCTAGATTAAAAATTAATTCCTCACTTCTAAATTTAAAAAAAAATATTGGAAAGTAGGTAGGTACTTACCTACTTTAATGTTTAAAAAAAAAAAAGAATCAAAAAGCTTCTCATCTCAAAATTTTCAAATAAAACAATTAAAAGTTACAAAATCTCCGATAAAAGTAGTAATAAAAAACTAAGATAATATAATGAAATTAAAAAATCACAGCAACTGCTCGAAATTACCTCTTTTTGCCTGCAGACAAGTAACAGCTAACTTTTAATTTTTTTTATAGGTTTTTAGATGGGAAGCTTATTGATTTTTTTTTTTACATAAAAGTAGTAAAGTAGTACCCACCTACTTTCCAACATTTTTTTAAATTTAGAAGAGAGGAATTTATTTTTAATCCTGCCATAGCCAGTCCCCAGCCCGTGTCGCGAAAGGGGAAGGGAAAATTAAGTCCAAAAACATAATTTTTCCTTCTAAATTAGGAAAAATAACGATGAAATCGAAGAAAGGACCTCACCACGTGATTCAGCGTCAAATATAATATAAAAAATGTGCCACACTTGGGGTAAAAAAAAATTCACTTTTGCGCACCCTGGTCACTCTGGTCGCGAAAAGTACCAGTTGCACGCAATGAAAAAATCGATTCGGGTATGAATTTCTCATGAAATTTGTCCTAGTATCTGAATCTGCAATAAAAAATGGGGGTTCCCATTTGAAAAAAACAAAGTTAGTGTCAATTGCGCACAATTGCGCGCAATTTTTTTGCGCAAAAGTATTTTTCTTGAATTTTTTTACAAAAAATCCCGATTATTCACCCTCCCCCCTAAAAGAAGATGAAAAAACACAAACGGTGGATACAGCTTTCTTACAAGTACGCAACCACGAGAGACATTTTATGTCTTATGTTTTATAAATTGAGAGCTTTCCAATGAGTGGTGAACGATTTTTGTGGAGTGGAAAATGAGGAAGTTAGTTTTCCCTAGGAACGATTGGTTGTACGTGAAAATCATCAGAAATTTCCTCGTAACGCTCCCCTCATAATGCTCCCCGCGTGACGATTTTTAATTTATGTGCCATAGTAAAGACATAAAATGTCAAAAATATGAAAAATCGCGTTGGGCCCATTTCATTACGTAATTAAATACGGAAATGCCGGAGGGTGGACCATAACTTCTGGGACACCCTGTATACATGCATGTTTGTACATGGATCATTATTGTGTGAAAATGACAAGGAAGTATCAACAGAAAGAAGTAGATGGAAGTGGTTTCCTAAGCAAAACCTTCCATCATCCGAGTGAAGAATGGACTGAGGACTAAAAAGACAAAACACACTCAAAGACTGATTCATACGATTCGAATCGATCTTCCATTAAATGGAACAAATTAACAAACTAACAAATTTTGTTTTTGTCTTTTAGCTCATTCGATTCATTCAAATCGCCTACTCATTGTAACCTATTCCGACTCGTTCTGTTTACAAACTCACTCGTTTTTGTGACTGCTTACCGGTTCGTTGTTTGTCTTGTGAGTGAACCGGTGAACGGATTCAAAAGACCTGGTCTCTGTAATGAGAGACCGTTTGGGATTCGAATCCGCCAAATGACCTTGTCTTACACACCTCTATTTCGATTTCTCCATCATGCTCACAGGTCTTTTTTATTTATTACGTTTGATTCACATCCGAGATGGATACGTTATTATGCCTTAAGCAGCACTCAAAGCAGTAAGGAATTAAGTTCTGCTCGGTTCATAGAATACAGAGGTATGAATTATTGTATTACTATTCATCATGTTTTCACTTGATCAAATATTTATGTCTTTTCTTTATCTGTCGAATGAAATATTGCTCCCCAAAGAGCAGTGTTTGTTCAAACCCTTCCGAGTGGAACCATTCCGAAGCTCCATTCTCTAACACAGATGATATCTCTATTCCCTTATAAATCCTAATGATCTAGGATTTGCTATTCAATGGTTGGTTCGAGTCCCATTTTTTTTCACCGAACGTAGATTCTCCTCCACTCCTCTCTTCGTCCCAGCATTAACATTTCAGACGATCGTTCTCGTCTGCCCTCGAGATAAGGAGTTCGAGAAGTTCGAGCTATTCTATAAACGTACTCGAATGGATGTCTGGCGACTCCTTTCGAGTTGAAGGGACTTTTGTTCTACATAAAACCAGAGATTTGGAATTTCGGGACAGTTATCTTCCCTCTTATATTAGTTGTATGCAGCACAGAATAGTTTCTATCAAATAGTTACTTACCGGAAAATCACTAACTCAAAATGTTATTGGAAGAAAAACACGAATTGAGAGGAAGCAAAACGGAATTGGCAATTAAAAATCACAATATTTATTCCTAATAAACAAATTACTTATTAACGTAATTGAATAAAATATTAATTGAAAAGGAGAAGTTAGTTGTACGGACAGCATAAAATCAAATTTGTTAACCCATTTTCGGCCACTGATGCGTTTTCGCATCGTCATATTTATGATTTTTTTTTAAATATAGAAAACAGTGGAAAATCTTTGCAGAAGAATTTTATTTCGTTCATGCTTTATTCAAACTTTTCAGAAAAAATTTTCTTTGACGTTCAGGAGCTTAATGCGATTTTGGAAATTTTTTGAAAAGGAGGCCTTTGGCCGAAGGTATGATTAGGGAGGCTCAAATTCGAATCTGGGTGAGTGAGCATTCTGGGCCATGAGTTGAAACAGATTCCGGACCATAAACCAATTACCAAAAACAATGAACTGGATAAATCATATCGATTTGGTAATCGGAGGCCTCTCACATCTCATTAAAAAGTAAAATTCATAAAATATCGAGTATTTTTGCTCTCGATTGGTGAGCAAAAAATTATGCTTTATTTCATCCTCTTCTCCTCATTATTCAGTTATTTCTACCCTTGGCTTGTAATGGGTTAAGGAGGTCTAAGTCGGTCGCCGTTACTTCCTCGTTCTGGGTTAGTATTTCCCTAAATTACTGGGGCTCAAACTTTAAAAGTGGTACCTAAATTTGATATTTTCATGGATTTTCGAAATTCATTAGAGCAGCAGCCTAGGGAATTGAAAAACTTCACAACTTTTGCGCATGCGCAAACGTGAAATCCCTGTAACACCCATAACTTCTACATTTTCCAACAATATCCAGAGATTGTGCGGGTTGATGAGTAGAGCCCCCTATGGAAGGTACTTAGAGATTGATGTTTTGAGATTAACTACTATGCACCAGATGATCTATAAATCGAGTTATGACCCACATTTCAACATTTGAATAGTTCTTAAATAAAGAAGCAACAAGAGGATCCCTGAGTGAGTCACCACCCACAGGGAGAGACGAGGTATGGGGAAACACGTCAACATGACGTCACCCATCCACCTCTCTCTCCCTCAACAAAACTCTCCGAGTATATAAGCTCACTCAGGGATGCTCCAGTATGCAATCTAGTCCAGTCAATTGCCTTACTCATTTCGCTCTCTACCTTCTCCTCCGATAAGGGATCTCCTCGCAAAACTAGGCTCACTAGGTAAATCTCCCGCCTCCCGTCAGTCGGTTTCTGATGAAACGCCGGGGTTGTTGGGCCAGCCCATCTTCACTGCACTCCACATTATGGTCGGGCTAACGCCGCCAGTGCAACAGTGCAGCAGCTAGGATAGGGACCTTCTCTCTTCGTTGAGTAGGGGGTTAAAGAAAACACAAACGCCGCATCGAGAAGGTCATCTCCTTCACTCGATGAAACGCAGACATAACACGAGTTATGGATACGAAGAAGCTATGTGCCACACCCACTTGGCAGACGTTCTTACACTTTTTTGGGATTGATTCATTACTCTTTATAAGAAAAAAATCAATACCTTGATGACTCGTAGTTAATAATACTTATTACGACTCCACTTTGATTACGTTTATTCTTCCCAGCCTCTTAACAAAATCCCAAATCAGATTCTTTAATATACTCGTACAAACGGAATTTCAAACCTGCCCTGATTTTGCACCACTCCGCGACTAAACACGATTTTTTCAGTGTGTAACGAAAGAATGTTCTCCTCTCTCCGTGTTTTTCTTTGAATTTCACATCTCATTAAACCGGCAGGTGTCGCCATCTGCCTTTTTTTCATACCCTCGTGTTTTCTCCTTCCTTCCATCACCCGACGTTGACTAATGACCTCCTCCTCAGTTCGTGAAGACTTACTCGTTACTGACTGGTGATTCTCGAATGCTTTAATCACTCAATGGCAACTTGGTCGTTTTGTAAAAGCATCAAGAATCTTCCTTCATTTTTCAGAAGCTGAATTCTTGTTGGGCAACTACTGGGGTGACTGACTATCTCAGTGATGGTTATTTATTACTATTCCTAATATTCCCCTCTAGCAGCAATACGATTTGTTCATTACATTTGGAGACAATTTACCACCCAAATATCAAGATATCCTTTCTACACGCAAGAATCAAGGATATTGTTATAGATTCCTGCCAGGACCTGCCTTGGAAGTACTGGTAGAAGTAGGAAGTTCCAGTTCCTATTTAGAATTAGTAAAAGCTCTAGGTATAAGGTTTGGCCACTACCACAAGACACAGTTGAATCTGGTGAAGTTCTTTCAGCGTAAACCAAATCCTGAAGAAGACATTACCAATTATCATCAAGAGCATAGGACTTTGGCTAGGAGGGCTTGGCCGAATGATTGGCAAACGAAACCGGTTGATGATATGCTAAGGCAACAATTCCTAAAAGGATTGAGGGATCCAGGTGTTAGAGAAGAGGCAATGTTTGCAAATACCCCGCTTGAAGCGCTGAGATCGTGATATGATAGCTCACTTCGTACAGTCTTCAGAGGCAACATTTCACAAAACCAGTAAAGATCGAAATCGAAGAACTGAAGAGAGAAAATAGAAAAAGCAAGATGGAGAAAATGAGGTTCCTCCTGTTTTTGTTTGATAACTTTCCTCTTAGATAACACGATTTCGTCGTTTCATCGGGCGAGAAGGGGAGGAGACGGCGATACAAACAGCCAATCAGCGAGCGTTTCCGCTTCATGTTGAAGAGGTCCGTTTTCCCGGTTATTTTTTGAAATCATAAATTTTGAATGTCTCCCGAAAATAACAGGAGACTTATTTCCCAAAATCAACCCGATTTTCATCTATTCCACACCATTAACTATTCAGGAAAAATGCAAACACAATTCGGTGAAATTCCTCATTATCGAATCTCTCGAACTATTTCTTGTTGAAGCTCCAGTCTGTAGTGAGAGAACTAACCTAAGTGGTATAGAAAATATAAATGGGTGATTTCGAAAAATTACTTCGATAAAACTTTCAAGAAAATGGTAGGTTGGGTGTGAGAACATTCCAAGTTCCTTCAGGGAAGAGTAGGCGTGAGTGAACGAGCAAAGTCATAAGAAAGTGCAGATGGGAACGGGACTAGATGGGCGTCCGTTGATGGGGCGAGTGTCGTAGAACTATGGTGATTCAGTTTCCTTTCGCCTTCAACCCTCCGTTATCCCGAGGTTACCACCGGATAGCCTGAGATTGTAGGGCAGAATATCCTTTCCAGAATAGCCTCTCCAGTTTCAGTCTATCGCCCCTTAGCTCTCCCTAGCCGTCCCCATCAAGTCGGAGAATCACTCTGCAGGACGTTTATGCCCTCCTGTCCCGCTGGGAGGAAGCCTGCGTCGGCTAATGAACCTAATATTTGTGATACTGATTGGCAGCTCGAGAAGCGGAGGCAATAGAGCACGACTTGATCTCTACCAAGTGACGCATAAACCTATCACTTCCTGATGATCGAGCTGGTCTCTGTTCTTCCTCTCGCGTGTGCAACGCAAATGAAAACTTCTAACCCTATGCGAGGAAGCTGTACTACTCAAACAATTAGGTAGACGTTTTTCTCTTCTAGCTTCCAAGTCTACCAAGGTAGCTGAAGCATCGTTTTCACTTTTCAGGCTTGAAAAAATGTTCTCCAAAATCAATATTTCCACTCGAGTTTCACGTTTTAGGCCTTCCTGAACGGGTGTTTGATACCCTTTCTTACTATTAACTTACAACTAATAAAAACTAAATAACTACAAAACTACAAAAAACTATACTAATCAGCTAATAAATTACCAAAAATACTACTAATTATTACTAAGCGTTTTTCTACTAAGTTTCTAAGCTAATTTTCCACTACTAAAATGTTGGGTAGGTACATTTGTAATCTCGTTTCTCTAAAACCCCAGGTTGGTTAAGCAAGCTTGATTGTTATCTTTCACATTAGGGGCAAAGTGGTGAGCTTTGGGCCACTCAAGGGAAACATTCCCCTCTCTCAAGCTGTCAGGAACTTACTGTAACCAGTCTTCAGTAAGAGCTCTAACAAGCAACTCATCTTCTCATCTCACCTATAATGCAATCAGGGGCCACTTTTAAATAGATATTAAATTCAGTGCAGTGTGGTGGTCAATCCAGTGGAGAAAGGCCTTCCTTACTGTCTACCTACTACACACAGGAAGCATCTATACAGCATTCTTCTACTACAACTACTCTCACCCCCAAGGTAAAGAAGTCAACAAATCGCATGCTCATTAATCTCAACTTGGAATGAAGGTAAGAAATTTTTCACAAATTTCCGCTATTTCAAGAACAACGGGCTATACGAAGTTATTGTCCGAATTAGGGACGGCACGATACTCCAAAGTATCGATACTTCTTTCGATACGATATTTCTCAAGAAGTATCGATACCCGATATCTTTTCGATACCGATATTATTAGATATCGATACTTCGATAATATCGGCTCAAAGTATCGATACTATAGATACTTCAAATTAACCCACAAATGATTTCGCTATAAATTTCGATATAAATATTAACATTATTAATATATTAATAAAAGTAAATAATTGAAAAAGTAGATAATGTCAGTGGTAATTTGAAATGTTAATAAAGTCAATAATTTGAAATTTAATAAAAATGAATGATCATTTCATATTATATTTATTCTTATTCTCATTCCCAAGAATTTTCAGTTCAATGAAATGATTTTTTTTATTAACTACAAATGGAAAGGATCAATTAATAAATCGGTTACATTACAAATTCATAATAATTATTATAGAGTCATAAAAACAAAAATTTGGCAGGAAGTACATTTTTCATGAATTTGAAAAAGTAAATCAAAAAAATTGTTGTGAACCGGAAAGTAAAACAATGGTCACAAGGAACTCGAACTGTTCAAGAAACCCAGAGAAATGAAAACCGCAAAAAATGGGCGGTTACAGGGAGATAACCTGTAGAAAGTTCTAGAATATCGATGAAGGATTACAGAAGCGGTATATCGTTTCGGTTGATACTATTCTGAGTATTACTCTGTGGCTGATACAGTATGGTATTTTTTCTGAGTACTTAATATGTGGTATTTTTTTACCATTTTACTTTGGCAAAAATATCGATATCGTCAAGAAAGTATCGATACCTCCGATATTATAGGCTTAAGTATCGATACCAATATATCGGTATGATTTACCCGTGATGATGAAATTATTGCGGGGTAAAAAAAAGGGGATTATCTTGAAGATAATGAACTATAATATAGTTCAAATATATTATATTTATTACTCGAATTTTTTGAGTAACTCGAAATAAAAAGAAACAGAGGTTCAAATGAAAGAAAATGATACAGCTCACCAAAATTGCTGGATTTGTTTTAAAGGAGGTTGTCGCGCGCACAAAAGGTAAAGAAAGACTGGACTCCCGGTGACAGTTGAGAGGAGAGAGTCATCTTGCAGCGCTATCTCTCGATAGGCCATCGAAGCTTTTAGACCCTCTAGTAGAGTCATCTGTCACCGGGAGTAACTACTCTCTCTTTTACATTAATATATGAAATTTCGGACGTGACAGTTTTGCATCTAAAGTATCGATACAAATATCGGTATCGATACCAAAAAAGTATCGATACTCCGATATATCGGTGGTATTGTGCCGTCCCTAGTCCGAATGGGGAATTTGCCTCAATTTTAGATTCTGGAATTTCAAGTCAAATCCAATAATAGGGCCATAGAATAACGTTTAACACTAGGAATAACCAAGGGGAAAAAATTACCGCAGGAGAAAATGCCTAAACAAGTGAAGCCTCTGTTACAAAACACCGCGAAAATCGAGGAATATTGTTGACGTCATACGAAAAAAAAACGACGCGAAAACAACTCCGACAACAGACAGAGTTCTAGCACCGCCACACAAAACGATCCAGTGAAATGGCTACTCGAATAATGTGATTCAAATCTTGAAACTAAATAAGAGAAGATGAAGACTAATAATGCTTGATAAACTAGTCGGTAGAATCGTATTGTAAAAAAGTGAGTAACATTGTTTCTTTTGGTCACTTTTGTGTCTTGAGTTCTGCGTTCTGCCCTCCTTCCTAGTTCACACACTCTTATGTTAATCCTTGTAAGCTAAAAGTTCGTGTATGTTCCGCTTCTGTGGTAAGCGCCACAGAACCTCCTTTGAAGTCAGATTGGTAGAATATCCGTTACGTTTCAAACATGGCTGCCTCTTACACATTGCCACCACATTTAAAATTTCCCTCTTCCTTAAATTCTCTAAATTTTTTGGATGCGTTTTCGAGCAGCTCACTATGGTGTTTGAACAGAAACCATTTTGATATATCGTTTTCTTCCCACACTGTTGCTATCGGAGAACATCTACCATTACCCGCGTGCCAATGAGTAATTGCGTTCCCAGGTCGAATAGAGGCAGTCTAATTTCCCAGTGATAAATCCGTGGAAATTAATTTCAGTGAAAGATGAGACTCCGGGGCGATGCGAACGCTGATATGAATTCCCGCTCCCTCTACCACGGAGGAATGCAGCCAAGATACTCTCGAGTTCACAGAACTTGACTTGGTTTGTATCTGACGAGGGGTACTAACATACTCGTACTATACAGTACATTCCCCAAAAGGTAATTCGCGTAGGTAGCATCCATTCTCTATTTTCGACCTCAAAATCAGAAATGCAAGCGGCCATCCTCGAGCCTAGCAAGAATCAGTGAAGTTCCAATTTTAACGTATAGCTAATAGGATGCAGTAGAATCCAACTGAATCACTCGCGACAAAATTGTGGTCACCAATTTCATTTTTGCTTCCTCACTACCGAAGGTAGGGAAGCTTTGTATTCGTGAAAGAAGTGAAAAAAAAAATGTCTTCCAAAATCAAAATTTCCACTTGCTTTTTGCGTTTTAGAGCTTCCCGAACAATTTTGGTTCCGTGTCTGTCTGTCTGTCTGTGGTCAATCCTTGTCCCGGGCAAAACTATACTAACCTGTGGTCCGATTTTGATGAAATTTTCAGGGATTGTGCGAGTTAGGTCCTAGACGGTCCCCTATCAATTTCAGCACCTTCGGACCAATAGGAGCGAGTGCGCATGCGCAAACGTGAATTTCCTGGAACCTCGGTTTCTCGGTTTCTAATGAACCGATTTTGCTCAAATTTGGAGATTAGTTAGGGACTAACTTCTAAGAGACACCCTATAAGTTTCAATCAAATTGGTCAAGCAATAGCCATGCGCGAACTTTAAAATTATTGTTACAACCAAAACTCCGCATCTATTCAACCAATTTCGATGAAATTTTCAGGGATTGTGTGGGTTAGGTCCTAGACGGTGGACCGCTAAATAAAATTCTACGTTGAAAATACAATGGTATAACCTATTGTAAAGAAAAGAATAGTATAACCTATGTTTGTGACATCAGTATTTCGTTCATTTTACTTTAATCAATTTCAAGAAAAGTCGATATTTTGGTATTCAATAACTCTTTGAATCATAATTTTTTCGCCAACTGATTCTATACGTCCATGTTACAATGAGTGAGGAAGCTATACTGCCCACCCAACTTGGCAGACGTTTTTCTTAACAGACTAGGTATATAAAGCTTCGTCTATTTCCACGAAAAATGACTTGTTAAGTCGAATTTTATGGAATAGTCGTCACCAGTACTAACAAGAACTGAAGGTTTACCACAGAAAGCACAGCTTATAAAGTAAAATTGTTGTTTTTTCATCAATTTAAAATAGAATTGAATTTTGAAACGCAACGAGACCAACCAGAGCTCTTTAGGATAAACTGTTCGCTCCCTTACGATGACTTGAGGAAAACTTGAAATGAACGTTCAATGACAGAAATAGGCGGAATTTCTATTCGAATTTCGGCTGATCAAATGCAATTTTGGTTCATTATTGAAAATGATAAACCAAAATTGCATTACGCCTAAACAACCACTTCGAAGCTCATTTCCCATGTACTACATGTATCACCTATGTACTACATACCATAAACCATAAACTTGTGAGTGTTTACGGTTATGCCTTCAAAATGAACTTGATTGTGAAGTAGTTATGTAGTACATAGGTGATACATGTAGTACATGGGAAATGAGCCTTCGAAATGGTTGTTTCTCTCGAGTAAACCAACAAATTTTGTTGGTTGGTTTTAACATTAAACTAACGTTAATTCTCGAATCCAAGAATCGAAGTCTGTGTTGTGTCTGTCATGAAATCTTTGCAACGCGCAAAACTACCACTTCGAGAAAAACAACCACTTCGAAGGCTCATTTCTACCTCCAATTCTTGAAAAAAGTCGTGATAGAAGGTTAAACACACCAAAACTTGTTGTTTCACTCGAGAAAAACAACCACTTCAAAGGCTCATTCGTTTCTTATTAATCATAAATCGTCCCTATACCTGGTAAACCATGTAAGTCGAGTTTACCAAATTTTACAGGGGACACTAAAAACTGAATCATTAAGTTTTCATTCCATGTACAATAAGTTTTTTCGTTCCATTCCATAAAATTGGTGGTAACAGTAGTATTACAAAAAGCCTGAGACTAATTTCATCAAAATTTACTTCAGCGAACGAAAAAATGGACTTACATGCTTTTACTCAGCCTTTGACACCCGACTTACATGGTTTTCAATTTGATTTTTATGAAAATATACCCAGCTTGGGGTTATTTTATTATTAGGAATATTGTTGTTTTATTTGATTTTTATGAAAATATACCCAGCTTGGGTTATTTTATTATTAGGAATATTGTTGTTTTATTTGATTTTTATGAAAATATACCCAGCTTGGGTTATTTTATTATTAGGAATATTGTTCAATTTTTTTCTCCAGGTTTCAAGGTTACACAAAATACCCAAATCGATGCAAAAGGAAAATATTTAAATGAAAATTCATAGGCGTTGACTAAAACGCAGTCAAACTTTAAGGCTCCTTGAGTCAAAATGACAGTCTTCAGTCTTAATATAACTGGAGATGAGCAATAAATTATTCAATATACTACCAATTCCTCAATTACCATTTCTTAAATTAAAACCATTACTTATAGGAGCACTTTACCTATCACAACCGTAACTAGATAGGTATGCATTTAATGTGAAGTGTTAGGCAACTAGGTACTCTTGTTTCATTAAAACAAGGGATGAGTTAGGTATGGGGGTTAGGGATAGGTTGGAGATAAGCTAGGGACGGGTTAGGGGTGGGCTGGGTATAAGTTAGAGTTTGGGATAGGTCAGGGCTCTGTTGGGGATGAACTTGGGATGGGTTAGGGGTTGGAGATAGGTCAGGGCTGGGTTGGGTTAGAAATGGAAGAGGGATGTGTTAGGAATAGGTTTGAGATGGACTAGGTATGGGTTGGGTATGGGTTAGGGGTTGGGATAGGTCAAGGCTGGGTTAGGGATTGGTCAGAGATGGATTTCGTCAATTATTATCTCATTATTATCTCTTGTATCATTAATTTTACAGTAAAAAAAAGTAAAAGTTACCTTAAGTAAGAGTTTCCTGTAAAACATAGGCAGACCAATAGCACACTACTAATCTCTTGTTGTTCTTTCTAACATCAGCATTACAGCTAGGTCAAACAGCCAACAAAATCAATCAATTCATCTAAAATTATCCTCCTAAATAATGTAAAAAGAATTTAGAAACAATGCGGGAAAACACGTGATCTTAGGTAGGTAGGAAAAAAAACACGTAGGTAGGTCGTGATCTTAAGGTTGGCCACAGTATGGAAAATCACGTGTCTGCAGAACACAAGGAGTGGAATTTATTGCTGAAAATGAGACTTATAAAAAGGTTTCTATTTATGATCACTTTCTCCGAACTCCATTTATGAATTTTGTAAACTTTTACATGAAAAAAAAGAGAAAAAAACTGACTATCTTTGATGGAAACTTGCCACCAGCGTGAGCTGCTCACTTTTATGAAGGCATACACAGGACTTACATGGTTTTCCGGCGAAAAAAGAGGTAACCGACATACACGTTTTTTTAATGCTTTCTGGATAAAAAAAACTATTCTTCAGATTGGAAAACGGCTTCACTAAATGGATCCAGAGACCCTAATTTACCTGAAAAGCTCAAAACCTTATTTTCGAAAAAATACCGACTTACATGGTTTATCAGATATAGGGACGAAACACTTCTAAGGGTGCGTTCAGAACGCGGAGGTAAGAGGCGCGCTTGAGGGTCGACGTCGCTATCGATGGCTATCGCGGGAAAACAAGTACAAAGAACAGAATGGGGGCGTTCAGAACAAGGCGGTCGCGGTAGCGCTAGGAGGGACGCTGGAGGGTCGATGCTTTTGGTTTTCAAAAAACTTTGATCGCGGGAGGTCGATGTCGCGATGTCATCGCTGCTCCCTGGACTCTGATTGGTTGTTTCAAGGCCGCATCTCCACTCTCTCAACCCAATCGCCACAGTTTTGTTTTATTTATTGAATATGAAAGTAAATGATGGAAGGTTTCGTTGTATGAATTATTGTTTTTGAATGTTTTATTTACTCGCGTTGCGTACAAAAGAAACAAAATTGTTACAGAAAAAAAGGAAAATTAAAATCTAAAATTTATATTTTTATTCAATACTTTAATATTTAATTTATTCAAAATTAAATATTAATAATATTCAAATTCGAAATTTATCATTATGTAATGTAATATTAGTTTAGTATTTAATTAATTAATTTTTTCTTAGTAAGATACTTTCTATTAATTTATTTTTTTTTTTGGGAGAGTACCGGCCAAATGGCATGAGTCAAAGGCGGCCTATCCTTGTTCCGTTACCCTCTAGATTTCAATTTTGTCTAGGTAGATTATGTTACGATTCGAATATTGAAATTTACCATTATACATAATATAATATTAGTCTAGTATTTAATTAATTTGTGTTTGGTAAGATACTTCCTATTTATTAACTTATAATTTATTTTTATACGTATTTATAAATTATATAGTAAGTAATTGTATCATATAAATTTTACCATGTAGGTACACAGCGTTATCGAAATGTTGTTCATAAATTTAGTCCTCTACGTTGGATAAATGTTTTATTTTATTTGCTATTGTTTTCATAAGGATTTATTTGTTCAGCAATGGATAAATGAAGTAAAACAAATTATTCGTTACAAGCTTTAGAAAAGGTGCGTTCTGCATGAAAGATTTATTAACTCTGGGTTACAGAAATAATCTGTAAGCAGTATTTTTGAATATGTAATTTATGCTACCAAGTTCCGTCTCTGTTTCAAAGTCTTCTTCGTTTGAATTTAATTTGTAAATAAGCTATGCACTTCCCGGCATCCTCTTCTGCTGTGGCATCAAATGGTGAAATTCCCCGTATTTCGAGTATATTCCCTTGTGGGGTGGTTCTGGAATCATCTGCTGTTTAAATTTTCGATAATAATCAATTTGGCTGCCGTTCGATCGAGGATGAGGTTATCCTCCCTCTATCCTGACCTCTTCATCGACCTCTTTGTTCTGAACGGACTAGCCAGGAGGGAGGATGACTTGCCATCCCCCCTCTGCCTCGACCCTCCATCCAGCCTCCTAGCTTCCCTCTTACCTCCGCGTTCTGAACGCACCCTAAGGCTCATTTTTACCTCCAATTCTTCAAAAAAGTCGTGATAAAAGGTTAAAAACACCAAAACTTGTTGGTTTACTCGAGAAAAACAACCACTTCAAAGGCTCATTCGTTTCTTATTAATCATATATCCAACCCTTAAGTTCTGATGGGGAGCGAACGGTTCGTCCTACACAGCTCTGAGTGGACTCATTCGATTCTATCTTAAATTGCTGAGAAGTCAACACCTTTATATTGAAAGTTTTGAGATAGGGGTTTTGGATTACCTTGGGAATGTTGAAAAGGAATCGAAATGGGTGCGGATCGTTTTCACGAATTGCGTCGTCTTACCTGAAACAAAATGCAGAAGTGTTGATTAACGATGAAGCTCGCGATGGAGTGATTACGAGAGAGAACCACGACAGCAGCATGAATGGGAAATTAGGGAAACAAATCAGAACCAACATTCCAATAACTCGTGCGAGGAAAGCTAGATGGTTACGCGCGGATAGTTAAGCTTGTTTTGGAGGTTTTAAGTGGATGAAACGGTGTCAACACGAGATAACAGGATTTTTCTCCGTTTCAGTTACTAAACCCTCTTCGAAGACTGGGAGAAGGCGCCACAACATCTAAGCTACGCACAACCGTCTGTCACGGATGATTCATCTTCTCCATATTCCCATTCAAGTAGTAATCATGGTGAAAGAAATTGAAATCATACTGCGTCCTACGAATTTTTCCCTCACAAGTGATGTAATAGATAATCGAAATGGAATCAAACGTGTGGAATTTACAGATTTTGTGTGGTTTGGCGACAAAACGTCCCCCTTGAATTCCGTCATTATTGAATTTCGACCATTGACCCTTATTTTCCCACTTGATCAAGAAATATTTTTTCCGGATTTTTCTATTAAATTTAGATGTGTGGCTTCCGAGTCTACCAAGGTACCTAGCGGAAGCTTTGTTTTCACTTTTCAAGGTTGAAAAAAAAAGTTCTCCAAAATCAAAATTTCCCCTCGAGTTTCACGTTTTAGATCTTCCTGAATAATTTTGGTTCCGTGTCTGTCTGTCTGTGTGTCTGTATGTCATGAAATCCTTGACGCAGCCATAATTTCTATATTTCTGACCCGATTTCGATGAAATTTTCAGGGATTGCGCGAGTTGGCGTTCGAATGGTCCCCGGTGAAAATTATCATCACTGCACTGATAGTAGTTACTGCGCATGCGCAAACGTGAATTCATTTTAACAGTCATAACTTCCACATTTTTCATCCGATTTCGATGAAACTTTCCGGAATTACGCGGATTGGATTGTAGACAGACCCGAGATTGTAGACCCTGTGAAAATCAAGGCCTTAAAATTGACAGTACCTTCTGCGCATCCGCAAACGTAAAATCCTTGTAATAGCCATAACACTTACATTTTTCATCCGAATTTGACGAAATTCTCTAGGATTGTTCAGATTGGCATGTAGATGGTCCCCTATGAAAATCATCTTCCCCAGACTAATAGTAGTTGATGCGCATGCGCAAACGAGAATTCCTTCTAACAGCCATAACTTCTAAATTTTCCATCCGATTTCGATGAAATTTTCAGGGATTGCGCGAGTTGGCGTGTAGATGGTCCCCTATGAGGGTAGTGGGTGGTTCTTGGATATTGATGTTTTGAGATTAACTACTATGCATCGGATCATCTATACAACCGGGTTATGGATACGAGGAAGCTATGTGCCACACCCACTTGGCAGACATTTTTTACAAGTAAAAGGTACCCCAAAAGCCCTATTGTGAAGCTAGCGTTGTGATCGAATCTTAAATAATGCACTACTTATACTAAATAAAATAAAGTACACAGATTCGGCTTGACATCAGACTTCACAATAATGTAATTTCGATACTAGGCTACGGATTTTCACATCTAGGGTGAAGTGGGGTAAGTGCGTAGCAAAAAACGCATAGTGGCACTTCTACGGTCTGTCAACTCCAAATAAGTTAATATTTTTCTCTCAAACAAAAACCATCGGATTCAACTGCTTATCCAGAATTCAACGCGACATGAAAATTTTCTATCTCCACCTCAAGTGACAAAAATTGACCTTTCCTAAAAGCCTTTCAAAAACGCACTTTCCCCGGCATTTGGGGTAAGTGCGCTTCTACCATGGGGTAAGTGCGTTCAACGTATTTTCTAAGAAAACTTGCTCATTTGAATCTTCCAGATGTTCAATTTAACACTAATAATAAAGAAAAATTTTCTTTAATCCAACATTTCCTCTGAAAAATGTCAAATTTAATTAGTTAAATTCCAAAATAAGTCCCAGATACTTAGAAATAAAATAAATAATCATAAAAAGATAAATATAAATATAGATAAATAAATAAAAGTTTTTCTAATATATGTACGTGACATTCTGGAAAGAAATACATCCCAAGGTCATGCATCATGCGTAATTGAATTCCGAATGCATAATTGAGGTCCGAAAATGCTCCCCATTCTGGAAAACGCACTTCCCCCGATCCCTCTGTTAACTTTTTTTCTTGCTCGATTCCATAGGCTTATTATTGAAAATCATAAACCAAAACTGGTGGTGAGTGTCAAATTTTTCGGCGGTGAGTATCTGTTAACAACGATAATAATAATTCGTTGTCAAACGAACACAGACATGAAATGCGTCAAAAGTTTGCAAAATTGATTGAACTGTAGATTAAAAAATATGTATACATACAAATAAATAACATGTAGGTAAAAATATAGTTAACTGTATTAAAAAAGTTATTGTAGATTAAAATAGATTACAGGTATAGCATATCGGTTATATCGTAGATTAAAATAGGAAATCGGGAAAAGAGAAAAAAGAAAGAAAGAAAATGATCATAATAATAAAAAAAGAGAAAAGAAAAGAAGTAAAGGCCCAGCTGGGTCCGGACCCACCCACCATGGCGGCTCTCGTGGCCGCCTCCTATTACTAGGAGAAAACCCTGAAGTGTTTGTACACAAAGAAATACGCCAGGCGACCCGACCACCCTGAACCCTGGGCCACCAACTACCGGACAAGACAAACATTGAACAAAAAATGAAATGAATAATTCGGTAACAAAATAAGCCTAAATAACACGTATATCAGAGTTGGTAAAATATACATACATATCACAGGCTGGAATATAAAATATCACAATAATCACAAAATTCACACGAGTATCACAGTTAATAATATTAATAATAATAATTATATTATAATAAGAGTTTGATAACTATATTAATATATGCACCTACTAAAATACAGACAAACTTATAACATTTAGATGCTAGCAAGAGTACTTCATACGGAATTCTTCAATTTTCAGCTCAAAGTTTTGTTCCCTTCAAGAATTTCTAAAGTTCAATCCACACAAACGAGATATTGGCTGATGGTTAACTAGGCATTGAACTCACCAAGAGAAGTAGTGGCCCATCATGGCCAACATTCGAAGGAGATCGATGAAATCAATTATTTGAAGTATAATCTACGAGGACGTCAATTGGTAGTTCCATCGTGACGTCATCAGAGACTGCATCTTCCCTCTCACTCGCACACTCTTGCCCTCCCCCCCCCCCCCCCCCGGCTAAATACGACGTGTTTCAGAGGGTCTGATGTCTGCTAATGGCAATACTTTCCCTTAATCTTCCAGTGAAGGCGGAGAAAGTAAAAATTGGAAAATCAAAATCAGTTCTGAATTCAGTACAATAAATAGATGTTAAGTAGTAGGAGCGTTCCCTACTAACCGAGAATATCAATAAAATAAGGTTTTGCTAGCGTCGTTTGCTTTCGAGAACGGAATTCTTTCAGCTTTTGTAAGAGAAAAAGAAATACATCGCGAGCGGATTACTGCTAACACTTTTTTCTTGGCTCTGTGTGTTATAAGGCTCTTAATATCTTGCCTTGCTCGCCTTTCGCCTCCCCTCGTTCGTGGGAGAAAAATACGATTCATGGAATCATTTCCGTCCTATATTACTTTTTAGGTCATCTTTAGAAATATGGGAGGAGGATTCGGTCGTAAAAACGCAAGTGGATTGTTATAACTCCGGCTTCCCTTTATACCGCGATGCCCTTGTTTTGGGGAGTGAAGGGCTAATCCAAGAACTAACTACGGTTTTATTGGGAAGCGTAAAAGCACTTCATGGCCAATACATTTAGTAGGTATAGCTGGCTTAATAAGGAAGAATACCTACCGGATTGTCATTTTAATGACAACATCATTTCGATATTCAGCATATGAGTTCACGAGGGAAGTGGTAACATCGGGTAATTTCTTTCCCGTGAGGTGACATTCTTCCCAAAATAAGATTCCTCTTTATTACTGAGGTCCGATGGTTACTCAGATCAATGAACTATGCAGATGGGACGTGCAGTTATTGGTAAAACGCTGCAAATTATTACACATAGGTTCATTTTTTAGGACGTCCCACAGTAAGACTTGGGCGTCCTTATGCGATCGATCTGAGGTGAAGGAAGACAACACTCAACAGAAAAAAAAAATAACCACACAGTAATCCGTTTTAGACCATTCTGAATCCAAATCCGCGAAAAAAACCATAGGTGTATGTCTGTGTGTGTGTGTGTGTGTGTGTGTGTGTAACAAAATCTTGTGTACTCTGCACAGGCCTTAGTTCTCAACCGATTTTCCTGGTTCTTTTTTTGTTCGTCGCGGAAAACTATCTAGTTGTGCACTACGTCGCCGGAATTTCGAATTTTGCCTTTGAAGGGGGGGAAAGGGGGGGTTAATGCTCGAAAAACGTGCGTTTTTGGGCATAATCTTGTGTACTCTGCCCAGGCCTTAGTTCTCAAACGATTTTCGTGGTTCTTTTTTCGTTTGACGCGTAATACTATCTAGTTGTGCACTACGGCGCCGGAATTTTGGATTTTGCTTTTTAAGAGGGGGAAAGGGGGGGTTAATGCTTAAAAAACGTGCGTTTGCGTGCATAATCTTGTAAACTCTGCCCAGGCCTCAATTTCCAACCGATTTGCGTGTTTCCTTTTTTGTTTGACTCAAATAACTTCCGAGTTGTACATGATTTTACCAGAGTACCAAAATTCGCAAGGGGAGGGGGTGAGTGGGGGGATAATATTCACAAAATATCCGATTTTTCAATATTTTGGTTCCCAAGCTTGTACCCAAGCTTCGAAATTGAGGAAAAATTCTCATTATACCTCCGAATTTTCATGAATTATTCTCTGTACCACCATGGAACTAATAGTGGTGCCACCATGGTGCCATGATGCCATAAACCGCTTATTTCGTGGTTTTTTTTTTTGTGTTTCACCTTGAATACGGATGTGAACTTCGACGGACTGCCTACCAAAACTAACAGATGAAAGTTCAATGTTACGACGTATTTCCGCTTTGGTGCCAGACTGGCACCATTGTTGGCGTTGGGGAGGTGGGGGGGGGGGGGGGTGAACTCGAATTCGCATGTTGGGTATCGTAGATCATGGATTTTAAAAAGCTCTTCAGATTCGAGGCTCCCATGCCGCTAGAAATGTTAAGGTGGATAATTGTGGGGGGGGGGTCAGTATTTCTTGCCTAAAGTAATAAATAAATTACATCGAGTGAAACAGTTTTATCGCTTACCAACTGGTTTAACTGATCTAATGCTTATCCAATGGGACGTCCCAAGGAATGCATGCATTACTAAACAATATGTTTTCTGTATAGATCTTTCGCCTGCAAAGAACACAGCTTATTCATTTATTTATTTCGAAGAACCCACCAATCATATTTTTGTGCAAGCTTCACTATCTAGTTTATTTTGGAAAAGAATGAACCTACAAGCAAAGCATTGTTTGGTAATAGGTTGCAAGACAAGCACAACTGAGTGACATGAAAATCAACTCGAAGAAAGAAACAATAAACTGAACAGAAGAAATTTGAAAGATAAGGCCTGTTTCCGTCAGTGACAAGCTTTTGCGATTCACACCTACCTGATACCAATTTTGGTTTATTATTTTCAATAATGAACCTTTGGAATCGACCAAGAAAAGAAAAAGTTTAACCCCCCCTCAAAATTTGTTGGTTTACGTTTCAAGGTACGTAGAATCCGAAAATCGAATAACAAATTTTCCGTCCGTCCGCCGTACGCGGCACTTTTCTTAGCAACACTGGACCGATTTGGTTCAAATTTGGTATGTAGGCTCCATTTGGGGTCTGGTTGTGCCGCGAAGCTTTTGGTTGATGTCAGTCACTTCTAAGGGATGAAAATTGAGGGTAGAAATTTTCAAGAGTGCCCTAGCTCGAAAACTATCGAAATAAAGGTATCGTTTTTTCACCAATTTTAAAAAGTTTTGAATTTTTAAGAATTATTGAGACCACCCGGAGCTCTGCAGGACAAACCGTTCGCTCCCTACGAGTACTTAAGGGTTTTCCTTCGATAAAACAAAATCACGAGCGAGAATCGTCAAAGAGGTTTAATCTCCGTTCAAATTTTATCTAAAATGCTATCGCTGTTCATTTCTACGATTTTTATTCAGTTTTGATTTCTGAGCAACCAGTAATCAAATTTCCATATGAAGCTCCCTATTTTTCGAATCGAGTGTGAAGCGTTTAGTTCTTTCTACAATAGTTTAGTTCTTCTAATAAACTTGATTGTGGAGGGGTGAAGGCGGTATGGTGTGGTAGGTAGTACCTACCAGTGGTTGGTAGGTAAACAAATAGGTAAAAAAAGTAGGTAGGTAAAAAAAATCGCTACAAATCATTGCCCAAAGGTTCATTATTTTCTGTATAGATCACCCTTCTGTATAGACCTCTCCCTACCAACCATAGGTACCTACTACCTACTGGGGCATTTTTGAAAATTTCAACCCTTCATTTCCATTTGGTTGGTGGTTGGGGTTGAAATCTTCAAAAATGCCCCAATAGGTAGTAGGTACCTACGGTTGGTTGGCAGGGATCTATACAGAAGGGTGATCTATACAGAAAATAATAAACCTTTGGGCAATGATTTGCAGCGTTTTTTTTTTTTGTATTAGAAAAAAAATTCGTTATTATTATGGAATTTAAATAATAGTTATTAACTCTTAGTACTCGGCGGCCATGGCCAGAAAATGTTGAATGCGCCTAAATAAAGTAAAATGAAAAGTCTGCCAAGTGGGTGTGGCACATAGCTTCCTCGTATCCATAACCCGATTGCATAGATCAGGTATGGGCAACCTTTGACATGTTATGGGCCAAACTTTAGTGTGCAAATACGTTCGCGGGCCGCGTTTAAAAGTAGTGCATTTTAAAGTAGTGTTCATAATTTTTAGCGATAGATATCAGTCAGCCATGAAATAATACGACAATGTTATTACAACACAATTTATTAAAATAACAAAATGAAATGAAAAAATAGGTACCTACAGCATTAAATTAAATCGTTAAATTTAGAATTGTTACAAACTACGAAAGTTAAATAGCGACACCGAAATCAATGAGACACTTGAGCTTGAATTTGGGAAACTAATTCATCGATGTTTGGATTAATTCCACTGGTACAAAGACGTAAAGAATTTTCCAAATTATCGTCAGTCAGCCTTGTACGATGTTTTGATTTATTAACTTTCATCAATGAAAAGAACTGTTCGCATTTATAAGTACTGCCAAACGCACAAATCAATCTTCTTGCAAATTTTCTAAGCTGCGGAAAATGGTCTTCTTCGAGGTATTTTTTTGTAGAAATCGCACAACTCCACGTCTTCAAATTTAGATTTTAGGAGTGAGTTTTCTTGAATCTCGATTAACTCCATTTGCAAGTGTATTGGAGCATTTTGTACATTACTTTTTGTTGGAGTAGCAAATAAATTGAAACAGTCTTCCATGTGTTTGAAATCGCTAAATCTGATCGGAAATTGCTCCGACAGTAACTTGAGTTCTTCAGCATATTGAGCGTAAGCAATATTCTCATACGCAGAGAGCGTGGTGAAATGGTAACTGTTACCAGACAGCATATGTGCCTCCCACAAGCGGATTTAGTTCTGAAACGCTTTCAAATGGCTGTACAAATCATTTACTAACTGTCCTTGTTTTTGAAGTTTCAAATTTAAATCATTCAAATGGCCTGTAAGGTCGACAAGAAATGCTAAGTCACATATCCATTTTGCGTCACTCAATTCAGATAGTGGTTTATCTTTTATTTGCATAAATTCTGCTATCTCATTTCTGAGCTCGTAAAACCGTTTCAGCATTTTCCCTTTGCTTAGCCATCTGACTTCACAATAATATGTTACGTCGTCATACTCGGCTGATATTTCATCCAAAAACGCCTTGAACTGACGATGGTTAAGCCCTCGGGATCGAATAAAATTGATGGTTTTTACTACCACATTCATAACATTCTGGAGTCGAATGGACTTAGAACACAAGTTCTTTTGGTGGATAATCACCGCCACTCGGCTTGCTCGCTCACTTGATTCCATGAGTATGAGTAAGTAGTGTTTTTTTTTTTTTTTAAATTGGGTTTTTCAAAATGTCTCGCGGGCCGGATCAAATCTTACAGCGGGCCGGATCCGGCCCGCGGGCCGGCTGTTGCCCACATATGGCATAGATGATCCGATGCATAGTAGTTAATCTCAAAACATCTCTAAGTACCTTCTATAGGGGACTCTAATCGTCAACCCGCACAAGTACCTTCCACTACACTCATAGAGGACCGTCTGAACAACCGGATGGAAAATGTAGAAGTTATGGATGTTACAAGGAATTGACGTTTGCGCATACGCAGCAGCTACCATCAGTCTGGGGACAATGATTTTCATAGGGGACCATCTACAACCAAATTCGCATGTTCCCAGAAAATTTCATCAAATTTGGATGAAAAATGTAAGTGTTATGGCAGTTACAAGGATTTTACATGCGCAGAGACAACTGTCAATTTTTAGGCCTTGATTATCGTAGGGGACCATTTACAACCTAATCCGCATAATTCCTGAAAATTTCATCGAAATCGGTAAGAAAATGTGGAAGTTATGGAGTTATGGAAGTTATGGAGTCATGTGGAAGTTACGGAGCGAAATTGTCCCACATTTTCAAATCGTAATTTCATAGAGAATCACGTTGAGTCCGAACCAATTATGCGATTCATGTCGAAGATCAAGTTTGTTTTGTTTTCTCATGTTAAATCTCTACTTCTATACCGATGGTAATGAAATTCATATGGAACCATTTCATCGGTATTCACTTCATGAAAATTTCAGCAGAGTCCAATCATTGTTTCCGTAGATAACGAGGAACAATGCCGGATCTGAGGCTCCTACTGATAGGTAATTGTCTGGTAACCTACGTAAACCAGAAAAAAACCATTCACATTTGGTCGATTTTTTTTTTTTTTTTTTACTAGTCTTTGATAGTAGAGAAACAAAAGAACTTGTTCCTAAGTCTGATTATTAATTTTGGCGCATTATCGAACTACCTACCAAAACCAACTGACACAAGTTCAATATTACCTATCACCGCTTTGGAGTCAGACTGGCTCCAGTGGTTGTGTGAGGGGCGGACTGGAATTCACAATGTGAATTGTGAATTTAACATGTCCTACATGTCATGTAGGGTATTCATGACGTTCAAATTCGGGACGCTAGAAATATTATGGTGGCAGATGAAATGAAGGTCAAATTATACGTTTTGGGGACCTTCACGGGGATTTCGGATTTGAAAATACCTACTGTCCGATATTGGTCCCGGGCAATACGTTAAACTGCTACCGTGGTGGAGGGCTGCAGTAACCATCACTAACCGCATGAGACATGGTGAGATGCAATAGCCCGTACTGGCTCTTGTCTGGATGAGCAGTCGAGGGCACCTGGGAGACCCAGAAGTGGTTTCGACGCTCTTTGGCCATGGTGACGGCAATCTCCTAGGGGAGTAAACCCCGACAGAAAATCCAGTATCCTGTGAACTGCGAGGAGGCGATCCCTCCAACAGGTTGGGCGATAGGCCAACAACCCGTCCCTGTAAAAATTAAATCGTTATTAACCCGAAGAAAACAGACTTGAAGGACCTCCGGGTGGTGGGATTGCGGAGGACTCGAGCGGGTGACCGTACTCGGTGGCGGAAGGGAGATCGGGAAGCCAAGGCCCACATCGGCCTGTACTGCTGTGTAGTTAGTTAGTTACTGTCCGATTTCGGGCCCTCATGATGCTGAACCTATTATGGTATTCTCCTAACATTGGGTGATACTGTTGTATACAGTAGAAACTAATTACAAATCTATGTCTAATCGATTACTGTTTAGAATTGGAAGTTCTACTCCACATCCAATGGGACGTCCTCAGGAATGCATTCATTACTAAAGAATATGATTGTGTTCTCTCTGTGTTGTCCTGTTTCACCCAGGTCTTAAAAATAAAGGAGGACACTGAGACGACAACGCGTTAAATTGACCATATATTTATTTGCACATGACAAATAAGTTCAATTATAGTTTGTTCAATTATTTAGTTTGTCCACATGAATTCTGGATATTACACATTAGGAATGTACATACTGTAACCCGGTAATATGTCGTTGAGGACGGTGAAGCCGACTGCGCGACCGGTGGAGTTGCTGCTGTACTGAACTACAACAGTGAGGGTCGTGGTGTTGTCTTTGTGTGCTGGATCCTTGAAAAAGTCCAAAATAGGGGCTTCCACTCGGTTTCTGAACTTCTCTTTGGCTTTGGGCACCATGGGAACACCGTTCTCCAAGCTGCAACCGTTCCATATCTCATCCCCGGCGATTTGGTGAGGGATTAAGCGGCCAACGAATAACCTTTCACCTTTGCACGGTCCAGAAATGCACAGCTTGTCGGTGTGTAACTTAGTCCACGAATGGCAAACCTTCGATGTCAATGAGTCACCTTCGTTTCCAGTCAGATCACTGAGTTTGACTACTTTTGAGACCATTTCAGTTCTTGATATGGTCTCCCTTAGGATGTCATTACCCCATTTCTGTATCAGACGAGTTGTGAAGTGACCGGCTCCTCGCTCGACTCTGCTCAAGTTGCCCGCGCTGTAAACGAAAGGAGATGTCAACTAGGGAGGGTTCGGTATGAACGCCTTCACCAAAACGCCGTTTGATTCGGGCATTTTGACCACGAAACAGGAAAAGCCGTTCGGACGCTTCGTGCATAAATTTTCGTAAACAGGAATCACCTCCATCAAAAGTTCCTCAGTTTTGTGTTCCGTCAAGTATTTGTGAACTTCGTCGGTCACGTTGGTTTTCCAAAATTCTTGCAACGAAGGATTCATCGGCAAGGCGTTGTCTGTCGAATTTCCTGCTCCTCCGATCTTCGCGTCTATTAACTGAATTATGACGTCACCAGGGGCGGATAACTTCTTGGCGTGGCTCTCAACGTCTGCCGTCAAAGGAGTACCGTCAGCAAAGTCGGCTGCTGTTATTCTTTTCTTGATGTAGGCTACCCTGCCGTCCGATTCTTGTCTCCTGACAAACATTTCCTCATTGGCGTAAGAACTATACGACAAGACAAGTAAGAAGAAAACAGTAACCGCTTTCATTCTCAATGGAAAATTATTTTAAACACTTCACAAGGATCACTTCGTTGTAACGACCAGACTGAACTGAGAAGATGATGGGCGATCGCTCTATAGCTAGTGATGGCAAAAGTTTTACAAAAATCGATATATCGGGTTTGCGATATATCGGAAGGGAAATATCGATGGCACCGATATATCGGGAGCAAAAATATCGATATATCGGGATTAAAATATCGAACCATATTTGTTCTTGTAAATAATAATTTTAATTTGTTTTCTTTGGTTTAAAACACAGAACATATAATACATTGATCCTCCCATTAGCTTTACCGTGAAAACACACTTTATTTGAGTTGATTTATTTAATTATTTACTACTTTAACTCAATAAAAATATAGAGGCCTACTGCAAAAAAAATAAGCAATATTAAAATATTGCTAAATATAAGTCGAAACTGGTGGTTAAATAAATGATTGGAAGATCATACAACAAACATAATTCATTCAATAACACATTTATTTCATTAAAAGTACCAAAATAATCATTGGCCTATTATATATTTAAATCTCTTATGGTTTCTCACAATGAGTAATTATATCATGTGCACGCATGTAAAGAAAAATGGGATTTTTTCTAATATGCTCGAAATTTGACGCTGATTCTGAAAATGATAGTTTTTTGTAGGAAAAGGCCGGAAAATGGCTAAAAATAGGAAAAACAGGTTTACCAACTCAACACAACCCACGAAAACGCGAGTTTCTGACATTCACCAGTTATTATCTACTAGGGCGATATATCGGTTAAAAAATATCGATATTCCCGATATATCGTAGCACGATTTTTCGATGGCGATATATCGATATATCGGAAGCAAAATATCGATATTTCAAAAATATCGATATGTTGTTGCCATCACTATCTATAGCACCATTCTCAACCTTGACACTACAGCGCGTCTACGATAATTTTTTATTGTATGATTATCAAAGGGAGGGTTATCATACCTAGTTGTTCTGATAGTGCGTCGTATCTTTAAGCAAAATTATTTAAAATTTCTTAATCAGGCAACACAGGAAGAAACTACCAATTGGGTAACTGCGATTGTGATATAATTTCTCTACTTCAATCATTTCTACTTCGATCAAAATTAATGAAATTTGGAGTGTAGGCTCCAGCGGGGGTCAAGTTGCCAGCAGAACTTTCGGTTGTTCTCAATAAAATTTTGAATTGTGAAAAATAGAGTAAAATTCTTGGAATGCCCAAGATCGAAAAATTTCAATACCAACTTTTAAGTTCATTTTGAGCTGTAGGACCAACTGTTTACCGGAAAAAATCACCAACACGATTTAGTGTAGGTTTTGGTACCACCGCTTAGATAAAGCAAACATTGACCTGGTCTATCCGAGAATTAACAACAGTATACAGGGAGTTTCACCAAAAGGTTACACCCCTTTCATTTTCGCAAAATACAGCGTAAAAAATTCCGACCAACGCAATTCTTCATGATTTTTTGTGAGGATCAGGAAAAATACTTTTGCGGAAAAAAGTTGCGCGCAATTGACACTAACTTCATTTTTTCAAATGGAACCCCCCCCCCCACCCCTTTTTTATTACAGATTCGAATTCTACGTCAAATTTCATGAAAAATTCATACCCGAACCGATTTTTTTTATTGCGCGAAACCTGGGTTTTTGAACGCTCTAAGTTGCGCAACTCCACAATTGCACAAAAACTAAGTTTTGGAGAACCCTAAGTGTGGCACATGTTTTTTCATCATTTTTTTACGCTAGGTAAATCACATGGTGTCATCCGTTATTCAATTTGACTTGAATTTTTCTAAATGGCGGCCAAAACTTCGGTTGTTATTAATGAAAACATCGCTCTTTTTAAATCGTTATGAGTTTTTAGGCGTTTTTATTCAGTTCAAGCATGATCGTGCTGCCATTTTTTATTTTTAACTCCACCGTAGACGGCCCCAAGCCCGTAGTTCAAAAGGAGGTGAGAAAAAAAAACAAAAAAAAACATGATTTCGACCACAAAACTGATGTTTTTGTGAAAGAAATGTTAATTTTTCCTCTTGAAACCTTGGTCTTCCTCAAAATGGGTGACACCCTGTGATTCAGCGTCAAAAAATGATGAAAAAACATGTGCCATACTAAGGGTTCTCCAAAACCTAATTTTTGCGCAATTGTGGAGTTGCGCAACTTAGAGCGTTCAAAAAGCCAGGTTGCGCGCAATAAAACAAATCGGTTCGGGTATGAATTTTTTCATGAAATTTGACGTAGAATCCGAATCTGTAATAAAAAAAAGGAGGGGGGGGGGGATTTGAAAAAATGAAAGTGTCAATTGAAACACCCTGTATAGAAAAATATATACCTATGTATATACATGAATGATGATGAAACCTGCATATTTGTTGAACCAAAGAATGCAGTAGCCGTGTGGCTACTCTATGAGTTTGGGTTGACGAGAAGAGTATTTTTCGAGGTAATTTAAAAATATTTAACCAAGAGATTGATTGTATAATTTTAACGTTTCGTACAATGTACCACACCCTCTAGGATGACTATTCTGTCATTACGAACCACTGTAAATTATTTCATAGTTATTGGATTTTGGTTTATTATTTTTAATAATGAACCTTTGGAATCGACCAAGAAAAAAAAAATTTAACACCCCCTCAAAATTTGATGGTTTACGTTTCAAGGTACTTACGTAGAATCCAAAAATCGAATAAAAATGTCGCTGTCAGTCCGCCGTACGCGGCACTTTCCCCTCTTAGCATTGACCGATTTTGATGAAATTTGGTATGTAGGATCCATTTGGGGTCTAGTTGTGCCCCGAAGAATTTGGATGAGGTAGGTCACTTTTAAGGGTTCCAAAATCAACTTTGAAATTTTGAAAACGCCCTAACTCAAAAAATTTCGATATAAAGGTATTGTTTTTCCTTCAATTTAAGATTCTATAGAATTTTTTGAGACCACCCGGAGCTCTGTAGGACAAACCGTTCGCTCACTACGAGAATTTAAAGTTTGGACGTACGATAAATCAGAAACACGAGTGTGAATCGCAAAAGAGGCCTAATTTCCTTTCAAATTAAAGCTGACCGAAATGCGATCGATGTTTTTCTTCATGTTGGATGGTTGGTGGCTTTGCAGACGAGTGACCTATATAGAAAAATAAATAATAATCAACCATTGTGTAATAATTTTCAGCGTTTTGTTTGTTAGCGTTTATTACGTGAGGGTACTCTATAAGTTCGGATAGACAAGGAGAGTATATTGGGGTTTATTTAAATTTTTAATTGAGGGGTTGATCTATAATTTTAACTAGATGCTATGTACAATTTTCTATATACTATTCTATTCTATCTATACTATACTATTTTCTATATACTTCACCCACAAGGCTGACTACTCTCAACTTTCTTAACCATAGCTTCAAAGATTTGTTTGAAAATTCGCTCAGTAGCTCATGCTGCACGAATGGGCTTTCATAATTTTGAGTTTGTAGAGTTGAATACCAATAGGAGAGGAGTGTCTTCCATTTCACAACTTACCATGTTGTTATTGCCTGATAATTTATGATCAAACCGCATAGAGTTGTGACTGCGGCATTAGATTGAATTTCCTTTGTCAGCTAGCTATATGTTACCATGTCCTTTTCACCTATAAAAACCCTGCCATGGATCCCCAGAGCTCCCCAAGGCTGTTAATCACTCGTTGGCAATTGAAACAGAATGACGTCCGGAATGCTCACCAATAATTCATTGTGGGGCCTACCACTGAAAGGAAGACGGGGCTAAGAGCCCGCTGCGGAATCGACCGCCTATACCTACCTATACATTATACCTCAGGACGTCGGAAAAACCAGGAGATAATTTCAGGTTACGTCCGCCGGTCTCAAAATGACTTATCGCCGCTTTTCCCGCTTCCTCATACAATATTATATTGGCTCCCCGATGAAAATACGCGGGGTCCTATATCCGAAGGAAATCGGTCAGGTTCGGTATGAGAAGGGGAATTGCAAAGAAAAGGAGGTCCGCGATGTGGGAATAATAGGATCCGCACGTATAATCGCATTGTTGGTGGAGCAGAGTGCGGAATTCGAAAATACTCGACGTATAAAAGATGTGTGTGGGTGTGGAAGAGAGAAGAAAAAATCGAGCCAAATATTAGGAAGGGAGAGAGAAGACGCCTGAATTGTGGAGCTGGAGTCTCCAACGAACCGAAGTCTGGCAATCTTTTACTTTTCATCATCTCAGTCTGAGTGGAGGGCCCCCTTCTTTTCGTTGTTCTCCCGGAAAATTGGGATTCTATACTCCAACGTGGTTCCGGAGGACTCTCGTTTTTATTGCGTCTCCAGTGATTCCTTGGATGGCTTTGAATCACACAGTCGAAGTTTCGCACTGAAATCGCCGAGAATTGTTCTTCTTTTATTTTCCTTTGAATATTAGTTCCTAATTTTGAATGCAGGCAAAGAGAAGGAGCAGGTTGCTTTTAGCAGGAATTTAGGGTTTAGGAGCAGGAATGGGGGGTGCGCCTTGATTTTTTTAGATTTTTAATCGAAAGTAGACTACATCCTGAGAATTTTGGTACCAACCGCGACCTTCTAGCTTGAGTAGATCTGTTTCTATGATTTTTCAAAATTTCGACCGTTTATGACGTCACGCGCCCCTCTCGCCTGGGCGGGACCCCCCCAGCCCACTGTGACGTCATAAACGGTCGAAACTTTAAAAATTCATAGGAAAAGATTTACACACGCTAGAAGGTCGCGGTTGGTACCAAAATTCTCAGAATGAGGTCTACCTTAGATTAAAAATAACAATAAACAGTTTTTCCGACCTGACGCACACCCAATTCTTCATTTCTTCGATTGGAGTGAGTAGAGTTCATTTCATCTAAATAAACTCGGTTGGTACTGGAAAACATGGTTGGTAGGTAGTGGCCCGTGGCATAGCTGTGTTCTTTGCTGGCGCTTGATCGATACAGAAAAAAAAGTCTGCCAAGTGGGTGTTGCACATAGCTTCCTCGTATCCATAACCCGATTATACAGATGATCCGACGCATCGTAGTTAATCTCAAAACACAAATCTCTAAGTACCTTCCACTACCCTCATAGGGGACCATCTACACGCTAATCTGGACAATCCTAGAAAATTTCATCAAATTCGGATGAAAAATGTATTGACTTGGACCAAAAAAATGCTAAGCCTCGACTGGGATTCGAACCCGGGACCCCTGGGGGACAGTTTTACGCGCCACCTCTGAGCTATTGAGGCCTAGTAATGTAATGAATAGGATTAGAGATTCTCACAGGGGACCATCCCTCTATGAAAAACCATTCTCTATGATTTTCATAGGGGACCATCTAAACACTACTCGGTAACATCCCTGGAAATTTCATTGAAATCGGATGGAAAATGTAGAAGTTATGGCTGTTACAAGGAATTCACGTTTGCGCATGCGCAGTGGCTACTATCAGTCCGAGGATGATGATTTTCATAGGGGACCGTCTACACAGCAACCCGCACAATCCCTGAAAATTTCATAGAAATCTGACTAACTTCGTGTAGTTATGCGCGTTACAAGGAATTCATGACAGACACACAGACAGACAAGGAACCAAAATTGTTCAGGAAGGTCTAAAACGCAAAACGCGAGAGAAAATTTTGATTTTGGAGAACCTTTTTTTCGTTCTTGAAAAGTGAAAATCAAGCTTCCGCTTGGTAGACTCGGAAGCAATAAACCTTTAGGTAATAATTTGCAGCGATTTTCATGATTGTTCATTCCTCTATGACTGGCAAAGCTGTTTGCCTGACGAATATTGTCACGAGACGCCCCTGGTATCATGCCTCGACTGTGAGAGGAAGAGGGTCAAGCAGCTAACAGCAGTAAATAGTACTACAAAGACGAATCTAATCCCATAAAGTGACCACCAGACGGGTCCGCAAGCCCTCACGATTAAATTCCGCGCTTAACAGGACGACCGCGTGTAAACTGAACGGAGGGGTGGAACGGGATCACCGCAGAACACAAATAATCAAACACAAACCGATAGTAAGTGATCGAAGCCACATCAACCGAAGATTTGCATTGCGTTGTACCTCAATAGTTTACTATACTCCGAATGATCAGCCCAATTCTACAAGAATTCATAACTACCTCTTGCAATTATTCCAAACTACTAATAATATTGTTGTAGTTCCGTCCAAAAATTCTATAACCATAAATAAGAATGCAATTATTATCTCAACACTTTCATCTACTTCGCCAAAGCAGATACATTGTGTTGTATCAAGCTTCCTCCATGTACCTACCTACTTCCATGTACCATCAAGGTAATAAGGTAATAATACCTAATAACGACGTTTAACGATGATTTGGATTGGTGAAAAACGCTCGCCATCTTGCCGGGATTATACCTTCAGATTAACTATGAAGGCGTTTAGCTGAACGCGTTTTGAACAACCTTCGGTGGAAGTGGGCCAAGTACCTTGCACTACCGTCAGAGGGGACCATCTACATGTCAACCCGCGCAATCTCTGAATATTGTTGGACAATGTAGAAGTTATGGCTGTTACAGGAATTTCACGTTTGCGCATGCGCGCAGAATACTTTCAATTTGGGGGCGATGATTTTTATAGGGAACCATCTACAAGCCAACTCGCATAATCCTCAAAAATTTCCTCGAAATCGGATGTGGCAAGGATTTTGTTTGCGCATGCGCAATGGCCACTATCAGTCCAGGGGCGATGATTTTTATAGGGGAACATCTACACGCCAACCCGCACAATCCCTGAAAATATAATCGAAATCGGATGAGAAATGTAGAAGATATGGCTGTGGCAAGGATTTCATGACAGACAGACAGAGAACCCAAACTGTTCAGGAAGGTCTGGAACGTAAAACTCCGCTAACGTAAGATTCCGCTACCTTGGTAGATTAAAAAGCTAGTGTTAAGTTGGCTGGTTACAGAAGGGGCCTTAAGGGGGTCTCATTCGGTCGACGTTCATTCCTCGTTCCGGGTCAGTATTTCGCCAAATCGAAGGGGCAAAAAGTTAAAAAGATGTGCTTAATTGGAAATTTTGACGGATTTTAGACATTCATTAGTGGTTGGGGCTTGGGAATTGAAAAACTGAAATATTGCCGCTGGAATCATCAATATCGATCAATAATAGACATATAAATATTTTTCAATTCCCTAGTGCGTGCACTAATGAATTTCTCAAGTCCTTTAAAATTTCAAATTTAGGTACAACTTTCTAAGTTTTTGCGCCTTCAATTTCGTGAAATACTGACCCGGAACGAGGAAAGAACGCAGGGCCGTCCCTTGGGGCAGGCGGACTAGGCGGTCGCCTAGGGCCCCGAGGTGCAGGGGGGCCCCCAGCAGAGGGCAGAAAAAAACGAGTAGATATCGCGAAAATAACACATCCGCTCGGGGGCCCCCAGCCATGGATGGAAAAACTAAAGTGGACGGAACGGAGTTTGATTACATTACTAGGTGACCGAAATTTGATTTTTTCTTATCGAAGTTTTCTCTTTGAAGGCCTGTTCATTTCGATTGGCCTCTCTTCGGAAAAAACATGCCCAAAATGTCAGCTTTCTAACGGTCTATCGATTTTTCTTTTTACAATGGGGAATTTGCCTCAATTTTAGATTCTGGAATTTCAAGTCAAATCCTAATATAGGGCCCTAGAATAACGTTTAACACTAGGAATAACCAACGGGAAAAAATTACCGTAGGAGAAAATGACTAAACAAGTGAACCTCTGTTACAAAACACCGCGAAAATCGAGGAGTATTGTTGACGTCATACGAAAAAAAAAAAAAAAAAAAACGACGCGAAAACAACGACAACAGACAGAGTTCTAGCACCGCCACACAAAACGATCCAGTGAAATGGCTACTCGAATAATGTGATTCAAATCTTGAAACTAAATAAGAGAAGATGAAGAATAATAATGCTTGATAAACTAGTAGGTAGATTCGTATTGTAAAAAAGTGAGTAATATTGTTTTTATTTTTAATATTGTGTTTGGGTTCTTCCTGCCAGTTCGTGGCGCACTCTTGTGCGCACTACTCGGAAGGTGAAAGTTCGTGTATGTTTCGCTTCTGTGGTAAGCGCCACAGAACCTCCTTTGAAGTCAGATTGGTAGAATATCCGTCACGTTTCAAACATGGCTGCCTCTTACACATTGCCACCACATTTAAAATTTCCATCTTCCTTAAATTCTCTAATTTTTTTGGATGCGTTTTCGAGCAGCTCACTATGGTTTTATTCCATAAAAACAAACCCTCATTCGAAAAAAAAAAAAAAAAAAAATGTGAGGCGAATTCCCCATTGAAATTGGAAGAGTAAATCAAGTTTGAATGCAAGAAAACGTGTGTTTTACAATAAAATCGAGTGTTTTACGCTGTGTACGGTCTCCCTCAATCTTGACTAGTTTGGTATCATTTTCTACGAAATTTTTTATGCTAAATCCAATGGTGATACTTTCGAATAATTCTGACTGTTAGAAAATAGATTTTCCGAAGAAAACCTTGGTATTCGTGAGCATGAAGTAACACCTTTCTACTCAAGAGTCACCAAAAACATGGTGTCACCGGAGTAACCAAATTCAAATTGCAATTTTAAATTTAATGGACAGCATAATTTCTTGTGGGCTATTAGAAGTCTCAAAAAAGAGTTTTGACAAAAAATTGAACATTTTCAAAATTGTCTTATTTTTTATTTTTAATAACTTACAAAAAGAAAAAAAAATCAGTCAAAAATAAATAAAAAATCAGTAAAAAATAAATAAAAAACGCTGCAAATCATTGCTCAAAGGTTTATTATTTTCTGTATAGATCACCCTTCTGTAAAGATCACTGGTTCTCCATCAATAGCACCTACCACTATCTGTATTCTCCCTTGACCTTCCCTCTCAAATTTCAGCTTCCTGCGTTCAGTAGGATTGAAAATGGCTTCGGAGCTCACTCAGCTGATCAGTGATCTGAAGAGCGAAGAAGATCTCCTCGAACGCAGGAGACGCCTGGAAGAGCACTTCCATTCAATAGGAGTGAAAATGGCTTTGGAGCTCACTCAGCTGATCAGTGATCTGAGGAGTGAAGAAGATCTCCTCGAATGCTGGAGACGCCTGGAAGAGCACTTCCATTCAATAGGATTGAAAATGGCTTTGGAGCTCACTCAGCTGATCAGTGATCTGCGGAGTGAAGAAGATCTCCTCGAATGCTGGAGACGCCTGGAAGAGCACTTCCATTCAATAGGATTGAAAATGGCTTTGGAGCTCACTCAGCTGATCAGTGATCTGAGGAGTGAGGCTGATCCTCCACTGGAAGCGTTTCGATGCGACGCGATGAGAGGCGCGATGACAAGCGGCGAGGTAGGCGCTACGAGGCGACGGAGGGTCCTCCATTGGAGGCGACTATTCGCGCGCAGTCTGCTCTCCTGCCATGGACGCGTCCGATATTTTTTTTTTCTGGAGAGCAGTTATTTAAATTTTCGACGGTTGGTGCAGAGACGTCGCTATTGGGTTCATCCAATACTGCAAAAACGGAGGACCCTCGGCGAGTACCACCATCTCTACCAGGATTTGAAGAGACAGCCCGAAAAGTTTCGAGATTATTACAGGATGAGCCCCGAAACATTTGCCTACATTTTGAGGGCCATAGAGTCCTCTATAATTAAATATTCAAATTTCCGCGAGACTGTTTCACCAGAAGAACGTCTCAGTGTGACTTTGAGGTAAGTGGAAGTGTAACTCTTTTTAAAATTGAACAAAATTAAATTTATTAATGAAAAACACAGAAAACAACAAAATGAAATATATTAAGTAATCAAAAACACTGAAAAGTGTTAAATTTGTGGTCGAAGAAAAATTGAAAAAAATTAAATTTATTATTGAAAAAAATGAAAACTTCTTAATTTGTGGTAGAATAAAAATTGGTGTAAAATCTTCGCAGTTCTTCAGATGATAGATTGCCCTGAGAATCGTTCTCAGGGTTATCATCGCAGAGTGGGGCTGAATCATCTGAAGCTGTCTCTACCGTCCATGATGATGTGCGCAGAAAAGGGTTGGAGGGGATGGGAGAGCGGGGGGCTCGTCGCGCGTAAACAAGCGACAGATCCCATCGAAATGGGATCCGTCGCCCGTCGCTTCGTTTCGCGCGAAACTGACGCTTCAAATCGCGAGCAGTGGAGGACCCCCAATTCACTTCTTCACGATGGGATCTGTCGCTCGAAACGGACGTAATCGCGTCGTCGCTTCATCGCGTCAAAACGCTTCCAGTGGAGGACCAGGCTGAAGAAGATCTCCTCGAACGCAGGAGACGCCTGGAAGAGCACTTCCATTCAATAGGAGTGAAAATGGCTTTGGAGCTCACTCAGCTGATCAGTGATCTGAGGAGTGAAGAAGATCTCCTCGAATGCTGGAGACGCCTGGAAGAGCACTTCCATTCAATAGGAGTGAAAATGGCTTTGGAGCTCACTCAGCTGATCAGTGATCTGAGGAGTGAAGAAGATCTCCTCGAATGCTGGAGACGCCTGGAAGAGCACTTCCATTCAATAGGATTGAAAATGGCTTTGGAGCTCACTCAGCTGATCAGTGATCTGCGGAGTGAAGAAGATCTCCTCGAATGCTGGAGACGCCTGGAAGAGCACTTCCATTCAATAGGATTGAAAATGGCTTTGGAGCTCACTCAGCTGATCAGTGATCTGAGGAGTGAAGAAGATCTCCTCGAACGCAGGAGACGCCTGGAAGAGCACTTCCATTCAATAGGAGTGAAAATGGCTTTGGAGCTCACTCAGCTGATCAGTGATCTGAGGAGTGAAGAAGATCTCCTCGAATGCTGGAGACGCCTGGAAGAGCACTTCCATTCAATAGGATTGAAAATGGCTTTGGAGCTCACTCAGCTGATCAGTGATCTGAGGAGTGAAGAAGATCTCCTCGAATGCTGGAGACGCCTGGAAGAGCACTTCCATTCAATAGGATTGAAAATGGCTTCGGGGCTCACTCAGCTGATCAGTGATCTGAAGAGTGAAGAAGCCTTTGAGCAATGATTTGCAGCGTTTTTTACCCACCAACATTTTTTTTACCTACCAACTTTTTTTTACCTACCAGCTAGGTACTACCTACCACACCATACTGGCTTCACACCTTCATAATCAAGTTTATTAGAAAGAACTAAACGCTTCACACTCGATTGGAAAAATAGAAAGCTTCATATGGAAATTTGATTACTGGTTACGCAGAAGGCAAAACTGTATACAAATCGAAGAAATGAACAGCGATCGCATTTTAGTCCGATAAAATTTGAATGGAGATTAGACCTCTTTTGCGATTCACACTCATGATTCTGTTTTATCGAAGGAAAACCTTCAAGTACTCGTAGGGACCGAACGGTTTGTCCTACAGAGCTCCGGGTGGTCTCAAAAATTTTTAAAAATTCAATACTATTAAATAGTATTGAATTTTTAAAAATTTTTGATTGCCGCGAAGCTTTTGGTTGATGTAGGTCACTTCTAAGGGGTGAAAATTAAGGGTTGAAATTTTCAAGAGTGCCCTAGCTCGAAAACTCTCGAAATAAAGGTATCGTTTTTTCACCAATTTTAAATTTTAAAATTGGTGAAAAAACGATACCTTTATTTCGAGAGTTTTCGAGCTAGGGCACTCTTGAAAATTTCAACCCTTAATTTTCACCCCTTAGAAGTGACCTACATCAACCAAAAGCTTCGCGGCACAACTAGACCCCAAATGGAGCCCTAGTAATGTTCGTATGGAGACCACTTTCGACGTGAAGTCAAGCCACTTGAGCTGATTACCTAAAAGCAATAATTCATCGATATTTTATTTTTAATAATTTACTAATAATTTTATATCATGACTGTAATGAACCTTCCTATTTGTGATACCTATACCTAATTAAAAATTATCGTTTCTGGTTCTGGATGTTACTTTTTTCCCACTGCATTCAATGATATATAGAGATATAGGGGGGCCCCCGGAAACTGTTTGCCTAGGGCCCCGAAAAACCTAGGGACGGCCCTGAAAGAACGGCGACCGACTGAGACCCCCTTAAGCTGCCAGAGGCTACTAAACAGCGCATAGGACTAGAGATTATTAAATAGCGTAACCAAAAATGTAGAAGATAGGAAAATACATTGAGGAAAACAGATATACGAACGCACATACTTAATCTCGAAAAATTAATTGACGGTTTTTGTGAATTTTCATCTCAGTGCCATGAAAAAGCTCATTCCTTCGATATTAATGGGTTTAGGAGGTTGCAATTGGTCTCATTCTCCTCTGGGGTGTCCCCTCTACAAAGTAAAGGCCCGAGAAAATTTTTTTTTAGCCTTAAGGGGGCGATCAGGAGTGCTACTTCTACAAATGCAAATATATATTGGGCTATTTAAGACCGAAATTGATGAACTAAAAACAGTTCGACGCAGAATTAGATTCCAGATAGAATTGCCGGACTGATATCCCAATAAAAAATCGTATTCATATATTTTTCTTAGAAATTAAATAAAAATTGAAAATTTTTATTTTTGAATCATGAAATTTTTCAACAGTTTAGTCTAGAACTAGAAGTAAGGCAGGTTCCCAAAGTTTCAACTCCATAACAATAGCCAATCATTGATAAAATAAGCATTACTAACTAGTGAATATTAGAATTCCCCGCGTACCTGCTTCCTCCACCCAGGAGTCGGGGGGAGTGGCTACTAGTTCAGCTGTTTCCTCATAGATAGCAGCCCGACCTGACAGGGGTGCTTTGACCTACAATGAGGAAAAGCCCCTTCACAAACCCCTTTAACTTTTAAAGGGATGCTCACGTGACAGGTAGACTGGGTAAGATAATATTACTTACCTGACACATCGTGAAATAAATCTGATTACCAGTTCCTTTAATTTGTTTGCTACCTATTTTACGACCTGTTTTGAACTTCCTGCTTATCTCGTCTAGAATTAGGACCAACCCCCCTCCCTTATTTTGCAAAACTTACTTACCTGACTCATCATGGGATAAATCGTTTCATTAGCTATCACACTCTGCTCTGTTACATTTCTCCCTACCTACGTTCAGATCAACTTTGCTTCAATAATACATTAGTTGTCAACTGTTCTTTTCAGAACAACTCTCTACAACGTGCTTATTTTTTTCATCATTCTGTATCATTCATCACTCTATACTGTTAGGTCAGTTCTTGCTCCGCTTCGTTTATTACTTATTAGATAGGTACCTAGATATCATTATGGCACCTCGGAACCCCAAGAGAAAACCTGCTTCAAAAGTGAGAAGTCTGAAGAGACTGGGCCAGGAAAGAATTGCGAGACTGCGTAGTTTATTGTCTTTGAAGGTGAGTGCTTTTTTGCAATTGCATATTTTATTATAGGTAATCATGGTTGCCCTACGTCCGTATTTTGTAAGGACAGTCCGATTTTAGTAACGAACTCATTCTTTATTTTAATATTAATAGACATTTTGACTTTTTTTTTTTGCATTTTTCAAGTTCATCCTACGGGCAGTTATTGTCTGGAGTGACATATAAATACATACACAAATCTAAAAAAAGTGTTAAATTTTGGGAATCGATTTAAGTTAGTCTACAACGGATTTCCATTTTAAAAAATTCAAAAATTCGCATTGCAAACATTTTGAAGCTATTGCACAATACCGTAATTCTCTTCAAAAATTCGCTAAAAGTTCCAAAATTCAAAAATCAAGCGGTAAAATTTTAAAAATTCAGGATCAAATATCGTGTTTTTGCTGTCTTTTGTGAAATGTCCGTGTTATTGTGTCGATTACATAATAACAATACATGTCATTGTGTCTACGACATAATAACTAGAACTTTTTTGTCTAAACTTCTAACATATTTTTTGTGATAACATACTAACATTTACATGATGTAGTATATCCGGGACCAGCGCACAATAAATTCCCGATCTATTATCTCCTATTTAAGCCAATATTTTATTTTACAGCTTTAAATGTTTCCGTTTTATCATTTATGGATAAACTACTACTGACATTTTGCACTTCAATTAAAGGTAATTCAATTTCCAACATTTTCTATCAGGACGCATCCTTAGACAATTATTCTAGCTGGAAACGTATGAGTATAGCAGCAAATTTGCAGATTTCGGAAAAATTTGTTCATTTTTGAAAAGGCATATCTCAGGCACTATTTGCTTGACAGAACTGGTTATGGTTTGAAATTTCAGCAACTTTTATGTATTTTGAAAAATTTATTGATAAGGTACGCAGATATTGCACATAATTCAGTTTGATGTCTAAATTGACTGGCCTATTGTAGATTCGTTTAGGAATTATTTTTGTTATATTTCATTATTCAGAACAGTGGAGATGCTCTGGGAAACACATCAACTGATGCAAAACATGATGGTGCTGTGCCGTTGTCTCCAGTAACAGCAGGCTCCAACCCCAAAGTAGCCAGGAGAATTCTGTTTGCGCATCCTAATTCGGAGGTAAATATTACAAACGCCCTACCTACCAAACCTACCTAGGTACTTATCAGATCATCTGGTCATTCGTATTCCGTAGTTAGTACCTTATTAGGTGCTATTGAATTGGGTGACTCGTCTGTTAGGTCTGATCTTGTTTATAATCTTCTTTTCGCAGGTTGGTGACTCACACTTGCCAAAAAAGGTTGTTGTAAATGTTCCTGTGGAAATATCATGTCAAACTCCGCCACCGCTGCTCATCGAAGAACGTTCGCATGTAGAAGAAAACAAAAGAGAAGTTACAGGGCGAAGGATTGTAGACTTCAATTACATTTTTAATCAGTTGGTTGCAACAGATCTCAATCATGACCGCAGATATTCATGCACCTTGCAAAACATGAAAATAATAAAAGAACGGCGAGATGGGCTACGGAGTACGTTTCTCATTGAGTGCAACGTGTGTCTGGCATCTAGCACAATCGAATCAGAACCAGAGGCTAATGAGACCAACATGGATATCAACCAAATTGTGGCTGCAAGTGCGGTATCCATTGGAGTTGGCCATCGGCAAATGGAAGAAATTATGGGTGGATTTGACATCCCTTTCATGACTTTCTCCAAGTTCAAAAAGGCTGAGGATGAGATCGGGGACACTTTGCATTCTGTGGCATTGACTGAGGCTTTGAAGATTGAAGGAGGATTGAAGAGGCTCGTTTAGCCCGAGAAATGAATGAAGTTGACTCAAATGGGTTATTAACAAAAACCACCATTATTACTATCAGGTAATTATGCTCTAACATTAATTAAATATTTGTATTCATTCGATTGTATCGGTTAAATACCTAAAGTTGATTTTAGAATAACCTCCTTTTTTATAATAGTGAAGGTGTAATCTTGATTTTACGTGTTTTCAGATTCAAGGGCAGCTTCACGTTACAAAGAGGGCGAGTTGCATATTTGTTCTCTACACTAAAGTGGACCCCTTCATTGCACATGAAGAAATATTCAGGGACGACTCGTTTTGGTCTCAATCTATGGAGCCAAAACTCACAAGATTTTATATGGATTGCATCCTGCCTGAATTAACAGATCCAAGACATACACGGTCCATGCCAATAAGAAACCCTTCCTACATCGAAGAAGCGATGCTACAAGTTGCAGGGAAGAAGAGAAAATTTAACGAGCCCTTGGAAATTTGATAAAATAAGTTATATATTTACCTATACCTACTTCAGTTCAAATTTACCTATTGTGAGATCCCAGAACGAATGCTTCAACACTCAACACTAGTACCATGGAATGTGAACTGAGTGACGTAAAAACATGTCGGTTTGGTGAAATGTTGTAATAATTGAATAATTAGAAAGAACGTTACAGCAGACATAATATTTAATCAATGAATGAAATTAGTGAAATTGTTTGTTATAATAATATTTTACGTTATATTTACCTAGTACCTACTTGTTCAGTCAATAAAATATTAGTGACAAATTCTATTGTTTCTCATCCGTTACATTATATCCGTTTCCCAATCAGAAGCACGAAACACTTTTCCCTAATCGAATAGGCTATAGAATAGGCACTGTCTTTCTGTCTTTTGAAAATAACCTACCATACCGCTGCCTGACAGAGTTACAACAAAACTTTATAGGAAACACGTACCTCTCCGTACGCGGAAAACCACAATTTTCGGTACATTTCTTGAAAATTCGCTGAAAGGTGGAAATTACGAATAAAAAACTTTTTCCGCACGTGAAAGCTGATTTACACTACTTTCGAGGTAGCCCATGTATGAGATTTTCGTAAGAACCAGGTAGGTAGTAAGCACCGTAAGAACTAGTGAAATACAGAGAAGCCTAAGAAAATCGCGATTTTCAATTGACTCTCCTTTTCACCAGGACGTTTTTGTTTGGTCCCTCTATTATCAAGGCCTAAATCGAAATTTCATATAGGAGAAGTGATAGAAAATTTAATCAGCTTCCCCTTGAGCAAAGAAAAAGCAAAGAATTTCAAAATCGCACCGATAGTTTCCGATCTACAGCCAAGAATGTACCGAAAAATGATGCTAAAACCGTTATGGTACTTCATACTAACCGAATTAAATTGGGTGAAACTGTTTTATGCAGTGAAAAGATTAATACAAATTCAAGTTTCATCGCTAATCGGTTGGATTGAACTTTCTACGCCTCATCCAATGGGACGTCCCTTGGAATGCATGCATTGCTAAACAATATGTTTTAGGATACAAAACCCTCGTGCTTTCAATGGAGAAAAAAATTATTAAAAAATGTCGCAACTCAACATTTTTGAGTCACTTGGTATATCTGCATTTCCTTCCGACAAAAAATTTTGTGAAACGAAGGGACAAATTACTGAGCCCAATGTAGTGAGCTTCAAAAGTACTCGGACTTCCTAATCTCAAGGCCAGGTTTCTAGTCGGAAAAGGTGGACACAGACTAGAAGCGTATGGCTCATTACGTTGACAATAAAAAGGGTCTTTAGCAGGCAGGTATACGGCACCTCTTACAAGATATTGGAGGGTTCGAGAGAGAAAGGAAAACAGTTCGGCTCTCTGTCTAGACAGAGTGGTTCGGTGGAAATCCGTCGAAAAACGACACTAGCGATTTGTGGTTTTCCTAGTCAGCCGTGATCGCCCCCTTAATTTTTTTTCAAATGGCAAAATGTTAGGGAAAACCCGATGAAAAAACGTTGAGAACCGGTGTTTTTTGATACGTTTTGAGGAAATAGGTGGTTTAACACAACTTTACTTAAAAACTAAGTACATATTCGTATTTTAAATGAAATTTCCTGTAAGTCTGAGTACTTTTTGAGGAGATTTGAGCAAGATGAGTGCTCACTAAAAAATGAAGAAAAGTGAGAAGTAGAAAAATCGTAAAACTAGCTATATATTTAAAATCCGACGTAAACAACAAAAACTGACGTTTGATTCGGATTCAGCGCACCAAATACCGTAAGAAAAGTGGTGAAAGAACGAGGCAGCCAGACCACCCCTAAATTTTGTAATCTTGTGTTATCAATGCGGAATTTCCGCAGCGGAAATTGATGAATATGATGTTGATGGCCAATCAGGCCATATCAAACTGTATCCCCAGTAAATAATCTTCAACGGAGAGGTTCAACGCTGAACCAGAGTGACATAAGCATCACGGCGAGTAGCACTCAAGGCTGAGATGTCACGGACTGGGGGATCTCCGCTCAACTAAACGTCAAACTCGATCGGTCGGGAAATTCGGCCGACCGCAAACAGATCGCGAGGTCCAAGCAATACAAACTTTGAAGCTTCTGCGGTCGCCCAGCCCAACTCAGCTTGGGGCGGTGTCTGAGAGGCGCTTCTCCAGAGTAACAGCCTTCCCTCGACCGCATCCCACGTCCGATTTCTGGAATATCGACATCTTGGGACCCTTCGAGCTCAGCACACCGAGCCTACCAAGGAAGCGGAAGCACTGTTTTCATTTATCAAGATAGAAAGAAAAATGTCCACTTGGGTTTTTCATTTTGATAACTTATTTATCGCTGGTACCAGGGACGGCTCGATACCACCGATATATCGGTACTCTTTTGGTATCGATACGGATATTTGAATCGATACTTTTGATGCAAAAATCAAACCGATACATTGGTATCGATACTTTTGCCTAGATTATCGGAGGTATCGATACTTTCTTGACGATATTATCGAAAATTTTGCCAAAGTAAATTGGTGAAAAAATACCAAATACCTAACTAACTAGAAAATTATACCATATATTGTCTGCCACAGAATAACACTCAAAATAGGCTCAGAATAGTATCAATTGAAACGATATTGTTGTGATCAGCGACCTCTTCGCATTTCTGTCCATTCGCTTCCTTGGCTCATGTGGTAGGAGCTCCGATTCAGAATCGGAATGATAGGAGATCGATCCCCGGTCGAGTTAATTTTTGATGATTCAACATTGTGGCGCAGTCAGTAGGACATGAATAGTCACCTCAGCATTTCTCAGAGAAACATTAATTCATTAAGATTGGGTCATCAAAACAACTCCCTCTCAAGACACGAGTCGAGCCACTGCCTATTTGGACAAACTTTGAGGTCAGCAGATCCCCCACCCCGTCAATAAGGAACAGTAAAATACTCAAAATAAATAATAACAAACAAACTGAATAACAAAACAAAACAAAAAGAATAACAAAAAAACTCCGAAGCCAGTCAAAAGTAGCGCGTTCTCACTGGGTGGGAAGCGCCGGCCAAAGCTGCCTCTCACCTCCCTGACTAGGTAACGGAGTACCTAAGATTTCCTAACAGGGGGGGGGGGATGTTGTGATCAGCGACCTCTTCGCATTTCTGTCCATTCGCTTCCTTAGCTCAGTGGTAACAAGCTCCGACTCAGAAGTGTAAATATAGTTTAGTCGGACGATAGGAGATCGATCCCCGGTTGAGGGAAGTTAATTTTTGATGATTAGACAATATATCGCTGATAGCCTCAAAATAGTATCAATATCCAATGTGAGTTTGGAAGGAATTTAAACCCGTTTTCCCGAACTTACAAGAAGAGGGAGGCGAGCAAAATATTAACCGTGATGGCGACATCAGTCACGTGCGAACGGCTTTTTTCGAATAATAAATAGTATTATTTGTATTGTAACTGATTTATTACTCGATCCTTTCGATTTCTAGTGGGAGGAAAACATCATTTCATTGAACAGAGATTTCTTGTAAATAAGAATTGGAATTGAAATAAAATGATTATTCATTTTTGTTAAATTTTAAATTATTGGCTTTTATTACATTTGTAATTGCCATTGACTTTTAATACATTTTAAATTATTGTTTAAAAAATATATTGCCTCTTCGCATTTAATAGGGTTTTTATTTGGATTGAAAAATCATCGGTGGGTTAATTTGAAATATCGGTGGTATCGATACTTTGAGCCGATATTATCGAAGTATCGATATTTTATAATATCGGTATCGAAAAGATATCCGGTATCGATACTTCCTGAGAAATATCGTATCGAATGGAGTATCGATACTTTGGAGTATTGTGCCATCCCTTACTGGAACAGCTCATTTAGGAACTTCTTTCTAAACAACCATAGTCTATGTGAGGAAACTAAAACCTACCCAACTTGGCATACTTTTGAATCCTAGTGGTTTACTTCTCCGTTTTCTCAAGAAAATAACAGATACATTTTTAATCGAATAAGGAATCATTCAGTGAAAATGTTTTTCCAATTGAATGTTGACACGTGTCCCAATAAAAGCTGTTCAGCGGACTTCTCTTCACCAATCGTCCAGTGAATTTCCCGCTCTTCGACGTGTGCCCAACAAAACAACATTCCCACCCCCACTTTTACATCACTTTTCTTCCATCAGTCGAACATAAGTTCCTCAGCCCTCTGTAACAAACCGTCGAGTATACGTTTGTAACAATAAGACCATCAAAGAATAGGTATCGAGCCACTCGACAACAATGCTCCGCCTCCCTACGTTACTCATTTCGAAAGGGTAGAATCTAAAAGCTCCACCCAGCGATATCATTCAGAACGCACTTTTCATAACGAAAACTCTCTGAAATCGATACAATCCACACAGCATCGAGAGGAGATTTCCTGCGTCACTCATCATCTATGAAGGGAGTTCCCTCAAGTAATCGATTTCTTGAACACTTAAACCCAACAAAGTCTGCCAAGTTGAGTGGTCAGTTGAGCTTCCCCACAATGAGCAATATGGACACAGGATATTTCGTATCGAAAAGATTGCATTGAACTACCAATAGGTAGTTGCTAAATTTCGTTTTTCTGTATTCCCCGAACAATAGATGGCTCCTAGTGATCGTATAGTACGAAATTTTCAGGGATTGTGCGGGTCGGTGTGTAGACGGTCCCCTATGAAAATCATCATCCCCGGACTGATAGAAGCGACTGCGCATGCGCAAACGTTAATTCCTTGTAACAGTCATAACTTCTACATTTTCCATCCGATTTCAATGAAATTTTCATAGATGTTTCAGAGTAGTGATTAGATGGTCCCCTATGAAAATCAGAGAGAATGGTTCTTCATAGAGGGATTCATTCATAGAGGGATGGTCCCCTGTGAGAATCTCAAATCCTATTCTTTGCATCACTAGGCCTCAATAGCTCAGAGGTAGCGCATAGAATTGTCCCCCAGGGGTCCCGGGTTCGAATCCCAGCCGAGGCTGATTATTTTTTTGAGCCAATCACATACATCTGCTCACTTGATTTTTCATCCGAATTTGATGAAATTTTCTAGGATTGTCCAGATTAGCGTGTAGATGGTCCCCTATGAGGGTAGTGGAAGGCACTTGGAGATTGGTGTTTTGAGATTAACTACTATGCATCGGATCATCTATATAATCGGGTTATGGATACGAGGAAGCTATGTGCAACACCCACTTGGCAGACTTTTGCTTCCGAGTCTACCAAGGTAGCGGAAGCTTTGTTTTCACTTTTCAAGGACGAAAAAAAAAGTTCTCCAAAATCAAAATTTTCACTCGCGTTTTGCGTTTTAGACATTTCTGAACAATTTTGGTTCCATGTCTGTCTGTCTGTGTGTCTGTCTGTCTGTGTGTCTGTCTGTCTGTGTGTCTGTGTGTCTGTCATGAATTCCTTGTAACGCGCATAACTATACGAAGTTATTGTCCGATTTCGATGAAATTTTCAGGGATTGTGCGGGTTGGTGTGTAGACGGTCCCCTATGAAAATCATCATCCTCGGACTGATAGAAGCGACTGCGCATGCGCAAACGTGAATTCCTTGTAACGGCTATAACTTCTACATTTTCCATCCGATTTCAATGAAATTTTCAGGGATGTTACAGATTAGTAATTAGATGGTCCCCTATGAAAATCATCATCTTTGGACTGATAGTAGTCACTGCGCATGCGCAAACGTTAATTTCCTTGTAACGGCCGTAACTTTCACATTTTCCATCCGATTTCAATGAAATTTTCAGGGATGTTACAGATTAGTGTTTAAATGGTCCCCTATGAAAATCATCACCCCCGGACTGATAGTAGCCGATGCGCATGCGCGAACGTGAATTGCTTGTAACAGCCATAACTTCCACAATTTCTACCTGATTTCGATGAAATTTTCAGGGATTACGCGGATTAGGTTGTAGATGGTCCCCAATGAAAATCAAGGCCTTAAAATTTACAGTAGCCTCTGCGCACGCGCAATAATAAAATCCTTGTAACAGCCGTAACAGTTGCGTCTGAGGTGAGAATCTCAAAGCCATTAAGCTAACCCCTTTGTAGATCAGTGAGCAAAGTACTGGACTCACACCCAGGAGTCCCAGGTTCGACTCCCAGTCTTGCTAAGAAATTTTTTGATTCCAATCACTACCGCACTTACATCGGATCATCTATATAATCGGGTTATGGATACGAGGAAGCTATGTGCCACGCCCACTTGGCCGACGTTTTTTTCTGTTGTAAATGTCCAACTTTACCCCAGATCGATCGCATAAGGAGGCCCAAGTCTTGCTGTGGAACTGCACTGTGCACTCTTGAAAATTCCAACCCTTAGAAGTGACTGACATCAACCAACACCTTCGCGGCACAACTAGACCGGGATTCCGAATGCACTCTTGCGGGACTGCGAGGAAGTTTCCCTCAACTCAAACTCTTCTAATTTTAATATCTTTGGAGGAGCCATTCCAGACATTCAATGATTACTTTGGTGAAGTAGTGGATGATGTTGCGAAAGTCAAAGTTGATTTATCAACTATGATTGATTATGATTGATTTTTCTATCACATCGTAAATAATACAGAAGTTATAACTTCTGTATTATTTACGATGTGATAGAAAAATCAATCATAATCTTTTGTGATTTGCGGGAATTACTAGGTGTGAGTAAAGGAATGAGATGTGTGTAAATTTTTAAGGGGTTTGAGAGTGATAGGGGTCGGAATGATAATTGGTAATCCTTAGCAAACTGATATAGCTTTTCCATTACGGTACAATCGAAATTGATTTTGAGATGGCTCAGGATGGTTTCTATCATCTACAAGCAATACTCTCCGTTGTGGGGAATGTTTCGTTCACATCATCTACCCCTTGAATATTGTGGCAGTGATTACAATAAGGTGAATAAATTTTTCCCATGAGGCACCGAAAGAATGGATTATTTCCTAGTCCAATCATTATTTTATCAATGGTAGAGAAAAAAAGCCCAACTCAAGGTCTCAAATACCGGTCCTAATATTTGATCACGAAGATTCATTCTGGCTCAAATAGATGTCAAAAAGAGAGTAGGTGGAAAGTAACGGCAAAAACGACATAAATATTAATTTCCTTCTTTTCAAAATGTTTTGAAATTTCTGCAAGTTTGTCTAAATTTCTTCTCTGTAACCCCAACGTCTCTTTATTTCCCTCGTTCTAAAATAGATGTAATAGCCTAATTATCACTTCATATTACCGATTCAGATCAATAGAATGACATTAGGAATTATCAGTTAGGAAGAGCTCTCTGAATACATTGTATTCAGAGAGCTCTTCCTAACTGAGCTACTGCTAGAAGAGACCTAATTATTAAAGACAAAAATATCCAATCCACTGTCTTGTATTATAGGATACAAGATAATATAAATATCGACACCAAACCTTATTTGCTCCCGCGCATCAATAACATTATTGCAAAGCGACAGTTAGAAGAATGTAGGAATACGAAAACGAATAATAAAAATACACAAGCAATAGAAAAAAAAGTGTCTTTATTTTTAGTGATTTTACTAGGTAGTTTCCAATGTATAATATCACAAAATTTAAATTAGTTGATTAAAAATTCGATCAATTCAGTAAATTTCGACTGTAGACTCATGATGTAAGAAGGGTGAACATTATCGCACGATTGACTATTTTCTCTTCTATACGGGGTGTTAAACTCACGTAACTTGACACTGAGATTCTACGACTGAAGTTGAGATTCTACGACTCATGCCGAGCTAAAAGTGTCTCTGACATGCCGAGCAATAAGTGACCCTTATTTCACTTGCACAGAACAGCGAGCCAGAAAGAAATCAAAGAACGAGCCGGATGAAATAAAGCAATGGGAAGGCAGAATTATTTGAAACGGGACAACACAAATCAAAAACGGACGACCCAACAAAAATTAATAATCAAACAGTTATCACTGTTATCAAAGTCCCGATTCACAAAACTCCCGTCAGAGTGCATTCGGAATCCCTCGGGGCGGTGCACCGAGACGCAAGTCCCCAAATAGAGCCCATATACCAAATTTGAACCAAATCGGTCCAGTGTTGCTAAGAAAAGTGCCGCGTACGGCGTACGGAAGGAAATTTTTTTGTTCGATTTTCGGATTCTTCGTACCTTGAAACGTAAAACATCAAATTTAAATGGGGAGTTGAAATTTTTGGTTTATTATTTTCAATAATGAACCTTTGGAATCGACGAAGAAAAAAAAAATGAATTATTAGAGTCCACGCGGAGCTCTGTAGGACAGACCGCTCGTTCCCTACGAGAAATCAGAAACAAGAGTGTGAATCACAAAAGAGGTCTAATCTCTATTCAAATTTTATCTGACTAAAATGCGATCGCTGTTCATTTCTTCGATTTGTATACAGTTTTGCCTTCTGCGTAACCAGTAATCAAATTTCCATATGAATCTTTCTGTTTTTCCAATCGAGTGTGAAGCGTTTAGTTCTTTCTAACAAACTTGATTGTGAAGGTGTGAAGCCAGTATGAAATGGTAGGTAGTACCTAGCTGGTAGGTAAAAAAAGTTGGTAGGTAAAAAAAATGTTGGTGGGTAAAAAACGCTGCAAATCATTGCTCAAAGGCTTCTTCACTCTTCAGATCACTGATCAGCTGAGTGAGCTCCGAAGCCATTTTCAATCCTATTGAATGGAAGTGCTCTTCCAGGCGTCTCCAGCAATCGAGGGGATCTTCTTCACTCCTCAGATCACTGATCAGCTGAGTGAGCTCCGAAGCCATTTTCAATCCTATTGAATGGAAGTGCTCTTCCAGGCGTCTCCAGCATTCGAGGAGATCTTCTTCACTCCTCAGATCACTGATCAGCTGAGTGAGCTCCGAAGCCATTGCTCAAAGCTCACTCAGCTGATCAGTGATCTGAAGAGTGAAGAAGAACTTCTCGAATGCTGGAGACGCCTGGAAGAGCACTGATCAGCTGAGTGAGCTCCGAAGTCATTTTCAATCCTATTGAAACGCAGGAAGCTGAAATTTGAGAGGGAAGGTCAAGGGAGAATACAGATGGTGGTAGGTGCTATTGATGGAGAACCAGTGATCTATACAGAAGGGTGATCTATACAGAAAATAATAAACCTTTGAGCAATGATTTGCAGCGTTTTTTCTGTTGGTGTTGTCCAACTTTACCCCAGATCGAACGCATAAGGAGGCCCAAGTCTTGCAGTGGAACGTCCTAACAACATGCGTTTTTGGGTATAATATTGTATACTCTGTCCAGGCCTCAGTTTCCAACCAATTTGCGTGTTTCATTCGACTCAGAAATGATCCGAGTTGCACATTATTTAACCAGTATCAAAACTAACATAGGGAAGGGGCGAGTAGGGGAATATTATCCAGAATATACTGTTTTTCAATATTTTGATTCCTTTATAGCTTACTAATTATTGTGGCCAAGCTTCGGAGCACAACCAGACTCCAAATGGAGCCCACATACCAAATTTCATCAAAATCGGTCCAAGGGAACTAAGGAAAGTGCAGCGTATGTCAGACGGCCGACGGCGATCGGACGGCAAAATTTTTATTCGATTTTCGGATTCTACGTACCCTGAAACGTGAACCAACAAATTATGAGGAGAGGGGTTAAAAAACACTCAAATTTATGTCGTACGTATTCAACCCTTCATTTCCATTTGGTTGGGGTTGAAATTTTCAAAAATGCCCTAGTAGGTAAAAAATAAATAAATAGTGAAAATGACAATGCTGTGATCTTCGCAGAAGAGTGATCTATACAGGAAAATAATAAACCTTTGTGTAATAATTTGCAGCGTTTTATAACATACTCTGAGACAATTTTCTATTATAGTAAATATTGTATACCAGTTATGTATAAGTTTTGCACCGGTTTAATGTGCCTAGTTACTTTTAAAGATCATCGACTGTTCTCTTTTTTAAATTAATTAAAACAAAATAATGTATTTTTCTTACTAAGAAGAGGACCCCGAGTAGATCCGACCAACAAGTATAACAATATCTTACAACTCTACAAACTTCATCAATCACAGATCGGTAAATGAAAGAAAGCTTGATAGAAAATGGTAGCTGGAAAAGTTGAACGTGTCCGTTTCGGCTTCAAGTTTCATCAGCGCAACACGTTCCTCAATCTAAATGATCCGGCCTTAATCGTGAAATTGGACGGGAAACCAATCAGAGAGCTCGATGAAGGAAATCGATAACCGAGGCGAGCTGATTCTCACTATGCACACGTTGAGGATTGTGAGATACTCAATTGTCCGCGGTTTCGAGGGGATCAGTTTTCGAAATGTCACACCTGAGCCCCCTTTTATCGAGGCGGAAGCAGAGTTATAACACCCATTAATCCTAACGTGAAAGCTACGGACGTATTAAGGGCTTGACAGACGTACCATTCAGTCATCATTGGCCGGCAGCTCCGAAAGGTTATCGATGCTGGCGCCCTATTACATTCCTGTCACAGTCGGTTGAATGACACGGCCTGCTCAGTTTAATTGTATTTATGATAACCTCCGTCAAAGTTTAGATTTTTCCCCTCTTCAGATGAATGGCAACGTCACTCCTGTCATTGTGAAACGCCAATGCGGCCTTTCCACCTTCAACTACACTCCTGTTCAAAATTAGAGCACCACCATCCATTTTTTCGTTTGTATCTTTCCTTCTTCCCTTATAAATGTTGTATCCTGGACTGGCCTCCAAGCAGCCCAGACATGAATCCGATAGAGCGGATTTGGGACATGCTGAAAAGAAGAATTCGAGCCAGAGATCCACCATCAGACAATCTTCAGCAGCTGGAAACAGCAGCGAAAGAGGAGTGGGACAATATCCCCCAGGAGGATATCCAAACCATGATTAGAAGCATCGGTCCAAGGCTCCAAGCCCTCATCCGAGCTAGAGGAGGTAATACCAAGTATTGAAAATCTAAACTGGCATAAATCAAACCTTTTTTTTCATTTTTTCAACTTTTATAATTTTACCACAAAAACTACATTTTTCTTTAATTTATTAAAATCATCTTTTTTCTCGAATTTGTGCCTTTTTTGGTTTCTTTTTTTCCTTCTGTGTTTGCAAAAATGTGTGCAAATGGATAAAAACTTGATAAGGGAAAAAAGAAGGGGACAAATGAAGAAATATATGGCGGTGCTCTAATTTTGAGAAGGAGTATACAAGTCCACTTCTTGTTCCCCTAAAATCGAAGATGATGTTGTTGTTAGCTGCAAGCTGAGCATTTACTCAGGTATTTCATGTAGAAGTAATGGAATGCGTCATTCTAGACGATATCTGACCTAATGAACTAGCTTAGAACTTGGAAACAGTGCCATAACTTCCATTATTTCAAAAAAAATTCAAAAAAATTTCAAAAAAAAAGTATACAATAATAAGTATTTCAGAGATAAATTACCAGTAAGTACGATTAATTACCAGTAAGTACGATTAATTACCAGTAAGTACGATAAATCACCAGTAAGTACGATTAATTACCAGTAAGTACGATTAATTACAAGTAAGTACGATTAATTACCAGTAAGTACGATTAATTACAAGTATGTACGATTAATTACAAGTAAGTACGATTAATTACCAGTAAGCACGATTAATTACCAGTAAGTAATTTATTTAAAATTTTGAAGAAAACTTGAAATTAAAGCATTTGACCAAACAGTAACAACGATTTTTTAATGAAGAACCGAACGTATAAAAATTCTATAAACGCATACATAAAAAATATCATGCAACTACCCCATTGATTATATTCCCTGAATTTCAATGCTTTCGAAGGCTCAAACCGGTATTACAAGACGATTTTTTAACGGTAAGTAAAGTAAACTACTAGCCCACCCGAAGGCTAAAGCTGACTAATGAAAATTACTCACATTTACTGTATTCCTTTCAAATAGAGTTTGAGAGTAAATACTGCTAAAAACCTGAGTGGAATTAGCTGGAGTTTCGCAGGCTTCCAAAAGTTTCTATTAATCATTCAGGTATTGAAATCAATATTTCATTAAGCGAGGAACCCTTAGTTTTACTCTTGAAACAAGTTGACTTGATTGAGTTTTATAACTAATAATCCTCAAATAGCTCATGATGGAAGCTTCGAGAAGTCAATTATTCTCAACCCTTTTCCCACGTATTTAGAGACAATATTATTATCTCTCTTGAAACTTTTTCTTTTATAATAATTCCGTCTGTTTTCATTCTCTCTGTCGATAATAATGAAGAAAGAAGGGTACATCAGAACTGATAGGTTGTTCCGTATAAAACCCCACAAAAGAGGGAACATCGGTTTAAAAATAGGGAACCTGTTCGGAGCCGCATTTATTCGTCTTTTTGACCGGAAATCGAATCAATATAACAACGTCAGACTTTTCTTCGGAGCCATCCAATTATTTTCAAAGTTCAACTGGAGCTTTCATCATAAGCCATCATCTGAGGAAAGAATCACGTGCCTAAATAGAGATTAACAGAGGAATGATGAATACATTCTACCAGCCAACGCAAAAACGACGCTAACATTAGATGTCCTAATTGATTGTATACAATATATTATAGTACATTATACAATTATTATGGAATAAAGCTCGAATATAAAGATAAGCTGTTGTTTTTTTCGTTTCACTTTCCTTTCTATAGTTTTTAACGGTGTTTTTCGAGCATATTCTGCATATTTAACCCCATATAATGGATTTTTAGAGCATATCTATCGAGCATATAATGTGATAAGTTATCTTATTGCCCTTATAAAATGACCTTCCTATGCTGCTAATCAGGGATATTTCTTACAGTAACGTTAGAAAATGTTTCTGAATTATTAGGGAATATTTTAGGGCCAGTTTCACCATCGTGGATGAACCTCGGAGCCAGAATTAAGATTGAATCCGCGGATCAGGGTTCTGACCGCATCACGAAAACATTTTCACCCGTGGATTAATCTAAGGTAACGCGTTTTCAATATGACGTCAGCCTTCGATTCGAAGACAATCCACGGATCAGAGAGTTAAGGTGCGATTTCCCTGGCGCGTCTGCGGCGGGCGGCTGGCGATTTTGTCATGTCAGCCGCCGGCCGCGCCGCGCCGCGCTGTAGAACAACGTTTGCTCGAATAAATAATAACAATAAATCTATAACAACAATAATATAGAATAAATCTATAACAATCGGGTTATGGATGCGAACTAGATATGAGGAGTTTGATTCCAAAAGGTAGGTACTATATCCATTTTGGTCAAACGTGAGAAAAACGCAAAAAACCATAACAACCTGAAAAACGTGCTGTAAACCAATGATGTTATTCTTTACATATTTCTAAATTATAATAAATATTTTTGGAAAAAAAGGTAAATTGGTTCAAAGTTTAAAATAATTTTGAACGAGATTTGAATTATTAGGTTTATGAATATAGTACTTTTAGATACAAAACGGGGCGTTTAGTACTTTTTGGAATCAAACGAAGTGGATAAAGCACTTTTTGAAACAAAACGGATAAGAGACCGCCATTGTGCAGGATACAGTACCTTTTGAAATTAAATGGAATATTCACCCTTGTTTTTCGAGGGAATAGATAATCTTTTGCTTCAAAACGATCGCATTTTTGTGAAGAACTACCTCCCTAAAACCCTGGGCAAGTGTTAACTCAATATCGATAGAAATGGTCGTTAGTACCTTCTGGAATCAAACTCCTCATATTTATGTGCAACATCCACTTAGTAGACTTTTCAGGTGTGAAATAATAGGTAGGTATATACATTTCTTAATGTGTAAACATTCAGAGAGTTGTATTTATGAGAAGAAAAAATGTTCGTTAGGTACTGATCTTCTTGTGAGTTTGAATTTGCCATACACGCCAGGCTCAATACTGTAACTCACAGTAAAATCTGAAGAAATTGCGGGTTTGCATACCCTAGCCGCGAAGGCAGCGCGGCTGGACTGCTCACTAGACCAGTCGGGTCGCAGCCGCGGGGGCTGTCATGTAGCCGCCCGCCGCAGACGCGCCAGGGAAATCGCACCTTTACACCGACTGGACGGGTGGTTAAAATCGCGGTGGTTAGAATCGAGATGATCCATGATACCGACCTCCTCTATCTTCTGTCGAAGATAAATCGATAAAATAAATTTTGTTATTTACAATTTTTCAACGAGTTAAATTCCAACGAGTATTCTGCCTTAGTCAACTCAAACCCAACATCCTTGTTAGACATCCAACTAGCTGAAATGAAGTGCTGGTCTGGTGAGTTTTTTCTCACTAAATTTACAACCCTACTGTTGATTCGTTTTCTCATTCCAAAAATACCTACTGACGCCCTCCTGCAATCCATGTAAGTTACGTACAGCAATGTACTTATCTGCTGACTGAGTGCTAACGATATCAGCACGAAGGTATGGGTCATTTCAAAATTTGGGGTTATTTTGTCCTCGAACTTTTCCATAAATTATTGTTGAAGTTTTTATGTTTTTTCTCCCGTAAACGTCCTTTGTTTTGGCCACTGAGGCAGATCCTGAAGTGGGCGCACACAAGTAGTTTCAAATTTATAGAATTTTGAATTTTTTTCCATAATTTCGACTTTGTAGGGAGAGAGAAAACCAAGTGTGAGTTGAACTCATGAAACCTTTTTATTCCTTCAAAATACGAGAATCTTAGTTTAGGAGTCTCTTTTACTTATCGCAATCACAGTCCGAAGCTATATTCTAGGTACTTACATCAGAATTATCAGATTCTTCAAGTCTTTCAATCAGTCTAATCTTTCGTAAAATGTGGGTTAATGAAAAGTCAGAATTATATGACCCAGCGGTGTAAATAGTTCAGGTAACTCTTAAAAATGTAAACGGCTTTGAAAAAAAAAAACTTCTCTCCCTGCAATTCCATCTCTCTTCCTACAAACCAGCCTCTTCCCAGAAGTTGTAGGTAGAGAGGTTGTAGGGAGAGAGATTTGTGAGGTTATCACTCTCTACTGGCCTAACCATTATTGATTCTGAACGTTAGAAAAAATACATAACACTATGGCATTCATAATTGTAATTTGAGTTTAATTAAACTTAGTTGAACACTTACCCTGATGAGTGAGGTGGTTGTAGGGATGGAGAAAGTATTAACCTACTCTCAAAGTGCAACACTTCACAACATAACCCACACAACTGGGAGCTTGGAAATTCAACAAACTTCAGTAGCTTCGGAAGCCATCTTGCAGCAGTGTTCACTTTTGTTTTTCATGACACAAAATAGTCGTTTTCCAGGAGTGGGCGGGCATTTCAAAAAAATTGTAGGGAGAGAGAATAAAACCTTGTGACAGCATCAAAACATAGCAAAAACCCTTCCAATTTATGGTATTTTCGTTCGTTTCTAATTTATTCCTGAAGAGGAGAGTATCCTGGACCAATAACGTTTTTTACTTAAATTAAAATATGAATATAGAGTTCTCCAAAAATTTTCAAAGTTCCCAACCTACCCTCTGTGACAGGTGTAGGGAGAGAGAATTGGGATCATTAATGATTTTTAATTATCTGAGTTAATTGATTAGTGAAATTCATTCTATGTGATCTTTGCTGACACCAACCTGCTGTATCTCCCTGAAAAAATTCTGAATTTCCAAGACAAATAGAGTGTTCACAAAAGCTGCGTGACAAGAAATAACCCCAAATTTTGAAATGACCCGTATATCTCTTACTCGCAACAGGCAGTCGCCTCTTTACGCTCTTAACTCGATGTTCTAAAGTCCCGGGATTTTGCCTCTTTCCTATATAATTTTGTGAATCAATAAATTGTTCTTTTTAAAAAGTGACTTAACGTTTCTCCTCACGTAACTTGTATTAATTCTTCAAAATGTTCTCTTGAAAAGAGGGCTTTGATCAAAATCGAGAGCGAAAGGCTCCTCTACTTATTATAAAGAAAGAAGTAAAATCGTGATTCCATAGATTCAATGTTAATATCTATTGAAAATTACCAATCTATCACTCGTTTAAAACTGAATCCTGCTACCAAACCAGACAACATTTCATTATTTTTTCACGACTTGTGGCGACGTTATAATCAATTTAGTGCCCCAGTCCTAATTTGGCCCGCTGACTGCTACTGAATTCTATGAAGAGGGGTCAAAGATCAGTTCTTACAATTACAAATTCCCACTAATCGTAGGAGGAAACAGCTAAAGAGATATACGCCGAGAATTCCGTGCGATAAAAATTAGCCGTGATACGAGCTAAATCAGGGATCGAAAAATTGGTTCAGCGACGAGAACCTAGAAAAATGTTGCGTCCCTCGTGCGATGTATTCCCGACAGCAACCAATCAGATGTTGCAATCCACGAAAGAAAGGTGACTTCACCATTTCAATTTCTTCCTCGGATTTACAATACATTAGGCCGGTATCACTTAACGAACTCAAAGAGGAAATACGAAACCTCAAAACGCGTAAAGCACCGGGATACGATCTCATTACTGGCTGCATCATCAAACAACTTCCTACAGAAGGAATACGAATGTTACTTTACCTCATAAATACTGCAATTCGACTAAAATATGTACCTCGCTGTTGGAAGGTGGCAGAAGGCATTATGATCCTAAAACCAGGCAAGGAATCATCTGATAAAAAGTCTTATCGTCCTATATCATTGATACCAGTTATGTCTAAGCTTTTCGAGAGATTGCTCATAAAGAGGCTGAAAACTGTCATTCAAGAAAAGGAACTCATACCTCATCATCAGTTCGGGTTCAGAGAAAAACACTCTACTATAGATCAAGTACATCGCATCACAGAAGTAATTGAAAACACTCTTGAGAAGAAACAAGTTTGTGCTAGTGTTTTCCTGGATGTTTCCCAGGCGTTCGATAAGGTCTGGCATGAAGGACCACTATACAAACTCCAAAGGGACCTGCCACATCAATACTACCTATTGCTAAAATCATACCTCAGTGAGAGACACTTCAGAGTCAAGCATGAAGGAGCATACTCTAGTCTTAAGGAAATTAAGGCAGGCGTTCCTCAAGGAAGTGTGGTGGGCCCGCTCCTATATCTTCTTTACACGAATGATGTACCAAGCAACGAGGACACAATCATTGCGACATTTGCGGACGATACTGCCCTACTATCGGTAGGTGAATCCCTCGAAGAAGCCACTTCAAAATTACAGCGAACCGTCAACGATATCAGTGAATGGACCAAAATATGGCGTCTCAATCTGAATGAACAAAAATCTACCCAGATCAGCTTCACTTACAAGCAGATAACTAGTTTGCCAATCATGCTGAACGGACAAGCGATACCCATAGCTAATACTGCTAAATACTTGGGGATGACACTTGACACAAAACTGAAATGGAAAGAGCACGTTAAAAAGAAAAACGAAGAACTGAAGATAAAGTTTAGAAAACTGTATTGGTTACTCGGTAGGCACTCCGAGCTTTCCGTTCACAACAAACTGCTGATAAACAAGCAAATCCTGAAACCTGTGTGGACATCTAGCATCCAGCTTTGGGGCTGCTCGAAAAAATCTAACATCAAGGTTATACAAACTTTACAAAATAAGGTATTAAGGAGCATTGTAAATGCCCCCTGGTATGTGCGCAACGACGACCTCCATCGTGATCTTAAAATGGAAACCGTCAGCGAAGCGATCAAGCAACATGCTATTAAACACGAACATCGGCTTCATGGTCATACAAACCCCGAAGTTCTCCGTCTCCTAGACAATACAAATGCCGTCCGGCGACTGGATAGAAAAAAACCCTATGAACTTGTGACATACACAGTGTAGTGCGTGGGGGGTTCTCTTCTAGAGCACAGCCATTGGGCTGCTAACTCTAAAAAGTGTAAATATTGTATGCATAGAAATTAGCTTGATGGGCACAAATGCTCAGTTGTTATGATATTGATATTTTAATAAAATATATCGATTTGGAAAAAAAAAACATTTCAATTTCCTGATTGGTAGTTTACCCCTCAACAATATTCAAAATATCTTATTTTGTTCATTATATTTCGAACTATTCGTGGTTGGATAGATTGTTTTACGCCCTTTCAAGATTCTTCTTTCCTTCTGGTATCTTCAATTGGAGCATCATTTACCGTGTTTCTTTTGAAAAGAGACAATAAAAAATCAATGGAATCCTACCGTTGCTAGACTAGACAGAAAATCTGTTTCACTTTATCTTCTAAGCTTCTTCCGCAAAGGATACCCAGCCTCTATGAATAGAGTCAAAGAAATGCTTGAAAGACCACTTTTTCATGAGAAGCCGGTTTTTTTTGGGGTGGTAGGCCTTCCACCTGATCGAACCTGCGAACAGGTGGCGAGTAAAACATTTCGTTTCAGCACTAAACCCTTTTTTGGCCTTTTCCCACCCTTGGAAAGGGGTTTTCCCCTCGGATCCTATTAAGCTCTAATATAAGAGCCTTCCCTTCTATAGAGCCTGAATGGTGAGTGGACAGGTGGAAGTGGGACAGGCTACAAGACAAGAGCCTATTTGACCGACATTCATTGAGGAAGTGACGCTCGTTTCCCGGTTCAGTCTTCGCCTCTCAGGAACGTCAAATCAGAGAAGCATTACAAGGCTTACAGGCTTGCGGGGGTTGGTCTGGTTGATTAATCTCAGGAGCTGACTCCTTCGGCCTTCTGCCCTTCTTCCCCTTCCCTTCTTCCTCTTCTCTTAGTCTCCTTCTTCTGAAACCCCACCTGCGGCCTCGTGGCCCTTTCCTACCTGAAACTTCAATTAAAAGTTAACTACGCCTCCCCCGCCTTTTACTACCTCTTGGGAATCGACTTCTTCCATTGTCTTCCGGCAACTTGAAGCCCGATTTAAACAAGCCATTCATTTTGTTTTCAGCAACCGCTCCGATTCCCTCCGCGTGTGAGGATAAGAAACTTTGTTTGAATTCAATGCTCACAGGGTTGAACAATGTTTAGACAACTGTAAAGTTTGGTTGAACTCCTTCAACTCATTCACGCTAGGTTTTTCATATAGTATAGCCCACGACTCTTCGTTTTAGTTGAGTAAGCTAATATGGAGGACATCATGTTCCATTCATCACAAATATTTGATTGTTTCGGAGGCCTGTTGGCCCAATACAATCGTTGCAGTGTTTCTTGCGGCAGTAGTAGTTTTTCAGTTCCTCACTCTATCTTTGCAATACAGCAGGTTCTCCTGTCCCCTATGGCGTTAGCCACATTCATCTCGAATGTGCCCGGGATGGCCCACGTGGAGGTGCCAGGTATTCTCAGGATGGTGTTTCTAGGGACAGGAGTAAGCAGCACCTAAGTACTCTCCCCCCCTCCCTCCATTCAACACAACCAATAATGAGGACAATTCGGAAGAAATCCACCATTAAAACTCCACTTCGCATTCTTGGCACTATCTTATTCATTCAACTCGTGTCCTGTCAAATTTAGAGTGGTTTTTTTCTGCCAACTTTCTCCAGAACTGTATTCAACCCAGAACACCTAACATGAAGCAATGTTTCCTGGCTTTCTGAGATCCTTTTGCTTTCGAGTCAATATAGAAAGTGGAAGGTGGTGAAGTCTTCCAAAATCGGTATTCTTGGTTGATAGAATCCTCTGCGTATGCGATAGCGTGAAATTCTTCAATAGCCGTAACTTGAACAGTTTCCGGTTGACTTTGATGAATTTTTCAAAAATTTGGTTAGTTGGGGTGAAAATGGACTTTGACGAATTTGTTGCTTCAGGATCGATCGCGCAAACATAAAATTCATGTAACTAGCAAGACTACCTCAATTTCCATTTGATTTTGATTAAATTTATACGGATTGTTTGTTTTGGACTGTAGATGGTGCCCTATGAGCATCCTTAGTCAGATTAACAATATCATTCATAAAATTGTAATCCCTTATCCTCAAATCGTAAAAACCACCTGAACTCAAATATTTTACAAATAAAACCACAGGTGTGACGGTAACTCGAGCAAACCCACGTGTTCAGAAGTAACGGTCGAGGCTGGAGGCGCCAGCCTCGCATCGTCTCTCGCCTATCCTGGTTGTAGTGTGCACCACCGCCCATCTCCGGCGAGTCTTTCAATGCTGTTCCAACGACCTGTTCTGGTATACAGATGGATCCAAAATGGGGAATGGGACAGGGATTGGAATCTATGGGGTAAACTCTGGATGGAGCCACTCGGCTCCTCTGGGAGCGTTTGCCTCAGTTTTTCAAGCCGAGGTACTTGCAATCGATGTCTGCGCTGGGGAGAGTCTGCGGAGGGGACACAATGGTGTACACATCCGCATTCTCTCGGATAGCCAGGCTGCGATCAAGGCCTTGGCAGCTTCCACCATTAACTCTAAGTTAGTGTGGGATTGTTACCATAACCTCTGCTCCCTGTCACAACGCAACAGGGTTTCCCTGGAGTGGGTGGCGGGGCATAGTGGGGTAATGGGAAACGAGAATGCTGATGCGCTGGCCAGAAAAGGCTCACTGACTCCGTTCATTGGTCCGGAGCCGGCCGTCGGCATTCCCAAATCCTCCTTCAGGGCGACCATAAATCGGTGGGTCACAAGCCAAACCACAAGAAGATGGTCAAACCTGGGAGGACATGCTCTAAGTAAGCGCATGGTGGCCAAACCTAACCCCAGCGCCACAGAAGAGCTGATGCGGCTAAGCCGCAGGGAAGTCAGGCTAGTGGTTGGTCTGGTAACAGGCTTCACCCCACTCCGATTCCACCTTAACCGCATTGGGGTGACGCAAGATACAACCCTATGCAGGCTATGTGGTGAGGCTGAAGAAAAGGCCTCCCACATAATTTTTGATTGCCAAGCCCTATCAACCCGCAGGTTCCAACTCTTTGGGTCACCCACACCCATGGAGGCATTCCCCTGCACTAACCTAGCCAAACCACTACTGGCCCTTACTAAAGGGCTGGGACTGTTTGACTAGACAATAGAATCTGCGGAGAAGCACAATAAGCCACCAGGCTTCAGTGCTTTTGGGCTCCCCTCACCCTGATCCGCAGATTCGGGTACAATCTACAATCTACCGCCCATCTCCAGTCAGAGAAAAGAGGATGTAAACCACCAGTAGGTACTCATTCTATCCCGAATCATTGTCTTGTTAACTGCACACTACCACAATATGTCAACGGATTTGGCCCGGGTGATGCTTCCTACCTACCAAACCCACATCTTTCAATGGTTAAGGACCAGCGGACAGTATCCGTCAAATTCTCTCCTATGTTTTCCATTCGAGTGAATTCTATAACACCAATTCAATCTTATGCTCATAGTCAGAAATAGAGATCTCAACACCTAATTGTACGATTATGCACAAACTTAAAAGATAGTTAGTAGTTATGATGACCTCTAATGTTGATGATTATCTACCCAATCATGGAAAGGTTACCAGGATTCCGATTGCCACACGAGCAAGCTCTTTTCCCACCTATTTACCGCCCAAAATGAAGGAACTTCAGAAACGAAATTGTAAAGTTGAGGTACCATCAGAAGTGAATTCCCTCATTTACAGACACACCATAACATTCAATTTTATTACAATAATTTATAGTACTCACAACTTTAGAATCAGCCGCTTATTACCTGCAAAAGTAAAGCAAAATTTGAATTAGGAAAACCATTTGAAAATAATAATAAATGCAACATTTAATCTTGAAATAATGTGATAAAATAAAAAGAAACTACCAGTAACAATAAATTGTATTGAAAATCAGAGTTTGGTGGAGAGAAACTGGAATATCACAATCGAAAATTCGTTTAAAGTGATGGAAGGGAAGTCTGAGAGATTTATCGTACTCCACAATAAGGGCTTATAACAACTGTAACTAATACCCAACATAACTGTAGTATTACTTAATGTAACTTAGTTACAAGTTGATTATTCTGTAAATTTGTGATTCTTTAAGACAACCATGGAGTGATGTTGCTTCCGAGTCTTTCATCTGTTTTCACTTTTCAGGATTGAAAAAAAAAGTTCTCCAAAATCGAAATTTCCACTAGCGATTTACGTTTCAGACCTTTCTGAACAATTTTGGTCCTGTGTCTGTCTGTGTGTCAGTCATGAAATCCTTGCCACAGCCATAACTTCCACATTTTCTATCCGATTTCGATGAAATTTTCAGGGATTATGCGGATTAGGTTGAAGACGGTCCTCTATGAAAATCAAGGCCTTAAATAACACTTACACTTTTCATCCGAATTTGATGAAATATTCTAGGATTGTTCAGATTGGTGTGATAGTCCCTACGAAAATCATCTCCCCCAGACTGAGAGTAGTTGCTGCGCAAACGCAAACGTGAATTCCATGTAACAGCCATAACGTCTACATTTTCCATCCGATTTCGACGAAATTTCTCAGGATTGTTCAGATGGTCCCCTATGAGGGTAGTGGAAGGGCACTTAGGGATTGATGTTTTGAGATTAACTACTATGCATCGGATCATCTATACAATCGAGTTATGGATACGAGGAAGCTATGTGCTACACCCACTAGGCAAAGAAAAAAATTTCAATTGGCTGCCTTGGTAGTAAATGAATGGGGTTAGTTCCGCTAGTTATAAGAATACAATTATTAGAGAGTTCCTAGTGTACACACACTCTCAATCCAGCGCCGTATTGTGATAAGAACGCGCCGTATCCGATACGGCGCCGTATTATTACGGGAGAATAAGTCACTAGGAGGCAATCCGGCGCGCTGTATTGAAAAAATGGCCGGATTGAGAGTGTGTAATACGTCACGCCGTATCCGAAACCACTAGGAACTTTCTATTATCTACGTACCGTATTGGAGATCCGACGTAACCAGCAAGTCGAGTGCAGGAGGCGAGTGCTTCCGATGTAAGGACATCATCTTCAGGCCGTCGAGAGAGTACTAAAGTTTGTCAGTCCGTCGTTCTATTTATATAGTCTGGGTGAAAGGGAGGTGAAAGGGTCAGAAAGGAAAGGGGGCCACCAGGTAACGAGACCACGTTGTGAAAGGTTGTTTGTCTGTCATGTCAAGTGAAAGGGAGGAATAAAACTAATCCTATTAGCTAATTGTACATTCACCACATGGTGACCACGTGGTCTTCTAATCTAAACTGTGAATATATTATAAACTAGCTTACATAACTAACTTATTGCTAAAATTATTAACTTATATCTACATCTATTTTTAATAGACCATTTCTGGTAGACCACGTGGTCACCATGTGGTGAATGTACAATTAGCTAATAGGATTAGTTTTATCTCTCCCTTTCACTTGACATGACAGGCAAACAACCTTTCACCCTGGTCTCGTTACCTGGTGGCCCCCTTTCCTTTCTGATCCTTTCACCTCCCTTTCACCCAGACTATATAAATAGAACGACGAACTGACAAACTTTAGTACTCTCTCGACGGCCTGAAGATGATGTCCTTACATCGAAAGCGCTCGCCTCCTGTACTCGACTGGCTGGTTACGACGGATTCTCCAATACGGTACGTAGATAATAATTGTATTCTTATAACTAGAGGAACTAACCCCATTCATTTACTTCCAGGGCAGCCAATTGAAAATAATGCTGCCAAGTGGGTGTAGCACATAGCTTCCTCGTATCCATAACCCGAGTTTAGATGATCCGATGCATAGTAGTTAGGAGGCCACCTGGTAGCGAGACGACGTGGTGAAAGGTTGTTTGTCTGTCAAGTGAAAGGGAGAGATAAAACTAATCCTATTAGCTAATTGTACATTCACCACATGGTGACCACGTGGTCGTCTATTCTAAACTATGAATATATTATAAACTAGCTACATAACTAACTTATTGCTAAAATCATTAACTTATATATATATCTATTTCTAATAGACCATTTCTGGTAGACCATGTGGTCACCATGTGGTGAATGTACAATTAGCTAATAGGATTAGTTTTATTCCTCCCTTTCACTTGACATGACAGACAAACAACCTTTCACCACGTGGTCTCGTTACCTGGTGGCCCCCTTTCCTTTCTGATCCTTTCACCTCCCTTTCACCCAGACTATATAAATAGAACGACGAACTGACAAACTTTAGTACTCTCTCGACGGCCTGAAGATGATGTCCTTACATCGAAAGCGCTCGCCTCCTGTACTCGACTGGCTGGTTACGACGGATTCTCCAATACGGTACGTAGATAATAATTGTATTCTTATAACTAGAGGAACTAACCCCATTCATTTACTTCCAGGGCAGCCAATTGAAAATAATGCTGCCAAGTGGGTGTAGCACATAGCTTCCTCGTATCCATAACCCGAGTTTAGATGATCCGATGCATAGTAGTTAGGAGGCCACCTGGTAGCGAGACGACGTGGTGAAAGGTTGTTTGTCTGTCAAGTGAAAGGGAGAGATAAAACTAATCCTATTAGCTAATTGTACATTCACCACATGGTGACCACGTGGTCGTCTATTCTAAACTATGAATATATTATAAACTAGCTACATAACTAACTTATTGCTAAAATCATTAACTTATATATATATCTATTTCTAATAGACCATTTCTGGTAGACCATGTGGTCACCATGTGGTGAATGTACAATTAGCTAATAGGATTAGTTTTATTCCTCCCTTTCACTTGACATGACAGACAAACAACCTTTCACCACGTGGTCTCGTTACCTGGTGGCCCCCTTTCCTTTCTGATCCTTTCACCTCCCTTTCACCCAGACTATATAAATAGAATGACGGACTGACAAACTTTAGTACTCTCTCGACGACCTGGAGATGATGTCCTTACATCGAAAGCGCTCGCCTCCTGTACTCGACTTGCTGGTTACGACGGATTCTCCAATACGGTACGTAGATAATTACCCTGGCAGGATTTATGAAGTCCCAACAAAAAAAGCGTATGGCTCTATGAACTAGATGCACGGATTTCCTCAAACCGTCGATCCCCTTATAGTGCGTTGGAATTTAGCATTTTCGATTCCTTTATTCGAATATTTCTATCAAGATTAAGCGTCTTATACAAAAAATAACCGATACTGATGACTACCAAGAATGGTAGCCAAATGGTTTACTGGATAGGCAAGATAAATCCGCGAATATCGGTGCAATGCAAGCTGCTGTGGAGTATCCTCTGCTCTTCCATTACGTTTGTACTTTTGATTTCAAACGCGCCTGCATCAAAGGAACGTCCCGTAGTTGGTGGTCGAAATGCATCTAACTCGATTTCGGGATGGCAGGCAAACATTGGTTAGCCCTGTGCGGCGTACTGGGTGTTCACTCTGCGACATTCCGCTCCAATTTTCGTTCGCCAGCTTCCCTCAACATTCAAATTCGTGTTAAGCTTGAAGCTTTCGCTGGAAAGGACGGGTCTGCGTGGGTTATTGTTCCAATCGATGGGCCGGATTCTCTCTCGTTTTGAGAGTGCCGTTGGGGTTTTTCGCCGCACAAATTGTTATTTACGGGGTTCGAGGGTAATGAACGGCAAAGACCCTAACAAGAACGGATGGTTGTGGTTGATTTGACCCAGTTTGACATTTCCAACGCTCGAGTGCTGCGCGCTGTAAATCATATTCTTATGTTTCATCATTTCTCATTCAGTATGATGGAGTTTGAGATATTTACGAACTTGAGTAATTGACAGGCATTTCTTTTAGCTTCTAGTTCATTGATGACATACACGATGGTTTTCTATGCTTCCAGTCTGAACATGTATATATTAATGGCGGGGTGATTGAGTGTTGTTATCCCCCAAAAAACTTTGAGTTAAAAAGTTGCCAGGGTTCAAAAGACGAAATAGAATACAAAAGGCGCCACCCAAACCGTTCATCCCGTTGTCGCTACGTTAACAGGCTCACCCAGCTAATAAAGGTTCTTCAGCTCGTGAGATATTATGTAAATATACACTCCCTACTGTTTGTCCGAAATCAGACGAATTTAAAAGATGAACGACCTGAAGTTAATGTGCCTGAAAATTTCATTAAAAATCGCAATAATTGCTAGCAGATTAATGGAAAAGCCGCGTTTTATTCAGGCGGGTGAACTACAGTAAAATAAAAACCATTGTGTAATAATTTGCAGCGTTTGGAACACTCGATTTTGCTTCCTCACTACCGAAGGTAGGGAAGCTTTGTATTCGTGAAAGAAGTGAGAAAAATAATGTCCTCCAAAATCAAAATTTCCACTTGCTTTTTGCGTTTTAGAGCTTCCCGAACAATTTTGGTTCCGTGTCTGTCTGTGGTCAATCCTTGTCCCGGGCAAAACTATACTAACCTGTTGTCCGATTTTGATGAAATTTTCAGGGATTGTGCGGGTTAGGTACTAGACGGTCCCCTATCAATTTCAGCACCTTCGGACCAATAGGAGCGAGTGCGCATGCGCAAACGTGAATTTCCTGGAACCTCGGTTTCTCGGTTTCTAATGAACCGATTTTGCTCAAGTTTGGAGGTTAGTTAGGGACTAACTTCTAAGAGACACCCTATAAGTTTCAATCAAATTGGTCAAGCAATAGCCGCTGCGCATGCGCGAACTTTAAATTTATTGTTACAACCAAAACTCCGCAACTATTCAACCAATTTCGATGAAATTTTCAGGGATTGTGTGGTTTAGGTCCTAGACGGTGGACCGCTAAATAAAATTCTACGTTGAAAATACAAAATATTATAAACTATAATACCTTATAAAAATTATAAAAATATTATAAACATTAATACCTGCAACCCTATCCCGCATATTATCGCCAATATTTTGGTATTCAATAACTCTTTGAATCATAATTTTTTCGCCAACTGATTCTATACGTCCATGTTACAGTGAGTGAGGAAGCTATACTGCCCACCCAACTTGGCAGACGTTTTTTCAATGGATTCATGGAAACAATTTTTTGTTGTAAATCCAAGTTCTTAGGCTTAATTTTATTGTGTCAACCGTTTTTTTTGGAGTATCGATTCTTTAGGATTGATTCTGAATGGTTTCAGAAATCGAATTTTTATAGAGATCCCCCGTCGAAATTTGCGTTCTGGAGAAGCATGTACGGATAGATGACCAACAGGGTCAGTGAACTCACTCTTTGCCCACCCTCACTCCCGTCAGGAAGAGCGATGCTATACGACCCCTCGCTTGATTTATGAATTAATCGGTTGTGACCAAGTTCTGTTCTTTTAAATACATATAGCCAGTTAGTCTGACTCATTCGTTTTTCACCAATCGATGGAAATTATTGAGTCCACAATCCTTAGATTGTCCAACTATGAATTTGAGCATCAGTAGATGAAGCTTGGAGTCCTTTTCTGATTGAATCTTGAATAAAACCGGACGAAAGTGAAAAAAAAGCTTTTCCACCATCTTCGATGGTCAAGTCATCAAATTGGTTCATTGTTATCAACTTGGTGTATAAGTTTGAAAGCTTTCCCAGGTGTGCAATATTGATAACTGTTTGAAGAAAAAATTGGAGTTTAGTTCTCGAAGCCTTCCATGAGTACTACTTTGAGTGCTATATTGGTAATAATTAAATGACTTGAAAATTCTACTTATTCGCCGTTCGTAACTGTTTCAAATTTCAACGGGAATATTAGTTGATTCGACTTTTTCCCGCATATTCACGGTAGGGCAAGTCTCTGTGCAGCCGAGTACCAAAAATTTGAAAAATCTGTCCATCCGTCTGTGGTCAATCCTCGTTTCGAAATCATTGACCGATTTTTAATGAAATTTTCAGGCACATTATCTTCAGGTCGTTCATCTTTTAAATTCGTCTGATTGCGGAGAAACAGTAGGGAGTGTATACTTACATAATATCCCACGAGCTGAAGAACCTTATGACCTAAGTTATGGCTGTTACAAGGATTACATTTGCTCATGCTCAGAGGCTACTGTCAATTTTAAGGCCTTGATTTTCATAGGGGACCGTCTACAACCTAATCCGCATAATCATCCGCAATTTTTGAGTTAATGGGTGACCTGTACAAGCTAAGGGACGAAAAACTGAAGGGTATCTTGCTTTTTTGTGATCTATCAAAATGTTTTGATACGATTGATACACATTAATGGACCGTATGGAAAAGACTGGTATAAGGGGAGGTGCACTAAGTTGGTTTTCAAGTTACCTCTCGAATAGAACGCAGGTGGTCTCTATTGGTGAATTTGTGAGTGGACCCCGGAGAATAGATTATGGGGTAATACAGGGAGGGACAGTGCGACTTTGTTTCTGATCTACATAAATGCACTACCCCGAAATGTGCCGAGCGTCAGAACTTACTTATTTGCCGATGATACCACTGTTCTGGTTACTGATGAAACATGGGATGGCGTTTTTTCTAAAGCGCAACATGCTTTGGAAGCTCTGGGAGTTTGGTTTTCGCAGAGTTTTTTAACGTTAAATACTATAAAAAAAAATATATATATTTTGTTTTTTTTAGTATTTAACATATTATGCGAATAGGGAGTGTGAACGGTAGTATGGGTTTGGAATCTTTGAAACTTATATCTCATATCTGCGATAACTCTGAGCTCGCAAATTGTTTATGTACTCCTTTAGATAGGGTGGTAACTTATCATTACCTAGACATTATTGTGGAAGAGGTTTTGACCTGGAAAATCCATATTGAAGCCATAGGCAAAAAATTGAGACGATTTAATTATGTTTTATACCATGCTGGAAGGGTTTTTAAGCGAGACAAACTACGTTTATTATACATGGCCTTGGTGCAGTCCACTATTCAGCATGGTATCGTTTCGTGGGGGGGAACTTACCCAACTCACTTGGAGAAATTAAATGTGATACAAAGAAGTATTATTAAGACGATAATGAGGAAGGAACGTCGGTACTCTAGTCTTAACTTATTGAATGAGTTCAAAGTTTTCACCCCGAGACAGTTATTTTTGAAATCCCTTCTACTAGTATACCACAGAAACCCTACCATAGTTCAACAAAGCCATCATCATAATTATCAGACCAGATTTGTATTGATGGGAAATGTTGTTGCACCGAGGCCTGCTCTTATGCTCACAACAAGAAGTCCAAACTATATAATTTATATGGTCCTTAGAGTTGTAGATTCTCCCCTGAAATCCCCACTATTATGTACTCGTGTGGCATATAAAAAGAAAATATATGAATGGTTAGTGAGGCTGGGTAGGGAGGGGGCGGAGAATATAGTAAGGAGCATTTAGGTATAATTCCAGATGGTAATTTGTGTCGACGCAATGTTTCTTATTGACGTATGTTTATTTCAATTGATATATGTAATGTTAAGTTTCAAATTAGTTGATGTAAGTAAAGTATGATTTATGTATAGATGCAGTTGATCTATGTAAAGTCAAGTTCGAAGTTGTTTGGCGCTACTCTTGTAGGGCGATACAGGCTCTCAGCCTTCTGCCCTGCAATAAAGTTGTAACAATTATCCATGTAAAACAATTGTGTGTGGTTTATGCAACTGTAAATAAATAAATAAATAAATCCCTGAAAATGTCATCGAAATCGGATGAAAAATGTGGAAGTTATGGCTGGATGGTTGGTGGCTTTGCAGACGAGTGATCTATATAGAAAAATAATATTCTCCGAAATCAAAATGTCTACCAGCGTTTTGCGTTTTAAACCTTCCTGGACAATTTTGGATTCCATGTCTGTCTGTCTGTATAACGGGCAATCATGAAATCTTGTAACGGTCAAAACTATACGAAGTTATTGTCCGATTTCCATTAAATTTTCAGGGGTTGTACGGAAGGGGGTGTGAATGGTCCCCTATGAGGACCATCAAGGTACTCAGATGATAATGCTTTTAGGTTACTATGCATCGGATCATCCATACAACCGGGTTATGGATATGAGGACGCTATGTGCCACATCCACTTGAAATATGCGGTGTTCAAAAGTTTCTCTCTATAACTCATCATCATCATCAGGATCATGGGAATGCCTGAATACCCTCAAAACAGTGGCCCAGAAAAATCGGGTCACCCTTCTCTGGATTCCCGGACATGAAGGTTATGAGGGTAATGAAACTGCTGATCGACTTGCCAAAAGAGGATCAGAGTCCCTGCCAATAGGGCCGGAACCGATTCTGGGAACCACTAAAAGCTGTTTACAGAACGTGGCTAACAACTGGGAAAGGAATGAGCGAGTAAGATAAGGCAGAACCTCCCAGGTCTAAGACAAGCAAAACTATTTGTGACGTTCTCAAAGAGACGGGCTGACGAACTCATCGCTATGCCTAAAAAGGACGTCAGAATACTTGTGGGCCTGTTAACTAGAGATGGGTCGCTCATTAAAGATCCGGCTCTTCGAGCCGGGTCTTTCAGAAGAGCGAGTGAACCACGGGTCAGTAAAAAAGAACCGCGGCTCTTCGGATCTTTTGAGCTCAGTGCTGGTAGTGTTCGGTGAAGATCGGTTCTTCAAAAGAGCGAGTGAACTGCGGATCAGTAAAAATGACAAATGAATCGCGGTTCTTCGATCTTTGGATCTCTTGAGATCCAGTAAAATAAATGAACGGCGGCTCTTCGTTCTTCGGTTGTTTTGAGATCGGCAGCTGTTGTCAACCCGTACGATAATCCCGAGGGAAAATACGATATAAGTCGATCAAACAAGTTGATACAATTTTGCGGAATTGTATCGTACCACCACATGCATTATTGTATTTTTGGTCGTAAACTTTACCGTATTTTTCCAGTGTTTTCTGTGACCCACTTTCTGATTCTTTCCGTTGTTTTTTCTCCCTGTTTGATTTTTACATCATGATTTTTTGTGAGGAGCTTTCTGATTCAAGTTCAAATGGCAAGCAAAAGCACAGCCTTATCTTACCAATATTATCGATATTGAAGCTAACGTACTTATTGGTTCGTTTATTCTCTTTCACCTTGGTTACCTTAATTTTCTTTGTTGAATAACACGATATAACATCAAATTGTTATATTATAAAAATGTTATACCTACTAAGAAATTTTTTTTTAAATTGTGGTTTATCATTAGAGGCATAAAAAAAGCAGATTTCTTATAAATAAATATTTTACCAAAAAACTGTATTTTCAAGTCTTACTTATTCATTGCTTTAATCGTGTTCATTGATTAATTTTCCTTGATTTTTGAAGGATTTGTTGAGCATCTTTATTGAACAACAGCGCTTTTTGGGTTATTGTTTTCAATAATGAACCATTGGAATCGAGCAACAGAGAAATTATTCCCTCTCGCCCTCAAAATTTCATGGCTTAGGATTCAAGGTACCTAGTGTAGAATCCAATAATCAAATAAACATTTCCGGGCAGAACTAAAATAAACCGTTGTGTAACAATTTGTAGCGTTTTTCATCGTATTTTCATCTCTACAATAAATACGAGCTCAAAAGAGCCAAAAAGAGCCACTGATCCGTCGAAAAGATCCGGATCTTTTGAATGAGCGGAGCGCTCAGAGCCGTTCTTCTTGGTGAACCGTTTTGCCCATCTCTACTGTTAACAGGCCACTGCCCACTTCGATATCACCTCAAGAAGATAGGCAAACTAACAACGGACATCTGCCGCTTCTGCGATATGGAAAAGGAGGATGCCGAACATATCAGATGCTACTGCGAAGCATTGGGTCGAGCTAGATTCACTACGCTCGGAAGTGATGTCCTAGCCCCTGACATCATCTCTAAGGTGACCTACACCGACCTTCTCCACTTCGCCAAAAAGTGGGGAGAAGGAGTGTTTAGTAAACCCTTCTTAGTAGGATAATATAGCCTGGAGGCACTCCACAATAGACCTCATTAGGTCGCAGTGGAAGGAGTTTGTGAATCAACTCACTAAAGACCTCCTACTTAATATTTAAAAAAAAATGCATCGGATCATCCATACAACCGGGTTATGGATATGAGGACGCTATGTGCCACATCCACTTGAAATATGCGGTGTGCTCAAAAGTTTGTCTCTACAACTCATTACCTGCGTGGATCATTAATGAGAAGTCTGCTCAAGGGAGAATCAGAAGCTGGGGAAAATGCATGAAAGAGTCGTTACGGACAGGTGGTAGTTAAGAGTGATCAGACAGTCGTTATGGGCCGAGAAACTTTAGGCTAATTAGGGGTGGGTTTGAAGAATGCCGCGCAAAAGGAGTGGGGTTAAAATTAAAGGAGTACCCGGGAAGGGGTGGCTTGTTAATCGGAGAAAAGACGAGTAACTCCCGCCCTTGTACCGTGCTTTAACCAAGGGTTAGTTAGACTTGAGGGGTTTTTGCTTTTTCTCCCCCGCACTGACGAGTCTTGTAAAGGGCTTTTCAGCGTTGTGCGTGGAGTATAACGGAAAAGGCTTGAAAGGCTAGTTTTTCAAAGATGAGGCTTCAAATAAAGGTAGAGCCCCTTCCGTGAATGGTAATCGCCTTCAAGTAACTCCGGGGATTTTATGCCTTTTCTCTCTTTGCGGAACATTCTGTATTCCTGTTTCCTCCCAGTGTTTTATGAGAGCATCACCATACTTAAGCCTACTCACCATAATTATGCGCGTGTCGCTGTTCCTCCAAACAACCTGCTTCTCACTCACTTCCGAACTAGAACTACTAGAACTTTCGCCGAGACACACCCCTACAGATCAATCATAAGATCAGAGGGGCGGCAAATCTCCCATGTTGTCCCAAACGACGTATTCTGGTATACAGATGGATCCAAAATGGGGAATGGTACAGGGATTGGAATTTACGGGACTAATCCCAGATGGACCCACTCAGCTCCTCTGGGAGAATATGCCTCAGTATTTCAGGCAGAAGTACTTGCAATTAGGGTCTGCGCTGGGGAAAGTCTGCGGAGGGGACACCGTGGTGTTCACGTCAGCATTCACTCGGACAGCCAGGCTGCGATCAAGGCTTTAGCCGCTTCCTCCAATAACTCAAAGTTAGTGTGGGACTGCTTCCAGACCCTCTGCTTCCTATCGCAACACAACAGGGTTCCTCTGGAGTGGGTGGCAGGACATAGCGGAGTAACGGGAAATGAGAAAGCAGATGCGCTGGCCATAAGGGGCTCACTAACCCCGTTCATTGGTCCAGAGCCAGCCATCGGCATTCCCAAATCTTCCTTTAGGGCGACCATAAACCGGTGGGTCACTAATGAAACCACTAGTAGATGGTCAAACCTTAGAGGACATGCTCTAAGTAAGCGCATGGTGGCCAAACCCAACACCAGCGCCACAGAAGAGCTGATGCGGCTAAGCCAGGTAACGAAGGAAGTCAGGTTAGTGGTTGGCCTGGTAACGGGCTTTACTCCACTCCGATTCCATCTCAACCGCATTGGGGTAAATCAGAATACAACCCTCTGCAGGCTGTGTGGAGAGGCTGAAGAAAAAGCATCCCACGTAATATTTGATTGCGAAATGCTATCAAATCGCAGGTTTCAGCTCCTCGGGTCACCTACACCCATGGAGGCTTTTCCCAGCACCAATCTAGCCAAACCGCTACTGGCCCTTACCAAAGAGCTAGGACTCTTTCACTAGGAACAGAATCCGCGAAGTAGCACACTAAGCCACTTCAGCGCTTTGGGCTTCCATCACCCTGATCCGCGGATTCATCTACAATCTACAATCTCACTTCCGAGATATTCTTGAATTTTTGAGATCGACAAACTTCAAGAGGGTTTTTAGCGAAATTTCGAAGAAAAAGAAGCAATCGCAATGGACTCCTTCAAGTCCAACTTTCGAAGGAAAATGAGGATTATATTTGTCGGTAATTCGTAATTAAGGCGGAATTGTAAGGCAGATACTTTGAAAGCCTAAATGAAGCACTTATTGCTGATCTATGGTTTTTTGAGATCCATTAGTACTCTGCACCTGGTTGTGGGTCACCCGCACTATTTTCTTACTATCGATTTTAGGTTTCATCCAGGCTTTTAGTCGGTCAGGTTCACTTGTAATGTTTAGTTTACACGACAGTAGATAAATCCGTCAAGGTATTTTCGTACTTCGTCGCCTTCAAACTCAAAAATAATTTATCAAGAGCACGAATAACAGCCTAATCCCGATATAGATTAACGTCGAAAAAGTTAGGGCGGCGAGCTGCTTAGGCAGCACTTCATCAGATAATGACTTTCACAGAAGTTGAAAAGCTGTTTTCCTCCCCCTCAGTAAGTTGTAAGACATCAAAGTTGTAAGCTTTGTGCTGTCGAAGTTCTCCCTAAACTTGATCCACCTGGGAAAGAAGGGAAAAATTGGACGAGAGTTTCACAGCAGGAATATTTAAGGCGAAGGAAGTCCCAACAAAGCGGAACGAGCCCTTATTCGAGGGCAACTACTGAGGGTTGTACTTGTTGATTCTCAAGTCAGCCTGTCTAAGTTATATTTAATTACGACGGGCAACTTGAAGCTTCTGTGCAAACTTGATAACCTTATGGAGGATAATGCGTTTACTATTACACCATAACTAAGTTAGAGTTTCAGACAGTTTTCTTCTGAAAGCTATACAATACTCATGAAATCTTGCTCCAACCATGAAAATGGATACGAAATCTGAGCTGACATATTCAGTTCACCAACTGTTGAAAAACGTTTCCGGTCTACAAGATGAAATCATATTACACAATTTGTGAAAATATACGCAGAAAATGATCACGAAGTGGTTTATTGTATATTAACCCTTAACAACATGCGGCCTCCGCTGGAACTGAGTCCCGTCCTGGCGTTTTTTGAACTTAGAATAATTCTGGAAGCCTCCAGTGCAACCCAGAAAAAAATCACTGGGTTTCAGATACCGAAGGACTGAATTTAAAAGGTACAGAAAAAAAGAGCTTTTAGTCTCCGAAAAAGGGATCAAATAACAGGAGTGCACTGTGACTATAACGATTTTTTTAAAGATTCATATGAAGAACATTTTATCATTCATAAATCGACCAGATTCTTGTTCCATGGAAGTGTATAACGCTAGGTACCACAAAATATCAGCCTCGTAACTTTTTTCTCCCAAAAATTCTCCTTACCTAGCACCATAAAGAACAACAGAAAATTCTTATTCATCCAAAATTCCCTCAAACCAGCACCATTACGAAATAAGGAATAACCCTTTTTTATCTTTACACGTAAATGTTGACCACAAAATTGTTCTGTAGTATGTCTGAGCAATCATTTGCCTCGGAAAGTCCTTCGAAAGAACCCGAAAAAATTCAGAGGGGTGGACATCGCCGTGACCTAAAATTTTGGCGAAAACCCCAACAATGAAAACAGCAGAAAATTAGTAATTTGGGCGGTTTCAACAAATCCTTGAACATATCCTGTTGGTGGTCGAAACGACTCTGGGTCCTCTTTGTGAACAAAAAGAGGGAAACGTTGTCAATCAAACAACATGCCAATCTAAGCATGATGGGTAGAGAATAATTTTAATTATTAGGTATGGAACTGTGATAATTAGTGATTAAAGTAGAATAAGATGATTAAAATACCATTAACAAACTGTGATATAACCAGTGATAATGTGATCATGATCGTGAATAATGATGATAGAAACATAATGAATAACTAATGATCATAAATATATGGGTAGGAGGTGAAACCATTAAAAATTATGGAGGGATGAGATAGGAAGATACAAACTACTGTGATAATGAACCAACTGTGATTATAAAATTAATAATATACTGTGATAACAATGGGATAATATAAGTTATACATAAATAGAATATAAAAAGTTAATAACTGTGATAACATAATAATTAAGTAATGTTCCTATAACTAAGTAGTGAAATACACTAAATGGTAACAAGTAGGCGGGACCACCAGTCATTAAAGCCCCTACTATTGTGAAGAGGGAATGACCCACGTTTCGTTGTCAGGTTGACAGGTGATAAAGTTTATCCATGTACATGAAGCCATAGAATATTAATAGAATATTGGTTAGCACAACAATGTTTTTAAAAATTTTTTAAATTTATAAAATGTAAAGTAATATTTATTAGGGAATATTTTTATAATAGGTACCACATGGTTGGTGATGACGTGGAAATAGTTGTTAAAACCTGATAGTGTAAAATTTACACTATCAGTGTTGATTTAATCAACACTGCCCCCCATGCCAATATTGAATGTTTCATTTGTTTTTCGATGTGTAATCTCCTTTTTTTCCGCAATTAAAATTAAAGTAATGTTACATCAAAGGAGGTATTACTAAACAATTTTACAAACAAGGTAGGTACCTATCTGACGTGTTCAGACACTGTTTTTTCTTCCTTTGAAGGAGTACAGGTTACTATTATTGTTTTTTTTTCACACTTGTTTGAAATTTCTCGACTTATACACTATAATAATCATTGTTTTTCCAGTTTGGATCCGTTAAGATCGATTTTGAATAGAGAAAGATTGAGATCAAAATGACTAGAAGTATATTCTACATAAAGCACTACAAGGTAAAATGCACGTCTATTGTACATCAATAACTAAATAGGGAAATATAACATATATGTCTAGTTGTAAAGTGACCATTAGATGACTAATTTAGAGATCTGCTGTTCTAAATATGTTTTTAGCCTGAAGATGCTGGCAAGATTCTCCAGCGAAACTGTAGCTAAATGAAAATTAAACGCCAAAATCAACGTTTCCCTCTTTTTGTTCACAAAGAGGACCCAGAGTCGTTTCGACCACCAACAGGATATTATCATCCATCCGACTCAACACCCTTCAACGAATCCTTGAACAGTAGTAAAATACTTACGTTTCTACATGCGGGGACCTCCCGACTTTGACGGTTGATAGCTAACTAATGAAGCCCCAAAAAAATATTTGGCGTGATTTCTTTTTTTTTTTTTCAAAAGAGCATGGGGTCAGGAATAACGGTAATCGGGTCTGTTCGTCGAGAAAATGTTTAGAAGAAATTAGGGAAGCTAATGAAAGTTGAAGATTTGAATGACGAGACGTTCCACCGTAGATCCCGTGTGGTCTCAAACGTCTCGTGACCATTGATACTACAAAGTACTACTCACACGCCAGCGGCGTAGTGTGTGTCCGTTCATGGAGGCCCGCCTTTTTTGGTTTATTATTTCTAATAATAAGCCTATGTGATCGTATCGCAAAAAATTTTTATAACCCCCCCTCAAACTTTGTCACTTTACGTTTCAAGGTGCGAGGAATCCAAATTTGCAATGTCCGTCCGCCGTCCGCCGTCCCCCGTCCGCCGTCCGCGGCACTTTTCTTAGCAACACTGGACCGATTTGGCTCAAATTTGGTATATGGGCTCCATTTGGGGTCTAGTTGTGCCGCGAAGCTTTTGGTTGATGTAGGTCACTTCTAAGGGGTGAAAATTAAGGGTTGAAATTTTCAAGAGTGCCCTAGCTCGAAAACTCTCGAAATAAAGGTATCGTTTTTTCACCAATTTTAAATAGTATTGAATTTTTAAAAATTTTTGAGACCACCCGGAGCTCTGTAGGACAAACCGTTCGGTCCCTACGAGTACTTGAAGGTTTTCCTTCGATAAAACAGAATCATGAGTGTGAATCGCAAAAGAGGTCTAATCTCCATTCAAATTTTATCGGACTAAAATGCGATCGCTGTTCATTTCTTCGATTTGTATACAGTTTTGCCTTCTGCGTAACCAGTAATCAAATTTCAATATGAACCTTTCTATTTTTCCAATCGAGTGTGAAGCGTTTAGTTCTTTCTAATAAACTTGATTGTGAAGGTGTGAAGCCATTATAGTGTGGTAGGTAGTACCTAGCTGGTAAGTAAAAAAAAGTTGGTAGGTAAAAAAAATGTTGGTGGGTAAAAAACGCTGCAAATCATTGCTCAAAGGCTTCTTCACTCTTCAGATCACTGATCAGCTGAGTGAGCTCCGAAGCCATTTTCAATCCTATTGAATGAAAGTGCTCTTCCAGGCGTCTCCAGCATTCGAGGAGATCTTCTTCACTCCTCAGATCACTGATCAGCTGAGTGAGCTCCGAAGCCATTTTCAATCCTATTGAACGCAGGAAGCTGAAATTTGAGAGGGAAGGTCAACGGAGAATACAGATGGTGGTAGGTGCTATTGATGGAGAACCAGTGATCTATACAGAAGGGTGATCTATACAGAAAATAATAAACCTTTGAGCAATGATTTGCAGCGTTTTTCTAACGTAATTTTGGTTTATTATTTTCAATAATGAACCTTTGGAATCGACCAAGAAAAAAAAAAATTCAACACCCCTCCAAATTTGATGGTTTACGTTTCAAGGTACGTAGAATCCAAAAATCGAATAAAAATTTGGCCGTCCGTCCGCCGTACGCCGTACGCGGCACTTTTGCCACTTAGCATTGACCGATTTTGATGAAATTTGGTATGTAGGCTCCATTTGGGGTCTAGTTGTGCCCCGAAGCTTTTGGTTGATGTAGGTCACTTCTAAGGGTTCCAAAATCAATTTTGAAATTTTGAAAACGCCCTAACTCAAAAAATTTCGATATAAAGGTATTGTTTTTCCTTCAATTTAAGATTCTATAGAATTTTTAGAATTTTTTGAGACCACGCGGAGCTTTGTAGGACAAACCGTTCGCTCACTACGAGAATTTAAAGTTTGGACGTACGATAAATCAGAAACACGAGTGTGAATCGCAAAAGAGGCCTAATCTCCGTTCAAATTAGAGCTGACCGAAATGCGATCGATGGTTGGTGATTTTTTTTTTCTTCATTTTGGATGGTTGGTGATTTTGTAGACGAGTGATCAATATAGAAAAATAATAAACCATTGTGTAATAATTTGCAGCGTTTTCTACCACAAGTTAATGTATCATTGGGCAAAAAGTTGGAGTATATAGGTTTTCAATGGTGCTGAATCCAAATTTGAGGTCAAAAACCTGAATTTCCGACCCTCCGAAATACTCTATTGTAGAAGGAGAATACCCGGAACCCTGAGGAGGGAGAACTGAGAGTTAGGTATTCCAAAAATTTAACCAGGGTGAGATGCAGTCCTGCCTCGCTTGTAGAAAAGGGTTAATACCTGTGAAAAACGCTGTGATTTTCGATGATACTTTAAATTTGTACAGTTTGTTCTAGAATAAGAAATAGAACACACATATATTCCGAGAATTGCTGAACTTTAAATGTTTGTAGATAATGAAGAGGCCGCTCCCCCACCATAAGGATTGATCGTTTTCAAAAATTGCAGGAACAATTTAGGCCATTTTAGGGAACAGTTTAGAGATAATATAGGGAAATAGGGGGAAGAATTCGGTTGAGGTGTAAACAAGTAATAATTAATAAAAGATGAAAATTTGCATCACTCTTGACTGTTGTAACCAGCTAATGGCTGTTATTATGTATTTTTTCTTCATAAAAGAAGTGAGAGGGGGAGGGTGGATTAATTGAAAGTTGGGGTCAGGCCAGTATGTGGAGAGTTGGGGACCCAGTAACTCCCGACCATGCCCCCCCCCCCCCCCCCTGGTTACCAAATGGGCCAAGAAGGAGAGTTTAGTGCGAGGCAACAGAGAAAAATCATCAGACATAGATCATTTAGAGTAGAATCTAAGTTAAAAGACACGTGAAAAGTCAGACGTTGGGAATTAACATAAGTCCAAAAAATAGCTATCTTTGAATAGTTCTATGATTGTCGAATCTTGGGTCTCATACGGGATACGAATATCGCAGAGTGATTGCAATATGCTAATTAGGCTTCTCCACAACTTCCAAGTTAGACCCAAAAACCAATTGATAGGCTAGCCCCCAAGTTTCCATAGTGGGCTGAGTGAGCTGGGGCGGAGGAATGCCCTTTACTGGATGTAGAACCAAAAGAATTCTTTCAGCCCTAGTTTTCTATTGTTGGCTCAAGAAATGTGCGGAAATACAACAAAAAACTGGGATTTCCCACACTGATTGGATGTTTTTTTTTTTTTTTTTTTTTTAGAAAACGAGGTTGGAAGCAGTACAATTGAAAAAATGTGGTGATATTAGGAATCAGCGCTGCATTTTGCATAAGTAAGCCACCTTTGGAAGGCATTAATTCTGGAAGTGCGTTCAATGAAAAACCCAGAGATGTTTGTGCAGGAAAAAAGGTAAACAAGTTATTACGAGTATTATTATGGAAAAGCGAGTTAAACGAGAAAACGGACCTCAGATTCGGCACATCAAATAACGTAAGAAACCGACAAGCACATGTCGTATGGAAGACCAACCCTAAATTTTGTAAAGTAGTCTAATCAAAGGAGGTAGTCTCAAAGACAACACGAATCAACCCTAAATATTTCATAAAAAATGCTGCAAATCATTACACAATGGTTTATTATTTTTTTTTTTTTCTATATAGATCACTCGTCTGCAAAGCCATCAACCAACCAACATGAAGGAAAACATCGATCGGATTCCGGTCAGCCTCAATTTCAACGGAGATTAGGCCTCTTTTGCGATTCACACTCGTGTTTCTGATTTATCGTACGTCCAAACTTTAAATTCTCGTAGTGAGCGAACGGTTTGTCCTACAAAGCTCCGGGTGGTCTCAAAAAATTCTAAAAATTCTATAGAACCAATCTTAAATTGAAGGAAAAACAATACCTTTATATCAAAATGTTTTGAGTTAGGGCGTTTTCAAAATTTCTAAATTGATTTTGGAACCCTTAGAAGTGACCTACATCAACCAAAATCTTCGGGGCACAACTAGACCCCAAATGGAGCCTATTTACCAAATTTCATCAAAATCGGTCAATGCTAAGTGGCAAAAGTGCCGCGTACGGCGGACGGACGGCCAAATTTTTATTCGATTTTCGTATTCTACGTACCTTGAAACGTAAACCATCAAATTTTGAGGGGGTGTTAAAAAATTTTTTTTTCTTGGTCGATTCCAAAGGTTCATTATTCAAAATAATAAACCAAAATAGTGAGGAGGGTAATTGAGGCCCCGTTATGAAGTACAAGACTTGATTGGAGATACATTAGAGAACACAGTTTCGCATTGATACTGCTCTGCAGGGAGTAGTTTGCATGCGACATAACCATGTTGGGTACCACTTCCAAATTGTTTAGCAACGGGCCCATATTTATGTGCAGATAGTAGTTGCAGCCTAAGTGGATGGATAATAACAGAATGTAGGTAGCTGGAGCAAAATCATCTGGCCCAGCTATTTTTCTTCTATCTGAGGTCTCTATCCAATCAGGATTTCAGGGGTCAGCTGTGGCCGAGCGAGCTACGGCATGTGTCTCTGGAGATGAGACACGGACCGGCTGCAGGGGCCGTGAATTCAGGGCTCGCATCGGGAGCATATTTTCGGGCAAGTCAGTCGCAGTTTCCCCTCGTCACAACCCAGGGCGGTGAGGCCAATGGGAAGCCATGAATGGCAGGAATGGCAGTCGGACGAAAATCCAACCTGAAATGGTTGTTTACTTTACTATCCAATCAGGATTTTATCCCCATTATTTACTCTTCTCCATTCGGCGAGTATATTCTCAAACTCAATTTGCAAAGAGCGACTAAACCCTCTGTTAATAACCGAAAAAAATATGGTCTGGGAAGGGGTGACCATTTCAAGATTTTTCAGTATCCTTATCCGGGAGCGGAAAGGGTAAACTTGACACTCTAATAGGACCTGGATGAATGATGGTGTTTACTCGTGTAACCGCCGGTCTGGGATGACGTCACAGATTGATGCTCTGCGACCCATCCCGTCTCGTTCCGTCGTATTAATCATATTTTTTTCATTCAGACCTTTCCTCGCCCCAGGGATCCGCAGGGAACGCCTGGTGATTGACCGTGGTTAACCGTCCGCGAAAATCGATCCTCCACTATAATCGGCAATGGGTATTATTATAGACGAGTCAGGACACAGTATCGAGGACTTTTATTGTTTTTTTCACAAATACAAATGGAAATATTTCGTCACACATGAGATCGTGCTGCACCGTTGCACCAAAGAATAGTACTGGAAATTTTAATTTTTCAAGTTATTTATTAATTTTAATTTAATTGTAGGTAATAATTTTCAATTTTAATTTTATTTTTTTTTAATCCCTCCAGAAGTACAACGTCCAATATCTAGAGTAGCGCCCCAAAAGGTATGGTTTCATATTAACCTACCTATTTCAGTCACTATTGTAGTCAAAGAGATTAGAATCATCTTCCCCTTCTCGACGTATCTCCACCTTGTCGTGGTGAGAAGGCTTAACCCTGGAATGGAAACCTTCCGCACCATACGCTTAATGGAAACGTTCGACGTAAATTTTACTCCCACAAAAAATTTGAATTTCCCATGATTTTTTTTCACTCCAACGTTCTCTATAATCTATTATCTGCTAAAACGCCATGTACTATTAGTTTAGCTAACTGGGAGCTTAATACAAAAAGAAAATAGAACAATTTTGTCCCAAAATGGTAATTTTTGTAATTATACCATATCAATTAATTATTAAAGCAAATATAACTTGAAATTATAGACTTTTCTCTTATGTAGGTAGGTATAAAATAATAATTTGAGGTTCGATTTAAAAGAATTACAGATGTTGAAAATGATCATTAAATAAATTTATTTGAAAATAAACTCAATTTTAAATTCTGGTGTGTTTTTGGATAGGTTCAAACATTGCTGGGTTGATAAAAGGTGAAAAGCAATCGATAGGCTCAAGTAATTCCCTTCTCTTCAAGCATAAACAAAGCTTCCGGAATAACATCATCACTCATCAACTTCCCCATTTCGGATTACTATTTTCAATAATAAACCATTGGAATCGAGCAAGAAAAAGAAATTGTACCCCCTCGAAATTTGTTGGTTTACGTTTCAAGGTACGTAGAATCGGAAAATCGAATTTTAAAAAATTCCGTCCGTCCCCCACACGCTGCAACTTTCCTTGGTTACCATGGACCGATTTGATGAAATTCGGTATATTTATGGCCTCCATTTGGGGTTATTATTTTTGTTGATGTCAGTCTTTCCTAAGCAGTGGAAAATAGGCGTTTTAATTTTCAAAAGTGATCTCTTTCTAGCTCGAAAACTCTCGAAATAAAGGTACTGTTTTTTCACCGATTTGAAATATTACTGAATTTTTACAATCGAATGAGACCACTCGGAGCTCTGTAGGGCAAACCGTTCGCTGCCTACGAGATTTTAAGAGTCGGACTTGCCATTCTTAAGAGTTCGTATCCCAGTTGATAAATAAAATAAATTAATGTCAAGATAATGAATCCTGGTTTATAAGTAACATGAATGAAAGCAATTGAGGAATTAACAATCGGTCAAATGGAAATTGGAATTGTAAATTTACTTCTAGAAAAGGGGCTAGAATGGAAAAGTGAAGTAAACTTTACTCCTTAAGAAGGGGATGTAATGGAATCATGAAGTAAAAATTACTTCATCCAAAGGGGGTTGATTGGAAAGGAGAAGTAAATTTTACTTCATCCTTCGTACCTTATTGGAAAGGAAGTAATTTTTACGTGTAGGGTTTTGGTTTCTTGCCTGTAAAGGGCAAATGGAGATCAGCACGGTGTCGCAGGTTATGCCGAACCTTCGAGGACATCTGAGGGCAGGCATAGATAGAACCCTGGCACCCCCTACCCTTTCTACCATCGTCTACACTATTTTACAGGCTCGAGACGTAAAATTTACGTCACCTTTCCATTTCAGGGTTAAGACAGTCCAGCCCACCAAGTTTGATTGGCTACAGAACCAAGAGAGAGTCCCTCCATATTGTACCCTTCACGAACAGAAGGAAACTATCTCTAAAAACCCCCTACCTTCATGAGCAGATTTCGTTCTCCAATGAAGTTAAATATCTGGGGGTTGTGTTAGACCATAAACTCTTGTGGAACAAGCACCTAGTGTATATCCTAAATAAAGGAACACGAGCTTTATGGTCTGACTCCCAAAATGACCACCTGGTCATACAAATCGATTGTCAGACCCATGGTCACCTATGCCTCAGTAGTATGGTGGCAAAAAACAAACCAGGCTACATCTATGCTCCAGCTAACCAAACTGCAAAGGCAAGCATGTCATGGTATATCTGAAGCACTGAAAACCAACAGCAGCACTAGAGGTTCTTCTTGACCTCACCCCTCTCCACATCTTTGTTCCGAGGACAGCCTTCCTGGGGGCTACCAGAACGCTGAACTCGGGAAAACTCAAACTCCCCCCTCCCCTCCCCCCACCTTAAAGGGAGACACCTGGAAATACTGGACCAAGTCCACACTGATCCAGTGGCTAAGTCAGTTCCTCACATTATGTCAGCGAGAATGAACTTTGACTACCCTTTAGAGTGATCATCAATGATCGTGAATGCTGGAAAAGAGGCACGCCTCAATATGAACCGGGTTCACTTCTGTGGTACACAGATGGGTCTGTGATGAATGGAAAAGCTGGCCTAGTGATCAAAGGCCCAAATTTCAGCCTAACTACACTACTAAACTAAACAACCAGGACAGTTGAATGTCGGCTCTGCTGCGAAGGAGTCGAGACAGCAGAACACATCCTCTGTGAGTGCCCTGCTGTAGTCAGATATTTGTCTCCACCACCGAGCGTTTCGTGGAGAAAAGAACTAAGTGTGTAGTTAGTGCCCTTCACCACCTGATGACGGGTCTCTACGGGCATGTCCGTTGATCTAAGTACATCGTTTCTCTTCAATAAACAACAACTTATTATACTGAGCAGTTTCGTGAACTTTTTCACCTCAGTACTGCTCGTGTGTGCTCCTAAATATTGTTCTAATTCGCGGTTTCTCAACCGAGCGATTCATTTTTTTTTAATGGGTCCCAAACGTATAAGAGATGAAGCTGGACATAAACGTCAAGTAATTAAGAAGAAAAGACTGCAAGGCCTTCAGTACATCAGGTATAGTGGAAAGAGTGTGCCTCCTCAAGTAACTGGACCGCCATATTCGTTAGTAGGTACCTACCACAATATCATAGCTTAGTCACCCAACTTTTTAAAAAGATGCACGTTTATTTAGCGCCAAGAAGTTGGAGGATGATGGCAAACTAAGACAGTATGTCCCTGAAGCGTTTAAGCAATTTTACGAGAAAATACTGGCTTGGCCAACTCAGGAACAAGAAGATGTAGAACAAACGTGAGAAAAAATGGAGAAAAATGTAGAAAAAATAGAAAAACTCGGTATCATATCCCGTTTATGTAATCTCAGTCAATAAATTTGATAATACACTGAGTAAGCGACTCAATTTATTACAAAACCAATCAAATAATGCACTAATTATTCCATATTTTCCCTGAAATATATCAATTTGCTGATTTCGTAAAATTTTTAAAACTTTTTCTCAAAACACGATTTTTTTATTTATTTATTTTAAATTTATTTTTGAGAAAACTATGATGGCTACAGGTTTGACCTGGGTTTCAAATTGAAGCTGTTTACATTCCCTTCAAATTTCTCCATTTTTTTCTTCCTAAAATGAGTAACTTCCTATTTTTGGGAAGTAAATGGTTCAAAGCACAGCCTTAACATTGAAATTTCACTTTTGGAAAAACCCCCGATTTTTTAATGGGGTGAGCGCATGGGTCGGAAAAATGGTTTATTGTTATTTTTAATCTAAACTAGACCTCATCCTGAGAATTTCGACACCAACCACGATCTTCTAGCGTGGGAAGACATTTTTCAATGATTTTTCAAAGTTTCGAAAGTTTATGATCACAGTGGGCTGGGGTGTCCCGCCCAGGTCGGAGGTGCGCGTCACGTCATTAACATTTTAAACTTTGAAAAATCATAGAAATCGCAGCATTGATTGAAACAATCGTGTTGACGTTTTCGTCAACTCGAACACAAACGGTGGATACAGCTTTCGTACAAGTACGCAACCACGAGAGACATTTTATGTCTTATGTTTAATAAATTGAGAGCTTTCCAATGGGTGGTGAACGATTTTTGTGGGGTGGAAAATGAGGAAGTTAGTTTTCCCTAGGAACGATTGGTTGTACGTGAAAATCATCAGAAATTTCCGCGTGACGCTCAACTCGTGACGATCCCCGCGGGACGATTTTTCATTTATGTGCCATAGTAAAGACATAAAATGTCAAAATTCGAAATGACAATCTATATACATAATATTCAATAAGTTTACAAAGTTATTCGTTCAAATAAAAATATTTCGTCATATTCGGTATTAATTTTCTTCATGCCCAGGTAATCAAGCGGTAAAAGGCACTAAGTTCCCAAAATTTAACAATTTTTTTTTGGTTATCCTCCTCTAAATTTTGCGGCAGTTCAATGCTGTTTGAACATCACTTTTATTGGCCTTCCAAAAGAAAAAAACTGAGTCAAAATCGAGCGATTTAGTTAAACTAAGCAGTTTTTTGTTTCACCTGAAAAGTGGGGTTTTTGCACACAGTTCCCTTCACCACTGGACAATTCAATTATTGCAAGCACTCTCAGCCTTCAATTAAACACTTCAGCAGGGACATGGTTGTTTACTTTAGGCTGAAATGGTGGTTTACTTCATGAATATCTATCATACCAACGCGAGAAGTTCCTTTCAACCCAAGATGACGAGTCTGGCTCAAGAAAACTCGAAACTGCCATAGAAAAAATTTCGGTTTTTTGCACTTCACCACTTCCCTTGCCCACTGGCATATTCAATTATTGAATCCGTATTATGTCCACCTAATTCTATCCGAAGAAGTAAACCCAACTTCGCTGACGTTTTTTAGTGTCATCGGAATTCTCCAGGGCTCCGTTTTGTCCGGATTGCTCTTTGTGATTTTTTTCAATTTCGTTGCCTGAGGTGTTGCAGCATTGCAGCTACATGGTATATGCCGATGATCTACAGTTTTCTATTTCATGTAAAGTTAATGAGCTGGGTGATTTCCTCACGAAAGTAAATTCGGACCTGGATCTACTCTATTGTTGGTGTAACTCCCACGGCATGACCATAAACACTCAAGAGCAAGGCTATGTTCATTGGAAACTCCAAAATAATTTCTAAAATCGACCATAACCATGTAGCACCGGTCGTAATCGGCGAATCAAATTTAGCAGAGGTAAGCGAGTTCAAAAACCTCGGTATTTTAGTTTCTAATACTTTGAACTGGAATTCTCAGGAGGCTGAAATTTCAAAAAAGGTCTACAAGGGCCTTTACCAGATTCGTCGGGTCGCGTTCGACTTCCTAAACATATTAGAGCACAGTTAGCATCATCGCTACTGCTGCCAAGTTTTGACTATGCACCTCTAGCATTTTGTGACCTAAGTGGGGAACAAGTGCACGCTCTGCAAAAAGCGCCCAACAGTATAGTGCGGTTTGTGTGCAGATTGTGGCTAGATGCCCATGTAACACCATTTTCTGTTGAGCTTGGGTGGCTTAAAATAGCTGAATGAAAAAAGTTGGCCCTCGCCACAATGCTATTCAAAATGGGAGCATAGGCGCATGTGCACCCCCAGCCAATTAAAAAAAAAAATCAAAGTTCGTTTCTCTTCGTTTGAAGAGTAAGTTGGCTAGCGACAGAAGACTCGATCGTCGGTACTGTGCTAGTTGAATCTACGCGCGAAAACTGTGGCGGGAGGTCCCTCTTTTCTGACCAATCACACCCGTTTTGAGCAAAATCTTTCCTCTGCTCCGTTTCTGAGGAGGGTGACGTCATGGTGACGTGTTTCGAGGGAGGCAGGCACGTGAGATTGACCAACCAGAAAGCAGGACATTTTCTTGTCTTGAGCAGAATGGGGAATTTGCCTCAATTTTAGATTCTGGAATTTCAAGTCAAATCCTATAATAGGGCCCTAGAATAACGTTTAACACTAGGAATAACCAAGGGGAAAAAATTACCGTAGGAGAAAATGACTAAACAAGTGAAGCCTCTGTTACAAAACACCGCGAAAATCGAGGAATATTGTTGACGTCATACGAAAAAAAACGACGCGAAAACAACTCCGACAACAGACAGAGTTCTAGCACCGCCACACAAAACGATTCAGTGAAATGGCTACTCGAATAATGTGATTCAAATCTTGAAACTAAATAAGAGAAGATGAAGACTAATAATGCTTGATAAACTAGTAGGTAGATTCGTATTGTAAAAAAGTGAGTAATATTGTTTCTTTTGGTCACTTTTGTGTCTGGGTTCTTCCTGCCAGTTCGCGGCACACTCTTGTGCGCACTACTCGGAAGCTAAAAGTTCGTGTATGTTCCGCTTCTGTGGTAAGCGCCACAGAACCTCCTTTGAAGTCAGATTGGTAGAATATCCGTTACGTTTCCAACATGGCTGCCTCTTACACATTGCCACCACATTTAAAATTTCCATCTTCCTTAAATTCTCTAAATTTTTTGGATGCGTTTTCGAGCAGCTCACTATGGTTTTATTCCATAAAAATAAACCCTCATTCGAAAAAAAAAAAAATGTGAGGCAAATTCCCCATTCTCAAATTTTGGAAACCTGCATACCTCTATATGCAGTTTATTCATCTCTTACATACATCTCTACATTACAGATTCCAAAACACAATACAATCTTATTCAGTAAATCCTTTCTTCTGCAATCTATTAATTTATACAATTTAAATACCGATCTATTTGATTTAAGCAAAAATGTACCATCCTTCCGCAATACCTACAAAAATATGTTAATTAATGATTATAAATTGAATGTGCCCTTGAGCATTTAAGTACCATGTGATTACTTTCAAGAAGTGATGAATTGAGCAATTCATGTGACAATTGAACCCGTTTTTTTAAAGGGGCTATGTGACATTTTCGGCCATTTTCACTTTTTTTTCTGGGTCTCCATACTTGGTTGCATCGATTGCGATCAAAAAGAACCTCGTATCATTGACGCTTCCCATAGAAAAAACAGGTTGAAATTTCCGATGTCTTTTGAAAGGAGCTATGTGAGTCACATAACCCCTTTCAAAAGATAACTTACTCACTCGCTATGTGGTGGACGAGGAGTTTCGAGACTAAAATAATAACCTGTCAGATTGGTTTATAATAATTAATATGTCGGTAAAGGGAGGGGGTTAATTTTTGTTTCTTGGCCGATTCCTAGGCTTTGTTATTGAAAATAAATAACCGAAATCACTTAATTTTGAATCTCCACCTAGCCCAAACTAAAACAACAATTCCAAGTGGGTGTGGCACGTAGCTTCCTCGTATCCATAACCCGACCATATAGATTACCAGATGCATAGTAGTTACTCTCAAAATATCAATCTCTAAGTACCTTGCACTACCCTCATAGGGGACCATCTACACGTCAACCCGCACAATATCCGAATATTGTTGCAAAATGTAGAAGTTATGGCTGTTACAAGGATTTCACGTTTACGCATGCGCATAAGCTACTTTCAATTTGGTGGCCACGATTTTCATAGGGGACCATCATCATCACAACTCGCAAAATTCCTGAAAATTTTATCCAAATCAGATGGGAAATATAGACGTTATGGCCGTGGCAAGGATTTTACGTTTGCGCATGTGCAGCGGCTACTAACAGTCCGGGGGTAATGATTTTGATAGGGGACCATCTAAACCCCCACCCGCACAATCCCTGAGAATTTCATCAAAATCGGATGAGAAATGTAGAAGTTATGGCTGTGGAAAGGATTTCATGACAGACAGACAAACACGGAACCAAAATAGGGTGTGCGCCTGGGTAGGAAAAACTGTTTATTGTTATTTTTAATCTAAGGTGGACCTTCTAGCGTGTCTAAATATTTTCCTATGAATTTTTAAAGTTTCGACCGTTTATGACGTCACAGTGGGCTGGGGGGTCCCGCCCAGGCGGGAGAGGCGCGTGACGTCATAAACGGTCGAAACTTTGAAACATCATAGAAACAGATCTACTCACGCTAGAAGGTCGCGGTTGGTGCCAAAATTCTCAGGATGTAGTCTACTTTCGATTAAAAAATCTTTAAAAAATCAAGGCGCACCCCCTATTGTTCAGGAAGGTCTGAAACCTAAAACGCGAGTGGAAATTTTGATTTTGGTTGATTGGATTTTAATTTTGAATAAACTGATCTATATAATATATGATCAGACATATTATATCTTTTATGTTATGATGTTTCGTGTACATATTTTTATTAAAATATGTTTCATTAAGTGAATAAAGCTGTTTATTCAAATAATTTCAGTCCTGAAAAATCGATTTTTTTTTAAAGGGGGTATGTGAGAGCATTTCAAATTGCAATTTGATACACTTCCCCTTGCTGAAAAAAATCTGAAAAATTCTGGAGAATTGTAGAGTATTTAGCTGTGTTGGAATATTTCAAAAAATGGGATGTTTTGATCGTTTTGACGACTTGGGACAGTTTTTTGCGTTTTCCCGAAAGTTTCACAAATGACACATAACCCCTTTCAAAAAACGCTGCAAATTATTACACAACGGTTTATTATTTTTATATAGATCACTCGTCTACAAAATCACCAACCATCCAATATGAAAAAAAAGAAAAAAAAAAAAAAATCAAAAAAAATAATAATAAATAAAATCAAAAAAAAATCAAAATCACCAACCATTGATCGCATTTCGGTCAGCTCTAATTTGAACGGAGATTAGGCCTCTTTTGCGATTCACACGCGTGTTTGGATTTTTTATTATTTTATATATATCTATATATAATATATAGATTAGATATATATAAATAATATAATCTATCATCTCTCTAGAGATTATATATATATCTTATATCTCTATTATCTTATCTAGATATATAGAGATCTATATATAGTATCTATGAAATATCTCTATATATCTTATATTCTATTCTCTATATACTCTCTTATATCTCTCTCTTCTCTCTCTATATATTATATATCTCAATATAAACCCTTCTTTTCGTAGGGAGCGAACGGTTTGTCCTACAGAGCTCCCGTGGTCTCAAAAAATTCTAAAAATCTATTAGATCTTAATTTGAAGGAAAAAAACATAACCTTTATATTGGAATTTTTGAGTTAGGGCGTTTTCAAAATTTCAAAATTGATTTTGGAACCCTTAGGAGTGACCTACATCAACCAAAAGCTTCGGGGCACAACTAGACCCCAAATGGAGCCTACATACCAAATTTCATCAAAATCGGTCAATGCTAAGTGGCAAAAGTGCCGCGTACGGCGTACGGCGGACGGACGGCCAAATTTTTATTCGATTTTTGGATTCTACGTACCTTAAAACGTAAACCATCAAATTTTGAGGGGGTGTTAAAAATTTTTTTTTCTTGGTCGATTCCAAAGGTTCATTATTGAAAATAATAAACCAAAAACGGGTTCAATTGTTTTTGTAAGAGACATTATTATGTTTATAAAAGTATTTAAACTAATTTGTAACCATTTCGATTGAATCGAGGACAATGTACCAATTGTTTCCAGGGAAGATGGAAGAGATGACCAGATGGTCCTAATCTCCCCCTGGTTCGTTAAATAAAATCATTCATTCATTCTCGCCCCCCCCCCCCCCCCCCACTCGACCAATGTCATGAATAATGCAGATGCAGATTAGTGCGAATTGTGTCAAAACTCCTGTAACTAGTAGTCTAAAATTAGTGATAATATTTGTTCAAGTAAATTAAAGAGAACTGGTGTTGTAGGTTCCTTTCGATGTTTATACGGAGGTCACTGTGAAAATTGAATGATCACGAAAACCCATCATTGAGGAAAACAAAAATATGAAAGGATACGGAGTCACAATTATGAATGATTATTGACAGGAGAATCCGATACCGGGAGAGCCGACGTGGAGAGTAATTATTTGCTTTTCCCTTCAGATATTACGCAGGACGTGTTTTGCCATCATTATGCAGAGCGGCGAACGCCACATCCAACAAACAAGGATTTCCGAGCAAAAGTAGAAGCTGATCTGCCCGGAAAATTGAAAGAGCGAGTGGAAAAACAAACGGCTCAGCTCAATCCAATGAAACCCTAAAAATAACCGGCGATCTCATTTTCTGAGGCAAACACTCTCATCTCGGACGTGGCAAACAACCTGGGTCGTACGGAATGGAGGAAACTTTTCCGGAGGGATGTCATACGGATCTGACCCTTTTCTCTGTCCACGTCCGTGGAAGAGTGACGTAGGCGTATCAACTCCTACCACCTTAAAATCTGAGATAACGTAATGATAATTCACCTAGAGAAACTACGTGTAAAGAAAGTGACAAGCTGAAAAAAGTGAGGTATCCATGTTGTGCCAACCAAACCCTCCACCGACTACATCCACACTGGTACTTCGGTTGGTTTTCACTGATGGCTCTGATTTGTGAATGATATTTCCTGGAGGGGGAAAAATTTCTCGTTAAAACCCACCGTAGTACCAGTGAAGATAAAGACTGATGAAGGTAAGATTAGCACAACAATTTTTGTTTGTTTAGCAACTTCTATTCACGGAGTATATTGCAATCGAGCAAAGGAAAAGTTTTTCATTCCAAATAGAAATAGATCGCAAATTGTACGATCGAATAAGATATGAGCGTTTATTTGACGCCATTTTGTACACTTTTACATGAAAAAAAATGCATGAAGGGATGCGATTTGCTCAGATTTCCAACCCGACGTTATGCTTGGCCTGTGTTGATGATACCACACAAACCACCGAAGGGAACAAAAAATTATTTTATTGTGACTTTTACATGGTTTTTTGGTTCTTTTGGATTAATTTTTGGCGGGGAGTGCGATTTTTTATGTTTTGAAAAAAACCTGGACGTAATCGGCCCTTGGGGTCACGCCTTACAGCTTAGATTGGCTAAAATTCAAGGAACATGGAACACACTATAGCAGCGCGAAAACCGGGAGGATGACGTCAACCTGGAATAGTTCATTTACGGCCGCTTGAAGCGCTGAGATCATGAAATCTATATTACTCAGATGCAACATTTCACAAAACCAGTGAAGATCAAAATCGAAAAAAAAAAACAGAAAAAGCAAGATGGGGAAAATTAGGTTCCCCCTGTTTTTGTTTGATAACATTCCTCTTAGATACAACGATTTCGTCGTACCACGGGGCAACACTGGGAGGAGACGGCGATCCGAACAGCCAATCAGCGAGCATTTCCGCTTCACGTTGAAGAGGTCCGTTTTCCCGGTTATTTCTTGAAATAATAAATTTTCAAGATTAAGGCTTTAGCCAAGAGAGCTTTAGGCAAGAGAAGGCTTTAGCCGCTTCCTCCATTAACTCAAAGTTAGTGTGGGACTGCTTCCAGAGCCTCTGCCTCCTATCGCAACACAACAGGGTTTCTCTGGAGTGGGTGGCAGGACATAGCGGAGTATCGGAAATGAGAAAGCAGATGCGCTGGCCAGAAGGGGCTCACTAACCCCGTTCATTGGTCCAGAGCCAGCCATCGGCATTCCCAAATCTTTCTTTAGGACGACCATAAACCGGTGAGTCACTAATGAAACCACTAGTAGATGGTCAAACCTTAGAGGACATGCTCTAAGTAAGCGTATGGTGGCCAAACCCAACACCAGCGCCACAGAAGAGCTGATGCGGCTAAGCCGCAAGGAAGTCAGGATAGTGGTCGGCCTGGTAACAGGCTTCACTCCACTCCGATTCCATCTCAACCGCATTGGGATAAATCAGGATACAATCCTCTGCAGGCTGTGTGGAGAGGCCGAAGAAAAAGCCTCCCACATAATATTCGATTGCGAAATGCTATCAAATCGCAGATTTCACCTCCTCGGGTCACCTACACCCATGGAGGCTTTTCCCAGCACAAACCTAGCCAAACTGCTACTGGCCCTTACCAAAGGGCTAAGACTCTTTGACTAGGAACAGAATCCGCGGAGTAGCACAATAAGCCACTAGGCTTCAGCGCTTTGGGCTTCCATCACCCTGATCCGCGGATTCATCTACAATCTACAATCAGATGCAACATTTCACAAAACCAGTATAGATCAAAATCGAAAAACTGAAGAAAAAAACAGAAAAAGCAAGATGGGGAAAATTAGGTTCCCCCTGTTTTTGTTTGATAACTTTCCTCTTAGATAACACGATTTTGTCGTTTCATCGGGCAAGAAGGGGAGCAGATGGCGATCAAAACAGCCAATCAGCCGACGTCGACTACGTATACTTACTTGAGACAGAGATGCAACCTAGAAGCCCTGGAGAAAAGACGCACTACAGCTGACCTCACTCTGTTGTATAAACTCCTCAATAATACCATCGACTGCCCGTCACTCCTCGCGAAGATCAGCCTTCTTGTCCCACGTATCGCTACTCGCTCGTCTTCACTGTTCCACATGCCATTTTCCTCGACGAACTATAAACGAAACCAACCCCTGAACAGAATTCCTCGCAGTGCCAACCTCTTCTTGTCATTGAACCCCGACTTTGACTTTTTCAACTCCCCTCTCTCATCACTAAAGTCACTTATCACCTCCTCCCCATTCAGCTATAATTAAACTTAAAAATCTGTAACTTAAAATATGTAACTTTTGTTGGACAGAATTTCTCTCCCCATTAGAATGAACTACTTTTTTTTTAGAATGTATATTGGGCTCGCCCGTAAATAAAGAAATAAGAAATAAGAGCGTTTCCGCTTCACGTTGAAGAGGTCCGTTTTCCCGGTTATTTTTTGAAATAATAAATTTTGATTGTCTCCCAAAAATAACAGGAGACTTATTTTCCGAAATCAACCCGATTTTCATCTATCCCACACCATTAACTATTCAGGAAAAATGCAACCAGAATTCGGTCAAATTCCTCATTGTATCTTGAAATGTGCGGTAACTCTGAATCTGAAAGTTTCCTCTAACGACTCGAATAATATGATTTCTATCCTTAAAATACTTTTGATTCCAACAAATCAGATATTGTTTGGAAACACATAATAATTTCTCTCAAATATCATGTTTACATATTTACCGCATATTATACGAAAATAAATACATATATGATATATATTTTATTTATTTAAAATGCAAAATATTCAACATATTATGTTAAATATTTTGCATTTTTAAATAAATTAAAACCGATCACTACTTATTACTGTTATGCATAGAATGTACCAATTTATTTACTTTAGGTATCAATTTATTTTAATTTATAAAAAATGTGAAATATTGTTTAGTAATTTACTTGTTACTGTGATGTACAGTAGCTTTCAATTGCTTACAACACGGGCCAAGCCTAACATCAGGTAGGAAATCTGAACAAATCGCATCCCTTCGTGCATTGTAAACATGTACAAAATGGCGACAAATAAACAACATCTATCCATCTACTAACCCTAGTCGACTAACTTCGGTGAGCTCGTATTCATCCAGATAACGGCCGTTGGTACGAAATGTCTACTTTGTACCATTGTTATGTCGAGGTGTCTTCGTGTGAAGGCGATTGTCTTCACGTCGGCTTGTCGATTTCTATTGGTCCCTACACAACGAAGGTGAAGGATGGGACAGCACTTTCTGCCCGGCGCGTTTCCGCCTACCGCATGCAGGAGAGCTTTAGAATTTCAGCTCAGCCGCGATCCTCGGCGCGATTGCTCGCCGACCGGAGGGAGGCGGTACACTTACCTAGGTCCTAGTTGGGGCAGACAACTCCTAGGCGAAATGGGAGCGGAGGCTGGCGCGATGAGCTTACCGAGACCTCCAAGGAACTTGGGGCTTCCAAGAGGTGATGAAGGAGAACAAGAAATAATCAAGTCGATTGTTAGAAGACAAATGCATGAAGGTGAAGCCCTGAGTCCTCCTTTTATACTACTTTAACAAGGCAAAGGGAGAGAGGAGGAGGGTGACGTCAAATGATGTGTTTGCCACCGTACCTCACTCAACCTACCTGGCACAATGAGGGTTTCCATTGTGTCCTCTATTGGAGAACTAACATATACGAGTAAATGAGTCATTACAACCATATTTTTCGATTTTCACGTAGGTAATATGTGAAATTATTACATCATAATTCCCAAAATCGAGATGGGAGAAGAACCGTCGTGGTTGCAATCAGATTTTTCCATCCCGCGAATGATTCCTTATTCAACGACGTCAAACGTCTTGCTGTCGGTTGTCTGATTTCCTTCACATGCATAGTGGATGATTGTCTGAGTGGCGAGATGCGGCGGAGGAAACGTCTGCACCCAAAGTGCTTCAAGGCTTTCACTATTGAAAAAATCCCCTTTCCACGTTTTTTTCCTCCCTTCAACCCCCAGCGGCTCACACATTGTAGTCAAAATTGCACCTCGCCCCTCTTTCGCTCTGCAACTCGCTACAGCAGGGGAATTCTGCCTTTTAAAGAATCCGTGGCTTCCCAACGCTATCCTTCACTTTCCTCTTTCCATCCTGGATTTTTTACTCTCCTACCCTCCCTGAAGAACTGTTTTTAATTAACCAGGATTGTTTTTTATTCAACCCCTTAAAGTCCCCTCCACTCCAAATTACCCCTGTTTTAATGACTTCTTTTTTTGGGCGAACATTTTTATCCTGCAACTTTCAGATTAATTGTTTTAGGTGAGAGGGCTTGACCCTTTTCAAACAGTCTTCAGTGTTGGGCGGTGTAGTTCCCATTGTTGCATACTCGAAACGGCAACGAGTTCCCTAAACTTTTTTTTTATTTACGTCGAATGAAGAATTCTCATGACTATGAGGAGTTTATTTTGACATTTATGTCTTTACTTTGGCACATGTAGTCGAAAACCCGTTAAAGTTACCGCAAAGCGTTAGGTACGTTTGATTATGCCAAAAGTCTAAACTCTTCTAGCTATTACCAGCTATGTTGTAGTTCTTTCTCAACCAATTAAAACTAGGCGAAAACAGGTAAGGAAAAATGTTAACAAACATGAGCCGCTACCCAAATTTCTGATTTAAGAAGATCAAATGCATATGAGTCAGGAAGACATTGAGACATTCAATGTATTTACTTAATCTTTTTTATTCACATGCGCTACAGTAGAAATTGGACGGCATTAAGGGAAATTCGCTAAAAAATCGAAATTTTTTTTAATGCCCTAAAATAAAATACAGATTATTCTGAATAGAATGGTGAAAGAAATTTTAAAATTTACCCGCAGGAAGTGGCCCAAATGGTTGCTCGAATATGGACTAATAGCCACCAGGATCATAGGTATGCCGGTCCATCCTCTGCTGCTTCAAACTTAGTAACTAAACTCAAGTGTTTAGTTGGCTAGTTACAGAAGGGGGCTTTAGATGCGAAAGGCTACTAAAAAGCATGTATGTTGAGGAGACTATTAAAGCTTAGAGATGATTAAAGTTAAAGAATATTAAAGTAAGTTAGTATATGTTAGAGATTATCAAAATGCGTCCTTTTTTCTGACCACTCATGTATTGTTTAGTAATTTACTTATTACTGTAATGTATAGTAGACATCAATTTATTTACCGATATGGAGCGATTTTGCAAAGACCCTACCCTACAACGCGGGCCAAGCCTAACGTCGGGTAGGAAATATGAGTAAATTGGATCCCTTCATGCAATTATATTATTGTAAAAGTGTACGAAATGGCAAAAATAAACATATCTATCCATCTATCTATCTGTAGAGTTGTGTTGGTACAGCTGTACCGGGACTGTGGAACCGAGTATCAACTTGGAGCGGTTCCACGCAGTGACAAAAACTCGACCCTTACCGGTCCAGTTCCACGGACCGATAAGATATTGTAGTGTGGTAAACCCGCACTTGATCACATGTTATCGTTAGTATTGTATTGTTGACTGTTAAAAACCTGGTTGTTGTGTTTTGGTATTAAAAAGAGTGTTAAGTTGCGCTACAAGTTGTTGGTGTTATTGTTTGTGTCCACTGTGATTTATTACAATATCTTGAAATGGCTCCGACCCGGAAGGGATCATTCGGACCGCTAAAGGATGGAACTGGACCAATAAGATATCTTGGAGAATGGCTCTGGACCGGGAAGGGTTTTGGACCAGTAAGCATGGTTCTCAGTCCTGTTCCATGTTGTACCTGGAAGCGCCCTTACTACTTCCATGGACTGAGATCTGAGAATGTAATAGTATCATGGAATGGCTGTTGAGTGGGAAGTGATCTTCTGGACTGGTTAGCATGGAAGTTGTCTCCAGTATCATTAATTTATTATTGTCATGTTAAGTTCTTGAACTGCAACGTCATTATTCTTTCCTTGAATTGTTTGGTAACTATTATTTATAATGAATTGTCTCTTTTGTAACACTTGTTCAAATTCCTTCCTTTTAGCGAATTTTCGAGGAAAATGAGGCTATTGTATTGCAAGTTGAGATCATAAGCATGGAAGAAGGACGATAGGGATTTGACTGCCTGCTTCATCCATGTCATGTGAGTGGGATTTGACCGCCTGTACCAGTAATGGAACTGTACCGGTAATTTGGAACGGTTACATCTTTATCACCGTAACCGTTGGAACCGTTCCAGGGAAATACCTGGACCGACACACCCCTATCTAACTAAACTTGCGTCTCGCCGCCGAAAGACGAGCAGCCGGTGCTGCGGTCTAGCGGCATTTGTGAAAAGTACGCTGTACCTCGTTTTTACCGCTCATTCCAACATTATTATTCATTTAAAAATTTGACGGTTCTACTTTCCTGCCTTATTCAATTTATTGTAAGGAGAAGAAAAATGTTATTGAATTTATGAGTGACGAATCAAGCAGAATGGATTATTATTGTGGAGATTACCGCCTGCGGAACTTTTTTACGAACGTATTGCTAGGAAAATTTTGCCCAGAACGGTTGCAATTTTTTGATTCGCAGCTTCTTGGGCAAATTTTTACTATAAAAAAACTCAAAAAAAAACCATGAAACAGCCGGATTGGGATAAAAATAGGAATTTTTCGTTCTCATGAAAATTCTAAGTACAGGAATATAGTTTGTCTATTAAAACGCTGCAAATTATTACACAATGGTTTATTATTTTTCTATATTGATCACTCGTCTACAAAGCCCTCCACCATCCAACATGAAGAAAAACATCGATCGCATTTCGGTCAGCTATAATTTGAAAGGAGATTCGTCCTCTTTTGCGATTCTCACTCGTGTTTCTGATTTATCGTACGTCCAACCATTAAATTCTCGTAGGGAGCGAACGGTTTGTCCTACAGAGCTCCGTGTGCTTTCTAAAAATTCTATGGAATCTTAAATTGAAGGAAAAACAATACCTTTATATCAAACTTTTTTGAGTTAGGGCGTTTTCAAAATTTAAAAAATCATTTTTGAACCCTTAGAAGTGACCTACATCAACCAAAATCTTCGGGGCACAACTAGACCCCAAATGGAGCCTACATACCAAATTTCATCAAAATCGGTCAATGCTAAGTGGGGAAACGGACGGCGAAACAATGTACGGCGGACGGACGGCCAGATTTTTATTCGATTTTTGGATTCTACGTATCTTGAAACGTAAACCATCAAAATTGGGTGTTTACGATAGAAAATTTTTTTCTTGGTCGATTCCAAAGGTTCATTATTGAAAATAATAAACCAACATTATTGAAAATAATAAACCAAAAAGTTGGGATTAACATCAGAGAGAAAGGAAATTTAGTTAGTTAGGTAGGTACTTATAATAAAATCGTGGAGGTTTGAAATTTGTGCGAATCGAATAATTACGGCCGTCTATGCGAAATTTTCCGAACTCCGATATGTTCGTAAAAAGTTCCGCAGGCGGTAATCTTCACTATAATAATCCATTCTGCTTGATTCGTCGCTTCAAAACACAAACATTCAATTACAAGTTCCTTCTCCTCACAATTTAATGAGGCAGGATAGTAGAACCGTCAAATTTTGAAATCAGCTGTAAAAACGAGGTACAGCGTACTTTTCAAAAATGCCGCTAGACCGCAGCAACGGCTGCTCATCTTTCGGCGGCGAGACGCAGGTATCTAACTAAGGTCATTTAGTTATATGGCACTAAGGTTATAAATACAACCCTTATTCTTCTTCTGTATGCTGTTTTCACGTCTTGACCTTGGCCATGACAGACACAAAAATTTATGAGGTCAAACTGACTGCCGGCGACTGCTGTTCTCGGTTTGGGGTTACCTACTCACGAAAAACGCTCTCCTGCGAACTAACGTTTTTACTCGTTTAGGAACATAAATCCCGGAAAATCCTCAATCGATTTGAACTTTTCTTTCTTTAATCAATTTGTCTAATCCAGATGAAAAACTACAGGGGCCAGTTTCCACAAAATGTCATAATATTGTTCAACATTTCACTGTATTCCAAAACAAAAATTTGTTATTTTTTCAAAAATTGTTTTAGATTTCACAACAATTTTTTTTTTAAAGTTCCCACCAGTTCAACGCAAAAGCTTGGTGAACCACTAGGAAAAATTTCAACATTCTAGCTCAAACGTGTGCAGAAATACGTGTACCCAAAATTGGTGTCATAGAGAGGCGATTTGATGTCTATGGAAAAGCGGACAACTCCCCAACAGAAGGGAATCAACCACAAAAACCATTTCAATCAAAACTGGTGACTCGTGCGGTTCTTTTTTGAGAAGCAGATAAGGCCATTCTGGATCAATGACTTTCTAATTCAAATTTCGGTGTGAAAGCCTTATAACATTATCTTTTTTTTGGTGAAAGCGTAGACCGACCTAGCTCTTCTCAAGTGTTCTTAAGTCATTTTGCAAATTTTTGTGGTTGGTTCCCTTCTGGTTAATGCCGTCCAAATATCGTCCAAAGTTTACCCTAGTTGCCGTGGAAACAACTGAGGGAACAAAAGTACAAATCCGGAAATTTTGCACTGAGTCCCAAAAGAGCCTAACAGTAGAAGACCGACCTAGTAGTGGTGTTATTTTTTCAAAGAATAACATCGACACAAAATAATAATCATTGTGTTCATTCAAAATAATAAAGAGAGTTTTAAAAGTTGGCAAAAATATAAATAAACCATTGAGTAATAATTTGCAGGGTTTTAAAAATAATTTGACTAACCTCTCAATTTCCCTTGCTGATTGAAACGCTGTAAAGTTCATCAGCAACTGTTGAGGAACCTACTCAGTAAGTCTTAGATAATTTGAATCTTTCAGACTTCAATTTGAAAATCGGAATACTTCACAAACAACTATGAATTTCCCCGAATTAATTTTATTGATCCTGAAAAGAAATACGACGTTATCTTTCATGAACTTCAAAAGCCAGAATCAGCTTGGTTTCAAGCTCGTATCTACCCCTTTTGAAAGGCAAGCCTTTGATTCCTTCCACCCACTCCGCCGACTTCAAGGATTTTAATATTATTGGGACGAGGAATATCTAAATTCTGAATTCAATAATTTCCGCCATTCTTTCTGATCTCCATACAGAGAATAGAAGATTAAAGGACCCAATTAACTCCGATTTCCGATATTGTTAGCTGGTTTTTTAATTGAACCTTTTTTATCATCAAGGAAAAAATCCGCGACACAGAAAAAAACGGAAATGAGCGAGAAAAAAACTCGAAAGGAAAACGAAATCTTATTTGAAGGCTAAGAGATAGCTCCTTCGGAGCCACACAAGAGATTGGAAAGAAGACGAGGAAGCTATCAGGCACAAAGCTTTGGCCATCATAAAAGAACACACGAATAGATCCGACAGGTTTAATTCAAGACTAGTCGCGCTCAAGAAAATCTGATTAGTCAGAAGAAACCAAAACACAAAATTCGCAGCAGGTGATGGAAAAAAATTACAGGAGAGATGAAGTGCAAAAAACGAGAAAATTTGTGTACTGCGATCATATCTCGGATTTTAGGGCTCTTGCATCATCTGACTCTTAGAAGGTTTCTGCCCTTGATAGTTCTAACACTCAAAATCACCACAACAATTAACTCGATTAAAAGATAATCATTCCTGCCAACTCATCAGCTGATTTTTTGAAACCATCTCCATACCAATGAACAACTGAACAAGTTTTGTTCGAACCTGTGTCTCCCCGTTGAAGGACACAGCGAAGAGGCGCAAAATGCCTTGAACATTCTTTTTGGATGGTTTTCGTACAGCTTGTTGACGCTAAATGCGAGGAAGACTAAGTATATAATAGTCGGAAACCAAGACGGTATTCAAGGAGGAATCCACAAAATTAAAGTACACACTAATTGTTCGCTAATTGTTGTCAGTGTGATGGTCTGGAAAGAGTTGACCAGTACCGATACTTGGGAGTGGTCGTTGATGATGGTCTGAGATGGAAGGCCCACATTGAAAACCTGCGCAAAAAGTTGAGGCGGTTAATATTCGTTTTCTATCATGTGAGGAGTGTTTTTAGGCGGGACAAACTTAGATTACTATATATTGCCCTTGTCCAGAGTGTGTTGCAATATGGGATTATTTCTTGGGGGGGAACGTTCGTAACACATATTGAAAAATTGAATATAGCCCAGAGAGCGATCCTGAAAGTAATTTTAAGAAAGTCGAACAGGTATCCAAGCTCCCCTTTGTATGACGAATTGAAAGTTTTTACCCCCAGACAGCTATATATTAAGTCACTCCTCCTAATGTTTTATAGAACACCGAGTGTTGTAGAACAATACGAATGCTCACATGATTATGAGACTCGTTTTAAAATAGCAGGGAATGTACGGAATCCAAGACATGCTCTCGCAATTACCACCAAGAGTCCTGAATATGTGATGTGCATGTTGCATCGTGTTATCGATACTACTCTAAAAACTCCATCGATGTATTCTCGTTCATTATATAAGAGAAAAGTATTTTTTTGGTTGGTGCGAAGGGGCAGAGAGGAGGCGGACAATATAATAACTAGTATTTATGTTTCCTAAATTTATTAAATTTTTATTATTATTATTTTTTGCTTTGATATAAGTATGGTTAATTATATTATGTAGTTGATATATATTAATGCTATTTAATGCTTGGCAATACTCTTGAGGGGCGCTACGGGCATGGCCTATTGCCTCTCAATAATGTTTGATGTGTATGGTGAAGATGAAATTTCTTTATGAATATTTGTATTGACATAAATAAATAAAATGAATAAATAAATAAACAGCACACTGCCTAGCCCTAGCGGCATTTGTGTGCGTGGCGGTACTAGTAATAAGTAGGCTGTACCTCGTTGTAACCTGGAGAGTCTAGCCCCCAGAAAGTATTGTCGGGTTTCAGCGCTACCTACCGCCACTTCAGCGAACTACCATCCTTTTCAGCTCGATGTGAGCGTGGTCAAGCGGCATTTCTGAAAAGTAGGCTTACCTCGATTTTACCACTCTCTAATTTCTCAGTTTGGCGGCTTTACTTCCCTGCCTTTCTAAATTGCGAGGAAAAGGAACTTGATATTGCATTTTGGTTTATTATTTTCAATAATGAACCTTTGGAATCGACCAAAACAAAATTTTTTTTAACACCCCCTCAAAATTTGATGGTTTACGTTTCAAGGTACGTAGAATCCAAAAATCGAATAAAAATTTGGCCGTCCGTCCGCCGTCCGCGGCACTTTTGCCACTTAGCATTGACCGATTTTGATGAAATTTGGTATGTAGGCTCCATTTGGGGTCTAGTTGTGCCCCGAAGATTTTGGTTGATGTAGGTCACTCCTAAGGGTTCAAATTTGAATTTTTAAATTTTGAAAACGCCCTAACTCGAAAAATTTCGATATAAAGGTATTGTTTTTCCTTCAATTTAAAATTCTATAGAATTTTTAGAATTTTTTGAGACCACGCGGAGCTCTGTAGGACGAACCGTTCGCTCGCTACGAGAATTTAAAGTTTGGACGTACGAGAAATCAGAAACACGAGTGTGAATCGCAAAAGAGGCCTAATCTCCGTTCAAATTAAAGCTGACCGAAATACGATCGATGTTTTTCTTTATGTTGGATGGTTGGTAGCTTTGCAGACGAGTGATCTATAGAAAAATAATAAACCATTGTGTAATAATTTGCAACGTTTTTGTGTTGCTTTCAATTGTTGTGTTGTTCTTCTTTGCTACATTGTAACCTTAGGATAACTACAAGTTAGAGGAGAGACGGAAATGCGGTCGCGAGCGTGATCACCTGATAAGATATCAGAAATGGTAGTTCGTTGAAGTGGCAGTAGGTAGCGCTGAAACACGACCACACTTTCTGAGGGCTAGACTCTCCTGTTTCAACCTCTCAATTCGAAATATGATGGATCTACTTCCCTACCTTCAGTAAATGATGGCGAGAAGAAAATTGTTATTGAATTTCTGTATTTTGGGGAGACGAATCGCCGTAGTTTTTTTTTTTTTTTACAATAAGTTTTTGCATATATTAGTTTTTGACCAAAATTTGGTTGTTTTTAAGATATGGGCCAAAAAAAACCACCAAAAAATCAAATTTTTTGATTCGGATTCTGTACCCCCTAAAACATGAGGAATCGAAGAAATTAGAAAATCCCCAAAACTTTCTTGTAAAAAAACACACTAGTTCTACAGAAGGTACTCACGGCTAGACAAGTTGGGGCGGACCGGCAGGAGTGGTATTTGTGAAAAGTAGGCTGCCTCGTTTCAACCTCTCAATTCGCAATATGATGGATCTACTTCCCTAACTTCATTAAATGATGGCGAGAAGAAAATTTTTATTGAATTCCTGTATTTCGGGGATGCGAATCGCCGAGTTTTTTTTTAGCCCATGGTGTGTATAAACCCTCTGATGGACTCCCAATGTCCAAAAGGTCTGACAGACGCAGCAACTCTGAAGTTTGCTCAATTTCAAAAACTATGATATGACTATCTATGATACCCAACATGCGAATTTTGCTGAAGGTTTGAAATGGAACCTTCTATAAAAGGGGGACAGGTACTGAGCGTCTGGTATATTTTAGATGCTCACTGCTGTCAACATACTTTATTGAAATTTCCCTCTTGTCTGTCAGACACTTTATACACACCAGGGGTTAACAATAAGATTTTTCATATAATAGTTTTTTTGCCAAACGTTGGTAGTTTTCAAGATATGGGCAAAAACAACCACCAAAAAATCAATTTTTTTCGCATTTTTTTCGGTTTTTTTAAATGTTCTGTCACAAAAAGTTTGGTGGCAAACCTCAGGTTCGGATTCTGTACCCCCGAAAACATGAGGAATCGAAGAAATTAGAAAATCCCCAAAACTTTTTTGTGAAAAAACACGTTTTGACGTCGATATGAACTAGTTCTACAGAAGGTACTCACGGCTAGACAAGTTGGGGCGGAGCGGCTGGGGCGCGCGAGCAGCAGAGGACGTAGTGATAGCCGTGCTGGTGGTGCCTCGGAGGCGGCGGGGGCGGCGGAGGCGGCAGCAGGTGGTGACGACTGTGAGCGGAAGTCGTGCGGGGCGGGACGTAGTAGAGGACGCAAGAGACTCCGACCAGAAATAGGAAGAACATGAACACCAGGTCGAACATGAGGAGGGAGTTGAGGACCATGAGATGCATGGTCTGCCACCTCACATCCTCGTTCCCCTGTCAACGGCAACAACCAAAGTCTTTTGTCAGCCACAAAGAATCAACATAACATGGAGCATCAATGGATCGACAAGTGGGATCTCGGAATCATCTATTACGACATTGGTAATCATAGCTTACGCGCGATTGAAATATTACAGTTATTCATTTCACAATGTAGAAAACACCATTCAGTCCGAGTTGTTGAAGTACAATACTTATAAATACAACGTTTGAGTACAATACACGAAAAATAGTTGCATCTACAATACTAAAATTTGTAATGAAGATATAAGCACAAGTACGGAGACAATTTAACGTTTTCAAGTACTTTTGTACTTAACTACTTATACTGACTTGTTTAAGTTGAATAAAAGAACCCGTTTTTGGTTTATTATTTTCAATAATGAACCTTTGGAATCGACCAAGAAGAAAAAAATTTTTAACACCCCCTCAAAATTTGATGGTTTACGTTTCAAGGTACGTAGAATCCAAAAATCGAATAAAAATTTGGCACTTTTGCCACTTAGCATTGACCGATTTTGATGAAATTTGGTATGTAGGCTCCATTTGGGGTCTAGTTGTGCCCTGAAGATTTTGGTGGATATAGATCACTTCTAAGGGTTGAAAAATACATTTTGAAATTTTGAAAACGCCCTAACTCAAAAAATTTTGAAATAAAGGTATTTTCCCTTCAATTTAAGATTCTATAGAGATAGATTTTTAGATTCTATAGAGATATATTTAAGATTCTATAGATATATTTTAGACTTTTAGCGAATTTTCAAGGAAAATGAAGCTATTGCAATAGCCTCAAAATTTTTAGAATCGACTTTTTCGAAAAATTTTCACACTGAAATCCGTTTTGGAACATTCTAAAACGATCCCTGAAGTTTTTCCAAAAATCATATGTATATATTTATATATATATATATATATATATATGTGTCATTCCGGACAATAACTTGAGTAATTGTTTAAAATTTTTTTTTTAGTTTTTGCCAAAATGTTTGTAACAACAAACCATAGGTCAAGTTCGTTAACCAGCAATTTTGGACAATCCAAAGTGGTCCAAAATTCAAAAAAACTCCCAAAAAAATGGGTTTTTCCCGTTTTTTGTGGTTTTTACATTGAAAATCATGGTAATATATGGTATATTCGGATTCAGCACAAAATTGCTGATATGAATGCATTTTTCAAAAATGAAAATTGTCCAAAATTAAGAAAAGTTTGTAGCTATATATATATATAATGAATACGAGCGTATATTTGTTGTACCCAGAAATGCAGTAGCCGTGTGGGTACTCTATGAGTTCGTAGAGACGACTAGAACATGAATATGGACTCCTAACATCTTCAAAGCATACCCAGCAATAATTTGCAGCGTATTATTAGCGAATTTTCGTGCGAAAATCATGTGTCGGGGAAAGAAAAAAGAAAAGAAAGAAAGAAAGAAAGAAAGAAAGAAAGAAAGATAGAAAAAAAAGAAAGAAAAAAAAAAAAAAGAAAAAAAAAAAAAAAAAAAAAAAAAAAGAAAGAGTCCTCGTTCAAATATTTTATCGACAACTGCCACCGATAGAAACGTTTAAAACCCAGTGTATTATTGAAAATCGCACGATTTTTTCGTACATATCGCGAATATAACTAAATGTTATCAAATTAATTACTTAGATGCGGTAACGCATCAAGGAGAAAAATGTGTGATAAACAAAAGGTGGCTTGTTGTTATGAGGTTGGGAACATACGAGCATGAACGCGATCTGTCGCACTCATCTTTAACTACGTCCTGGAGCTTCCACAATCAGAACGCTTCTCGGGCTCCCAGATTCAGCTTTCAGCCCAGTGATTTCACGTCTTCCAGGACGTCGATTATTGGTGTAAAAGTATGTAATAAAAACATATATACATATATATAAACCAAGAATCGGAAAAAAAACTTTCTACAACAAATTGCAACACCATTGGTCCTTTTCTTGACCACACCTTAAACTGAATGATTTCTTTGAAAATTCGCTCATTAATTCATGCTGCATGAATGGACTTTTATTTTGAGACCACGCGGAGCTCTGTAGGACAAACCGTTCGCTTCCTACGAGAATTTAAGGGTTTTACGTACGATAAATCAGAAACACGAGTGTGAATCGCAAAAGAGGCCTAATCTCCGTTCAAATTTTAGCTGACCGAAATGCGATCGATGTTTTTCTTCAAGTTGTATGGTTGGTGCTTTGCAGACGAGTGATCAATATAGAAAAATAATAAACCATTGTGTAATAATTTGCAGCGTTTTTTTAAAGGGGTAATGTGTTATTTGTGAAACTTTCGGGAAAACGCAAAAAACTGTCCCAAGTCGTCAAAACGATCAAAACATCCCATTTTTGAAATATTCCAATACAGTTAAACACTCTACAATCCTCCAGAATTTTTCAGATTTTTTCAGCATGGGGAAGTGTATCAAATTGCAATTTTAAATGCTCTCACATACCCCCTTTAAAAAAAATTTTCAGGACTGAAATCATTTAAATAAACTGCTTTAATCATAGAATGACACATATTTTGATGCAAATATGTACATAAAACATCATAACATAAAAGATGTATATGATCAGTTCATTCAAAATTAAAATCCAATCAACCAAAATCAAAATTTTCACTCGCGTTTTACGTGTCAGACCTTCCTGAACAATTTGGGTTCCGCGTTTGTCTGTCATGAAATCTTTTCCACAGCCATAACTTCTACATTGCTCATCCGATTTTGATGAAATTTTCAGGGATTGTGCGGGTGGGGGTGTAGACGGTCCCCTATGAAAATCATTACCCCCGAACTGATAGTAGCCGCTGCACATGCGCAAACGTGAAATCCTTGCCACGGCCATAACTTCTATATTTCCCATCTGATTTGATGAAATTTTCAGGAATTATGCGAGTTGTGATGATGATGGTCCTCTATGAAAATCATGGCCCCCAAATTGAAAGTATCTTATGCGCATGCGTAAACGTGAAATCCTTGTAACAGCCATAACTTCTACATTTTGCAACAATATTCAGATATTGTGCAGGTTGACTTGTAGATGGCTCACATAGCCCCTTTCAAAAGACATCGGAAATTTCAACCTGTTTTTTCTATGGGAAGCGTCAATGATAAGAGGTTCCTTTTAATCGCAATCAAGTATGGAGACCCAGAAAAAAAAAGTGAAAATGGCCGAAAATGTCACATAGCCCCTTTAAAAAAAACGGGTTCAAGTAGGTACCGAATTACTCGAACTAAGTACAACAGGTACTCTGTTATTTGGAGCATGAACGAAGGATGCCAAGGGTGAAATAGATCAATCAATTAAGGCTAATTGTGATGGACCAGTTTCTCCACAATTGAGGAAACTGATCTACAGGTAAGTTTCCAACCATTCGAACAGTTGTCAACAGTTGGGATTAGTTTCTCCACTAACCCTTTGGATCGGTTTTCACCCATTTGAATCAATTTACTACCCTTCGGATGAGTTTTCCCTACAACTCTTTGAATCAGTTTTTAACCTTTAGGATCAGTTTTCCACCATTTGAATAAGTTTCAGACCTTTAGTATCTTCTTCTTCTTCTTTCTTGGCACTACGGTCCTTGGAGGACCAGGGCCTTCTCAACTATATCCTTCCAGTCCTTTCTATCTAATGCTCTTCGCCTTCAACCTCGGATCTGAAGCTGGCTTAGATCCCCCTCTACGTCATCTATCCAACGCAGTCTACCTCTAATCCTTCTACCACCTGGCGTTCCATTCATGGCCTTTTTGGGATATCTATAACCTTTAGTACCAGTTGTCAAAAATTTGTATTGGTTTCCCCACAAACCATTTGGATCTGTTTCCAATCATTCTAATAAGTTTTCAACCATTTGGACCAGTTGTCAACAATTGCTTTATTCGACTTTGTCAAAAGACGGTCAAAGACTTTGTCAAAAGACTTTTTCTCAAAATTCGAGATTTTGTCAAAAGACTTTGTCAGTTTAGCTAAGAAGCCATTTCCGAAGAGTTTAAACATTCGTCAAAAGACGGCCAAAGACTTTGCTAAAGACATCTCAAAATTCGAGACTTTGTCCAGCGGTCCGACTTTGTCAAAAGACTGAAAAACTCAACTTTGTCCTAAGCTAGCGCTTAGCCTGAAAAGGCTAGGTTTGCACACGCTTAGCTGAAGAGATCCGAAAGATCGAAACGAAGTACCAAACTTAACTATCCATTGAAAAGCTAGCTTAGGACAAAGTTGAGTTTTTCAGTCTTTTGACAAAGTCGGACCGCTGGACAAAGTCTCGAATTTTGAGATGTCTTTAGCAAAGTCTTTGACCGTCTTTTGACGAGTTGTCAACAAGTTTCCAAACATCGTGATCGGTTTTTCTACAAATCCTTGGGCTTCATGTACTTCTAGTACTTTCTGAGAATGTAAAGTCGACGATGACAGTTGGTTTTCAGTAAATTCTGATTAAAAATCGCATTCCAATTATAAGAGAAAATAGTATTAGAAAAATAAGAAAAAATTGCACTATTTTTACGGTAGGAAGGTTCCAAGCGCCTCTAAAGTGGAGGTCGGATTAGGTCCCTTCAAAAGGCAGGATAGCCATTATTCTACAAAAATCAATATTTTACTGTTTATAATAGTGGTAGTGAAAAGAGAAAAAAGAAGAAATTTCACGAAATGTAGAAGTAGAAAAAAGGTGAACCAGCCAGGCTAAAGGTTAACAGCACGCTCACAATGATTACATACACAATCTGCTATGTAATTTACAATCACAATACTAGAAAAAAATTATTTCAATACGTTTTTCCCACACTGCGAGATACAACGCTTGAAACTCCTTTTTTCCCTTCTCGTAACGGTGGCGAATGTCAACTCCGGCCGATCGAAGTAAGTAAAAACAACGTGGAGAGCTTATCTTCCAACGGCCACTAGGTGTCACGGAGCGGAACGTAACCACTATCAAAAGCTCGTTCAAATATTTTCCAACAGCTCGAACGGAACGGAAAACATTTTGATGTTGGCTTTGACTAGTGGGGAGGCTACGGGAAAAAACTACACCCAGGCAGGCAGCTAACAGGACCAGAAAAAGTATGAAGGCCATCAAAGCTTTTTAACAGGGGATTCAACAGTCATTTAAATGAATAACAGAATCGATGCTGCCTAGGAAGACCTTTAATCATGAAAACTCCGCGAATCATTCCGAACAGTTTATTGCACACGATGCTACATACTAGTATAGCATGGATTCGAAATCAGAATAAAACTTCATACAAGACCCTAATGAAACTTATTGATTAGTCCCTTTGGATTAGAATTAGTTCAATTTCAACCAGTAGGTGAACAATGAACCATGTGTTCTTATTCACCTTTCTCGTGCACAAAGAAGTTTCGCCCAATGTAATGAGGAATTTCACCATGTCGGAATTTCCTATTTTTGACCCCAAAATCGGATTCAGCACCTAGAAAAACCCCCTAAGGCAAACTTTCAGCTCGTACTTCCTAATTCACGAATAAACTAAACAGTGTAGAAAATACGAATGTTTAAAAAAAACCGGGAGGATGACGTCATCCTGGAATAGTTCATTTACGGCCGCTTGAAGCGCTGAGATCGAGAAATCTATAGTCCCCAGATGCAACATTTCACAAAACCAGTAAAGTTCAAAATCGAAAAACTGAAGAAAAAAATAGAAAAACGCTGCAAATTATTACACAATGGTTTATTATTTTTTATTTTTCTATATAGATCACTCGTCTGCAAGGCCACCAACCATCCAACATGAAGAAAAACATCGATCGCATTTCGGTCAGCTTTAAATTGAACGGAGATTAGGCCTCTTTGCGATTCACACTCGTGTTTCTGATTTATCGTACGTCCAACCCTTAAATTCTCGTAGGGAGCGAACGGTTTGTCCTACAGAGCTCCGGGTGGTCTCAAAAAATTCTAAAAAATCTGTAGAATCTTAAATAGAAGGAAAAACAATACCTTTATATCAAAATTTTTTGAGTTAGGGCGTTTTCGAAATTTCAAAATTGATTTTGGAACCCTTAGAAGTGACTTACATCAACCAAAATCTTCGGGGCACAACTAGACCCCAAATGGAGCCTACATACCAAATTTCATCAAAATCGGTCAATGCTAAGTGGCAAAAGTGCCGCGTACGGCGGACGGACGGCCAAATTTTTATTCGATTTTTGGATTCTACGTACCTTGAAACGTAAACCATCAAATTTTGAGGGGGTGTTAAAAAAAAATTTTTCTTGGTCGATTCCAAAGGTTCATTATTGAAAATAATAAACCAAAAGCAAGTTGGGGAAAATGAGGTTTCCCCTGTTTTTGTTTGATAACTCTTAGATAAAACGATTTCGTCGTACCATCCGGCAACACTGGGAGGAGACAGCGATCCGAACAGCCAATCAGCGAGCGTTTCCGCTTCACGTTGAAGAGGTCCGTTTTCCCGGTTATTTTTTGAAATCATAAATATTGATTGTCTCCCAAAAATAACAGGAGACTTGTTTTTCAAAATCAACCCGATTTTCATCTATCCCACACCATTAACTATTCAGGAAAAATGCAAACAGAATTCGGTGAAATTCCTCATTCAGTTTGTACGTTGAGGATACGTAATCATACCACATCATTGTCAGCATTATGAGAGCCCGAAACTTCAAATTTGATATCGGAAAAGCGGAGCCTCGAATTTGAACAGCAACTTAAAATTCATTTTCTACGATACCCAACTTGCGAATTCGAGTTCAACATCCCCCCCCCCCCCCTCACCAATAGTGCCAGCCAGGAACCACAGCGGTGTTACGTCGTAGCTTTGTTAATCTGTCAGTTCTGGTAGGTAGTCGGTGAAAGATCATCTCTGGATTCAAGGGGGGCTCAGCTCAGTCAGTCGCGCGTTCCGGATTGGTATTTCACGCTCAAACATTAAAAATTGTACCTAAATTCGAAATTTTCAAGGATTTTTGAAATTCATTAGTGCATCAGCCTAGTTCTTGTTGAACAATTGAACAATTGAATTGTTGGAACAATTGAAATGAAGGGCTGTACATACAAAAACATACGCCTCTATGTAATGGAAGATTTATGCTCAGACATCATATTAGGCCATGAGATTTCTAATAAGAGCACCATCACCCGGACAATCAACTGAATAAGCGGAGTCAAATAACCAGTTTCCAGATGCTCAGACCAATGGTAGCATCAGAAGAAGCGAGAGAGTTAAGCGATCCCCAGCTTATCTCGCAGACTATGTTAGGAACTGAAGATCGTGGGGGAAAATGTTATGATACTATTACTACCCATCTCCTGGGTAAACTTATTCTGTTTACTTTAGAAAGTTGGTCACTAACTCAATTCTTCACATTCGGAATTTTGCTCAATAAAGCCTTCATCTTTCGCTAAAGGTTTATCTCAGACCGGAAAGCTACGGTTGCGGTCGAATGGTAGCAAATCTTGTCTATTGACTTTTTCGGCAGGACGCACATTTTTATTATTACACACATTTTTATTATACAGGGTGTAAGCCTAACTGGTCTGCCATATGGTACCAGTCGATTTTACAACTAATTTGCAACAAAAAATGTTTCTTAGCAATTTTTTTTAAAACCCTTCGTTTTCGAGTTATTTTAACATTAAACTTTTTTTTTCGTGATTTTGACCTTATGTCATTAAATGGGTCATAACCCCTTCAATTTGCTGTGTAAATTACAATTTGAGGATACCGTTGGAAAGAGCATTAAATTTCCTATGGGATAGATGCCTTAACTTTTATTTGAATCAAGGTTTGAGACATGAAAACGTCCTCTAAAAAGAGAATTTTACGTAATTTTGGAAACCTCGCATTTTTTCAATCTCAAATTGAATTACGAGAACCCACACTTTTTCAAGATGCAAGAACAGTGAAAACTGCGCCAGAATCTCAGCTTTCCAATGGTATAATCAAAACATATTCTACAACCGAATTTAGGGGAGAAATTCGTGTTTGAACGCGGAAAAACGTGCGTTTTTTCAACGAAATCAGCGCTCTGCCAGCCTGCTTCAGGACCCACCCACTTTATCGTCCGACCCCTCAGATCGACCAGGCGGAGCGCCGATTTCGCTGAAAAAATGCACGTTTTTTCCGCGTTCAAACACGAATTTCTCCCCTAAATTCGGTTGTAGAATATGTTTTGATTATACCATTGGAAAGCTGAGATTCTGGCGCAGTTTTCACTGTTCTTGCATCTTGAAAAAGTATGGGTTCTCGTAGTTCAATTTGAGATTGAAAAAATGCGAGGTTTCCAAAATTACGTAAAATTCTCTTTTTAGAGGACGTTTTCATGTCTCAAACCTTGACTCAAAAAAAAGTTAAGGCATCTATCCGATAGGAAATTCAATGCTCTTTCCAAAGGTATCCTAAAATTGTAATTTACACAGCAAATTAAAGGAGTTATGACAGATTTAATGACATAAGGTCAAAATCACGAAAAAAAAGTTTAAAGTTGAAATAACTCGAAAACGAAGGGTTTAAAGAAAAATCGCTAAGAGACATTTTTTGTTGCAAATTAGTTGTAGAATCGACTGGTACCGTATGGCAGACCAGTTAGGTTTACACCCTGTATACCTACGCAGTATATTACCATTCCTAACAACAACAAAATAAATCAAAATCAGAACGTAGCCATTACGAATATCATGGGGATGTGGTCTTCTCGTGTAGAAAGAGGTTCATTATTGAAATTAATAAACCAAAAAATATGGAGCAACCAATACTGAGCCAAGAAAAATATTTATACAGCTAACATAACGTAGGAAAATTCAAAAGAATTCCACTCTCTTTTAATTCAATGAAAAGTTTTCGTAACTGAGTTTTCGCAAAGACACTGATTAATAAGATTGATGTACTTGAATCAAAGTCTCAAGGAGTCAGACTCTCATTTCAACAGGCCAAACGTAATTAGCACCCTCTTCTTCTAGATTCATTCCCACTCGGATTTGGGAGATTCCGGAAGGCTAGGTATTAAAGTGTGGCACTCGAAGAAATGAAGAAAAAAAGGCCTTTATTTTGAAAGAATTTCTTTTAATTAGAGTTACTTAGCGCTAATTGGAAGAGTAAAGAAAGAAAAAAGTGGGCGGGAGTGGGAGGCACAATTGCAATTAAAAGTAGGCAGCGGAAGGGAAAAAACCATGATCGATGGAAGACGAGTGTTGGGATTTGAAGGGATAGAATTGAATCGGAAGCCGATGGGCCTGAAAGTGGGGGCTTCTTTCACGGAAAGATAAATTCCGATGAGTGAAGATTCATGGATCAGTAATGAAGGGAAGACAATTCGAATTAAGTGGGAGCCAGCTTCCGCCACCCACGAAAGACTCGCTAATTAATGGAGTGAGAGAAATCAGTGCTTCCCAAAGAAATGAAGAGAACAGGCGGATCGGAATTTGCCGCTCTCCACCTCAGAAATGGATTCATCGCCCAACAAAATACCAATTTCCAGTTCCAAAAGCTGAGGCTCACGATTTACCACAGTTATTTCAGCCTAGCAAAAAGGGTTGATAATTCAAAAATTTCCCAAAGCACCTACTCAATTTTGAATTTTTGTTTTTCTACTACAATTGAAGCATTGTTTTCAGCAAGTCAAAAGAATAATGAGGATCCTCCAAAATCGAATTTTCGAAATGCATTTGGCTTTTCAGAGCTCTTGGTGGGAAAACCCTCCAAAAACGCTGCAAATTATTACACAATGGTTTATTATTTTCTATTTCCCTATATAGATCACTCGTCTGCAAAGACCACAGCTTTACCATTATTGTCACCAACCAACATGAAGAAAAACATCAATCGCATTTCCGTCAGCTAAAATTTGAACGGAGATTAGGCCTCTTTTACGATTCACAATCGTGTTTCTGATTTATCGTACGTCCAACCCTTAAATTCTCGTAGGGAGCGAACGGTTTGTCCTACAAAGCTCCGCGTGATATCAAAACATTCTATACAATCTTATATTTAAGAAAACCAATACCTCTATATCAAAATTTTTTGAGTTAACCCATTTTAGCCCAGTGTTGCCATATGGCAACAGTGAACATCCCTGCACTCTGCATCTAATATCTCATCCTCATGACCTTTAAAATGGTTTGCAACGCTGTCCACTCTCTCCCCAGACAGTGGCGCAAAAGATTTGGTGAATTACAGGTTTCTGAAATCAATCTCTTATCAGTTCATTGTTCAACAAGTTTGGGGCGATGGAAGAATTGCAAAATCGCTTTCAGTAAGTACTGTAAATCATACTATTTTATACTTATGATTGAGCCCATTGTTTTATTTTAATCTTGATAGATGTAGTTTCAGTTTTATATACCAAAATTGTGGAAATATAATTTTTTCATGCTGCATTGTTAGTGTTTTCCGAACATTGCCATATGGCAACGCTGGGCAGTGTGAGTACTAAACTAACAATATATAAAATGACTGTTTTGCTGGCCAGCAGCTATTCAGCAGCTCAGCGTTATTCGACACAACTAAAGAGAAATGTTACCATAAAAAGACCTGCCTTGATTAAAAAAAAAAAAAAAATAGTGCAACGAAAACAAGGGAGGATCAGACGTCATGGATGCTGACTTGAACCATTGCAGGATTGGAATGAGAGGAAAAAAATGGTGGTGGCCAATATTCACATGGCTACTTGATAATTGTATGATCAATGCATGGCTCACTTACAGAAACCCAAATCCAAGAATTCAGATACTCTTTCCGAGCAATCGTGCAAACATACTTGATAAACTGTGGAGTGGCAAAGAAAAATCCAGGGCCTCAAGTTCCAATGCTCATGGCAAAGAAAGTAGTGAACGCAGTTCGATTTGATGGACAATATCATTTCGTGTGTAACACAAGAGGAAAAAAAAGAAGAAAGGTGCCAATCGGAGAACAGCAAATTAATGTCAAAACAATTTGCATGAAATGAAAAGTAGGTTTATGCGTACCTCGCTTTGTCAATTTTCATGAAATAATTCAAACTACAGATTGAAGAAGACCAAATTATTCATCACTAAAAGAGATGAAGATTTTACTATTTCTTTTTCAATAATTCTTATTTTCTGGTCAAAGTTCTTGTGATTTAAGTAACAAAATGTAATTACCTAGATGGATTCTGTGAACTTTCATATTATGTAGTACAATATTTTTGAACTTGTGTCTTTTTGTAGTACTTACTTGATGTTTTTAAAACTTGTAATACTGACAAAATAAAGAAATTTATTCATGAACCTATTGACTGTTTGAACTAATCACACAACTGCAGCGTAGGTATGTAATACTTGCTATACGGGGTAGTGGATGTGCCCAGCGTTGCCATATGGCAACGGCTCAAAAATTCATGAAAATCAACAAATATGATTTTTTAAACATTTTTCTGTTTTAAAACAAAGCAAATTGAAGTAGAATCACGAACTGTTCATTCAAAACACGGTTCAAAATAGTTCTGGGCTAATAGAGGTTGAGGCGTTTTCAAAATTTCAAAATTCATTTTTTGACCCTTAGAAATGACTTACATCAACCAAAATCTTTGGGGCACAACTAGACCCCAAATGGAGTCTAAATACCAAATTTCATCAAAATCGGTCAATGCTACATGGGGGAAGTGCCGCGTACGGCGGACGGACGGCCAAATTTTTATTCGATTTTTGGATTCTACATACCTTGAAACGTAAACCAACAAATTTTGAGAGGGTGTTGAAATTTTTTTTTTTTTTCGATTCCAAAGGTTCATTATTGAAAATAATAAACCAAAATCAGTCAAAAAAATTTGAATAATTTGTTGATTTAAATTTTGATTCTCAATTTATACTTGGAATTACTTGTGGTGACAAGAAGTGGTTGGAACGATGGAGCTTGACAGCCAGCCCGAAACCAATTACACGACGTATGTGAAGACCCAACCGGCTCGGAATCGTTAGTAGATGTGGGTTTGGTAGACAGGACAGACCACCCGGCACGAAACCGTAAAATAAATGTAAGCAAGTGAGCGAGACAAGATTGTGTTCCAAAAATGATTATGACCTACAAGTAATAATTGAAGAAAAATAAACAAAAATAGAAAAAAAAAAATAACCAGAAATAATTCAGTAAACATACAAGTTAGTTCCTAGAGCCTGATAGTAACCTGAACGTGGATTCCTTAGATCGACGATTTCTCAGTCCCTAATAGTGGTTGATCAACGCAATCATTTTCGAGCCAACAGCCCATGTTCTTTGTTTCTTTGTGATAAACTTTTAATTCACTATAAAGCGCACTTTTTTGTGTGCTTCGAAGGACCCAAGGAAAGAGCAGAAAAGTGTAACACAGTTTGCAGATGAGGGAAGAACGTTTTGGGTGACTGGAATCACCAAAGAGGTTTACGATAAGAGGAGGCGAAGTAAGGAGCTTCAGTGCAGTCCCCAGCCGACAAGGCATTATTCCCACAAGCCTATTAGGCAAGGACCGTCAAGCACAGAGAGGTCAAGGGGAGGCTGCGGAAGTGACGCGCTAAGGGCAAGTCACAAGGGACTTGGATTGTACAAGGGCACTCCTACACATGGACACTGGCCCTTTAATTATGATCGAGAGTCGAAGGATCGCTTAGCACCGATGGAGGATGTAGGTGGGGTCAATGAGAGATTGATTTCAATTACGAGGCGAATGAAGGAGTTTACGACTGACAGACACCATCAGACAGACAGGATAGAATAGAATATGTTTATTATTAAATTTACACTGACATGCGTGATTAAAAGAAAAAATAAATAAAACTCATCACTGCTGTTGATTAACATCACGACCCGAGGTTCGGGTCTAAATTTTCTTTTTAAGCGATGACCTCAAGAGCAAAAGCCGATCGCCTAAATTAGCAGAGGACCGAACGTGCACATAAGAAATGGGAAATATCCTACCGCTCCTGAACGTTACACAGAGCACACTCATTTCTAGGGTTGGAACAGAACGGTTTCTTCACCTAAGCAACTCACTCACAACGGTGCCTGAAGAGCCATTCAATCCCAGGCCCTCAGCCTGCCGAGTGGAGCTGGCACACTTTATCTGAGGATCAAGTCCTCAATAGACCGTGAATGTCTCCGTTTCGTAGAACCTTTGCATAAAGCACGAAAAGTTCTCAACCTCGAAACTGGAACAAATTCTAGTCTACTGAGCCGAGCTTTATACGGTCTGAAACAAGCTCCAAGAGGTTGGAACCTGAGGCTGGACGAGACCCTAATGAAGAAGAAAACCTATGAAACAGTCAATTGTATTAAATACAATTAAAATTAAAACAAATTTTGTTTTGTTGACAAGGAAGGTGGTAATGTGTTCATACTAGCTGTCAATGTGGATGATTTGTTGACCTTCACGAACGACAGGAATAAAATGAAAGAGTTCAAGAAGTCCTCACGAGAAGATTTCGGAATTGAGGACTTGGGGGAAGCAAGTTACTGTCTAGGTTGGAGAAGGCAAAACAATACGTCTCGATCAAAGGAACGTCAAAAAACTGCTGAAGAGGTTCAAGATTGTTCTAATCCTATTGTTATGTTTGTGTGTCGTCGAGTGAAGGAGATGACCTTCTCGATGCGGCGTTTGTGTTTTCTTTAACCCCTACTCAACGAAGAGAGAAAAGTCCCTATCCTAACGACTGCACTGTCGCACCGGCGGCTTATTAGCCAGACCGACGTGCGGAGTGCAGGGAGTTCAGGCTAGCCCAGCGTTTCATAGAAACCTACCGACAGGATGCGAGAGATTTACCTATAGAGCCTAATACTTAGAGGAGATCCCTTGATGAAGGAGAAGGTAGAGAGCGAAATGAACAATACGATTGACTGGACTAGAAGGCATACTGGAGCATCCCTGAGTGAGCTTATATACTCTGAGAGATTAGTTGAGGGAGAGAGAGAGGTGGAAGGGTGACGTCATGTTGACGTGTTCCCCCGTACCTCGTCTCTCCCTTGTGGGTGGTGGCTCACTCAGGGATCCTATTGTACTTCTTTATTTAAGAACTAATTAGGATATTTAAATGTGGGTTATATCACCTATGAAGACACCAACAGGTTTAACACTGAAAAAGGCTGATCCAGGGGAACAATCAATGTAACAGCCATTTTGCAATGGAGTTCAAGCAGTTAGCAACTATGATAGGATACTCTGATGCGGACTGGACTGACGATGCTAATGACAGACGTTCATTTGCAGGATCTATATTAATTCTCGCGAATGTTACAGTTTTTTGGCAGCCAAGATAACGAAAAACAGATGCTCCGTCGAGTTGCCAGGCGGAGTACGACAGTTAGGACCAAGAAACACAGAATGCTGAAAAGGAGGAATACGCCTGAAATGATTAGCTGAAGAACTAAACGTTCCTGAAGCTGAAAAGTGGCAATCAGAGTGCAATTGCATCGTCTGGAAACCCTGTTCATCACAGAAGAACAAGGCATCTAGATTCAAGACACCACTGCATCCGAGAAATTGTCGAACAAGATGATTTCATCGTGCATTATCTACAATCTGATATCATGATAGCTGATGGTTTGACCAAGCCGGTGCCTTTACTGAAGTTCGAGCGATTTCGGGGCTTGTTGGGCACTAACTTTATTGTTAGGTATGTTGAATCATCAAAAATTAACTTCCCTCGACCGGGGATTGATCCCCTATCGTTCGACTAAACTATATTCACACTTCTGAGTCGGAGCTCGTTACCACTGAGCTAAGGAAGCGAATGGACAGAAATGCGAAGAGGTCGCTGATCACAACATCTCCCCCCCCCCCCTTAGGAAATCTTAGGTACACCGTTACCTAGTCAGGGAGGTGAGGGCAGCTTTGGCCGGCGTTTTCCAACCCAGTGAGAACGCGCTATTTTTGACTGGCTTCGGAGTTTTTTGTTATTCTTCCTTATTGACGGGGCGGGGGATCTGCTGACCTCAACGTTTGTCCGAATAGGCGGTGGCTCGACTCGTGTCTTGAGAGGGAGTTGTTTTGATGACCCAATCTTTTTAATGAATTAATGTTTCTCTGAGAAATGCTAAGGAGACTATTCGTGTCCGGTATGACTGCGCCACATTGTTGAATCATCAAAAATTAACTTCCCTCGACCAGGGATCGATCTCCTATCGTTCGACTAAACTATATTTACACTCGGAGCTCGTTACCACTGAGCTAAGGAAGCGAATGGACAGAAATGCGAAGAGGTCGCTGATCACAACAGGTATTTTCCATTGTTGAAAATAACAAAAGATCATTGAGTGTTTTGTGAATCTACAAAACTGGTGTTGAACATAGAATTATATATTTTACACGTGTCACACACTAGGTATAGTTACTACTCTACCAGAAAAGAATCTTCCACAATACCCTGCGCTTTAACTATAATAAACCGTGTGCAGTATTTTCCAGCGTTTTTTATTAATGTTGGGGACTGAGTTTTGATGATGACCAGTACAGGATCATCTACATATTCATGTTATGATAGATGATGTGAAACTCCCACTTTGTAAGCTGTTTTATTTACATACACACGAGAACAGGAAAGTCGAGAAAGTATCCTGAAACATCTGTACCTTTTACAGCCAAGATGTTATAATGGAATAGTAAATATAATTGATCAGCAGTGATGAAGCCTCAAAAATATAGAATTTTCAATTGAGATGGAGGGTGAAAATACAGGTAACTGATTCAGCTTCGAAACTACGTGTGTGTTGCCTGGCGTTGGGGTAATCAATAATGGGGGGCCATTGAGAGGATCAACACACCATGTCGACGTAGGCTGCAAGCTGGTGGAAGCAATCGTTTCAGCCATAATCCAGTAATACATCGCTGTTCTACTGCCCACGTATCATGAAACGATCCCGCATTGATTTCAAAAACTAGCGACGCTTTCGAGGACTCCGAACTTTCTGGAATAAAATTATTGGACTGTACGATGACCAACACTAGGTGTAATGTGTTAGGAGTGCCAATACTATCTACTAGGATCATCGCAACGGCTTGTACCCCCAGTCATGATCCTCGTGAGATGTGTACGTGATCAAAAACGAGCAAGTCGTTTTTCTTTTTTTTTTTAACACGATTTTTTTAAAGCAAGTAGTTAATAAAAGAACGAGGAATAAATGTTACACCGATCTAGAAAGAATAAAACGGGTATGAAAAGCTGAGCAAGCACGTAAAAAGAAAAAGATTGGTTGAAACACTAAAATCTGGAAGTAAAATCACGACTATGTACACAAAGGAAGAACTATAAACTTCATCCTTAAACTGACCTTATGGGGTCAAATGAGCCCTTACGCCCATGATGAGTACAGAAAATATTTCAGTCCACTCAGGCTCTTCGGTGACTTCTTCTAATACGAGTTTTTTTTAAATTTATTGGGACGGGGCAAGCCCTTAGTCACTTAGACCATAAGTTTGATCTATTGTGACAGGATTCCCTTTTCACTTGAGCGCTCGTTTGAAAACCTCTTCCTTCACAAAGTGAAGAAGTTTTTCGGGCTTTTCCCGAGCAATTTCGGCCGGGACAAGATTACCCTTTCCGAAATGCCGGAATCTGGTAGATGCTACAGCAGGACACTCACAGAGGATGTGTTCTGCTGTTTCGACTCCTTCGCAGCAGAGCCGACATTCAACTGTCCTGGCCTTGCCCATCTTGTTGAGATGGTATCTCAGGGGGCAGTGGCCAGTCAGAAGACCCTCTATGGTGCGAAGGTCCTTCTTCCTTAGTGACAGCAGAGCTTTTGCACTTTTTTTAGAGATGGTGATCAGCTGCTTGGCTTGCCTCTGCTTTGGAGTGTTGCGCAGTATGCTAATACGAGTTAATTGGGAGATTGGTGAATTCGAATACTCAATCGATTCCCAACATGGTGTCCCATCACGTACGAAAAACTTCGGGAGTCGATTCTACAACTAATTTTAGTAAGAAAGTGTCTCCTAGCAATTTTTCGTTAGACGCTTAATTTCCGAGTTATTTTAATTTTAAGATTTTTTTCGTGTTTTCGACCTTAAGCCATTAAAATGACCATAACTCGCTTAATTTACGAGCAATTCAAAATCTAATTACACCGTTGGATAGGGCGTTAAATTTACCATCTTTCTAGTGGTTATACAAATTTTTTTGTAAGGTCGTGATGGGTGAAAAATCAACTCGTAAAGTCATTTTTGTAAAATTGTCAAAATTTCCTAATTTTTCTTTTGATTGTTAAGGTTTTATTTCCAAATGATTTTTCACGTACCTCTACATCAAAAACTGCGCAAAGATCTCAGCTTTTTAATGATATAATTTGTTTTAATTTTACTCCGCTAATTAGGGGTGAAAAATACGTTTGAATGCTAAAAAACGTGGTTGCGCACATGGAAATCAAGGTTCCTGGTTCGTTGGGCCTCGGACAGGTTCGACGAATTAGGGGTGGAATTCCACGTCATTTTCAACGCTATTCCATCTCCGTTGGTATGTTAAAGCTCAGTATTGAATTTTGGTAGGTCCGAATTTTTTTTTTAAATTTACTTGGTATCTATGTACGAATTGAATGTTCAATTCTCGCAACTTAAAAAAAAATGCAAAGAAAAATTAGGAAATTTTGACAATTTTACAAAAATGACTTTACGAGTTGATTTTTCACCCATCACGACCTTACAAAAAATTTTGTATAACCACTAGAAAGATGGTAAATTTAACGCCCTATCCAACGGTGTAATTAGATTTTGAATTGCTCGTAAATTAAGCGAGTTATGGTCATTTTAATGGCTCAAGGTCGAAAACACGAAAAAAATCTTAGAATTAAAATAACTCGGAAATTAAGCGTCTAACGAAAAATTGCTAAGAGACACTTTCTTACTAAAATTAGTTGTAGAATCGACTCCCGAAGTTTTTCGGTCCTTAACATGGGACACCCTGTAAAAGAGACGACATTATATCATATCAAGGTTGGTACTGTTTTATATTAAACTGCGTTTAAAACAGTGTTTAATACTGTTACAGACGTGACCTTCGTGAGCTGTTTCAGACAGGACCAGAAGGAGGAAAATTACAATGGACTCATGCGAAATGAGCAACAAAAAACATGATAGATACTAAGATACAAAATAGATTTCAATTTCCATTCGTCAGTAATCAGAATGGCAAGTTAGATATCACCAGCCTGGACATTCTCCAAAGTGAATATCAACTTTTTTTGCTCAACCTCAAGTAGGCACTTACTGAAGAATATTGATTTTGGAAGGATAGAATGATCAACTTATGAAATTGAAATCACAGTTTCTGCAACTTTAGATGAACTCAAGAACGAAGAGTAACACCTGTCAAGTAGAAGTGGCACATAGCTTCTTATCCATAACACGATTTTATGGATGAACCGATGGATACTGGACAATAAAAACTTCGATTTTCATTACCTAATCCCGTTAAATTTTATGACTAGATCCCGAAAAATTTATAGGCAGCCATCCAATTCCAAAATCCCTCAATATTCCATCCAGGTCGGATGGAAACTTTTGAGTCACGCTTATAGAGGATTTAACATCTCTGATCGTGAACAAAACCAAATACTAGTATTTGTTTCGTTTTAGAGAGATTGAAGGAAAACAACAAACTAACTTCTATCCTCGTACAGTGCTGAAATAATCTCAAGTTTCCTCGCTACTTTTAAGAACGTACATCAATAGGGATGAACGAAGTGTGGTAGCACGTAAACTACACATGCGGAAGATTTAATTTGGGAACTTGCTCGAAGTTTGTTGCCGTAATTAAAAATGAGTGGACGAGGCTCTCGCTCACCAGGGAGTCAGGCCGGAATTCCTCACATGCTGGCAGTCTGAATTCTTTCCTCTCAGAGACCTCTCTAAGCTTCCAGTGGGGTAGGAAGTTTCATTTTTCAGCAATTTAAACTTTTCAGCAACCTCGTTCCCCTTGAAAGCTTTTCCACCATTACATGATGGTGAAAGTTCTTACGTGGGACGCTTCTGGGTGGTCCATCACAAAACACAACGGAGTATTCCTATTAATGCTAAAAAGAACTGTAAAAAAAGCCATACAATGAAGTCTGAAAACCACCTCGAACGTCTAGGAATGCTCCAATAAACATGTGACTGGACTGAAAGTATTCTTGGTATCTAACGAATCTACTGAACAAAATTGAGGAAACATGGAAGTCACATCTCTACAAAATCTGACTAGATCTGGCCTATTATGAGTCGTACCGCTTTAATAGTCACATAACCTAAATTGTTCAGAAAACCAGTAATGCATGGAGATTCTATAAAGCCTGGAGCATGTTAGATAATAATTTTTTTCTATTTTTATCATTTCAGTAAGACGCGCTTTTCTTGAAGTCTGAGGTATTGCTAGATTGAGAAAGGATTTCGATGGCTGTTTCCTTGTTTTTTGTTACGTAATATTGATTTCTCATGATACTGGTGGAATATTGTGGTATCTATGGTATCATATTGTCAACCTGGAGAAGAATATACGAATTTAGACATTATTTCTTTTGTTGGTCGAAACGACTCGGAGTCTCTTTGTAATAAAGAGGGAACGTCAATTTTTGTAGTTATACAGGGTGTCTACGCTTAAGATGGCTATAACTTCAGGGTTAAATTCTACAAGGTATTTCCAACAAAAAATGTCTCTTAGCAATTTTCTTTTAACCCACTGAAACTCCTTTATTTCACTTCAAAGTTTTTTTTCGCGTTTTCGACCTTACGGCACTGATATGGTCATAACTCCCTTATTTCTCCTGAAAATTCAAATCCGACTACACCGTTAGAAGGAGCGTTAAATTCCTAAGCTACCTAGTGCAAAATCAAAATATTTCAGCAATAAAATAGTTTCAAAAAATCAAGTCAAAAAGCCAATTTTACAAATTTTTCTAAACTTGACTTTCTTCGACCAAAGTTTTCACTCTGAATCCCTGCCCATTTCGATGGGCGCTCTTCGGGAAAAACGTGCTCAAATTGTCAGCTTTCAAACGGTCTATCAATTTTTCTTTTTAACATTCAAATTAGAAGAGTAAATGAAGTTTGAATGTCAAAAAACATGGGTTTTACAAGCAAATCGAGTGTTTTAAGCGGTTTATGGTCTCCCTCGATCTCAAGACGGCTTGACGATTTTGGTATCATTTCCTATGTAATTTTTTACGCTGAATCCAATGGTGATACTTCCGAATGATTCCGACTGCTAGAATGTGGATTTTTCGAAGAAAACCTTCGTTTTTCGTACATGAAATACACATTATTCGTAGATATAGTCGTGAGCATAATGTAACACCTTTGAACTCAACAAAAACTTTAATCAGCTAGAAATTCGGTGTTTTTGTTGAATTCAAAGGTGTTACTTCATGCTCACTACCACATTTACGAATAATGTGTATTTCATGTACGAAAAACGAAGGTTTTCTTCGAAGAATCCACATTCTAGCAGTCGGAATCATTCGGAAGTATCACTATTGGATTCAGCGTAAAAAATTACATAGGAAATGATACCAAAATCGTCAAGTCGTCTTGAGATCGAGGGAGACCATAAACCGCTGGAAACACTGGATTTGCTTGTAAAACACACGTTTTCTGGCATTTAAACTTCATTTACTCTTCCAATTTGAACGTTAAAAAGAAAAATTGGTAGACCGTTGGAAAGCTGACTATTTGAGCACGTTTTTCCCGAAGAGCGCCCATCAAAATGGGCAGGGATTTAGAGAAAAAACTTTGGTCGAAGAAAGTCAAGTTGAGAAAATTTTTTAAAGTTTGCTTTTTGACTTGATTTTTTGAAACTATTTTATTGCTGAAATATTTTGATTTTGCACTAGGTAGCTTAGGAATTTAACGCTCCTTCTAACGGTGTAGTCGGATTTGAATTTTCAGGAGAAATAAGGAAGTTATGACACTCTTGATAAAAATTTGAAAAATTAGTAATTTTCTCCCCCAAATTCCACTAATGAAGTTTTTCTCTGTATTACCGTGTTTATGGTCGGTTGTACTCCTGAACTTCTTCTTTGGCACCATTTTATGATCGATTCTTAATCAGACATGTTTTTTGTTCTATTTTTTTGGACATTGTTATATCCGTACATTGGATGTAGAGAATGATTATGATGGCGGAGACGACTATACTAGGATAATTCGTGACATAAATATGAAAAATTATAATCCTGAAGATGCAGGTGAGCTTCACCAGCGAAATTGTCGCTAACGATTATATTTATATAACTACAAAAACCAACGTTTCTTTTTTATTACAAAGAGGACCCAACCCCGAGTCGTTTCGACCAACAAAAGACATATCTACCGCCTCTCAAAGTTCATCAATTTAGACATTATTTAGATTTTTTCTTCTCCCGAAGTCCAGGTTTTGTTGTAAGGAAGCTATACTTAACATCCACTTAGCACGCATACTTTTTCCTGTGGAAGTGAACTACAAGAGATATTCTCAGCCCTCTCTCTCTAGGAAAAAATTCTAGACAAAATTGTTAATGAAGAGCTCTATCAGTATGTTGAGTCCCTCAACATCTTGGATCCAATGCAGTCAGCCTACAGAACCGGTTTCAGTAAGAAACGACTCCCATAAAACTGCTGGACTAGTGGTTTTGGTGGATTTCTCAGCCGCGTTCGACCTACTGCAAAGAGATGTGCTGCTGGCGTGTCGGGAAACCTGCTAGAACGGTTCGAGTCGTACCTCACGGGACATCGTCTGGCTGTTAAAGGTGATCATGGTGCTTTGTCTAGTTGGAGGGAAGTCGAGAATGGGGCGCCCCAGGGATCTGTATTGTCAGCAATATGCTTCATCTTGTACGTCACGTCGCTTCCTAAAGTCTTTTCGAGGGGAACCAAGCATGTGTCATATGCGGATGATCTCCAATTCTACAGATCATATGAGTTGAGTGAAATACAGATGGCCGTAGATATCCTGAACAGAGACCTGGAACGAGTTGGAAGTTGGTGTGCCGCGCATGGAATGAAGATAAACGTCTCCAAAACAAAAGTCATCATGATGGGCTACCATGGTCTTCTTTCGAAGACAAACATAAGTATCGCGCCCAAGATAATCTACCAAAGCGTCCGATCCGTGAAGAATTTGGGGCTACTTCTTCAAGATTCGTTGGAATAGAATCTGTAGGTTGCAGCGATGTATAACACCGCTTTCAAAGGCATCTATCAGCTGAGACGGCTTGCCATAGATTTTCCGGAGCACGTGAGACTTCAGCTGATACAGAGCCTCATTCTGCCTACCTTTGACTATGCCACGGCGGCGCTCTGCGATTTAAAAGCTGGAGACGTAGATAAGTTGCAGAAAGCGCGGAATGCCGCACTCCGCTTTGCACTGCGCCTCAAGATTTTCGAGAGTGTCACCCCGCACTACAAGCGCTTGAGATGGCTGAAGAATGCGGAGAAGAAAAAACTTCAGGTCGCCACGTTAGCTTTCAAGGTCCTGAAATACGGAAGGCCTCAATATCTACATGAGCAACTGGTTTTCATGTCTACATCCGTTGAGAGGAGCACACGAAGCCAGAACCGAGTACTGAAAATCCCACCCCATCGGACTGAATTATTAGCAAGATCCTTTATAGTGCAGGCGTGCAAGGTTTACAACGAAAATATCAAGCTTTTCGACCTTTCTTTAAAACCCAATCAATTCAAGGAAAATTTAAAAAAAATTCTACTAGATAATTATGCGGAAGGATAATGTGATAGGTGGAGCGGTGCAACATATTTATTTTGTTTCTTTTGTTTCATAATTTTTGTGTGTTATTTTCAAGGTGAATTATAGAAGGACTATTTAATTTATTCATTTATTTTGTGACTCCATGTTTTTTGAAAAAATTCTTTGCAATTGCAAGCTGTTAACTAATATTTCCAGGGAAGGTGGAAGAGAGAGCCTCATGGCCCTAACCTTCCCTGGTGGATAAATAAAAAGATTCAATCAATCAATCAATCTAGGAGATCTATCCTGAACTGGGAGACTAGTAAGATTTCCATGCACCACGAATAGAGAAAGGGGTTGAACATTTTATTCGTAGATGTTATTCGGAATCAAGCTTACATGTAAAATTCGAGGAGATAAACGAGCTTTCTTTGAGCCAGTAGCGAATTATAACCTGACAAGAGTAATTTATTGAAGACGCTCGAGGTGACAAGCTTGAGCCGAACAACAACCTGATCCACAGTTAGGCCGCAACATGATGATAAACTTGTTCCCTTTGATGGCGAAAAGCGATGCTCTGGGTGTTTCAACAGGTGTTCCAACCTCCTAACTGCAGAGAGTAATAATTATTCGACGGCGGAATATAACTCAGTCACGATGGTGTGAGCCAATAAGCCGTGTTCAAGTTGTCTTTGAAAGAGAGGAATTTGTAGGAGGTTGCGGCCCAGAAAAAAAACTCTTCCAAGTTGGGGGTGCAGTAAAGTTTTCTAGCAAAGAATATCAAAACCACATAAATTCTGTTGGTTCGAATGTTATTTCGTTGATCAGAGAGTGGTAGGTAATCTACCCTAACAACGCAACACGTGTAAAGTTTTTCGCCTTGGTAAAAAACAACAGTTTAAACGTTTTTCCCCTTGTCGAGTTAAGGCTGACCAAATGGTTATTTGGCAAATAAGAGTGGAAATGCGGCGGAGTCAAGACAATATGAACTTCGAGAATAAGTATCTAGGTGGGAGCTAAAAAATCGAAACTGGTGCCAAAAGGTCCACAATAATAGAGTTTCTATAATGGTATATAGTGGTAGTAAAGAGGCTTGCATAGATCTTCTAATAATGAGATCTTCTCATTATAGATCTAGATTATAGATCTTCTCATTACAGATCTAAAGAACTCATGGGAGTTATTTTGACAACTTTGAACAAACAAGTTCCAAAAAAGTTGTTTGAGGTTTTTGTTGGAATTGTGCCTCGGGATAGAGTTCAAAATGAAAAAAGAAACCATCTCAGCAAATCAGAAAAAATATATAAAAGAAATTTTGAAAAAATACAACATGGAAGACAACAATCCAGTCAAAACACCGATGACCCCGGGACTCAAGCTGGAAAAAATTTCAAACCCAGATCCAGTATATCCGTACCAAAACCTCATCGGTGCATTGATGTATCTTGCTGTTGCAACCAGGCCCGACATTTCTCATACTGTCAGCTTCTTGAGCCAATTTAACAACTGTTTTGGAAAGGAACATTGGCTGGCAGCAAAGAGAGTCCTGCGTTATCTGAAAGGAACGATGAACAGGTCGCTCCAGTTCAGGAAGACAGGAAAAACTCTCAAAGGGTACGCCGATGCGAATTGGGGCTCGTGCTCTAATGATGGCCGCTCTTACACAGGTTTCTGTTTCACCTTTGGAGGAGCATGCGTCAGTTGGGAGTCACGCAAACAGCGCACCATAGCACTCTCGACCCAAGAAACCGAATAATATTCGACATATATTATATGTCATTGACTGAAGCCGCGAAAGAGGCTATGGATCTCCGACAGCTTTTGACTGATATGGGGAGCCCTCATGGACCTATTGAAATCTCGAATGACAATTTAGCGGCACAAGATCTCATCAAAAATGCTATAATAAGCTCAAAATCGAAACATATAAACATCAAAGAGCATTTTATTCGAGAGAAGGTCAAAAATGGTGAAATTGTTGTGTCCTACAAACCTTCTGCATCCATGGAGGCTGACATATTCACCAAAGGTCTACCCAGCCCTCGGCACGACGAACTTGCTAAAGCAATAGGGCTCGTCAATGGTGACTCAGTGAGTCAGGTCTATCGAGCGAAGGGGAGTGTTGGAATTGTGTAATCGTGACACTCGATATGACAACAAAAAAGTGTTTTATTACTTGATGTTGTTACCACACAATGAACAAACACTCTCTACACAAAAATATTATCTCTCGCTAGAACTTTCGTTCGTGCATAATTGTGAATATAATTTGCCTTTGCTAATTATCTATTTATTCAATCAGCGTCCACATATACATTTCTGTAGTTTTCAGTGAACATTACTATCTAAAACACGATAAGTATGTAATATATTCGGTATCAGCTTGGAATATCCTGGAAGAATAATTTCCCAATGAAAAAACGCTGCAAATTATGACATAAAGAGGATGCTGTTGCTGGGCCATACAGATTGCTTCATGTTGCTATTGATAAATACCGTGGACTGGGGTAATACTGATATGCTGGGGTGATACTGATCAACAAGCCTTTTTTTATTTGCATGCGATTGCAGCGCTCCACACAGTCCTAAATGGAAAGTTAGGTCGTGTTATGTGTTCGTAGCAATGTTTTCTCTGGGGGGATATCGTTCCCGCCCGATAGTCTAGGTTACCATGGTAGCTGATAAGGAAATAAACAAATCTCAAAATCGGGCCCAGCTGTCATTGTGATTGTAACTTCTGTTGTGCCGGTGTCGGGGGTTGTGTGGTGAAGTTCTAGCGAAAAGATTTTGTTTCTACTAGAGGTAAGCATGAAATATCTGCAATTAGTTTGGTTTTTTCCGTGTTACTACAGTTGGTTATCTGTTAAAAACAAGAACAAATCATTTTCAGGGAGTGATACTGAACACGGCCGAAATGCCCCGAAACTATCAAAAAGTGATTGGTCCATCATTATTTTTGGCAACAAGTGCTTTAAAATAAGTTGTTTCTTGTCAGTTACCAAGCATGTGCCACGAATGGTCTCATTAAAATAATAAATGCTGAAGAGGATATTACGAGTCTTGAATTTTGGCTTTATTCTGATTTTTATAAGTTAAGAGTTGGTTTTCATTAGTTTTTCAATAAAAATTGTTCTGAAATGAGTTGTTAGTGGGGTTTTTTTTACCTCAGGGAACTAAAAAACAATTTTTAATTGTTTGAGTTCGATTTTTAATTGTTTTCAATACGTTCAAGTTCGATTTTAAATTAGTGATCACTATCACCCCCTATGTGGGGGTGATACTGATCAATTTAATTTTTTTTTTTTAATGAGCTTAATTTAACAAAATTTCAAAGTTTGATATAGGATACTGTTCGTAAGGTGTGGGAGAATATAAACTATTTTTTTCAGATTTTTTTGAATTATTACACTGATAGTTTTCAAGGAAAAACTGTAGAAATTGATCACTATCACCCCAGTCTACGGTACGTTCCAAAAACTAAAATGGTGAATTATTCATTCCCGAAATGGTTCACAAAAGATCTAATTTCGTTGGTTCGTCAGAAAAACTATGCCAAATCGCGTCACCGGTGCACTGGACTTGACAGCGACTATCAGGCTTACTCAGTGATCAGAGCGAGGTGTAAGGAGTTATCCAGATCCCTGTTTACCCTCCATGTTGATTCCATTCAAAAGTCCATTCACGAAGATATCAAAGTTTTTTGGAATCATGTCAACTACCGGGAAGGATCCAACGATTTACCGCACCTACGTGATTTGTCGGCCCATGACCCAAATTCGACCGCTGAGTTATTTGCCCTTCACTTTTCTTCGGTGTTCACTCCCAATTCCAGTGAAATGGTTTTTCCATCAATGGATGTCGTGTCTATGGGAGCATTGGAGATTACGGATGAATCCGTGGAAGCTGCGCTGAATGGCCTTGACAGTTCAAAAGGAATGGGACCTGATAGTACCTCCGATTCTGTTGAAATCTTGCTCCTCAAGCCTTACTGAGCCTTTGACTGTTTTGTTTAATAGATCATTGTCTGAAGGAATATTCCCGAGCCACTGGAAGACGTCTTATATCACGCCAATTCACAAGGATGGAGATAAGTCAGATGCAGCACAATTTAGGTAAGTCCTATCTCTACAATACCTAAGATCTTCGAAAAACTTATATGTGAACAAACAACTCCTGCATTTTCCGCTCATATCACTCCTAACCAGCATGGATTCAGACGTGGGAGATCAACGTCAACCAACCTTCTCGAATTCCAAGAATTTACTCTCCAGGCGTTGGGTAAGGGGCATCAGGTGGACTCATTTCTACTGATTTTTCGAAAGCCTTCGATCGACTTTCCCACCAAGCTATCCTATCTGTGCTGAACGGGCTGGGAGTGTTTGGGTGCCTGCTTGAGTGGATGGAGAGTTACTTGACCGATCGATCTATGATGGTGCGTCTGAGGGACACCGTATCAAGACCCTTCTTTGCCTCAACAGGAGTTCCGCAGGGTTCCCATTTGGGTCCCTTGCTCTTCCTACTGGCCTAAATAAATAAAGCTTTATTATTTGTCTGTATAGATCATTCGCCTGCAAAGAACACAGTTTTGCCATTCCACTGCCTACAAACCATATTTTCGTTTCACGATCAAGTTTAGTTTCGGTCTGTTCGGAGAGGCAGTCCTGAACGGTTCGGAGGGGCCTCGAGTAGCCCGGAGGAGTTCGGAGGAGCCCATTCACCTCTATCCCCTCCCCTTTTCAGCTCCGGTTTGGTTCCGAACTGTTCCGGACTGCCTCTACGAACAGACCCTTTGAAGAAATAAACGCTTCACGCTCAATTCGAAGAAATGAAGGTTGTGGGTGGCTTCATTCAAAAGAAATTTGATTACTGGTTGCTAAGGAAGCAAAACTGAGTACATCTTAAAGAAACGAACAACGATCGCATTTTCGTCAGCTAAAATTTCAATTTAGGCCTCTTTTGCGATTCACACTCGTGTTTCTGATTTATCGTAAGACCATCCCTCGTTCTCTTAGGGAGCGGACGGTTGATCCTTGTAACAATATAGGATGAATTTCAGATTGAAATTCACCTTATTGTTCATAATTAGTCAGAGGAGGGTGTGACGACCCTACCCCTTCAAACCAGTGATTAGATTAATCAACCGGCCCGAAGAGGATATCGATTCATATCTCTATGAATCGGATATCTCTACAGGCGTAGCTCCAACAAATCGGGAACAAACCAATTGGTTTGTCCCGTATAAAATGTAGGGTCGTCACATCCTACAGAGCTCTAGGTGGTCTCAATCGATTCTGAAAATTATATTCTATTTTAAATTGAAGAAAAAACAATACCTTTATATAGAAAGTTTGTGACCTAGGACGTTTTGAACATTTCAGCTCTTATTTTTCAACTCTTAGAAGTGACTGACATCAACCAAAAGCTTCGGGGCACAACTAGACCCCAAATGGAGCCTGCATACCAAATCTAATCAAAATCGTTCCATGGTGACTAAGAAAAGTGCCGCGTACGGCGGACGGACGGCCACATTTTTATTCGATTTTTGGATTTTACGTACCTATTTCGAAACGTAAATCAACGAATTTTGTGGGGGATTAAACGTCTCAAAAGGGGGTCAAAGAGGTGTTTTTGAAGTTTTTAAATGGAATTCCAACTTGAACTCATTACAATAAGAATATTTTTGTCTAAGAGAAGATAAGATAACTCATTGTCTATGAAAATATACTTGTAAAGTGAATAGCAATAATTGCAAATAGTTTTTTAAACACTTAAAATTTGCCTTTTCTGTCAATTTACTCAATGACACAAATGCTGCGCGAATGAGAATTTATTTCTTCGCTGTTTTGTCCAGTTCACACGCCGGACAAGACGGACGTTTTTATTACGAAATATGAGTTGAGCGTCAACCTGGAATATCCCAAGATACCCCACTGAAGGGGGGTCAAAGACAAATTTACTCCAACGTCATTTGGTTATAAAGTGGTAGTAAAGAGGCTTACATAGATCTTCTAAAAGAGGGAAAAAACCTTGTTAGCGGTCCGGAGGATTCAAGCCAATAATAATTCTGCGGCATTCATCATCTCCTTGCTAATCCGGGTCGTTACACGTGATCAATCGCCTCGCCTCTGAAGCCCTTCCCTACTTTGAGCCGACTAATCGGATACTCCCTTCTCCCTCCACCACCTTCCACAATGACTACCGCAGGGGAAGAAAAGGAGGTTATTTTCCTACCTCGAGTTTAATAACCCGCAAATGTTTATCAAAGTCTTACCCGAGGCTAATGGGCCTCCTTCTTCTGAAAAACCGCCCTTTTCCATCGTCTCGATCGAAGGGAGTATCCGGCTAGTCATAATTAGTCATCGGGCTGCCAGGATGAGACCTCGGACGATACATGAATTGAAGATTTATTGAACACACAGGATGGTCCGAAACGCACCGAAGAATTTGATGATTAGCGGGAAATTTTACGCTAATCGCGAATACTTACAACCGAGTATTTCCTTCGTCCTTAACCCTGTACTTGACAAAAGTACTACCATGGCTATTCTTTCAAATTTTCCCCCTTAAGTGTACTTTAGGCCCTCCACAACACGAATAAATTGAAAGAGCTTCTAAAAAGTTTAAATTTGAACGGATTTTCAACACATGTGATACAATCAGTACCTACATTATTATTCAACATCATTATTACTGAACAATATTACTAAACACTGCCAAGTCACCGATGAATGAGGAGAATTGATATGAAATAAAATGTATTTCGTTCAATATCAATCAGAATAAAGTTAAAAGAAACAAACAACTGGGAAAAAAAAATCCATAAAATAAAATAATGGAAGAATCGCCAGTACCTAATAATTATTACTAGCAAAGTATAGTTATAATACCTTCTCATTGGCTGTACGTACTTATTAGATAAAGTAGTAAACGTTAATGTTTATCAATACATACGGAGTCTCAATTAAAGGAATGTCGAGTTAATTATCTAAAATTTTGGCACTTTTCCAATGGAGATTTGTTTTAATTTTCACTTTAAAGTGGGTACTTTTTGTTTTCAGAGGGCTAAACCCTTAGCCCTCTAAAAACATAATAAAACTGAAAAAGCTTCTAAAATGTTAAAATTTGAACAGAAAACACTCATGGTATATTCGACGTTGCGAAGTACGGGGTTGACACCTGAAACTATTTCATCCAATATACCACCAGGCACTGGAGCGAAAAAGGATAAGAATGAGGAAGGCAGAGGCAATATCCATAGTGGAGAAGGAAGAGCGGGAGGAGACCATCTTTAGGTGGCAAGTAGACCTTGTCTGTGAAACCCGTGGAAGGTGGACAGCCCTCATAATTGACGATCTAAAGGCTTGGTTGGAGAGAAAACACGGTGAGGTGAACTATTGCCTGACTCAATTCCTCTCAGGGCATGGATACTTCCGCTCCTTCTTAGTAAAGTTCGGGAAAGCCACTGACCCAGAGTGCAGATACTGTGGGATAGAGGAGGATGATGTCTGCCACACCTTCACATGCCCACAATGGGAGGATATGAGGAGGAGTCCATAAGAGGCCAACGGAACGTGGCGTCCACAGACAATCATACATGAGATGATTAAGAACAAGTCGAGCAGGGACGCAGTGGCTGTATTTGTCACAGCAGCCCTCAAAGCAAAAAACCTGGATGGAAGATGGGAGGAAGAAGATGAGGAATAGAATTGAAGGAGACCAGAAGTAGGTGCAGTCTTTCGGCACAAAAAAAGGGCTCACCCTGAAGTAATACTGTAAAAGTGGTTCCGGGGTGAGTCCTGAGTAGAGGGAGTGGGGTTTTAGTTGGTAGGACCAATGCTGGGGGGTCCAACACTGTTGGGGTGAACTTCCCCTTCGCTCAACTCCCGTGGGAAAAAAAACTATTTCATCAAGCAAAATATTAGTCGAGATGAATTCATCTCTTGTTCCCTATCTACTGGTCTTTTGAGTAGCCTGCTGTCAAAAGTTTGGGATAAATAGGGTAGATGGGTGGAAGTTCCCGCCCCTTTCGAGATCAGGCGTACTGAAAAAACCGAAATCAAATACTTTCATGGTACTTTCCCACTAGTGGAGGATTGTCAGGGATCTTAATCAAGGTTATAACCAGGGGGGGGGGGGGGGGGAACGGAAAGGTTCTAACAATTTACTGAGGTCACACTTATTATCACTTATTATTGTCACTGGATTATCATTTTAATTGGAATAAATTTGAATTCGTGGGAACTCACCCAGTTGAACCAACGGGAACTTCCCCCCACCTACCCTACCACTAAAAACACTTCAGAGGAATCAAATTTCATGTTTTTGTACTTTTATTTTTCGTTTCCTCACTATGGCAGATAGTGTAGTAGTAGTTTGTATTTTTACTGGAAGTAAAGAAGGTGTAGCTTTCAAAATCAAAATTTCGACTCGCATTTTGCATTACAGATCTTTATGACCAACTTTGGTTATCTGAAGGCTGCCAATCTTTGTCCCGAGCATAACTAGTCGAAATCACGGTCCGATTTTCATGAAATGTTTAGGGGTAATGCGTGTCATGCCAGTGACGGTCCCTTGTGAAATTAACCACTATCAGACTAACGGCCGCTCAGGTTCAAACGTTATTATAGTCAAACATCAATTCCTCACGTCTGACAGCAAGATTTTCTTCAAATTTGGAGGGAAGTTTGGAGTTGGACTTGAGCAGAATGCACATTGATTCCATCAGTTGATGCTAGTGAGAAATTGAAAATCAACATAATCGCGAACAACTTCACAAGCGTGTTGCTATTTGTTGACATAGGAAACCAGCAACTTGATCGTGAAAATAAAATTTGGTATTGAGGAATTTATGAGTGGTACTACTCAATCATAAGCATTTTTTCACCAACTAATTCTATACCTACTCTACATTACAATTCTATCGATATCAATGATATTTTATTGTTCCGATCAGCTGGGTTTCTCCTGAGCACCTAACTGCCCAATCTGTTGTTCAATGTAGTAAACAGAACCTCTATGACAACTGGAAGTGATTGGAACCAATTCAGGGAAGACATCAGCTCAATAAAACATAAACATATCAGGCCGATAAAATTAACTTTTCGAAGGATCCTTTGACTCCTACACTCTTTTCGATATCAATTTTCCTGAAACTAAGAACAAAGAATAGGTTTGACAACGTGCCAATCAGGAGTTTTGATCAGCTTATTGATATCATCATGTTGCGATCAGAAGGTTTTTTTCTATTTATTTAGGCGCATGCAACCTTTTCTGGTCATGGGCGCCGAGTACAAAGAGAGTACAACTATTATTTAAATTTGATAATATAACCAATTTTGCTTCCTCACTACCGAAGGTAGGGAAGCTTTGTATTCGTGAAAGAAGTGAAAAAAAAAAAATGTCCTCCAAAATCAAAATTTCCACTTGCTTTTTGCGTTTTAGAGCTTCCCGAACAATTTTGGTTCCGTGTCTGTCTGTCTGTCGGTCTGTCAATCCTTGTCCCGGGCAAAACTATACTAACCTGTGGTCCGATTTTGATGAAATTTTCAGGGATTGTGCGGGTTAGGTACTAGACGGTCCCCTATAAATTTCAGCACCTTCGGACCAATAGGAGCGAGTGCGCACGCGCAAACGTGAATTTCCTGGAACCTCGGTTTCTAATGAACCGATTTTGCTCAAATTTGGAGGTTAGTTAGGGACTAACTTCTAAGAGACACCCTATAAGTTTCAATCAAATTGGTCAAGCAATAGCCGCTGCGCATGCGCGAACTTTAAATTTATTGTTACAACCAAAACTCCGCAACTATTCAACCAATTTCGATGAAATTTTCAGGGATTGTGTGGGTTAGGTCCTAGACGGTGGACCGCTAATATTTTGGTATTCAATAACACTTTGAATCATAATTTTATCGCCAACTGATTCTATACGTCCATGTTACAATGAGTGAGGAAGCTATACTGCCCACCCAACTTGGCAGACGTTTTTTTCAGTTTTTCAAAAAATGGAATCAAGAAGGTAGAGTTGTTTCCTAACAACTGTTCAAGGTCCTGTGGAAGTACTGGTGGGATGCTACAAAAATTGAATTCTCGATCGAGAGGAAGTTTGTCCTTAAGAAAAAACTATTTTTAAACCTCTCTAGAAGTCAATAAAATCAATTACTTTTATTCAACAATTCTCACACCACTTCATCGATTGGCAGATGTTTCAGGTACTCTCGCCAATTTCAAGGCAAAAGGTTCCTAAATATTTGCGTTCAAAGTCATAAGTTCTCATTTATCGGGATACCCTGTGGATCACGGTTAATAAGCTCAGTTAATCACCGGATGCCTACGGGCCCCGCTTCATGTACTTCGGGGCTGTCCTATAATCCTAATTTATAGAGAACGCTTGAGCCTCGTCCGAGGGAATTGTGAACCACCCGAAACCCCGGTTTTATCTTTTAAGCATCGAAAATCTTCTGAATCCAGTAGGAATATGAACGTTTCTGGTTTAGGAATTAAGAGAAGCTATGATGTGGACGAGAGTGAGTTAATCTTCCCTAAGAATGAAAAACGAGAATCCCAGTAACTGGAGCAGTTCACTCGGAACACCCGGAAATAATGCAACTTACGAATGCTTCTAATCTTGTTTACAATCGATTGAGCTTCTGTTTGTCTGTCTATTACTCACGACGACGATTTCGAAGCGGTCATTCGCAATATTAGCAAAGTTCTTGGGGAAGTTTTTGGCTATAGAAGCTGTTTGCCCTACTAAAAATATGCAAAATGAACAAATCAATTTTTGTTGAGATTCTCCTATATTTTCATTTTTTAGAAGTAATTTCAGCCGATTTTGGAAAATTTTTGTAATATTTAGGGACTATTTCATGATAACTAAGGAAGTTAGATGAAATAGGGGAATGGAATTAGTACGTATTTCGCCTAGAATACTAGCCCGCGATTCACCAGCGCGTTGTAGAGATCGGTAACTAGGAATCGTAGTCTACGATCGATTGTAGATGATAATATCATCTATTATGTTCACATATTATGTCATCTATTATGTTCACATATTATGTGAACTAGCGCGGGGAACGGAGATGCAAGGCAAGCAGTTCAAAAACGTCTGCCAAGTGGGTGTGGCACATAGCTTCCTCGTATCCATAACCCGATTATGTAGATGATCAGATGCATAGTTGTTAATCTCAAAACACCAATCTCTAAGTACCTTCCCCTACCCTCATAGGGGACCATCTACACGCTAATCTGGACAATCCTAGAAAATTTCATCAAATTCGGGTGAAAAATTAAGTGAGTAGATGTATGTGATTGGATAAAAAAAAATACTTAGCCTCGGCTGGGATTCGAACCCGTTACCCCTGGGGGACAGTTGAAGTTACGGCTGTTACAAGTAATTCACGTTTGCGCATGGGCAGTCGCTTCTATCAGTCCGGGGATGATGATTTTCATAGGGGACTATCTACAACTTAATCCACATTATCCCTGAAAATTTCATCGAAATCGGGTGGAAAATGTGGAAGTTATGGCCGTTACAAGGGAATTCACGTTTGCGCATGCGCAGTGGCTACTATCAGTCCGAAGGTGATGATTTTCATAGGGGACCATCTAAATACTAGTCTGTAACATCCCTGAAAATTTCATTGAAATCGGATGGAAAATGTAGAAGTTACGGCTGTTACAAGTAATTCACGTTTGCGCATGCGCAGTCGCTTCTATCAGTCAGAGGATGATGATTTTCATAGGGGACCGTCTACACACCAACCCGCACAATCCCTGAAAATTTCATAGAAATCGGACAATAACTTCGTATAGTTATGCGCGTTACAAGGAATTCATGACAGACACACAGACAGACAGACAGACACACAGACACACAGACACGGAACCAAAATTGTTCAGAAGGGTCTGAAACGCAAAACGCGAGTGGAAATTTTGATTTTGGAGAACTTTTTTTTTTCGTCCTCGAAAAGTGAAAACAAAGCTTCCGCTACCTTGGTAGACTCGGAAGCAAAATGAATTTTGCGTGACTTTTTCGAGTGAGAAAAGACGATCGGCGGGTAGTCGGGGGGTCAGCGCGGGGTCTAGTATTCCTATACCTCACTATAACAGCATAAGCAGAGGCAAACAATCGAGAAGCTGTTTCGTGATTCTGAAAGCCGAGAAAATTGGAAGATGAGCCATGGATAGTACCTACTAAGCCGTGGGTTACGCTTCCTTAGCAACCAGTAATCAAGTTTAATGAAGAAATTTCTTCATAAATTTTCTTCAATAAAGAATTTATTCTTTATTTCTTTAAATGGAGTGTGAGGCGTTTATTTCATCTAAATAAACTCGATTATGAAGGGAAAACATGGTTGATAGGCAGTGACAATAGCAAAGCAGTATTCTTGCTGGCGCTTGATCTATACAGAAAAATAATAAACCTTTGTGTAATAATTTGCTGCGTTTTTCATTATTGTTTATTGCTCTAAGTCTGGCCAAGGTGTTTGCCTGACGAATATTCCCACCTGACGCCACTGTATAGAAGTTACTTGAAATCTTCTCCTCTACTCCGAAAATTCGCCCTTCCCCAACGACGTTCATCGAAAACACAAGTCCGTGAGTAAGATCGGGTAATCTTCAGTATATCGGGGATGTGACTTCCCCTCCATCATAGCTCGGTCGAAAAGGCCCCAGCCTACACCCTCAGACCCAGAACATACCTGTACTACCCTCCTACTCGAGGATCAGTTGATGAGTAAACGCTGTCCAAGCAACAACCATCTCATATTGTCATTGTGGTCGCTGTGTCTCAGGGAGTTTGCTTGGTTTAATAATAATTCAATCAAATATCGGAATTGTCAGAATCTTCTAGAATAAAGTAATAATTATCAGTTCCTTCAGTAAAGTATTCGCGAGTGTTTTATTATGGATCCTAATGACATTGAGGAAGGGGAAATTAGAAGTTTGATGGGTGAAAATGATTTCCCTAATTACTCCAGGGCTTCTTTATTAGAATTATTGCTGTCATAGTCGTATGTTCGGTCTCGTTTCTTGGTGATGGGAATGCCATTCAATTCTTTCATCAATTTCTCTCGTGAGCGAAAATCTTGAGTGCTGGCTAAACGTCTTACTCGTGAATCAAATTGGCTCATATGAGCAAGTACAGTGGAAACAATGAATTGCTCAGGCGAAATGTTTCTTATTTTTGCGGATAAAGTGGCGTATAGACGGGTTGCAAAAGCTACATGGCTTTCTCCTTCATTGGGCCGGCTCTCTTGAACGGTAAGGAGGACAGTAGTCGGAGTCTCAAATGTTCCAAATCTACCAAGGAACAAAATTTTAAATTCGTCCCATGTGATCCCCGGGTATATAGCTTGAGGTAGCCAAATCGATGCGTTCCCTTTGAGTGATTTTATTAGGGATAAAATCAAATCAGCGCCTGATAGATTTTTTTCCTTCAGGATTAATTCAGCAGCAGAGCACCATGCATTAGGGTCACATTCAGGTGTATCAGGATTAAACTCAGGCAAGAATATTTTTGATGATTTCTGGGGCTCATTTAACCTCTTTACAAGAACTTCAATGAAATCCTTCAACTGTTTTTGCTCACCTGAATTTCTTCGATTCATGTCAGGATAATGTTCATGTTCAGGATGATGTAGACGATCGTGTGATACCACTTCTGATAAAGAAGCCCTGGAGTAATTAGGGAAATCATTTTCACCCATCAAACTTCTAATTTCCCCTTCCTCAATGTCATTAGGATCCATAATAAAACACTCGCGAATACTTTACTGAAGGAACTGATAATTATTACTTTATTCTAGAAGATTCTGACAATTCCGATATTTGATTGAATTATTATTAAACCAAGCAAACTCCCTGAGACACAGCGACCACAATGACAATATGAGATGGTTGTTGCTTGGACAGCGTTTACTCATCAACTGATCCTCGAGTAGGAGGGTAGTACAGGTATGTTCTGGGTCTGAGGGTGTAGGCTGGGGCCTTTTCGACCGAGCTATGATGGAGGGGAAGTCACATCCCCGATAAGTATGTATCTACGTAAGTCCATGTACGTGGGCCTGGGGCAACATACCGGAAACGTGCTAATAGACACGATTTTTCGCTAATTATTGTGCTATTGTGCATGCTCTAACGATACCTTTTACAACAAATACCTTCCATTTATACATATATGCACAACAAAACCTTCCTTCTTCAACTCCCGCATAAAAATGTGCGACTTGGTCCCTGTATAATATATATAAGTAAGGACATAAAATGTCGAAAATTATATATTATATAATTTTCGACATTTTATGTCCTTACTTTGAAACATAAATGAAAAAAAGTCACGAAAAAGCGTCACATAATCGATCACTATAAATCATTACAGTCAGTTTTATAATGGTTTTCACATACAACCAAGTCGTTGCTACGGAACTTTATCTTCGTCATTCGTGTTCGTAGAAAAATATTATACTGCTTTTGACATTTTCATGTCTTTGCTTTGGCACATAAACTGAAAGATCGTCACGAAAAGTAAGCAAGTCTTGCTCACGCGACCAATAAATAAATAAAATAGACTCACTGTGTTGCGTAGAGAACAATCAACTGTTTTCTTATTTGGATGCTTGGGTACATGAACTAACAACCTTACTTCACTACCTTGTTGTGTAGTGGTTGACATGAAAATGTCCAAATGTTTGCAGACTCGTATGCAATTTCGTGACGATTTTTCGTTTTTGTGCCAAAGTAAGGACATGAAATGTCAAAATCGTTCACCATTCGTTGGAGAGCCCTAAATTTATGCATAAATGATATACTGCCAAAACCAATGTAATTATGGAAGAACTGTTGAAAGAACTGTAAACAACATTCGCGGTAAGAGATTGTTACCTGCCAAAAAACAATTATTATTATTATTAATATTATTATTATTATAGGTAGGTAGCGAAGGTAGACATAAAATATCCCAATACAGACTCGCATGCAAGCGTTTATTATTCGTTTTTCGGATTCTACATACTTTGAAACGTCAAATCAAACATCAAATTTTGAGTGGGGGGGAGGGGGTTGGATTTTTTTTCTTTCTCTACTCAACTTAGTACCTTGAGACGTAAAACACCAAATTCTGAGGGGATGATGAATTTTCTTTTCTCGTTCGATTCCAAAGTTCAATCGTAGAAAATGATGAACCAAAATACCGCCGAGGGAGATGAACAGTAAAACTGTCGTAGCAATAAAGATTGTTGATGGAGAACCCGGGAGAATATTAGGTGGGCAAGTCTAGTGATCTATTGACACTCTTGGATGGCGAGAGAAGCGAGCAGCGAGTTGTAAAACCGTGTTATCTATTAGGAATACGCGAAGTAAATAATGCGATAAGCTTTTTGTTGGATTTATGATTGATCCAATTTTCCTGTTTGTCTTCCGTCAGTAACCCTCAGTGGGACGGAGTCTTCCTTATGCCCATTTTCCTGGTCACGTCACCCGGATCGTGATAGAGAAATTATATCACAATCGCAGTTAGCCAAGAGTTTCTTCTTGTGTTGCCTGAATTAGAAATTTTAAATAATTTTCCTTTAAGATATGACGCACAATCAGAACAACTAGGTATCATAACCCTCCCTTTGATAATCATACAATAAAAAATTATCGTAGACGCGCTGCAGAGTCAAGGTTGACAATGGTGCTATAAAAGAGCGATCGCCCATCATCTTCTCAGTTCAGTCTGGTCGTTACAACGAAGTGATCCTTGTGAAGTGTTTAAAATAATTTTCCATCGGAAATGAAAGCGGTTACTGTTTTCTTCTTACTTGTCTTGTCGTATAGTTCGTACGCCAATGAGGAAATGTTTGTCAGGAGACAAGAATCGGACGGCAGGGTAGCCTACATCAAGAAAAGAATAACAGCAGCCGACTTTGCTGACGGTACTCCTTTGACGGCAGACGTTGAGAGCCACGCCAAGAAGTTATCCGCCCCTGGTGACGTCATAATTCAGTTAATAGATGCGAAGATCGGAGGAGCAGGGAATTCGACGGACAACGCCTTGCCGATGAATCCTTCGTTACAAGAATTTTGGAAAACCAACGTGACCGACGAAGTTCGCAAATACTTGACGGAACACAAAACTGAGGAACTTTTGATGGAGGTGATTCCTTTTTACGACAATTTGAGCACGAAGCGTCCGAACGCCTTTTCCTGTTTTGTGGTCAAAATGACCGAATCAATCGGCTTTTTGGTGAAGGCGCTCATTCCGAACCCTCCCAAGTCGACATCTCCTTTCGTTTACAGCGCGGGCAACTTGAGAAGATTCGAGGGAACAACCGGTATCCACTTCACAACTCGTGTGATAGAGAAATATGGAGATCGACCTTTCTTATCAAGAACTGAAATGGCCTCAAAAATAGTCAAACTCAGTGATGTGACTGGAAACAAGGATGAGATATGGTGGTTTTGCCGTGAGTGGACTAAGCCGAACAGCTACTTGTCACACGCCGAACAGCTGTGCGGGTATGGACAGTGCAAAGGTGAAACGTTATTCGTTAGCCGCTTAATTCCCCTCAAAATCGCCGGGGACAACATGGCATGCAACGTGGAGAACGTGGTTCCCATGGTGCCCAAAGCCGTGGAGGAGTTCAGAAACCGAGTGGAAGCTCCTATTTTGGACTTTTTCAAGGATCCAGCACACAAAGACAACACCACGACCCTCACTGTTGTAGTTCAGTACAGCAGCGACTCCACCGGTCGCCCAGTCGGCTTCACCGTCCTCAACGACATATTACCGGATTACAGTATGTACATTCCTAACGTATAATATCCAGAATTCATGTGGACAAACTAAATAATTGAACAAACTATAATTGAACTTATTTGTCATGTGCAAATAAACATATGGTCATTTTAACGCGTTGTCTTCTCAGTGTCCTCCTATATTTTCAAGACCTGGGAGAAACAGGACAACACAGAGAGAACACAATCATATTCTTTAGTAATGAATGCATTCCTGAGGACGTCCCATTGGATGTGGAGTAAAACTTCCAATTCTAAACAGTAATCGATTAGACATAGATTTGTAATTAGTTTCTACTGTATACAACAGTATCACCCAATGTTAGGAGAATACCATAATAGGTTCAGCATCATGAGGGCCCGAAATCGGACAGTAACTAACTACACAGCACTACAGGCCGATGTGGGCCTTGGCTTCCCGAACTCCCTTCCGCCACCGAGTACGGTCACCTGCCTGAGTCCTCCGCAATCCCACCACCCGGAGGTCCTTCAAGTCTGTTTTCTCTGGGTTTCGTAACGATTTAATTTTTACAGGGACGGGTTGTCGGCCTATCGCCCAACCTGTTGGAGGGATCGCCTCCTCGCAGTTCACAGGATACTGGATTTTCTGTCGTGGTATACTTCCCTAGGAGATTGCCGTCACCATGGCCAAAGAGCGTCGAAACCACTTCTGGGTCTCCCAGGTGCCCTCGACTGCCCATCCAGACATGAGGCAGTACGGGCAATTGCATCTCACCATGCCTCATGCTGTTAGTGATGGTTACTGCAGCCCTCCACCACGGTCGCAGTTTTACGTCTTGCCCAGGACCAATATCGGACAGTAGGTAATTTCAAATCCGAAATCCCCGTGAAGGTCCCCAAAACGTATTATGCGACCTTCATTTCACCTGCCACCATAATATTTCTAGCGTCCCGAATTTGATCACATTGTGAATTCCAGCCCCCCTCACACAACCACTGGAGCCAGTCTGACTCCAAAGCGGTGATAGGTACTTACATGGTAATGTTGAACTTGTGTCAGTTGGTTTTGGTAGGCAGTTCGATAATGCGCCAAAATTAATAATCAGACTTAGGAACAAGTTCTTTTGTTTCTCTACTATCAAAGACTAGTAAAAAAAAAAAACAAATCGACCAAATGTGAATGGTTTTTTTCTGGTTTACGTAGGTTACCAGACAATTACCTATCAGTAGGAGCCTCAGTCCGGCATTGTTCCCCGTTATCTACGGAAACAACGATTGGACTCTGCTGACATTTTCATGAAGTGAATACCGATGAAATGGTTCCATATGAATTTCATTAACATCGGTATAGAAGTAGAGATTTAACATGAGAAAATAAAACAAACTTGATCTTCGACATGAATCGCATAATTGGTTTGGACTCAACGTGATTCTCTATGAAATTACGATTTGAAAATGTGGGACAATTTTGCTCCGTAACTTCCATAACTCCATAACTTCCACATTTTTTAACCGATTTCGATGAAATTATCAGGAATTATGCGGATTAGGTTGAAAATGGTCCCCTATGAAAATCAAGGCCTAAAAATTGACAGTTGTCTCTGCGCATGTAAAATCCTTGTAACCGCCATAACACTTACATTTTGGTTTATTATTGTCAATAATGAACCTTTGGAATCGACCAAGAAAAAAAAATTGTAACACCCCCTCAAAATTTGATGGTTTACGTTTCAAGGTACGTAGAATCCAAAAATCGAATAAAAATTTAGCCGTCCGTCCGCCGTACGCGGCACTTTTGCCACTTAGCATTGACCGATTTTGATGAAATTTGGTATGTAGGGTCCATTTGGGGTCTAGTTGTGCCCCGAAGCTTTTGGTTGATGTAGGTCACTTCTAAGGGTTCCAAAATCAATTTTGAAATTTTGAAAACGCCCTAACTCAAAAAATTTTGATATAAAGGTATTGTTTTTCCTTCAATTTAAGATTCTATAGAATTTTTAGAATTTTTTGAGACCACGCGGAGCTCTGTAGGACAAACCGTTCGCTCCCTACGAAAATTTAGGGGTTTATATTGAAATATATATATATATAAATCAAAACGAGTGTGAATCGCAAAAGAGGCTTAATCTCCGTTCAAATTAGAGCTGACCGAAATGCGATCAATGGTTGGTGATTTTGATTTTTTGATTCATATTGGATGGTTGGTGATTTTGTAGACGAGTGATCTATATAGAAAAATAATAAACCATTGTGTAATAATTTGCAGCGTTTTCATCCAAATTTGATGAAATTTTCTGGGAATATGCGAATTTGTTTGTAGATGGTCCCCTATGAAAATCATTGTCCCCATAGCTGCTGCGTATGCGCAAACGTCAATTCCTTGTAACATCCATAACTTCTACATTTTCCATCCGGTTGTTCAGACGGTCCTCTATGAGTGTAGTGGAAGGTACTTGTGCGGGTTGACGATTAGAGTCCCCTATGGAAGGCACTTAGAGATTAACATACTGCTATGCATCGGATCATCTATACAATCGGGTTATGGATACGAGGAAGCTATGTGCCACACCCTCTTGGCAGACGTTTTGTATATAAATTTGAAAGACAACTTTCATTAACTTCCTCGTAACTAAGCGCTACAAGTTTTGCGTTGCAAAAAATATAACAACGTGTCTGCACCAAAACAAAGAAATTTTCGTTCACTTCTGTCAACATAATATGTTGACAGTTCCGTATAACAGTTCTACGTGAATCTCTCATATTATGAGAGATTCACGTAGAACTGTTATACGGACGTCTAAACCACACCGGCAGCATTAGTTCATGTATCCTCCGCTAGAGATAGTAAAGCGTTTTTCCCTTGAATCAGATGAGATAAGCTCAGGTGCCTATTTTGATGCTCAAGATAGTGCTAAGCAGCTGATTCAAGGGAAAAACGCTTTACTATCTCTAGCGGAGGATAGATGAACTAATGCTGCCGGTGTGGTTTAGATGTATGAGTAATTGGTTCAAGGAGAGTGCAAATAATTAATTAAAGTGTGCTCACGATAGCAACCCTTGTCCCCAAATCCTGAAAAAAATAATCCGACGACCATGATCAATTGAAAAAAAAAAAAAAAAAAATCTGAAAAATTTGTAATCTTTAGAACCTCAAGACCCTTTTAGGCCTGTAAGACCTATTTTTAAAAAATGGTCAAAATATCTACAATTTTTTGAGCCAATCACCCAAACTTTTAAGGGAAGAGAAATTCGTATGCAGAATAAAAATATCTTGTTCTATTCTCAAATGAAGGGTAAAAGAAAATTGGCCAAGTGCTGCCATCTCTTATCCCAGAATTTCTACTAAAACATTGTGACATTAATGAGGATAGATTTTAAGGTTTACCCAAGTCTCGAGATTTTATGACGGTATTGATATCAAAATACCACTGACCAGATCGTGACTAAATCAATGTGCATTGTTTTTGATATTTTATGTCTTTACTATGGCACATAAACGAAAAAACGTCACGAAGATTGCTCACGAAAATTTTCAATGTTATCCACTTACAACCAAGTCGTTGTTTGAATCCAGTCTGAAATTACCCAGTAATCAAATCTTCAAAATTCGATTATCCAGTAAAATCACGTTTGTGAGTGGGAGCTGCTTGTTCGATTTAATGATCCTTAGGGGACCAACTCGCTAATCAGCACCAACGCTGACAATTAATTAAAATTGAACTGTGATTTCGAGATGTACCCTGGGATACGAAGTTGTCCACCAACTGAGACGAAATGTAGTTCTGAAAGTTCTGAGACGCCTAATGAGAGTGGAATTTGGTTTCACCCAAAATCTTTTTGACCGTTGGCAGAAATCGGAAGCTTCTCTTTCTTCTCAAAAATAAAGTGGTTAGAAGCCCCTCATCAGCTTGCATCTATCTCGCATCAGCTTATGGTTCGAAGATGTTCTCTTAATACGAGAAAACATTTTCTTACTTCGCAAACTATACGAATGCTTCCTAGGAAAATCAGAAACTTCGGCAGAAGAGCGTGGCAAGATGATTGGTCGATTAAATTATTCAGGTGAGTTCTGGGTCAAGGTATACAGACCATGCGGAATATCCTACTTGACGTATTTATGCGCTCGAATCAGTTTATTTCCCCTGATAATCAAGACACGTTATTGGATTACCACTTTGCATACATTTCGCATTCAGGTTCTATTCAGGATGAAGAGGGAAGAGATGGAACCTCATTATGCATTCACTCGATTAAGAAGCCGAGTGTGCGTCGAGGCATTTCATGAGGGAATATCGGGCTAATCCTGCGGGACCTGGTGGCTCCATGACTAATTATGACGAGCCGAAGATTCCCGTCTCTTGAGTCAGCCAGAGACTTCATTTATGAAGAATAAAAAGCCCGTTTGTAAAAAATATACGGAACCATGAGAATTCAACGCCTCTTGACAAAAATTCCATTCATGGAGCGTTAGTTAATGAGCGAATTGTCAAAGAAATCTTCAAAGCTATAGTAAAAAAAAAACCTGATATTAGTTGTATGAAAAGAGCAGTAATTTCTACCAGCATGGGAGCCTCGAATTCGAAGAGCATTTTAAAATCTATGATCTACAATACCCAACATGTTATGGCTACAGAGGAAGCATGGAGAGGTAAATTTCTTCCTAACTGCCTAAGGGAGAAGTTGCATCTCGCAGCACAGGACACATCCCCAGAGGCGGTCATAGGAAAGATGCTGGAAAGCGAGAAAAACTGGACCACTGTGGCGGATTATGTGGAAAAAATAATGAACAAAAAAATCCTTCAAGAACGGGAGAGGCAGCTTTCTTAAGGGGAACCATGGACCGGCCCCTAGCAGAGAACTAAGAAGACTCCCAGGACTCAGCCTGAAGTAATGTGTTGAACAGTTCCAGGCTGAGATCCAGCGAGGGATAAGGAGGTGAGGTTTTAGTGGGTTTGAATCCCACATAACTCCTGTTCCCTCGGGTATCTAACGAGACCCAATTTCCACCCCAGGATCTTAAAGATTTCCTCACCCCCTACGACAAAAAAAATTCACCACCCCCCACCAGGCAAATACGTCGTAACGTTGAACTGTCATCTATTAGTTTTGGTAGGCAGTCCGTCGACGTTCACAACCGTATTCAAGGTTAAAACAAATAACGCTTCACAATTTTTTCCCCACAATACAACAATTCATTTTAGGTTTATTATTTTCAATAATGCTCCAGCCAATAGCATCCAATTTATTACGCAGTACGCATTACGGACATTACGCGCCTATGTGAACCAAGATTAAATCCAACTTGTAATTTAGATGTTAATAAATAGGTTATCAAGAGATCAAAGGGACAACCAAACCTCGATAAGAGGTTGTTGAACCTTTTAAAAACGCTGCAAATTATTACACAATGGTTTATTATTTTTATATATAGATCACTCGTCTGCAAAGCCACCAACCATCCAACATGAAGAAAAACATCGATCGCATTTCGGTCAGCTTTAATTTGAACGGAGATTAGGCCTCTTTTGCGATTCACGCTCGTGTTTCTGATTTATCGTACGTAAAACCCTTAAATTCTCGTAGGGAGCGAACGGTTTGTCCTACAGGGCTCCGCGTGGTCTCAAAAAATTCTAAAAATTCTATACCATCTTAAATTGAAAGAAAAACAATACCTTTATATCAAAATTTTTTGAGTTAGGGCGTTTTCAAAATATAAAAATTTATTTATGAAGTTACCTACATCAACCAAAATCTTCGGGGCACAACTAGACCCCAAATGGAGCCTACATACCAAATTTCATCAAAATTTGTCAATGCTAAGTGGGGAAAGTGCCGCGTACGGCCGGCCAAATTTTGGTTTATTATTTTCAATAATGAACCTTTGGAATCGACCAAGAGAATTTTTTTTAACACCCCCTCAAAATTTGATGGTTTTACGTTTCAAGGTACGTAGAATCCAAAAACCTCGAAAACACCATTTTCACCCATGTTTGGCTCATATCACCCATACGTGTAGGGCGATTAGTTGCTCAACCAAAACCTCAAAAACACAATTTTTCATCCATTTGTGACCCAGAGCACCCTTGGGTGTGGGATGATTGGGCTGGAAAGACGTCAGGACCAACCAGACCCCAAATGGAGTCTATGTAAGGAAAAACCTTGAAAACACCATTTTCACCCGTTGTTTGGCTCATCACCAGAGACCTTCAAATGCCACATTCGGCCCATTTTTCGGTAAAATGTCATTGATTTCTTTGAAAATGCCACATTTTTTGCCACATTTGTGCGATGAAGAAAGCAAAAGCCCCCATAGACGACCCGGCCCTCTTCCCGCAGCACCTCTTTTTGGAGTCAAAATTTAAAAACATTCCAAGCATAATCGAGCAGCTGCAATCTCAAAACACTCTCCTGACGACCTCTGTGGAGAAGATGGAGGAAATCGCCAACACCGACTACCCAGGAGCCATTGGATTAAGGATTAATTCCAAGGTACAGGCCGTTCTGGTCAGTAATTGCGGCTGGGAAGAAATGAAAAGTATAGCCGCGAATCTCGAAGGGAAGGAATCTTCTATCAGGGAAGAGTGGGACGCTGAAGACGTCCTTGCAATGAAGTACGCGCCCGCGGCTTCTGCCGATGTAGAGAGATCATTCTCTAAATTGAAATATATCCTGAGCGACTGACGTCTCAATTTATCCATGGATAACATAGCCGCCCACTTAAAATTGTTTTATAATTGAATTTAACATGTTGTAAATACATGTAAATAGTTGATATACATAATACAGTAGTTGATACGCTTTCAAGTTTCATGATTTAATGGTTTAACATTCCTTTTATGATGGGGAGGGGGTGGAAAGTTGAAAAAAAAAAAAATACCACATCAGCTGAAATAAATGCCACATTCGGCCACAATAAGTGCCACATTGCCACATTTTATAAAAATAAGTACCTCATTTTGAAGGTCTCTGCTCATCACCCATACGTGTAGGGCGATTAGTTGCAAGGGCTAAATTTCTGCGGATCTGAACTCTATCCCAGTCGATTCTGAGTCAAAAAATACTTGGAAAATGTCACCCCACGCATATTTAAGCAAAAACCTCTTTTTTGGCCGGTTATTTGCCCATAACTTCTATACGAATGAAGCGATCGGAATAACACATTCTGACAAATCAAGATAACCGAACGCCACTTCATCAAGTTTGGATAAATAAGCACGGAGTTTCGTCGATCTAACCACGCTAATGATGGAGTAGGTAGTCGGGTTTTTCCTCCAACTTTCAGGCTCTGATTCGCTAGTTTCCACCCAGTTATCTACAACAAGTTGAATTCCCAAACAGTAATAAGCCGCGAAAGTAAAATATTGAGTCTCTCGGGCCTTGATCGTTCGTCAACGATTTCCGTTTATGGATAAATATTTATCGAGATATTCACCCATTCAGAATAAATCGTTTGTCGCTCGCCTGGGCCGAAGTAGGTCGGCAAACATTGAACCAGCTGAGTGGTTTTTCGTCGGCTCCCATCGAGTTTGTAACTTGTTAGTTGCCTTTCATGAACCCTTCATAGCGTGCAAAATCGTCTGCTCTATAACTGCCAACTATCATGTCCCTGTTGCAATAACCTTCCCGGAAGACCTCCGTCCAGTGTTTACAGTCATAATCATTAGCGTAGGATCTAATGATGGAACACAAGCTTGGGTGTGATTAATGTTTGAGCAGTAATTGGAAATGATGGATTAGCAGAATGGATCTTTCAACACACTCGCAAAATACCAAATTGATAGCGTTACCTACTCGAAATATTTTAAATAAGGCCCAGGATGCACCTTAGGGTTGCATTTGGGCTAGACTCCAACTTCCTATTATAGAAAGAGGATGAGGAAGAGGGGTCATTGTACGGGCCGGACCCTAACTTCCCATTAAGCGCGGAATTGCGAAAGGGGGAATTTTATTTTATTTTTTATTTTTATTTTTTTTATTTATAATACTACGGGCAAGCCCAATTTACATGATAAAAAACGTGATACAAAAACGCTGCAAATCATTGCTCAAAGGTTTATTATTTTCTGTATAGATCACCCTTCTGTATAGATCACTGGTTCTCCATCAATAGCACCTACCACCATCTGTATTCTCCCTTGACCTTCCCTCTCAAATTTCAGCTTCCTGCGTTCAACAGGATTGAAAATGGCTTCGGAGCTCACTCAGCTGATCAGCGATCTGAAGAGTGAAGAAGATCTCCTCGAATGCTGGAGACGCCTGGAAGAGTACTTCCATTCAATAGGATTAAAAATGGCTTCGGAGCTCACTCAGCTGATCAGTGATCTGAAGAGTGAAGAAGATATCCTCGAATGCTGGAGACGCCAGGAAGAGCACTTCCATTCAATAGGATTGAAAATGGCTTCGGAGCTCACTCAGCTGATCAGTGATCTGAAGAGTGAAGAAGCCTTTGAGCAATGATTTGCAGCGTTTTTTACCCACCAACATTTTTTTTACCTACCAACTTTTTTTTACCTACCAGCTAGGTACTACCTACCACACCATACTGGCTTCACACCTTCACAATCAAGTTTATTGGAAAGAACTAAACGCTTCACACTCGATTGGAAAAATAGAAAGCTTCATATGGAAATTTGATTACTGGTTACGCAGAAGGCAAAACTGTATACAAATCGAAGAAATGAACAGCGATCGCATTTTAGTCCGATAAAATTTGAATGGAGATTAGACCTCTTTTGCGATTCACACTCATGATTCTGTTTTATCGAAGGAAAACCTTCAAGTACTCGTAGGGACCGAACGGTTTGTCCTACAGAGCTCCGGGTGGTCTCAAAAATTTTTAAAAATTCAATCCTATTTAATATTGGTGAAAAAACGATACCTTTATTTCGAGAGTTTTCGAGCTAGGGCACTCTTGAAAATTTCAACCCTTAATTTTAACCCCTTAGAAGTGACCTACATCAACCAAAAGTTTCGCGGCACAACTAGACCCCAAATGGAGCCCATATACCAAATTTGAACCAAATCGGTCGAGTGTTGCTAAGAAAAGTGCCGCGTACGGCGTACGGCGGACGGACGGAAATTTTTTTATTCGATTTTCGTATTCTACGTACCTTGAAACGTAAAACATCAAATTTTGAGGGGGGGTTAAAATTTTTTTTTTCTTGCTCGATTCCAAAGGCTTATTATTGAAAATAATAAACCAAAATACAAAACTACTGTTAGAGGGAAATGAATTAATAAAGAAATATATACTATTGACAGATGAATGGAATTTAAAATAAAACAGGAGAGGAATATATCAGTGGTTTGAGTTGTGATGAAGTATTATGGAAAAAGTCAAAATCAGGATGAAGATGGAGAAGAAGATTTGCTGAACGGCGGATACGGTTTAAGGGGGAATTTAGTAAATAATTTGATACTGAAAACGGAACATGGAACAAGGTGGGATGGCTACTGGTGAGACGAGGAGTGGTAAACTGGAACTTGGCGAGAAGAGACGGGCAATTGATTTTATTGTTGAGCAGTTTATGCAGGAACACCAAATCAGCAAGGATCCTTCTTTTATATAGTGCTTGCAGTTTACAGGTCTCCAACATGTTTGGATAGCTGAATTCGTCGGACGGAATTCTCAGTTTAAAACTCACGTATCTCAGAAATTTATTCTGTACCCTTTCCAAGGCATACCGGTGGATTGAATAAAAAGGGCTCCAGACCGTTGACGCATATTCCAGTTTTGGTAGAACCAAGGCCTTGTACAATACAATTATCGGCTTTACGTCGGTGAATTCACGGGTGTGACGCTTCAGGAAGCCCAGCGTTCGCATATCACTGTTGGCCACTGCACCAATATGTCTGGAAAAAGAGAGCTGGCTATCACACAGGACTCCCAGGTCCATAGTCTCAGTCGCACGAAACAGAGGAGATCCTTCCAGAATGTATGGGAACTGACATATGCTTACCGAACGATGGAACGTAACCACAGAACACTTCCCCGGGTTAAGTTGTAAACTGTTCTCAGTGCACCAAACACTCAAACGAGCAACCGCCCGCTGCAGGATATCAGTGGAGACTCGATTAGCCGGTACAGTTTTAAATCATCCGCAAACAACAAACATTGAACATCCGGTCCCAGGAAGTTAACCACACTGTTGATGCCCAACAGGAAGAACCAAGGCCCAATATGGCTTCCTTGGGGAACTCCCGACGTTGCCACGAACGAAGAAGAGACGACACTCCTCACTCTGACGCACAGTCGTCTTCCGATGAGGTAGGACTCGATCCAACGCAACAGTGAGCCATATATTCCAATTGAATCCAGAAGTGAAAGAAGGTGTCCGTGGGATATTTAATCGAACGCTTTAGAAAAATCCGTAGAGACAAGGTCTGTCTGACATCCATTTCGAAAACCATTCATCACATAATCCTGAAATTGCAGGAGGTTTGTAACTGTTGAACGACCGCGAACGAATCCGTGCTGCTGATCAACAATTAATGGGGCAAACCTGAGGGAGAGCTGAGCAACTACCAACTTTTCCATCAGCTTTGGAGTGGTAGATAGAGAGCATACTGAGCGATAATTAATGACTAGCGACTCGCATTATTTTTTATTTTTTTTTTAACATTTCATTTTATAATGATTACAAATTATAATAGTTCATTTATGTTCGGTAGGATAACCAGCATTGTATTTTTTAAATCTTCGACAATTCATGCATATAGATTAAATTACAATAAACATAGGTAGATCACTTGTAAATATATCGGTAAGTAAATAACCTCTACTATTCCTACCTTTTACCAAAATAATCCTCCCCCACTATCAGCAAGCTAGTATTGCGGGGAGAGGAGTCTGTCACTCCTCATTGCATATTACTTTTGTTTCTTATTATTTATTGTTGATGTTATTTATAAGAAAAGTCACCTATTTTTAAGTATTCTCAAACTGACTTTTTACTGAAATTGAACCGATTTGATTTAGTGAATTTGTTTTCATTTAGGGCTAGTGGGTGTTAACTAACTAACTACACAGCAGTACAGGCCGATGTGGCCCCTGGCTTCCCGAACTCCCTTCCGCCACCGAGTACGGTCACCCGCCTGAGTCCTCCGCAATCCCACCACCCGGAGGTCCTTCAAGACATCAAGCCAGCGATTCCGAGGACGACCTCTTCGTCTTCTAGTTTCCATCCTAGCTCGCAGCATCATTCTCGGGCAGACCTCCACCGGCATGCGGTCGCCATGTCCCAGCCATTGGATGCGCCCAGCTTTGATGAATCGGACTATGTATTCATGTTTTAATAATTCATCAATTTCAGCATTCTGTCTTGTTCTCCACCCTTGGCCACTCTATGACCGCTCCATAGATCCTTCCTATAATCCTTTTCTCAAATATCCGCAGTCTAGCCTCATCCTCAGCCAGTGTCGGATCCGCAACGGTGGGACCGAGCCGGTCAGCCAGCCAGCAGCAGGCTCCACCCCCATTCCGCGATCCGACCGAATCTATAAAAGCCTGACGAACACCGAATCTCGCATCGCTACATCTACGGATTCTCCGCCGTCAACAACTAGCTCCTGTTGCGGCATTCTCCTAGAAGAGTGATCCTGGACGATTAGCCCCGTCTAGTACTTCGCAGTGCCGCCTCTCTTCTCGCCTTCAAGTCTTCACTTTCACGACCTCGGACTTCAACATCAAGCCACCCGCAGGATCTTCGGTCGACGCCAAGGTATCACGAGGAGAGACTTTAGAGTGTTGGGGGATTAGTTAATAATAAAAGGGGGGAATAATAATATTAATAAAAGATTCATTTACTCTTTTCAGTATTATCAATTCTACCTTAATAATCCAATAATCCCACAACAGGCACTGACACCAGCATGGTCCAAGCCTCCGATCCATAACAAACCACAGGCCGCACTAGGGATCTGTATAGACACATCTTCGTTGATCTGGAGATCACTCGGCTCTTGAAGAGTTTTATATTGGCATAAAATGCTCGGCTGCCTGCCATTATTCGTGAGCATATCTCATCCTGTACTTGGTTTCTAGCTAGTGGGTGTTATATGTATTAATATGGAAGAAATGACTCCTCCATACTACAAACGCTGCAAATTATTACACAATGGTTTATTATTTTTCATTTTTCTATATAGATCACTCGTCTGCAAAGCCACCAACCATCCAACATGAAAAAAAACATCGAATGCATTTCGGTCAGCTTTAATTTGAACGGAGATTAGGCCTATTTTGCGATTCACACTCGTGTTTCTGATTTATCGTACGTCCAAACTTTAAATTCTCGTAGGGAGCGAACGGTTTGTCCTACAGAGCTCCGGGTGGTCTCAAAAAATTCTAAAAATTCTATAGAATCTTAAATTGAAGGAAAAACAATACCTTTATATCAAAATTTTTTGAGTACCGTAAAACCGTCAAACTTTACCCCAAGATTTACTCCAAAACATTTCCAAATACAATTTCTCCCACTCGAAATGGGTTAAATTGATTTTTTTTGACAAGTGAATTGATCTTCAGGGCTTCCTGAACATTTTGAGTGGTCGAGCTCATTGATCAGATAATTGTAACCCCCCTATTTATTTGTTTAAATGTTGAAGTAACGTTATCTACGAGTGCGTCTATCTTTACTCCACTCTGAAAAACTCACGGTTATCGCTACAGAAACGGGCAGTGTGCAATGTTACTCGTCGGGATTGAATTCGTTACCCCAGAAATATTTGATAATATCAAGTATTTATAGTATTATTATAAAACATATTCTGAAAAATTGAACTTTTTAGCTTGAAAAATACAAGCTATACCTAAGAAAAATATAAATTCCAATGATCATTTATTTCAACGAATTTGCTTGAAATGCAATATTTCTGGTTAAGAGATCACAATTTCAGTCTTCCAGTATAGACAGACTTATGTAGGTGATCGATCAAAACTTTCTACAAGTAAAGAAATATTAAAGGACGATAAACGATAAACGAATGACTTAACAAAATCACAGAAAAGGTCTGTTTCACATTCGATAACTTTCAAATGAATTGCAATGGTAAATTTCAAAGTTAACCCACAAGTAAACAATATTGTAAATCACAACTTATGAGACCAAAGCACGTTTATGTTCATATCATTGTTGTAAAGTTTCGGTAGGGGCGCGTACCAAGCTTTTTCTCATTTCTTCTCCCCATCTCTTACTTCTGCAACATGAGATACACTAGAAACCTTACATTCAACACTGCGAAAATTATAAAACTCAAATATTTTTTGAGATTAAATAAGAAAAATATGAGTGAGGCTACCTTTACCCCAACCTTTATAGTGGAGTAAAGATACCCGGTTTTTGGAGTAAAGTTACCATCAAATTTTTGGTAAACAAAGGCATAACTAAGAAAACACTTTTTTGAGAATTTGATTAGTGTATTTTGTTCGAAATAAGATGTTGAAAGTGATATGATGAGGGCTTGCCTGGTAAATCCACTCCAAACACCTGATATGGAAGAAATTTTGGAGCACGAGAAACAGGACAAAAACAGCTGAACAGGAAACTATGACTGATAACAGCTGATAACATGGATAAAGGCGCCATCGCAAGCCGCATCGATTCTCTGGGATGTGGAGAATAACGAAAACACAATAGCTAACTTTTATCTAAGTTCTACCATGCTTACGTCACAATTGAAGATTCCCACTTTTTGGGGTAAAGTTACCCCTGGTGGGGTAAAGTTTGACGGTTTTACGGTAAGGCGTTTTCAAAATTTCAAAATTGATTTTGGAACCCTTGGAAGTGACCTACATCAACCAAAATCTTCGGGGCACAACTAGACCCCAAATGGAGCCTACGTACCAAATTTCATCAAAATCGGTCAATGCTAAGTGGCAAAAGTGCCGCGTACGGCGTACGGCCAAATTTTTATTCGATTTTTGGATTCTACGTACCTTGAAACGTAAACCATCCAATTTTGAGGGGGTGTTAAAATTTTTTTTCTTGGTCGATTCCAAAGGTTCATTATTAAAAATAATAAACCAAAATCCTCATTCCCTTCATTTTTCGTTTCCCTTCAGTTTCTGTCACATCGAATGTAGACAAAGCATTCAGTAGCCTATGGCTGTAAAACTGCCAAGATTTCTGCCCCATTGCACAGGGCATTTAAGGTACTGAAAAATTACCCATTCGCTCTGCTCTTGTTTGTCCTTACCTTGACACTCTTGTTGTGTCCTATCTGACACAGAGCATTCTCTTTAGATTTTACAAATAATTATTTTGACCTAACTCCTTATCCACATCCAATCTTTATTCGGATGATACTTTTTTGAACTGAGCAAAGGCTTGATGTTTTGCTAGGCAGAATTACCCCAGGAAAAACACAGACCTCAGGAGATGGATGTTTAATAAATGCCTGAGGGACTTCATAGCATGGCATAGTTTCCTCACTTTGGCCTGGATATTCCATTTCAAATTTTCATCAAGAAGCACCCCCCATGTACTTCAAAACGCCCACTCTTCCCAATCGCTGACATTTGGTCCTTGAGCAACCATTCTTGTGAATGTTGAGGTTGACACCAGAGTCTTGACCATGGCAGAGTCTTGACCATTGAGTTTGACCATGGCAGAACCATAAAGAAGTCTTCGGGAAATTTCATTATCGTCAGACTGAAATGCAAGGCAAATTCGGAAGGTATTTGAGTTAATGCTTCAAGACTCGCGCAGTTCACTGTTAAGTAGAAGCCTTCGCGCTAAGTGGTTAGATTTTAGACGAAATCTTATGCACTTCATGGTGATTTGACCATTAAGAGCCACGGTATTTTTATAGATGAAGAAAAAACTTGATCGTGAAAATATTTTAATCCGAAAACTGTCAAATAGATATCAATATTGTGGGGCACCTGATCGGCGGATTTATAATATTTTTAATCCAGTAAATTGCAAGAGATGAGGTGATGGCTGATCAGGAAGGAGGGATGGGTGTACGAGTTTAATCATCATGAAAGCTCGACTGTGAATTATTCACCACGTCGTTAAGATCGACGATTAAGTTGCAAATTACGAGTACTACTGGAATAGGAAGACCACGAACTTTTGACCTTTGAAATCCAAGGATAATTTCTCCACTTCCTACCTCTCGAGAATCTGAAACCATCTGAAAAGTCCTGAAACACTTCGAAATCACTTAATGGAGGAATCAAGTAAATTGCGGGGGTTGAAAGCTCTTGGTAATTGCAGAGAGACGACTGTGGAGACAAATCAGCGTCGGAGACGGCCAAACACCCTTCACTTTCATCATTCTTATAAGCTGACTTCAGCATTGTCTGTTTAACTTGGTTCGTTCATCTCTTACGAAGAGATATATAGTTACCACTGCAATTGGCGCTGAGGACCAAATTGCATCGAAGTTTTTTTTTTGGCGCGGTAGAAGCCCCCCATTCTGTGCACAGGAAGTAAAAAACCGGAATGCATTAGAACAGAAGCTGTAATCTCCTGAGACAATGAGTGCGATAATGGGTAATCATTGTATCGATACCTGTTTGATACCTAATATCGATTGATAGGCAGAAAAAGAGAATAAAAATATAAAGTTAATAGAATTGTGTTCAGAATATAATATTAGGCAAGCAACTACTATAATCTGAAAATTATCAATTTGAACTCTGAAGTCTGATTTGAACTTTACAGAACTAAGATCTCGTTTAATTTACTAATGTATAACTACATTATAATAATTATTTACTTAGGTGCTTGGAACATTGATCGCCTGCAAATATATTGATTGGTATCATGTGACAATAAATGGACAATAAAATGCAAATCAATGCCTCGAAAACGATATGCCAATTGTTCTCCCTGTCCACCAGACCCCATGATGTTGCTCTCAAGCTTGGGGATTCAGATATTGAGAGAACTGATTGTGCGACTTACCTGGGTGTTGACCTGGATACCCGTCTGACCTGGTCGAAACACATTGCCAGACTCTCCAGCCAGGGCGACCGAAGAATGTTACTGCTTAACAGGCTGGCAGGGGTGAAATGGGGAGCTTCTCAGGACATTCTCTCAACAGCCTACAAGACGTATGTTCGCCCCTCAATGGAGTACGGATCGGAACTGCTTGTAACCGCTTCAGGTTCTGCCCTAAACAAGTTGACCATTACGCAGAACAAAGCCTTGAGACTTATCTTGGGAGCTCCGAAGTCCACCCCAGTTGCGGCAATGCAGGTGCAAACCAACATTGACCCACTGCCACAGAGAAGGGAGGCTGCTGCCGTGAGGCTGCATGAACGCCTGGCAAGAAGTGGCACGTCATACTGGCAGGACTACCAGCCAGCTGCGGAGAGACTTCAGACTCACCATACTTTTTCATCAAAGGTGCGAGAACTGCCATACTTTGAGGCACTTGGCACTGCCAACAGGCAAATGCTCCCACCTGCTCTGGATCTGGTCCCCTGCAAATTGGCCCTAAGTTCCCTGTCATTAACTGAACCTGTCGATAAGCAAACCACTCCGGCGCCCATTTTGAAAGGCATATTCCTGGAGACCCTGAACCTCTGGTATCCGGCTCACGAATGGCTCCACGTCTACACAGATGGATCAGCGATGGGGGCAAATAAAAATGCTGGAGCTGGTGTCCATTGCTCCCTCTTTGAGATTTCTGAGCCGGCAGGGCAGGTGGCTACCAATTTTGAGGGGGAGGTGTTTGCCATCAAGCTGGCGGTGGATCGGTTGCTCGAGAGAAACGTCACCCGTATCGTGATCCTCGTGGACTCACATGCGGCCATTTCTGCCCTCACTCGGAACTCTACGACTGACATGGCTATGGTGATTGAGTGTCGAAAGAGAATAGAGCGGCTGTTGGGAAGGGGGTCTCACTTGGTGCTGCAGTGGGTCCCCTCTCACTGCCTAATTGAGGGTAATGAAAGGACTGATGTTTTAGCCAAGGGAGGCTCCGCCATGACCCAACCTAACACCCCACTCCCGTACAGTTCAGCAAAACGCCTCATTGATGCCCACAAGAACCTCGTTGTCCGGAAGGAGCACGAGAGAGCTGCTGTGGGGAAGAATTGGGAGCCACTCATTGACAACCCATTGCCAAAAAACTTGCCCAGGAAACAAAGTGTCGCCTGCTTCAGGGCACGAACCGGGCATGATTACCTGGCAAAACACCTATTTAGAATTGGCATATATGACAGCCCGATCTGTACTTTGTGCCACCAAGAGGACATGACCACGTCTCACCTTGACACGTGTCCAACGCTACAGGACATACGAGATACGTTTACCGACGAAGACACCATCTGGTGGAAGACATCAGAACTATACTGGGCTGCCCGTGCACGTATGGCCTTGGAGCCACGTAATACGGCGTAATTAAAAAAAAAAAAAAAAAAAAAGGTATCATGTTGTAGTCTCTTAACAAGTAAATGTCCTTCATTATTCCATGTCACATGTTTATTTACATTTAAAAATGCTATATAGATTCAAGTCAATTATTTATGTAATGTTCGTTTCTCGTAAAAAAACGCTGCAAATTATTACACAATGGTTTATTATTTTTCTATATAGGTCATTCGTCTACAAAATCACCAACCATCCAATATGAAAAAAAAAAAAAAAAAAAAAAAAAATCATAATCACCAACCATTGATCGCATTTGGTCAGCTCTAATTTGAACGGAGATTAGGCCTCTTTTGCGATTCACACTCGTGTTTTGATTTATATATATATATATATATTTCAATATAAACCCTTGAATTTTCGTAGGGAGCGAACGGTTTGTCCTACAGAGCTCCGCGTGGTCTCAAAAAATTCTAAAAATTCTATAGAATCTTAAATTGAAGCAAAAACAATACCTTTATATCAAAATTTTTTGAGTTAGGGCGTTTTCAAAATTTCATAATTGATTTTGGAACCCTTAGAAGTGACCTACATCAACCAAAAGCTTCGGGGCACAACTAGATCCCAAATGGAGCCTACATACCAAATTTCATCAAAATCGGTCAATGCTAAGTGGCGCGTACGGCGGACGGACGGCCAAATTTTTATTCGATTTTTGGATTCTACGTACCTTGAAACGTAAACCATCAAATTTTGAGGGGCTGTTAAAAATTTTTTTTTCTTGGTCGATTCCAAAGGTTCATCATTGAAAATAATAAACCAAAAAGAAATTGTTTGATACCTGATATCGATTGATACTTATCGATGGATGGGTATCGAGAACAGAGATCGACAGGATAATAAACCGGCTTAATAAACCTTCCCGTCGTCGACTTGATATTGTCAGCTCCTTTGTTTTATTTAAATTCCTGATTTCGAGTTAATGTCCGTGAATTAATTGTGCAGTCGATTAACTTAAACAATACCTGAACGCACAAAGGCGCTATATCCAAAAATATATATATATCCAGAAAAACGCAAAGTTTTCAACAATGCACAATTCCTAAAATAATGACTTGTTCCACTAAACTCTTTAATCTCTTCAACAAATTTTCAAGCTATGATCGTCAAGAAGATCATTAATAGTTTTGTTACATTCAAGTTTTTCTGAAATTAAAAAAAAAAAAAGTTTGGAAGATGGATGGACTTAGCGCCCTTGTGCTTTAAGGAATCGATATGGATGATTATGATGAACTGGACAGCTGTCGAGAAGTGCCAGAAGCCATTAGTCTAGGGATGTCCCAAAAGTATCGATACTTAAAAGTATCGATACTTTTTGAAAAAAGTATCGATACATATCGATACTTTTTTTTCCTGATATATATCGTAGTATCGATACTTTTTTTCCAGTATCGGAGGCGATACTTTTTTACCTCTCACACTAGATCAAAATGCTATCTATTTTTTATCTCTCACATTAGATGGAAGTCTCGAATTGTACTAGGTAGCTCTTTCTCTACGTAGATTGTCGGGAGACCAACAAACTTGTAGTAAGACCCGCCAAAACCTAGCGACACCTAGCGCACCTAGTGGCACTCCACCCTACTAAATAGAAACCTCCCTGTTTTAGTTTTATGTTATGACCCGGTACCAAGTCGTGTGCTCCTGATGTTTTATCGAATTATACGGTTTATTACCGATCGTGACGTGTTTATTTGTTATAAAACCAGTACCACAATTTCAGAAGTGGGATTTGATCTCAGTTTGTGCCCACAAAAACTCCGATTTCGGGTCGCGCGCGACTGAATTGTGACGTTGTATTTCAGTGTTTTCGTGATTTCTGCCCGTGCCGACATCCAAATCCAACTATGTCTAAACCTCAGGGAGATTTGAAAAAAATGAAGGTCTCTGAATTACGGGAGGAGTTGGAAAAAGTGAATTTACGGTCGACTGGCAAAAGAAGAGAATTAGTTGCCCGATTACAGGCTTACATTCTAGTGGAAGAATCGAAAGCCGTCGGTGATCAGGAGGATGAAGTAGTTGATGACGAAGAGGAGAACGAGGAAACAGACGGAGAATCATCCGATAACTCACTAGTCACCGTTAATGATCGCCGATTGCCAGCCAAAAATAAGTTTTCGTTCACATTTAGAGACATTGAAGACTCCATACCTCGTTTTGATGGCACCCCGGCAATTTCGATAGAAAAATGGATTATTGAGTTCGAACAGAATGCGACCTTATATGAGTGGAACGAGTTTCAAAAGCTAGTGTTTGGTAAAAAGTTGATCACTGGACTCGCAAAGAAGTTTATTGTGAATGAGGTAGGCATTTCGTCGTGGAATACGCTAAAAGCTCGGTTGTTGGCAGAATTTGGGGAAATTTGGTTTCCTGCTCAAGTTCACGAACTATTGAGGAATCGGAAACAACTAAAAACCGAAGGGTTGCACGAGTATCTGATCGTTATGAAGGAGTTGTCCCGTGGTTTGATCGACGAAAATTCTCTTATTCACTACGTTATTAATGGAATTCCGGATTCAAGTGACAAATCGCTGCTTTATGGAGCCGCCGACCTTACGGATTTCAAAAAGAAACTCAAGATTTTCGAGAGATGCCGAACGGATCGGAAAAGTGGAGTTTCTTCATCCCCAGCTGGTTCTTCCGTTCCACACTCGTCGGGTTCAACGACCTCAAAGGTTCCAAACTTCACAAGTTCTCCGGTCTCGAAGGGAACTCAAGGTCAAATTCGTTGTTTTAACTGTTTGGAAGTGGGTCATATTGCTGCCAGCTGTCCGAGGCCTAGACGTCCACCTGGAAGCTGCTTTAAATGTGGATCAACGTCTCATCGAGTGGAGAACTGTTGTGAAGGAAACACAAGTACCAACGTAGCTCAATCGTCCAAGCCATCTGTAAATTGTATGGAAGTAGGCAGTATCATCCCTTCCTATTGCGCTGAGGTAAAATTTCCGTTTTTAAGATCTTGTGTTACTTCTATTTTGGATACTGGCTGCCCGGTTTCTTTGATAAGTTCATCAATTTTGCCATCAGGGATAGTATTGGACTCAGTCCCCCCTGAATTTCAATTAGAGGGCGTTGGAAGTTTCAAAGTTGAAATACTTGGTAAAATAAGTTCAAATGATGAATGAGGTCAATGATGATGTAAATTTGAAAAAATTTCAGTTTTTTGTGGTACCGGATCGTACTTTAAATTGGCATTGCCTTTTGGGTAGGGATTTTATTTCTCACCATGAAATTTCTGTATCGTTTGGAAAAGATTTCAAGATTGTGCAAACTCGTTCATTTCATCCTGAGTTGTTGAATATTAACGTCATTGAAAATAGTCATAAACCTGACTTGAAGGTTTCAGACGAGGTGAATCCGTCTGATAAAAAGAAATTGGTAGAGGATTTCGATAAATTTTACTTTGAAGCGAAACGTCCCTCCGAACCCATTACAAAATTGGTTATGAAAATTGTGTTAAAACCCAATCATGTTCCATTCTTTTACAGACCACGTAGGTTGTCACTTGTCGAAAAGAATGCTGTTAGAGATATTGTTAATGACTTATTAACCAGGGGTATTATAGTACCAAGCAGTTCTCAGTATGCAAGTCCAATAGTTTTGGTGAAAAAATCTAGTGGGGCCTTTAGAATGGCGATTGATTTTCGTAAACTTAATGAATCAATCATTAGGGATCCCTTTCCATTATCTCGCATTGAGGATAATTAGGACGCTCTTGGGGGTAAACTGTGGTTTACGCGTATTGATCTTAAAGATGCGTTTCATAACGTACGACTGTCAGATGATTCGTGTGAGTACACATCTTTTGTCACTGATATGGGCCAATTTCATTACGTGCGCATGCCGTACGGGGTGGCAAATGGACCAAGTTTTTTCACACGCTTCATTTTTACTGCTTTCAACGATCTCATTGTGAAAGGAAAATTGATTACGTATTTCGACGATTTTCTGATCGCGACAGAAACTATCGGTGAAAATCTCATGATTTTAGCCGATGTTTTGCAAATCATGGTCGCCAACTGTTTAGAAATAAATTTTGAAAAAAGCGAATTTCTAAAGACTGAAATTGATTATTTGGGTTACCGGGTTACGAGACACGGGATCAGGCCTTCCAAGGCCAACATAGACTCAGTACTTAGTTATCCTGTACCCCGAAATTTCAAAGAGTTACAAAGCTTTTATGGTTTGATGTCCTATTTTCGGAAATTTATTGCAAATTTTGCTGAATTGGCTAAACCTATTAGTGATCTCCTGAGGAAAAAGTCCGAGTTTGTATTTGGTCAGGAACAACTGGAGTGTTTTGAGTTTCTCAAATCGTGCCTTGTGGAGGAGCCAATATTGTGTATTTATTCGCCTGATGCAGAAACAGAACTGCATTGTGACGCTAGTTCAGATGGTTTCGGTGCGATCCTGCTCCAACGACAAAGTTATGATGGCAAATTTCATCCAATTTTTTTCTTCAGTCGGCGTACAACTGAAGCAGAGGCCAAGTACCACAGCTTCGAATTGGAGGCTGCGTGCATAGTGCATGCTTTGGATCGATTTCGAACTTATCTACAAGGCATCCGTTTCAAAATTGTCACTGACTGTAACAGTCTGAAGCTCACTTTGGAGAAAAAGGAGGTGAATCCTCGAATTTTAAGATGGTCTCTTGCATTACAAAACTATGACTATTTCTTGGAACACCGTTCGGGGATTCGAATGCAACATGTCGACGCACTTTCCCGTATTCATAAAGTTCTTGTCATAAGTGATAATCAGTTCGAACGGAATTTGTCACTGGCTCAGGACCGGGATTTTGACATTTCAAAAATTCGAGATTTTTTAACCACGTCCGAACATAAATTGTTCGAATTACGTAATGGACTGGTGTATAGAAAGTTCCCCGACAAGTCGTTATTTTACGTGCCTAAGAGTATGGAGTGGCAAGTAATTCGCACTTGCCATGACGACTTGGCTCATAGTGGTATCGAGAAGACGTATGAATATTTGACCAGGGTTTATTGGTTCCCAAATGTCAAGACCAAGGTTAAGGATTACATTGGTAACTGTCTGAAATGCATTGCTTTTTCGCCCTGTGCTAATAAAAAAGAAGGAGTTTTGCACCCTATCCCAAAAGGCAAGGAGCCATTTCAGATTGTACATATTGATCATTATGGTCCTTTAGAAAAAACCAGTGCAAGGAACAAATTCATTTTCGAGATAATTGACGGGTTCACACGGTTTGTTAAATTCTATCCAACAAAAACCACCAATTCTCATGAAGCTATTGACCATTTGAAGTCCTATTTTGTCACCTATAGCAAGCCTAAAAAGTTTTTGATTTCGGATCGTGGATCAGCCTTTAGGTCGGATGAATTCCAGCAATTCATGGTTGCTGAGGGGATACATCACATCATGGTAGCGACGGCAACCCCTCAGGCTAACGGCCAAATAGAGAGGGTAAATAGACGATTAACTCCTATGCTGGCCAAGCTTTCGGATAATATCAGTAACTGGGATAAAGTTTTAACTGACATAGAGTTTGCTATGAATAATTCAGTAAATCTCAAACTTCTGTTTGGTACCAATCAGTTAATCCTTGATACGGATCTCGTTAGAGCTTTTTTGACTTGTGAGGAATTGGGGGGTGATCTTCAAGAATTGAGAACGGAAGCTGCACTTCGGTCGGAGAAGGCTGCTGATTATAATAAACGGCGTTATGACAGGTCCCATAAGTCTCCTCATAAATATGAAGTAGGCGATTATGTAATGATCAAAAATGTAGATGTTACGGTTGGCGTTAACAAAAAACTGATACCTAAATTCAGAGGACCTTATGTTGTTAAGAAAGAACTTCGGAATGATCGTTATGTGATTGGTGACATAGAGGGATTCCAAGTTACACAGATTCCTTATAGTGGTGTTTGCTCTCCTGGGAATATGAAACCTTGGGTTGATAAAGGGGTTACTCCAAATGCTTCGAGGTCAAATGATGAAGAGACAAGTAGCGATGAGTCGACTGCTCAATGATTTGTATATTTTTTTTTCATTCAAAGCAGTTACTGTGCTTATTACGTTGTGTTGCTTAAGACTATTTCAATTATGATTATGTTCAATTACGATTATGTTCAAATATGATTATGTTCAATTACGATTATGTTCAATTATGATTATGTATATTATGCTCAGACGACTTGGCATGCAATTTTTCTTATTTTCTCGTTACTTTTAAATGTTGTCGTAGGATGCTTCAAATTGAGTTATCAAGATTGAGGTCAATCTTTTGTCAGGCTGGCCGAATTGTAGTAAGACCCGCCAAAACCTAGCGACACCTAGCGCACCTAGTGGCACTCCACCCTACTAAATAGAAACCTCCCTGTTTTAGTTTTATGTTATGACCCGGTACCAAGTCGTGTGCTCCTGATGTTTTATCGAATTATACGGTTTATTACCGATCGTGACGTGTTTATTTGTTATAAAACCAGTACCACAAACTAAACAAAGATGATGTACCACCACCTCCAGCTCTCTATGGGTCTGTTCGGAGAGGCAGTCCAGAACAGTTCGGAACCAAACCAGAACTGAAAAGGGGAGGGGATAGAGGTGAATGGGCTCCTCCAAGCACCTCTGAACCGTTCAGGACTGCCTCTCCAAACAGACCATAATCATATCATGATAACCTGCTGTCCTCCATCATCTAGGAAGGACCACCAAAAGTTTAACCCAACCAAGTGCAATACGAAAACAAGTGCCTAAACAAAAAAATGAGTGATTTATTGTTTTGTTCATTCTATATTAATTATTATCCTCGCGATGGAGAGATTATTGTTCACACTGATGAAGAGAAACATAAAAGGCATTTTCACACATTTTTTTAGAAGTATCGAAAAGTATCGATACTTCAAAATATCGATACTTTTTGAAAGTATCGTATCGATACTTTTTGATACTTTCTAGATGTATCGATACGATATTATATCGATACTTTTGAAGTATCGGACATCCCTACATTAGTCTAGTCCATATCGTCTTTCGGGTCCACAAACTAGGAAGATTCATCATGTGCAACTGGATTAGTAATTCACCTAAAGTGCTGGAGTGAATCCCAGTTGAATTGGGATCAGCCAAATGAAGCAGTCTGGGTCTTTGGTGACGGATAAGTAATGACGAATTCCATTTTCAAGCGAAACTATATCGACTGGACGGGGATCTAGTCTCAGGGAATCGCAATCCTACAAAGCGAGAGGTGTTGGGTAATGACACTTTTTGACATTGAATTTGATCACATTTGTAGTAAATGAAGGAAAAATGTTGCTCCAAGAGATATGGCGAGAGGGAATCAATTGGGATCAAGAAATTAGCGACAAGCTGGGCAAGGACTGGGCAATATGGATGCAGAGTGCTAATGCTGCGAGAAATGTCAGTTCCCAGGTATTATGACTACGGGCGGAATTCACAGTCATTGCTCAAGGAAGCGACGAGGAACTCCTCGACATGAGGAACTCCTCGATCTGAGCCTTGAGCAGTTCCTCAACCAGCAGTTGGCAACACTGTTAAGGGAATTTCCCCGTTTGGAGGGAAGAAAACGAGGAATTTCCCCCCGGCAAAACATCACTGAGGTTATAGCAGTTTTGAGAGGTTATACTGGCATGTGGGCTTGTTATTTTTGTTTCTCTTGTCTCCGGTACTCTGTGGTTTCTATCTAATTCAGTTGGTTTTGTGTTTGTGCGACTTCTGCTGGTGATTATTTGAGACGGATTAAGGCCTAATTGATGACAGCTTTTCTCAAGGCGGAGTCTGATAGCGCTTGAAAATTTCCGAATCATGGGCTGTGCCTTAAACAATACACGAATTTCATCGTTCAGACTGCTGACAATCTGAACATTGAAAAGTATCCTAGTGATTCCTAAAGACCTCTACAATGTATCCTCCTGGACTGCGAATTCGGATGTGAGTACTGTCGGAACAAATCACCGAAGATTGTTGATGATTCATACAATGTGGTTGGAAAGTTATAGGAGAACATTTTCTAACAAACTAGTGATGAAAATAGGCATTTGGAAAACTATTGTTTGGAAAAACGAGCTATCTGCAAACTTCAATGAGGAATTTCACCGAATTCTGTTTGCATTTTTCCTGAATAGTTAATGGTGTGGGATAGATGAAAATCGGGCTGATTTCGAAAAATAAGTCTCCTGTTATTTTTGGGAGACAGTCAAAATTTATGATTTCAAAAATAACCGGGAAAACGGACGTGAAGCGGGAACGCTCGCTGATTGGGCTGTTCGGATCGCCGTCTCCTCCCCACTGTTGCCCATTGGGAAGACGAAATTCGTGTTTTCTAAGAGAAAAGTTATCAAACAAAAACAGGGGAAACCTAATTTTCCCCATCTTGCTTTTTCTATTTTTTTTTTCTTCAGTTTTTCGATTTCGAACTTTACTGTTTCGTGAAATTTTGCATCTGGGGACTATAGATTTCTCGATCTCAGCGCTACAAGCGGCCATAAATGAACTATTCCAGGATGACGTGATTTTCCCGGTTTTCTTAAACGTTCGTATTTTCTACACTGTTTTGTTTATTCGTAAATTAGGAAGTTCGGGCTGAAAGTTTGTCGTAGGGGGTTTTTCGAGATGCTGAATCCGATTTTGGGGTCAAAAATAGGAAATTTCGACATGGTGAAATTCCTCATTGCTTGCTGCGCTTCGAGTAAATTATTTTAAAAAATCAAATCATGATTATATGGTTTCTATCCATCCTTAGTCATAGTTAATTGTAGTATACATGGATTTTTAAAATTTTTAAGCAGGAATTTCTGAAACTTTTTACGATTTCCAAAAAATTGTGAAAAATGCATATAGCTGGTTTTTCGAGCAAGGCCTTCAATTATGATTATTGAAGCATTATGTACGGATTCTGACTACAGAAAATTGGAAAAAAGTGGGTAACCCAACCAGATAGTTGACAAAAAAAAGTTTTGAGGAACTCCTTGAGGGACCTTTTCATGTACCTCGATATTCTGCTCCTTTTGAGCCGATTTCAAGGATTTCCTCAACGTCGAGTTAGGATTGTGAATACGACGCTGAGGAAATGGTCATACGACTCTAGGAACTCCTCAAGGATTTCCTCGACATGACGACTGTGAATAGCGCAGAGGATGCGACGGTTCCTCATCGCCTCCTTGAGGATTTCCTCGGCGTTGAGGAATGACTGTGAATTCCGCCCTACAACTTAGCTGATACGAAAGATGATAAATTGCATGTCATGTGTGATGCGACGAACGAGCTTATGCTGCAGTAGCTTACATTCGTACAGGAACCACAAGTGGAGTTCAAGTCAAGCTCTGTGTTGCCAAAGCACGAGTGGCCCCAATTAAACAGACATCAATACCCTGACTTGAGCTTCAACCTGCTCTGACTACTACCCAATTTGAAACATTCGCCATCAAGGAGATCTATCTTGCTTGACTTGTAGATTAATCTTTTACGTGGCGGTTTTTATGAGAACTTCGTTATTTACCCAGACTTTTTAACATTATTACTTCAAGTGGTTCTCGAGAGGAAAGTTAGCCGGAAAGCTCACAAAGCAGAAGAGACACTGAGTTCGTTACTACCACTTCCAGTGGTCTCCAAGAGCCAACGTACCAAGTTTCAGAGCTCAGGAAGAATATGAGTGTTAAGGCAACTTCAGTTTTTCCTACCTACTTTGTTTACTTCTCTATAATCTCCTAGGCGTAGACCTAGAAATTGTTTTGTGGGCGATGATTGTGATAGGGCAGTGAAAGTTCAGTGATCGCAAAGTTGGACCCTTTTACTACCCTCCAATGAGAGGTCGCCTCCTCCCTCTACGCGTCGACGTCGCAGAACTCCAGGTTTCAGTTCGCTCTGAAAAGCTATACAGCTCACATTGAAGCTTTTTCATCTTAGCTGCTCTCATTCAGCGCCATCTTTTCTTGTGTGGACCCTCAGAATTCCTCACCATCAGAACTCTGTCTTCCTCGTCACTTGACGACTGGATACTCAGCATCTTTACCGTCGTGGATTGATGTAAGTTGTATGCTGAGCTACCTACCACCATCTCGAGTCTTGGACGCCTGACAAAATTTAACCACATGGTGCTTATCGCCTACTCTTTGTTTCATTTTCAGCTTTCATCGTTCAGAAAGCAGAACCTCAACATTCTTCGCAACTCCTCATTCGTGGCAACTCAGCATTTTTGGCAAACTCAGCATTCGTGGTAAACCAGCATTTTACAAGCATCCATCGCACATTCGTCAGCACCCGCAGAATCAGCGTAAAGAGTACATGCCATTCACTGTGAGTAACTGCACTGGACTACACGAGGTCGACTCTCCACACGGTCAGATTCATTTATTCTTTTTTTTCTTTTCGATTCGTCTTCCCGAAAGAACTTTTACCGGGTAAAAACGTACAATTTTGTACATTTAGAAAATTTTAATAATTATAATTCTTTTACAAGGAGCTCCTAGGTAGGATTCTGCCGATCTGGGCACCTTCCACTGGGGAAAGTAAAATTTACTTTATTTATTTTTTTTTTCGAATAAAACATTAATAGATTGAGTTAATTGGTTTGTTTAATTATTTATGAACGCCCCTACTCAGTCTAAACAATGAGACAAGTCAGCTTTATTCGTCACACAGCTGAAATCAGATTCCTTCCTTACAACTATTATTTTTGAAAGCTGAACAATCATGTTTTCTCAACAATAAGCGACTCCAAACATCCCTTCTAAAAGACGAAGGAGAAACCCCCAAATGAGCGGTCAAAATTGCGGTTCTTGTCCTTAGAAGTTTGAACATGGGATTTGTTACACAAAGTAATTTGTGAGGAGTGGCTACAAGGTAGAAATCTACGTTCATTTCAAGCGAAAAATCTTCTTTTTTTCACAGAAACCCGAAAGGCTGCACGTCGGGAATTTACAAGTAATCTGGAAAGGATTTTCACCCCCCTCTCCCCCCCCCCAAAATGAGTATTCCAGACGGGACGCCTCTCGAAAGAACAATACGGCGCCCCCTCGGGAAATTATTTATTATTCCTTACTTACCAGAGAGGTCTTAAGTGTTTTCATTTGTATGCTAAATTCTTCAGCGATTGTCATGACTTTAGCGTCTTCCACTCGTGACTCCTTTTCGTTTCCTTTGATAGAAATTAAAATTTCATTATCGATCTCCCCGACATTTTCACTCCCCTTCACTCGCGAGACTTGAGTCTAAATGACCGTCCCGTTTTAATGGGCCCTAACTGCCTCGTAATTGGTTGAAAATAATACGGTTTCGCTTATTTTCGAAAAAGGCTTTTCCGCTTCTTTCCAAGAAGTTCGTGAATATTCAAAACACGGTGTTACTCAGTTCCAAAACTGTCTTCGTAGTCCCCCACAAAGGCCCATTAGTCGTTCTTTTCAATAAATTTTTGTTCTACAGTCTGTAGTCCTTGTATTACTGTCATTTTGTGATAGAAAAATTGTGGTTCCTTGTTTGTATAATTGGAGCAGGTCTATCGAGGGAAATTAAGTTTTTTCTTTTATGTTTGTGTGCAGAAGGTGCTTTTTATACAACGGTCATAAATTTTGTGTGAAATCATCAACAGACTGATTCCCTTAACCTTCCGTTAGTGGCGTGTATGTGAGGCATACATGTCTCTCTTCAGTCGCCTGTCAAACTTCACTCAAGTGGGGGGTTGATGGCGTCTCCTCTCCGATTCTTCTGTGGCAATGAGAGGAGTCCCTCAATTGCCCTGAAGCCGCTGTCCTTTGAACCCCAATCGAGATAACGGTACGTTGTATTTGTCACATACATGCCACCCTTCGTGTAATTTTTTTCAAAAGTTATTTTTTCACTTGGAAATAACTCAATTGGTATTTGTCACACACCAATATATTCAAGTTTCAAGCAATATATTCCAAGTAAACCCAACAAGTAAGTGTTCTACACTTACTGTGTGGAAATTTACGCCGGAGAGCAACCAGGAGGGCCCTTCTGCGTCAGTAATAAACCAGCGGATGTGGATTTTTTGAAAATTGGAGTCCTAAAGATTTATTTGATGAAGGTATCTGTCTAGTCAGTTTTTTCAAGCGTAGGTGGGCTACTTTTCTAGTCCGAATTAGGGGTTTGGATTGTCTTTTTTTTACAATTACTTTATGAATGAGAGTTCCTTCTTGAAAATGTGATTTACCTATTTTACTCAGTCGGCTATCAAAAGTTTCGAAGCTTATGATTACTTTGTTGTAGTATCTAAGCATTTATCTCTATGTCAGCTCTGCAATTTAATGTAAGACTGAAATTTATTATACCTAAGACTGATTTTTCAAAAATATGTAACTTGACAAGTTTCAAAAAAATTTAGTTAAGAAATGTTTAAAGAGACCACATATTTTTTTTATTTACATTTTTTCAAAATACAAAAACATTAACTAAACAATTACGTGTCTTGTTTACACAACCCTGGCGGTTAATAAAGGACTTTCTCTATTGGTATAGGCCCAAAAAGTGTAGTGTATGTGAGACATACATGCCACCAAATCGCGTAAGAATAGAGGTGCCACTAACGGAAGGTTAATCCCTAAAAATTGCATCGGACTCATTTCAATTTTTTTTTTTTTACATGAATATTAGTCATATTGATTTGGTGAATTCAAAGCTGAGTCCGCAATGAACTGGGAGATAGTTTTTTTTAAAGGAATTCACAATTACGCTTTCTCACACTTCGTCGATCACCAATGAAACTCTACAGGCAATTTTGACCGACTTCAACGCACCGAAGGCGCGCGTAAGAGGAGGTACTCAATTCGGATTGTCGTGGGACGCTTTTTTTTCCATGTGTGTTTTCTGACGATTTGTCAGAACTACCAAGAACCTACCAAATACGAAGAGAGTCGAACAGTTAGGGGATAAGAGAGTAGATTGCTAAGTAGGAAAGTGAACCAAATACCTCCTGAAACTGATCCTAAAACGGAAACTCATCTACACAAATGGAAACTGATCCGAATTACAGAATGCGGTCCACCCTACGGGTTCTGGTTCACCTTACTGAAATGATTCACAGTATGGAAATAGATCTACATTACGAAAACTGATCGTAAAACTGCAGGTAAATTAATTTCAGATTTATATTGAGGATCACTAAAAAGAGAAAAATAAAAAATAATAAAAAATTGAAAAATAATAAAATAAAAACCTTTTTAACAAAAAAATGGACCGACCTCAAAAATGATGTCCGTAAACACCAAAAAGGGAAAAATAATAATCTCAGCGAAAACATACTTGATGTAGTAGGTTGTTGGACATAGATATCTAGTCAACAGATGGTATGTTGGAATACCAACAATTATTTGTAGTGTGATTCACACTTATTGTCACACTCATATCCTCCATCATACGATAGCAGTGGCGTACTATCTAATAATGTTGGAACACTTATCTCCACTCGTATTCATGTTTTGTATTGCACGATCGACGCATGTTGTAATACTCACCAGATCACTAATGAAACTCTAAGGGCAATTTTAAAGAACCGATAGAGAAACACCTTAGCCAAGGCTTTATTCAGTATGAAAGAAGATTTCAAACTGTGTTCATAGTAACGTGACACTACGTGAATGAAACTTTGTTCTGTACTTCTGCTATAGTCATTTGGTTGGTTGTTGTGGAGAAGGAAGCAGAGGACGTCAATATATTTATTCACATTTATTCGGCAAGCGCTTTCGGGGCAAACTATGATAAATTTTCTCTATTGTGACATGAAATCTGTAATGCCTGTGATAAGAGATATAACCTGAGATTGTTGTTCCTGTTAAAATTGAAAAAAGTTCTCCTGTCTGTGATCCCCTCTAGTCATTGTTTTATTGTTTATTGTTAATTAGTTTTAAATAATTATTAGATCCTGCCAGCGATTGAAGAGAATAATTGTTATGGAAATGGACGAAGGTATTTTTTGAGATTTTCTATTTTTGTATGTTTTTAGTTAGAAGAAATTTCTTCAAAATTACTGGTTTCCAGTGAAAATAGTTTTCAAGATTGGCAGAGGTAAGATTTTGATGATTGAGGAGGGATGGAAGATTGTGGGAGAATAATTGCAGAGTGAACATAGGTAGGTTTTTTGTTTTCTTTCTATTTTTGAAGTTTGTCTGTGTGTTAGTGTGTGTATAGTTCAGTTCTTGGTTGCTTATATTCTTATTGGTTTTTAGATGACGAAGAATAGGTTTAATCTTGGTGGCTCATTTTTAATGGTTTTAATAAAAAGTAAATATTAAGTAATAACATTTTTTTTTTACATAGGTTATACTAACTAATATTTTTGACTGGTTGGTTATACTAACCGAGATAGTTCATGCTACTGTTATTTTTTAGTCTTCAATTAATTGTTTTTTTCTTGTAGGCTTGAGAATGGGGCCATAGTTTGCCCCGAAAGCGCTTGCCGAATAAATGTGAATAAAACGCTTGCATACGAGTCTGCAACACATTGAAACATTTTCATGCCCCCCTGGTAATATCAAACTGTAAAGTACCTACCTACCTAACAACTTCACTTCTGATGGTCATAATCATCATTGTGGCGACTTGGGACAAATATCGTTGCAACAAATATCGTTGCAACAAATATCGTTGCATCAAATTTCGTGACGATTTTTTTTGACATTTTCATTTATGTGCCATATGAAAGACATGAAAATGTCAATATATTGACGTCCTCTGCTTCCTTCTCCACAACAACCAACAACATAAATGAAACGGTAATAATATCACAGCAATGTCCAGTTCTCACCCGCAGATTAACCGCAATTTTTTCCCCTATAAAAAGTGTTGCCTCGGATAGTTTACTATACACATATTGTTTAATCGAATCGCTCCGAGATACTATTTCGAATATGATCTCGTATCGTAGCATTTTCAAGTCGTGCTCTTAATTCCGTAAAATCACACTATAAATTTTGAGAATATTTAGAAGCTTAATTCGAAAATACCAGGTAAAACCGCATTCAAAGAACGAACGAAAAACAAACTCTATTGGATCACCGTTTTCAATAAACGGACTGAAATACAAGCTCTTTTAATCACGGGAAGAAACGTGGGAAGCAAAAGGAGCTCGTAATGGATAATCCGCCCGAAGGTTCGCAAGACACGAAAATAGATGAAGGGAAAAAGGAAGAGGGAGTAAATGAGAGTGCAAATGAGACAGATAACGGAAGCCCCTTGAAATCCCACGGAAAAGCGAGTCCGTCTCCTTTGAACTCTATGTGGGTTCAGGGTATCAGGCATGAAAAGAGGAGGTTGTGGTTGGAAGAAAAGAAGTTACGATACTACACCATTCAGTAAGTACGCCACGAAACCAAAGCGACTGTTCGGTAGGTCTATAGAATGAATTTACGTTGAAAGGTGAACTACTTGGCTTCTTCACAATATAGAAAATTCACCAAGAACCTTCCTCGGTTTCAAGGGTTCTCAAAACATCTTAAAAAACATTTTTTAGATTGCCAAAAATTCTCAAAGAAAATTTTGAAAAGAATATACTCGTAGTTAGAAATACTTTAGGTAAAATTTGATTTGCCCAAAACAATGGCCGAATCCGAATTCCGGTATCCTTGGAGTTCAAAATCAGTAGGTCTACGACCTTCCAACAACTTTTTTGGGTTGCAAGTATAAGGGAATGGAAGCTAACGAAGCATAGTTTAAAAACACAGCAAATTATTACACAATGGTTAATTATTTTTCTATAGATCACTCGTCTGCAAAGCCACCAACCAACCATCATGAAGAAAAACATCGATTGCATTTCGGTCAGCTATAATTTGAACGGAGATTAGGCCTCTTTCGCGATTCACACTCGTGTTTCTGATTTCTCGTACGCCCAACCCTCCGATTCTCGTAGGGAGCGAAAGATTTGTCCTACAGGGCTCCGGGTGGTCTCAAGAAATTCTAAAAATTCTATAGGGTGGAGTGGGGCAATTGCGACCCAAAATGTCAATAGTTCAACTTTGATCCTCAGTAACTTTCCTTTGATAACGCTATTTTCACTTTTTTTAAATGCGTAGCTTATTTTACGTAGATTACGATGTACTCTTCAAATTGTACAAAAGATTTACTTCTCATGGTCCAAACTGTGTTTTTTAAAATTCCGACCGACTTCCGCATTTGCCCCACTAATCGGGGCAAATGCGGAAACGGCCTGCGAATCCCATAAAAACATTTAGTTGCATTAATGGGGTAAATACAAACAAAGCCCATTTCAATACGAACAGAACGCTATATTTAATTTTTTTCTCCTCCACCTTTTTATGACCAAAATGAACTTTCCTGCGCCAACTGGTTTGCACTTTATCTTTCAAATGACTCTTTCTTGAGTGAATAATTTTCCCTTGAGAAGGTTTCTGAGGCAAGGCGCTCAAATGGCGCCATTTTCAAAACCATTTCCGCATTTTCCACATTTACCCCACTCCACCCTACTATCTTAAGTGGAAGGAAAAACAATACCTTTACATCGAAATTTTTTGAGTTAGGACGTTTTCAAAATTTCAAAATTCATTTTTGAACCCTTAGAAGTGACCTACATAAACCAAAATCTTCGGGGCATAACTAGACCTCTAATGGAATCTACATACCAAATTTCATCAAAATCGGTTAATGCAAAGTGGGGAAAGTGCCGCGTACGGCGGACGGACGGCCAAATTTTTATTCGATTTTTGGATTCTACGGACCTAGAAACGTAAACCAACAAATTTTGGGGGGTGTTAAAAAAAAAAAAATTCTTGGTCATTATTGAAAATAATAAACCAAAAGGCCTAAGTCATGCGCAAAAGGGCGCACGAACTTGCCCACTAAATTCCCACTTCTTACTAAGAACGTTCACAGTTCGAAGTAACACAGCATTTACGGCGTTTTATCTCTTGAAAGAGGTCTTTCATTTCATAACTTCTTTTCGACACCACTGATAGAAGCTTTCTGGGTTTTCAAATGAAACCGAACAGACTAAAAGTACAATATTTAATATTCGTCCGATTTTTAGGGTCTTCAGGGTGATGTTGACTATAGTGATTCATCCTTTGATAATTTTGATGACTCTGGCCGACGCGACAGCTCGCAGGGATGCAACTTGTCCAACAGAAGAGGATCTTTTACCCTGGAAAGCCGAGAATCTACAGACGAACCGCCTCTACCAATCGTGCATAGATTTTTGCCGAGTCACCAGAACCAAACCCAAAGAAGCTTAAATCTATAAGACTCGAACATTCTGAGGAAATGCTCTCTTGAGGGTGATGGAATCAAATAAATATTTTGTGGTCAAAAATGATGTGTGCAAAAAAGAGCAAAATAAATCATATATGTTGACTAGTAATTTAAGATCCATGCTGTAATGGATATTCTGGAAATAAGAAAACTAGTCATTTAACCCTGTAATTGGCAAAACTATCCCACGGCGATTCTTTCAAATTTCCCCTTAAAGTTATTTAAAAATTCAAATATCGTTCATTAAAATGTTCAAATTTGAACAAATTTTCAACACGTGCGGTATATTGAATAGGTACCTATTTATCTTACACTGCCGAGTCACCGACAAATAAGAATTGTTATTAAATAAAATATAATTATTTCGTTATCTTTTAATCAGAATAAAATTAAAAGAAAGAAAAGTTGGAAAATAGAATCGATAAAATAAAATAATGAAACAATTGCTTGTAATAAATACTACAATTATTGTACCTTCTCACTTGCTGCACGCACAAATTTGATAAATTAGTAAACGTAAATGTACACAAATACAACTACGGAGTCTCGATCGAAGATGTAACAAGTTTATCTAAAATTTTGGCAGTTTCCCTACGGCGAATTGTTTAAATTGGCCCTTAATAAACATGGTAAAACTGAAAAAGCTTCCATATCGAACAGAAATCATGTATGGTATATTAGACGTTGCGAAGTATAGGGTTAATAACTAGATCTCTATATGTGACATGTTATCATCCTTTTTAATGGTCGATGCTGGAGGTTCAGGTATAATACTTCAGCAGTGGGAAGATTTCTAAAGACAGTAACTTCATAACTCCGAATATCCGTTCTTCGCGAAGATTTCCAAAAATTTGAAATTCGCGCATTGATTTTATCACGATCAGATCAGTTAGAACCACGGTACATGTAAAAACAAACGCAAACTACTTCTTGATAAATATTTTTGACAGTCAAACATGGAAAGCATCAACAAGATCGTGAAAATTCATCTTTGAACGGAATGATACTTTGGTTCGAAGTTCAATAATTTATCGCAGTTTAAACAAAAAACGCTGCAAATCATTGCTCAAAGGTTTATTATTTTCTGTATAGATAACCCTTCTGTATAGATCACTGGTTCTCCATCAATAGCACCTACCACCATCTGTATTCTCCCTTGACCTTCCCTCTCAAATTTCAGCTTCCTGAGTTCAATAGGATTGAAAATGGCTTCGGAGCTCACTCAGCTGATCAGTGATCTGAAGAGTGAAGAAGATCTCCTCGAATGCTGGAGACGCCTGGAAGAGCACTTCCATTCAATAGGATTGAAAATGGCTTCGGAGCTCACTCAGCTGATCAGTGATCTGAGGAGTGAAGAAGATCTCCTCGAATGCTGGAGACGCCTGGAAGAGCACTTCCATTCAATAGGATTGAAAATGGCTTCGGAGCTCACTCAGCTGATCAGTGATCTGAGGAGTGAAGAAGATCTCCTCGAATGCTGGAGACGCCTGGAAGAGCACTTCCATTCAATAGGATTGAAAATGGCTTTGGAGCTCACTCAGCTGATCAGTGATCTGAGGAGTGAAGAAGATTTCCTCGAATGCTGGAGACGCCTGGAAGAGCACTTCCATTCAATAGGATTGAAAATGGCTTCGGAGCTCACTCAGCTGATCAGTGATCTGAAGAGTGAAGAAGATCTCCTCGAATGCTGGAGACGCCTGGAAGAGCACTTCCATTCAATAGGATTGAAAATGGCTTTGGAGCTCACTCAGCTGATCAGTGATCTGAGGAGTGAAGAAGATTTCCTCGAATGCTGGAGACGCCTGGAAGAGCACTTCCATTCAATAGGATTGAAAATGGTTTCGGAGCTCACTCAGCTGATCAGTGATCTGAAGAGTGAAGAAGCCTTTGAGCAATGATTTGCAGCGTTTTTTACCCACCAACATTTTTTTTACCTACCAACTTTTTTTCACCTATCAGCTAGGTACTACCTACCACACCATACTCTGCCTGGCTTCACACCTTCACAATCAAGTTCATTAGAAAGAACTAAACGCTTCACACTCGATTGGAAAAATATAAAGGTTCATATGGAAATTTGATTACTGGTTACGCAGAAGGCAAAACTGTATACAAATTGAAGAAATGAACAGCGATCGCATTTTAGTCCGATAAAATTTGAATGGAGATTAGACCTCTTTTGCGATTCACACTCATGATTCTGTTTTATCGGAAGAAAACCTTCAAGTACTCGTAGGGACCGAACGGTTTGTCCTACAGAGCTCCGGGTGGTCTCAAAAATTTTTAAAAATTCGATACTATTTAAAATTGGTGAAAAAACGATACCTTTATTTCGAGAGTTTTCGAGCTAGGGCACTCTTGAAAATTTCAACCCTTAATTTTCACCCCTTAGAAGTGACCTACATCAACCAAAAGCTTCGCGGCACAACTAGACCCCAAATGGAGCCCATATACCAAATTTGAACCAAATCGGTCCAGTGTTGCTAAGAAAAGTGCCGCGTACGGCGTACGGCGGACGGACGGAAATTTTTTTATTCGATTTTCGTATTCTACGTAGGTACCTTGAAACGTAAAACATCAAATTTTGAGGGGGGGTTAAAATTTTTTTTTCTTGCTCGATTCCAAAGGCTTATTATTGAAAATAATAAACCAAAATGTTGACCAACTATTTGAGTTAGATTTTGATGAAAATCTTGATAAATGTCCCTCAATATACAAATAGAATAGACGTCAGAATAAATTGTATTAAAAATGATCGTTTACTGAAGGCAGAGTGGCGGAGAGGTTATACCCCACCTTCAAGACCTATCGGTCTTGCCGGTTTAACATACCCGTCAGCCTTTTCACTCGTTTACATCTTGGCACACTCATCATGGACCTACGAGTATATCGACTAAGGACGCTACATTCGCTCTTCATTACCTACCGATGATTACGCAAACCGATAACGAATGCGTCAAAAGCCCTTGTGCAAGAGAACAGCCCGAACTGGACCACAAAAGCTGTGATCAAAGAAGGAAGTAATAACCAACCAACAAACAATTTTCAGGATTTCAGAAGAATATAATTCCAAGCAAAATTGATTAACCTATTAACGCCTAGTGTTGGCCCATATGGTAATATAGAGAGCCTTTCAGTTTGGAGGCTGCTGGGCACCTTCTTGAGTCATTGAGAAGTCCTTCATCCTGGGGATCCTTTTCTCCAGATCTGTCTGATCATATTGATGTATAATTTAATTAATTGTCCATCTCCAGCCATGAGGGTGAGGCACATAGCACGTAGCTTCATCTACAAATTCAATGGTTAAATGACCTGATTGGATGTCATAAGAACTACCGATTTTCTTGCCAAAAAGTAGTCTGCCAAGTGGGTGTTGCACATAGCTCATTGGATGCTCACAAAGCACGAAGCGTCACCTTCAAATTGATTGATTCTTTGCCTGGCTGGTGGTTGTAAGAACTAACAAGTACCCTACCAAATACCCATGTTTTCATCACCAGGGCTATGGTGCTTTATCTAATCCTTTAGTGGTATTTTTTGACTAATTATGAATGTTACAATGCGTGGATGAATTACACTCAATATAGGATGTATTCCTCATCCACTACTATTGTATATTTTACTTTTACTTTATTCCTCATTCAATATTCTAAAGAGTTCCTAGTAGACCGGGTTAGATCTTGATACAATATATTAAAAAGTTTTTGAAAAATAAAGATCAGTTCTTGTGGCTCCCAGCGTTGCAATATGGCAACTTAAACCCATGAAATTTGACCAGGAGATTTTTGAAATTATTTTTCCCGTGTTCTAAAGACTATTTGGAGTCGGAATATCAGATCTATCTTCAAAATATATAGAAACAAATTTTCGGGCGTTAATGGGTTAATGAAGTACCTATTCTTCAAGATTTTTTCTTCTTTGTTTTCAAAAATTTATTAACAAGGATGAAGCGCAAAAAGGCGCAAGAAGAAGAGGCGCAATAAAGGCATTGAGAGTTCTTCTTTCGTATTGATTTTGAGCTTAATCCATATCTATATTTCAATATTCCTTTTTTTCCGAGCTTCGGGAGCGGCCTCCTCTAATTTCTTAGTAGGGGTAGAGGTGCTCTTCAAGATTATTCAAACGATAACTTTTGGTTTATTATCTTCAATAATGAACAATTGGAATCGAGAAGGAAAAAAATTTGTATTTTTTTAACTACCAAATTGCAAACACTGACGTAATTTTTCAACAAAATGACATCACATGAGCAGAATGCTTTTACTACCGTAACTAAGGAGGAGATGATGACCCATAAACCGTGTTATCACCAATAAACTAGGCTCGAGATCATTCAAACTTAGGCACGAACACACCGAGAAAAAATGATATTAGCGTGAAATACTCAAGTTTGTCGTATAAGAATAAGCCTTCCCATGTTCCTCCCACAAATAGCGTCTATCGACCAGCAAACTCACCCGGTCATCATGAATTTGAAGTTATTCGGTTCGCGGATCTACACGATTTTTTCGCGAGCGGTGAACCCGGGAATCATTTTTATGACGATTTCAATGTTGAGTCTGATGGCAGTGATTCTCCTTGTGCTCAAGTCATTCGCGGAGAAGTCCGAAGGAGGTGAAGGTTTTCCCACTGAAGAGGAATTGGAGGACTGGAAATTTGAAAATCATCAACAGGAAGAACGCGAAAAATTGTTGACCTTCGTGGAAGAAGCGAAACCAGAAGCTACAGGAGATTTTGGATCGGATTTGAAAAACGGAGAAATCGATGAGGTAAGGTCTGCTGGGATTTTTAAACACTAACCAACAATCACCACAAAAATCTCCTCAAGCGAACTATTTGACACCTCATTTGTTTGAGTTTGCTTGACGAAAATGTTCATTTTCATTTTCATTATTCCCATTCACCTGCTTATTCCGATTCTAATCCAGCTTCAAATATTTTGAACCTATTTACGGTTAATCACGGTCGAAAATTCGTCTGTGATTTTATGAAATCCACAACAACTATCAAGCTCCGCAACATTATGGTTTAGTTAGGGCATTAGGATGTTCCTTATTTGTCCGAAAAAAAAGAATTTCCAAATTTTTCCCTCTGAATCGCTTCTCATGATCCAAATGACTCCCACATGAAATTTTTTTCTGATAGGACATCGTTAATCCGTGCCGAATTAACTCTGAACTTACTATAATTTGGGATATATGTCACTGAAAACGCCTAAATTATAGCTCTCGGTGGGGGTTTCGGGAGGAAAGAGAAAACATATTGTTAAGTAATGCATGCAATCCAGGGGACGTCCCATTGGATAAGCGGTAGATCAATGTAAACCAGTTGGTAAGCGATAAAACTGTTTCACTCGATGTAATTTATTTAGTATTTCAGACAAGAAATACCCCCCCCCCCCCTCCTAGGTAGGCAGTCCGTCGAAATTCACATAAGTATTCAATATAAAACAAACAACAAAAAAAACACGAAATATGCACTTTATGGTATTGGAAGTCCACTCGTGACATTATCATGTTGCTGTGGACGACGGAACAAATGTTTTCTTGTCCACTCTTACAAAAATTTTCTCTCGACTAGGTCCTATATATTTTTCTCTACCAATATATTTTCTTTACTACTTTCCACTGTGTCAATCAGACTCTGCACATAAAACAAGAGGTTATGGGACCAGCACGCTTCCACTGCGTTCAGGCACCACTATTAGTTCCATGATGGTACATAAAATAATTCATGAAAATCCGGAGGTATAATGAGAATTTTTCCTCAATTTCAAAGCTTAGGTACAATTAGTAAGGTGTAAAAGTGCCGAAATATCAAAATATCGGATATTTTGTGAACATTATCCCCCACTCGCCCCCTCCCCATGCTAATTTTGATGCTCTGGTGAAATAGTACGCAATTTGGAAGATTTTTGAGTCGAACAAAAAAAGAAACACGCAAATCGGTAGGAAATTGAGGCCTGGGCAGAGTTTACAATATTATGCCCGTAAACGCACGGTTTTTAATCGTTAACCCCGCGTTACCTCCCTTTAAAAGTCAAAATTCGAAATTCCGGCGACGTAGTGCACAAGTAGATAGTTTAAATAATAAAAAAAAGTTTGAATAAAAAAGAACTCCGAAAATCGGTTAAAAACTAAGGCCTGTGCAGACGACACAAAATTTTGTCACACACACAGACATACACCTATGGTTTTTTCGCGGATTTGGATTCAGAATGGTCTAAAACGGATGATTGTGTGGTTATTTTTTTTTCTGTTGACTGTTGTCCAACTTCACCCCAGATCGATCGCGTAAGGACGCCCAAGTCTTACTGAGGGACGTCCTAAAAACGAAGGTTAGAATTTTATATCGAGAATTACGGACAATTTTAACCATTTCCATTGTAATGTCCATACTTGTGACAATTCTGAACGCGTACCGAAACTAGACGACGATTAATCGAGGTTTTTTCCACTTTTACAACTTTCATTGGAATTCAGCACGGGTTGACGTTGTCCTACCATGGAAAAAATTCTGGTGTGAGTACTGCGGACCACAAAGATAAGATTCAGAGGGTATGCGTTTAAAAGAATTGAAGTCGAAAAATAAGGGACACCCTAGTGGGCATGATTGAATATGAGCCTCGAAACTGGAAGAGCTTTATGAGCTTGTAGTGATGGGTAACGGGAGAGTAACCGAATCTATCGCAACAACCTTTCATTTCAATTTTTGTTACCATACTTCCGTTTAATAAAAAAACGCGCCATGTAACGTTTTAATAAGATAAACAAGTTTTTATACCGTAGAACCCTTTCTAGAAAAAAACTGTGTAGGAGGAGTAAAAATGCTAAAAGCAACTTATTTGAAAGGAAGAGCTGGGGATTCTCCGACAGTACCGCATAATCTCGTTAGTGGACCGCTAATCGTTTTTGTGTTGGCCTCCTCTCCCGTGAATTTCCTCCCATGTTTCACTGGGGCCCTGTCTTGGAGTTATAAAGATTTAATACGCTCCCATCCCCAAACATGTTTTGCGACAGAAACCCCCCTTCGGGATAAACGAGCTAAAGTACGTTTACGTCGTGTGTTTCGAGAGATCACGATTGTCTTCGTACAAGAATTTCATTCATGGAAACATGTTCAACGAAACTAGTCGTGTTCATGGCTCGAACGCGAAAACACGGCGTCGCAGTATTTTTACATTCAATGCGGACATGCGCACATGCTCCACTTTAGTCCTTGCATATTCATGTCATTGTTGAAGCTTTTTTAGTTTATTATTTCCAAAACAAACTATCGGAATCGAGCAAGAAAAAAAAATTAACCCCCCCCCCCTCTATCAGAATTTGATTTGGTTGGTCAAAGTGTGTAGAATACGAAAATATAAATTTAAATAGTTCATTTATGGCCGCTTGAAGCGCTGAGATCGAGAAATCCATAGTCCCCAGATGCAAAATTTCATGAAACAGTAAAGTTCGAAATCGAAAAACTGAAGAAAAAATCACAAAGTAAGTGAGTTATTCATTTACTACGAAGACATAATGTATAATGTTCAATTTCTCCCTTGCGAGGGAAAAACATTAAATCATGTTTAATGTTTTTCCCTCGCAAGGGAGAAACTCAGCTGATCAGTGACCACTCAGGCGCCTTCAGCATTCTCCATTGACCCTGCTTCTCAAATTTCAGCTTCCTGCGTTCAACAGGAGAGAAAATGGCTTTGGAGCTCACTCAGCTGATCAGTCACCCTTCAGGCGCCTTCAGCATTCTCCATTGACCCTGCCTCTCAAATTTCAGCTTTCTGCGTTCAACAGGAGAGAAAATGGCCTTGGAGGTCACTCAGCTGATCAGTGACCACTCAGGCGCCTTCAGCATTCTCCATTGACCCTGCTTCTCAAATTTCAGCTTCCTTCGTTCAACAGGAGAGAAAATGGCCTTGGAGCTCACTCAGCTGATCAGTGACCACTCAGGCGCCTTCAGCATTCTCCATTGACCCTGCTTCTCAAATTTTAGCTTCCTGCGTTCAACAGGAGAGAAAATGGCCTTGGAGCTCACTCAGCCGATCAGTGACCACTCAGGCGCCTTCAGCATTCTCCATTGACCCTGCCTCTCAAATTTCACCTTCCTGCGTTGAATAGGAGAGAAAAAAGTCTGCCAAGTTGGGTGGGCACTATAGCTTCCTCACTCATTGTAACATGGACGTATAGAATCAGTTGGCGAAAAAATTATGATTCAAAGAGTTATTGAATACCAAAATATTAGCGGTCCACCGTCTAGGACCTAACCCACACAATCCCTGAAAATTTCATCGAAATCGGTTGAATAGTTGCGGAGTTTTGGTTGTAACAATAAATTTAAAGTTCGCGCATGCGCAGCGGCTATTGCTTGACCAATTTGATTGAAACTTATAGGGTGTCTCTTAGAAGTTAGTCCCTAACTAACCTCCAAATTTGAGCAAAATCGGTTCATTAGAAACCGAGGTCCCAGGAAATTCACGTTTGCGCATGCGCACTCGCTCCTATTGGTCCGAAGGTGCTGAAATTTATAGGGGACCGTCTAGGACCTAACCCGCACAATCCCTGAAAATTTCATCAAAATCGGACCACAGGTTAGTATAGTTTTGCCCGTTGCAAATTTGCGTGTCGGAATTCACAGAATGACCCCCAGCCCTAAAACATTAAACATGTTAAAAAAATCCATCCGTCCACATTACGACATTTTTTTAGTTCCCATGGACCGATTTTGATGAAATGTGGTATATGGGCTCAATTTGAAGTCTAGTTGTGCCGCGAAGCTTTTGGTTCATGTCAGTCACTACTAACGGTTGAAAAATAAGGGCTGAAATTTTAAATACGCCCTAGCTCAAAAAGTTTCGATTTAACCCTAATTGGACCATGGTGTCACTAGGGTCACCGAAATGAGGAATTTTACCGATTTCTGTTTGCATTTTTCCTGAATAGTTGATGGTGTGGGATAGATGAAAATCGGGCTGATTTCGGAAAATAAGTCTTCTGTTATTTTTGGGAGACAATCAAAATTTTTAATTTCAAAACTAACCGGGAAAACAGACGTGCAGCGGGAACGCTCGCTGATTGGGCTGTTCGGATCGCCGTCTCCTCCCAGTGTTGCCCATTGGGAAGACGAAATTCGTGTTTTCTAAGAGGAAAGTTATCAAACAAAAACAGAGGAAACCTAATTTTCCCCATCTCGCTTTTTCTATTTTTTAACATGTTTAATGTTTTAGGGCTGGGGGTCATTCTGTGAATTCCGACACGCAAATTTGCAACGGGCAAAACTATACTAACCTGTGGTCCGATTTTGATGAAATTTTCAGGGATTGTGCGGGTTAGGTCCTAGACGGTCCCCTATAAATTTCAGCACCTTCGGACCAATAGGAGCGAGTGCGCATGCGCAAACGTGAATTTCCTGGGACCTCGGTTTCTAATGAACCGATTTTGCTCAAATTTGGAGGTTAGTTAGGGACTAACTTCTAAGAGACACCCTATAAGTTTCAATCAAATTGGTCAAGCAATAGCCGCTGCGCATGCGCGAACTTTAAATTTATTGTTACAACCAAAACTCCGCAACTATTCAACCGATTTCGATGAAATTTTCAGGGATTGTGTGGGTTAGGTCCTAGACGGTGGACCGCTAATATTTTGGTATTCAATAACTCTTTGAATCATAATTTTTTCGCCAACTGATTCTATACGTCCATGTTACAATGAGTGAGGAAGCTATAGTGCCCACCCAACTTGGCAGACTTTTTTCTCTCCTATTCAACGCAGGAAGGTGAAATTTGAGAGGCAGGGTCAATGGAGAATGCTGAAGGCGCCTGAGTGGTCACTGATCAGCTGAGTGAGCTCCAAGGCCATTTTCTCTCCTGTTGAACGCAGGAAGCTAAAATTTGAGAAGCAGGGTCAATGGAGAATGCTGAAGGCGCCTGAGTGGTCACTGATCAGCTGAGTGAGCTCCAAGGCCATTTTCTCTCCTGTTGAACGAAGGAAGCTGAAATTTGAGAAGCAGGGTCAATGGAGAATGCTGAAGGCGCCTGAGTGGTCACTGATCAGCTGAGTGACCTCCAAGGCCATTTTCTCTCCTGTTGAACGCAGGAAGCTGAAATTTGAGAAGCAGGGTCAATGGAGAATGCTGAAGGCGCCTGAGTGGTCACTGATCAGCTGAGTTTCTCCCTTGCGAGGGAAAAACATTAAACATGATTTAATGTTTTTCCCTCGCAAGGGAGAAATTGAACATTATACATTATGTCTTCGTAGTAAATGAATAACTCACTTACTTTGTGATTTTTTCTTCAGTTTTTCGATTTCGAACTTTACTGTTTCATGAAATTTTGCATCTGGGGACTATGGATTTCTCGATCTCAGCGCTTCAAGCGGCCATAAATGAACTATTTCAGTATGACGTCATTTTCCCGGTTTTTTTAAACATTCGTATTTTCTACACTGTTTTGTTTATTCGTAAATTAGGAAGTTCGGGCTGAAAGTTTGCCTTAGGGGGTTTTTAGAGGTGCTGAATCCGATTTTGGGGTCAAAAATAGGAAATTCCGACATGGTGAAATTCCTCATTATCTTATAGTCCTGGAGCCGAGACCGAAAATCGCACTTCATTTAGGGATACGATTTGACGACAAATTATGAAAATCTTGTCCATTCTGAGAGAGAAAATTCAAGTCTGCCATTCCAAAAAGGTTGCTTTCAAAAATGGCGGCCATGTGAAATGTTCAAAAATCGTGAAAAATCATCATATCTCCGGGATGCATGAAAACTCGGTGAATGAGAGATTAGGTCCAATCATGGATGTTTTCATCAGTCTGCCACTCTTCAACGGCTGTGAACCCTCGGCAGACTCAATTTTAAAAATTGTGCACTTTTTGTGCAAAAATCCACAACGTTTAGGACGTCCCAAATTTTTACAGCTGGATTTTAAAAGTCTACCTACGGGTTTGAGACTTGTCTGCCAATCCTAATCAGCTGTAAAGTCCTGGCAGAATTAAATAGAAAAATTATCAAATTTGATTTAAAATTCAGACAATTTTGGGATGTTTTACATTTTAACACGTTGAAGTATGAGTGGTATGTAAGCAATAGAGCATGGTCTGCCTTGGATAGCCCGCTGTCTTCTAGTGGCAGAATCAAATTCAAAAATTGTCAATTTATTTATGAAAATTTGTTGATTTTGGGATACTCCAATTTTTGCTCAATACTGCACTACTTTATTGAAACTCAAGCAGCGTGGTCTGCCTTCAGTAACCCATTGCTTATATGAGGCAGACTAAAATTGAAAAAATGCAAATTTGAGGGTTAAAATTTATGTATTTTGGGAAAGTTGCAATTTTGGTATGTGGTACTAGCGCGTAAGTAAAAACTTTGTAACACAGTCTGCCATCGGTATTTTGTTGCTTTCTAGCGGCAGACTGAACTGAAACGTGAAAAAAACAGGATACCTACTTGGATATTCTTGCGGTGCCTAACGATTCATCCTCTTCAAGACTATTCAAATTTTCGATCGAATACTAACTGCAGTGCATGGAACTTAACTAGATACCTTTATTTCAGTATTATTTTTTTTTGGTGTTGAGGGGGCGCGCTCAGTCAGCTTTTTTCTAGTTTCAGTTCAGCCTGCCGCTAGAAAGCAACGAAACACCGATGGCAGAATGTGTTACAAAGTTTTTACTTACGTGCTAGTACCACATACCAAAATTGCAACTTTCCCAAAATACATAAATTTTAACCCTAAACTTTGCATTTTTTCAATTTTAGTCTGCCTCATATAAGCAATGGGTTACTGAAGGCAGACCACGCTGCTTCAAGTTTCCACACCACCTGCACCACGCTGCTTCAAGAGTTTCAATAAAGTAGTACAGTATTGAGCAAAAATTTGGAGTATCCCAAAATCAACAAATTTTCATCAATAAATTGACAATTTTTGAATTTGATTCTGCCACTAGAAGACAGCGGGCTATCCAAGGCAGACCATGCTCTATTGCTTACATACCACTCATACTTCAACGTGTTAAAATGTAAAACATCCCAAAATTGTCTGAATTTTAAATCAAATTTGACAATTTTTCTATTTAATTCTGCCAGGACTTTACAGCTGCTTAGGATTGGCAGACAAGTCTCAAACCCGTAGGTAGACTTTTAAAATCCAGCTGTAAAAATTTGGGACGTCCCAAACGTTGTGGATTTTTGCACAAAAAGTGTACAGTTTTTAAAATTGAGTCTGCCGAGGGTTAACAGCCGTTGAAGAGTGGCAGACTGATGAAAACATCCATGATTGGACCTAATCTCTCATTCACCGAGTTTTCATGCATCCCGGAAATATGATGATTTTTCACGATTTTTGAACATTTCACATGGCCGCCATTTTTGAAAGCAACCTTTTTGGATTGGCAGACTTGAATTTTCTCTCTCAGAATGGACAAGATTTTCATAATTTGTCGTCAAATCCTATCCCTAAATGAAGTGCGATTTTCGGCCTCGGCTCCAGGACTATTAGGAATTCCACAGCTGTCCCAAGGTGTCACCAGATTAACTAGATTTAAATTGCAATTAAAAAATTAATGGACAGAGCTGAATTTTATTTTTTTTTTTTTTTTGTAAATTCATAAAAGTCAAAAAAAGATGTTATGGCAAACATTTTGAAAATTTTTTTTACCGATTTCCTTGGAAATTTTTTGTCATAACTCTATCCTAAGACTTCGTTAGCCCACCCAAACTTCTATTGTCCATCAAATTTAAAATTACAATTTAATTTTTGTTACTCCGATGATATTTTAGGATATCTGTGGAGTTCCTGAGAGGTTTCAGGTGACACTAGTGATACTATGGTCCAATTAGGATTAAAGGTATTGTTTTTTCATCAATTTAAAATGGCATTGAATGTTTAGACTCAAATGAGACCACCTCTGTAGTATCAACCGTTCGCTTCCTATCAGATCTTAGAGGGACTTATAATAAATCAGAGGAGTTGGACTTATGATAAATCAGAAACACGAGTGTGAATCGCAAAAGAGACACACGAGTATGCATTAAACACGATTTATGATAAATCAGAAACACGATTGTGAATCAAATTTTAGCTGAAAAAATACGATCGTTGTTCGTTTCTTCGAATTGTACTCAGTTTTGCGTCCTTAGAAACCAGTAATCAAATTTCCTTATGAAGGCACCCACAACTCCCTATTTCTTTGCATTGAGAGTGAAGCATTTGACGGGTCGCGGGGAAGACCGATCAATGTCAATTTTTGAAAAAATGAGATATTCATGCCTTCTGGTAGCTTGTTCCAGTGTCAATCGTTCCGTGAACTAATAACTGGGAAAAAAGATCATGAAGTTGAGAAAATGATGGGAGAAAAAATTCTGACAGGGAAAAAGGACCAACGCTTCTCCCTTACTTCAGACGTGCAGAATACTGGTCTTGTTTTGGCATATAGTTCCTTAAAAATTGATATTTTACATACGAAATGAAATGTCATGATTCCAGTGACATTGAGAACAGTGTCAGTAGTAAGATTAGTGTTGTGAATAATGGTGGCACTAAACGAAAAAAGACCACATAATTCGGTTTTATAGATGATCTGACACATAATAGATCATCAACCTTCTAAATGTAGTTATCACATGGCGATTTCAAAATTTAATCCCAGACAATTTCATACAATTCGGATGGAAAGTGTTGAAATTATGGCTGTTAGAAGGGTTTCGTAGAGACTCTGAGGCTATTATTTATCCGGGGGGAATTGGTTTTCATAGGAGACCATCTACACTCAAAATCTTGACCTTATGTCATTTTATGAGTAATTAAACTAAAATATTAAAATTCCCAAAAATTAAAAAAAAAAGACATTGATCGATCTTCCGCTAACCCTATATTTATAAATCTTCCAAATAAACTTGATTGGGAAGTAGATTATGTAGTACCTATGGTTGGTAGGTAGTGACAATAGCAAAGCTTCTTAATGAGAATGAAATATTTTAAAATAAGTTTACCGAGTTATTAAATTAATATCGAAAAGTATCCAATTATCAATTTCATGAACCAAGTTGTTTAGTGCTGCAAGAGACGTCCTTTTGGATGAGGAGTGGAACGTTTACAGACAAAACATCAATTAATTGCCATCCTACTGCATTCTAAAATTAATGGTCCTCCAAAATCAAAATTTCCTAGCCCATTTTGATTTCAGTGCTTTCTTAACAACCTCAATTCTGAACGGTCTGGAGTAATTTCGATTTTGATGGGATTTCAAGGGTAGATATGATTTCACAATCTTCGTAGGGTAGTTTGTAAGGGCTCAAGAAGCCGCAGATTGATTCAACCATAATCCGATCATACGACCCATGGCGCATGTGGGGAAAAAAACTTCGCGAATTTTCATAGTTTCACTTGTTTGACTTCAAACACCTCAAAACTACTCTACTTGTTACCACGGACTAGGAATACCCTTCAGGTAAATTGATGATTTTTTCCGATTTTTTGTAAACTGTAATACCATACCTACTGTATGTTTCAACAATTTCAGTAGTCCACATTCGTCTTCACGAACTCATAGAATTCTCAATCAGGTATTGACTTACCAAGTGTTTGGTACGACTGATCATATCGATGCCTTAAAGCACAAAGGGCTATGTCCAAAGACGGAGTTTTGAGAAAATCGCAAAAGAAGTTATCACCAGTGCACAATTCCTAAAATAATGGCTTACCGTAGATGTACCCAACTTCGGCCACTTTTGAAGGTTTTATGAGTTTATTCAAAGTCAAATATCTGAGTAAAAATCTGAAAAAAATAATTTAGATGGCAGCAGATCTGCTCTATAGGATGTCACTATAAATTTTTTTTATCATCACAACTTTGGCCTTTTTTAAAAACTTGAAGTTTGGCCGAAGTTAGGTACCGTTGTGCTCCAACTTCGGCCACCTATGAAAAATGCATTAAAAACGAAGAAGTAGTAATTATATTGTAACTTCGGCCGCCGAATAATTTTTTATAAAAGCTTTTTTGAATTTAAAAATTATAAAAACCATACAAAGACTTTTTTGGAACACCTATAATACAATAACACTTTAGGAATATCATGGAAAACATCCAAATAAAGGCGAAATGCAGTAAAAATATCTATAAAGCTTTTCAAACATGAACTGATTATTTGAATTTTAAAACTTCTAATCATGGTAATTTTTAGGTCGACATTTCAAAAATATCATCATTATCAGTGCTAATAATGTCAAAAATACGAGATCGTAACTCTAGTCATAAAACAGCCAAAATTATTTGAACAAATTTAAAACATTCATTGGTAATATTAACTTATTTGTCTTCTCTTGAAAGCTTTGTGTAATATTCTCAAACGACTATAAACTCATGACTAGTCATTAAAATAATATCACTACATTAGAGTGAAAATGGAAATGCATTGGGGTGACCCACCTTGAGAGGATTCTTCTTATTAATCTTATCCTGCAAAGTCGATCTAGGTACTGCATATTTTTAGGATGCCTTCCGAATTGACAATTTCCTCCTTCAGTGCGTTTTCCATATATATCGGATTATAGTTTTGGTACTCACGTCCACTAATTTTCTATCTTCGAGACGGACCCCCCATGGCCGAAGTTAAGTACACTGACTCAGTTATCGGAAAAAACTCCCCAGAACTCCCTCAAAACACGAAGTAAAAAAATGACTTATCACTCACCTTCAAGAACACTAAACTACGAACATGAAACGGTAAGAGCAAGTTCTAAGATCACATCACATCAAAAACTACAATAGTTATAAAGCACACAAGCTGAAAAATGTCTAAACTGCTTGTTTACATTTTGATTTTTTTCATGGGAAAGTGATAAGAGTAACAGGCACGAGAGATATCAACATTAGGCCCCAAAGACACCTGTTGAAATTGAGAAAAAACTGAAAGTTTTTAATGACCCCTGAAGAGCACAGCTTCATCAGTACCACCAATATTTGAAATGGCCGAAGTTAGGGGACATGGCCGAAGTTGGGTACATCTACGGTATTGCAGTGATCTCTTCAATAAATTTTTGAGCTACAATCGTCAAGAAGGTCAATAATAGTTTTGTTAAATTTGATTTTTTCTGAAGTTGAAAAAAAAAAATTTAATGTGGACGATGGATGGAAATAGCCCATTTGTGCTTTAGGGTATCGATATATTAATACACTGACTGATTATTATACAAATCATGTTCATATAAACACTTTTTTTAATGAATATTTATGCACTGATTAGTGATTAGTGATTTAGATACATATACTAAATTATTTTTTTTGAAAAATGTTCACTTCTGACATTGTTCAATTAAAAATTATTTACTGATTCCGAATATCCCATAATTATACCGGGTGTCCCAGAAGTTATGGTCCACCCTTTTTATCTCCGTTGTTTTGAAGGGTAGACAAAAACTTCAAGCGATAACCCCCCTTAATTTTTTACGAGGAATTCAACTATCACACTTTCGCGCATTGCGCACCTGCGCAATCGTGCGCAACGCACACCAACTTTGTTATTTCAAATAGGAACCCCTATTTTTAATTGCAGATTCGGATTCTACGCAAAATTTCATGAATTTTAGACCCATCAATCGAGGTTTTTGGTTGCGCACAACCCGTCCAGTGATCGTGCAAACATGCGCAACCCCTGGATTGCGCCAAAATTGAGATGGAGGTAGACCCCAAGTGTGATACATGTTTTTTCATTAATTTTCGACGCTGAATCACGTGGTGGTATCCATTTTCGGATTTTACTCAAATTTCTCGAAACGGCGGCTGAAAAATAGGTAGTTGAGCCTGTTTTATCGTCAGAATCTGACTGGCGGAGTGATGACAAGTCGATTCAAGCTTCAAAGTATCTCATTTGTATTAGGCAACTATCCACTTATTCCAAAGTAAACAATGTAAACAAGAAATCAAGGAAAAAACCCCTGAATGCCTGCTTGCTCTCAAATGATTCAAGTCGCGATTTCTTTGAGTAACCATTTTCAATTACTAATTATTTTAAAATTATAACTCGATCCACATTGAGAGTTAAATGACCGATAAATGGTGAGTTTTGATTAGAAAAATTTATTATTCCGGCAATAGTCGCCATAAAATCAAGTTGAATAATAAAACGGATATCATGCCCGGATTCGGGGTTGAAAAATAGTGCTGAAGCACGTTGCGCGCAATGAAAAAATTCGTTCAAGGGGTGAATTGTTTATGAAATTTGACGCAGAATTCGAATTTGCAACAAAAAAAATGTGGTTTCCATTTGAAATAACAAAGTTGGTGTGCGTTGTGCACGAATTTTCGGACACCCTGTATTAAAAACTACTCATTTTTCGGCCGCAAACACTAAAAATCCGAAAATGGATACCACCACGTGATTCAGCGTCGAAAATTAATGAAAAAACATGTATCACACTTGGGGTCTACCTCCATCTCAATTTTGGCACAATCCAGGGGTTGCGCATGTTTGCACGCTCACTGGACGGGTTGTGCGCAACCAAAAAACTCGATTGATGGGTCTAAAATTCATGAAATTTTGCGTAGAATCCGAATCTGCAATAAAAATAGGGGTTCCCATTTGAAATAACAAAGTTGGTGTGCGTTGCGCACGATTGCGCAGGTGCGAAATGCGCGAAAGTGTGATAGTTGAATTCCTCGTAAAAAATTAAGGGGGGTTATCGCTTGAAGTTTTTGTCTACCCCTCAAAACAACGGAGATAAAAAGGGTGGACCATAACTTCTGGGACACCCGGTATATTAGTTATTATGATTGTACGAGTAATTTCCGCCAAAACACTACAAAGCACGTTTTTTCATGTCATTCTTTGAAGTTTTTACGCACACACACAATATGAAGAAGTTTTAAAATCCAGGGAACGTTCTAAAATGTCCAAAACGGATTTATATTGAAGCTTTGAGTCTGTTGAGTCATAGTTTAATTTTTCTCGAAAAATCGCTTTAAGCTGAAAAATCATCAACACAATCAGAACAACTCCTCGATTGCGTTGATGTTGGTTGACACAGAAACTGTCAACATGATCGTGAAAATCAAGTTTTGCATTGGGAAATTCATCAGAAGGTTCTTCACAATAGTAATCCCCCAGAGTGACACCATTGGCCACAATTTGCCAAAGACGAAAATTTCCCAAAAAATATATTGAATTAAATTTAAAAATACTAGCCAATTTAGGAGTTGGCTTTTGTAATACTATCATTAGAATATGGTCGAATTTTATCAAAAATATAAAGCAAAGTAACGGGTGTACCTCGTTAAGATTTCACTGTAACTGATCAATATCTGGAGCTGAGAACTCTCATTGTCTAGATCAGTTGGTTGGGTTTTCATACTGACCTCTCAGTGCTAAACAGTAGGCAGTTCTAGATTTGCAGATTCTACGAGTATTTAAATTTTCTTCGCAGGGACAGGCGGAGGAAGAACCGAAAATTAAAATGGCCGAGGAACACGTAAGCCCTCCAGAATCCGCCGGTGTAATCATGTCGTGAAGTATGTACCCCCCCCCCCCCCCATTCTACTATGTACGAGTATACAAGTATTGCCAGGTTATTGCACATTTTATCTTCGGAATTAGTTTAGAACATTAACCGTGGGGCGGGTCAGGCGTCTCAGGTGTTGCTCTAATGGTAGGCAGCGGTAGAAAAAATATTGCGCCTAATTACCTACTCGCCCGGGGAAAAACATTGCAACAGCTTTTCACAAGGGAGAAAAACACAATAAGGGTTTTTTGTAATATTCGAAGTTTTTTTAATGGAAGGGAAATATTGACAAGATTACCATAGAAATTGAGTAGGCGTGAATAAGACCGAGCCAGCGGGAAAACTTCCGGAAGCTGATGGATATTCGATCTCCGAAACTCAGCAATAATGACTAATGACCGAATAACTGCTAATTAGGGGAGAAGAAGATACTTTCTATGAAATTTCACAACAGGATACTTGAATCCAGCTAGAAGACCTTTCACAAAATCATACGTATGACTATAATGAGTGAGGATGTACTTTTATACTTGTCAGCGTTTACACGTCTCATCCCCTTGATTCCAAAAAATTAGATCCCCTAGATTCCAAAAACCAGTTTAATTTATATCATTTTAGATATAAAAGACAGTTTTATGATCTTGTAAATGATTTTCAATTTTGAAGATTTCTATCAGTCAGTTTAAAACAAAAAATGTTCAGAAAAAAATACACATTGTGGAAGGAACAGAACAAGAATGTCTACTTTGTATTACGAATGGTAGGAAGTTTATCAGGTACTTAGAACACTAGAGAATTAGTCTTTTGAACGCATTGCAAGAAAAAACGTCTGTCAAGTGGGCGTGGCACATAGCTTCCTCGTATCCATAACCCGATTGAATAGATGATCCGATGCATAGTAGTTAATTTCAAAACCTCAATCTCTAAGTACCTTCCACTACCCTCATAGGGGACTCTACACATCAACCGGCACAATCTCTGAATTTCGTTGGAAAATGTAGAAGTTATGGCTGTTATAAGCATTTCACGTTTACGCATGCAAACAAAATACTTTCAATTTGGGGGCCATGATTTTAATAGGGGGCCATCTCCACTCCAACTCGCATAATTCCAGAAAATATCATCGAAATCAGATGGGAAATGTGGAAGTTATGGATGTAACAAGGAAAATTTCCTTGTTACATCCATAACTTCCAAATTTCCCATTTAACACACGTGTATTTAATACACGTTTGCGCATGCGCAGTACTACTATCAGTCCGGGGATGATGACTTTCATAGACGACTATCTACACGCCAATCCGCACAATCCCTGAAAATTTCATCCAAATTGAAATCATCGGATGAGAATTGCAGAAGTTATGGCTGCTGGAAATAAGAGGTCTTCAATGATTGACTCTTACCCTGTGACGTCATACGGTTCATGTCGTCATGTAACGAGTATCCATACCACATGGAGTATCATTGCATTTGTCAAAAAAACTTATTGTATCTTGCTTCTGAATATTTTATATTTTGAAAATATTCAGAAGCAAGATGCAATAAGTTTTTTGACAAATGCAATGATACTCCATAAATAAGCTTTGAATTGTGTAGATTCAATGAAGATTAGCTTAAGCCGAATCATGTGGTTGGTAACATTGTACGCGGTAATCAGCTTGCGCTGTTCCCGCTAGGCGCTTTTCCCCACTTGCTCTCCAGCCTAGGGGTGTGTCGGTCCACGTATTTCCCTGGAACGGTTCCAACGGTTACGGTGACAAAGATGTAACCGTTCCAAATTACTGGTACAGTTCCATTACCGGTACAGGCGATCAAATCCCAATCACACGGCATGGATGAAGCAGACAGTCAAATCCCTATCGTCCTTCTTCCATGCTTATGATCTCAACTTGCAATACAATAGCATCATTTTCCTTGACAATTCGCTAAAAGGAAGGAATTTGAACAAGTGTTACAAAAGAGGCAATTTATTATAAATAATAGTTACCAAACAATTCAAGGAAAGAATAATGACGTTGCAGTTTAAGAACTTGACATGACAATAATAAATTAATAAAACTGGAGAAAACTTCCATGCTAACCTGTCCAGAAGATAACTTCCCGCTCAAGAGCCATTCCATGAACCATTCTCAGTCCATGGAAGTAGTAAGTGCGCTTCCAGGTACAACATGGAACAGAACTGAGAACAAGATCCATGCTTACCGGTCCAGAGCCATTGAACCATTCTCTATGATATCTTATCGGTCCGGTTCCATCCTTACCGGTCCAGTTCCATCCTCACCAATCAGAATGATCAGATTGATGAGATGATTGATCAGATCATTCTGATTGGTGAGGATGGAACTGGACCGATGGAAAAGATTCTCTTCCCGGTCCAGAACCATTTCAAGATATCTTATAAGTCTGTGGAACTGGACCGGTAAGGGTCGAGTTTTTGTCACTGCGTGGAACCGTTCCAACCTGATACTCGGTTCCACAGTCCCGGTACAGCTGTACCGACACACCTCTACTCCAGCCGTCTTACGACATAGCTTGTTTGCGTTCTCACTGCTCTCTTGTTTCGCTTTTACATTTTCAATCATAATTCGAGTCATTCAATATTTATTGAATAAACTAGTATCAATCATAAAGTCACTGTTTCGTCTAAATCTTTTCGTATCCCCGAATCCAGACCTTCGTTCAACGGTGAGTTCGTTTCATAATGTACAATCGGGGTATTCATGGTCTGGGAGATTCGACGTCGAATCGTCGAATTTCGAATTTGGAGATTCGACGGGAGTCAATGCGCATGCGCACCGGCAAATACGACGATTCGATTTACGACGGGCTGAAGGCGTCGAATTACGAGATTCGACGTCGAATTACAAACCCTACCGCTAGCGGCCGTTGTGCGAAGCAACTATCATAACATCAACAAACAGATCTTCTCTTCCTTTCATTTTGAGTTTTTCTTTTAACACCTTTTTTAATTTTTATTCCGTTTTTCCGTTCGTTTATTTCTTTTTCATTTTGTTCGAAGTGGGTTTTTTTCTCGATTAAATGAGTGGAGCTGAGCCACCCAAGCGGCTAAGGAAAAACGCGACCATCTGATGGTCTGCTGGAGAAGTGGAAAAATGTTGCTTGCTGGCATTAAAGCGAGCTTAGCACATTCTCCTTTCTAGCATCGAACATGTTTCAGCCATGAGATATGTACCAAAATGCGTTCAAAATTGTGTGACGGAAGTAGCAAGGGTTTTTCTTTGAGACAAGACTCCTCATCGGTAGGTACCCATTCAGAAGTCTGAAGCATGATCCTTTTTTAATTATAGCCGTAGATTTTTTCGTTCGGGTACTAGGAACTTTGTTAAAGGATTTTATTAGGAACCTCTGGGGTATTCTCATATTTTAACTAAAAGGAAATTAATGAACATGCGGTTCTTTTGACACTGACTTGGTTATCGTCTGAAGCCGCAAGGAGCGCTACGCACAATTCGATATTCGACGATTCGACGGGAGAAAATGTGGGAGCCTCATGAGACCCTCGAGTTTACGACGATTCGATATACGAAGATTCGACGATCGAATCAGACCATGAATACCCCTAATGCATGATATTTGGTATTTTCCGTTTGCACTCAAGTTTTGGTGATCTCAAATATTTAGACTCGCTCGTTGAAGCTTACAGCCGATAATGGCTGTGGCAAGGATTTCATAACAGACAGACACAGGACCAAAATTGTTCAGGAAGGTCTGAAACGTAAAACGCAAGCAGAAATTTTGATTTTGGAGAACTTTTTTTTTCAACCTTGAAAAGTGAAAACAAAGCTTCCGCTGCCTTGGTAGACTCGGAAGCAATAATACAACGAAAGTTAGCTTGGAAACAGGCAACTACCTACCCATCTCAAACACCCCCTTTGAGGAACTACGAGGCCCCTCTTCTCCTTTTTAAGACACCTGGGTACCTCAAAAAGAGTGATAAATCAGGTTTCGGTAACAAACTCCTCGTAAATCCTAAGAAAAAGATGGCCAAAATATTAATTTTTCGGGTGTTCAAAAGGCCATCTACCAGCTGTTCGCTTTCGACTATCCTTAAGCCCACACTTTTAATCGGATCGAAACAATCATTCATGGTGGGTAGGTCGAACCTTGAAAGTTGTCCGTATGTAAATTTGGACGGGGAAAACGCGAGGGCGGGCGAGCAACAGATGGTGGAACACAACTAATGGTTTTACCAGCCCCAGCCTTACATATTATATGTATTCATGGGAACAATGTTTTTTTTAATTCCTGGAGATGCGCCTAACGACTCGTGAGCAGCTTGTTTTCAAGAGCAGTCCCTCCCCAGCCTCGAGTCGATTTTTTTACACATTTAACCCATCGCAGGCCTGGTCGAATCATTCACAGGCCTTCACACACGATGTTCCCTTTTCGTGGAGAAATGAGCTGAAGGGAGGAGGTTGTTTATAGAACCGAGCAGAGACCAATGAAGATGACGGCATAGATGAATCCAGCGTTTGGAATCAGCATTAAAATAGCCTACATTTTGTTAAAGAATCATACGAACTAACCCATAAATTCTTGTACTTGAGGCTGAGGGGAATGCGGTAATTCTGGCAATTACTCCACATCTCTCACTACCTGTAGTTTGAGTAATTTCCAGTCCATAAAACTTTTCTCCTACGAGAAAAAACCGAACATCAATATTCCGAGTACTTCTTGAAGATTTTACTAAGGTTCCTTTTCGTTTTCCTTACTATTGAAGATAAGGAGAAAAAGAAGTATTCGTTCGACAAACAAATTTAGGTCATCAAAAATTTAAATGTATAAGAAGGTTCCTTTTCGTTTTCCTTACTATTGAAGATAAGAAGAAGTATTCGTTCGACTAACAAATTTGGGTCATCAAAAATTTAAATTTAGAAGAAGGTTCCTTTTCGTTTTCCTTACTATTGAAGATAAGAAGAAGTATTCGTTCGACTAACAAATTTGGGTCATCAAAAATTTAAATTTATAAGAAGGTTCCTTTTCGTTTTCCTTACTATTGAAGATAAGAAGAAGTATTCGTTCGACAAACAAATTTAGGTCATCAAAAATTTAAATGTATAAGAAGGTTCCTTTTCGTTTTCCTTACTATTGAAGATAAGAAGAAGTATTCGTTCGACAAACAAATTTAGGTCATCAAAAATTTAAATGTATAAGAAGGTTCCTTTTCGTTTTCCTTACTATTGAAGATAAGAAGAAGTATTCGTTCGACAAACAAATTTAGGTCATCAAAAATTTAAATGTATAAGAAGGTTCCTTTTCGTTTTCCTTACTATTGAAGATAAGAAGAAGTATTCGTTCGACAAACAAATTTAGGTCATCAAAAATTTAAATGTATACTTGCGTTTTGCGTTTAAGGAGGTCTAAGTCGGTCGCTGTTCGTTCCTCGTTCCGGGTCAATATTTCCCTAAATTGCAGGGGTTCAAACGTTAAAAGTTGTACCTAAATTTGAAATCCTTAAACATTTCAAATTTAGATACAACTTTTAAAGTTTGAGGAACGAACGACGACCGACTGAGACCCTTTAACACCTTTTAAAACAACTTTGGTTCCATGACTGTGATCAATTCCATATCCCGGACATAACAACACAAAATCCCGTTCCGATTTTTATGAAGTTGGCCCAAGAAGGCCTTCTAGACGGTTCCCTAAGAATTGCATCACCAATGGACTAGAAGCATGCTTCCCGATAATATCCTGACGTTCTGGTTATTTCTGGAGTTTTAGCTCTCCAACATCACAAACATGATCTGAGAAACCGACTAGACGAGTTCTCTTCTTTCTGTACCAAAATCTTTACTCTGATGACGAAATGAGGTTGCGAAATACTGAATGAACTAATAAAATTTATTAGTTCATTCAGTATTTCGCAAGATACTTCAATATTTAATATTGAATGCAATATTCAATACGAAATATTGAATGCAGTGAGGTTTCAACTGTCAAAAAGTGCATTAGTAATTTTTTTTTATAATTTCACAAAAAAGACTGCTTTTCACAAGAAAATGTTAGAATAAATAAGTAACCTGTTTAGAAAATTCACATGAATTCGGAAAAACTGGGATTTATGCTCCTTTTTGTTTTAAATGAGAAATAATCATTCAAAAAGTTAGGAAAAGTACGACGTCATCCGATTCGGAATCATGTAATTGAGTTTTCATCGGTATGCGCATGCGCGCCAGTTATCAGTGAGCCTCCAATATGGTGGACACGTTCGGATCTATTCCTACAGCTACTTCAGTAGCTTTCAGCTGATTGACAAATGTAAATGTGATTAAGACTTTTGATAGAGAAACGGAATAATAAAGTTAGATTGTGGCTTCCTTGTACAAATAATTGTATGTATAATTTTTTAATTTAAAGATATTTATATTCAAGGGTAGAATGGTACCCTAAATTTTGGCGCAGTTTGTCTACAGATTGTCTACGAGAGAGGAGTTTGAGAAATTATTGTTCAGTAAAACCCTTTGGCATAAATCAATTAGAATTTTTGGCAAACTTTTGACATACCAATTTGAACTTTTGGCATCTCAATTTGAACTTTCGGCAAATCCATTACGTTTTGACAACTACTGGAGTCCTTGTCCACCTTTATTTCTTCTACAATGTTCAATTAAGTGTTTTTTCTCTCTCTATTGTTCAGTAAAACGTTCAAATGCAATATAGAACCATTCTCGCAGCATGAGGGATCGAGAGAATTTTCAAAATACTGTTTTATCCGACTTTTAGCCTTTCCAAAGTATGAAATTTTTTCATATTTAATATAGTACCTACTCAAATAGTAACATTTTCGCTGATTCCGAACGAAAAGTATATCAATATGTTTAAAATAATGATTCCAACTGAAAACCCCAGAAACTTTTTTTTTTACTAAACTTTTTTATACTATTTGACACTCTAGGGATTTCGATAAATCGAGGTCAGCGGACACACCCTTCCTTTAGCTTTTATGAACATTTTGAACTTGTAAGCTAGATCCTGAGGTGAGTCCACTGATACGGAACATGCATTATCAAGAAAATTTATTGATAATATTGGAATTGTGATCAATAAATTTTATTGATAATATATTGTTATCAATAAATTTTATTGATAATATTGGACCACTCCGAGTAGTGTAACTTTTGAACTATGGCTATTTTCTATTTCTATTTAACGCTTATTAAAGATAATTTTACGATGAGTCCGATTTTACAATCCATGTTGCAGACAGTAACTAATTTATATTAAAAACCTCAAAATCATCTATCGGACTGTATCTTTTGAAAAATAGCACCATCAGTAGGGATGGCAACGATATATCGATACATTAAATATATCGATATATTACGTTTGATATATCGATATATTTATATCGATATAGAGAACCGATATTATCGGTCAATATCGATATATTTACCGATATATCGTAACATATTTTCATGTAATTTTTTTTTGTTTTTGTTTTAGTAAAAATTAAATATTGAAATGAATAGACGAGAAGGGATGCCTGTACCTGTAAAAACATCAAGTAATTTTATTCAAAATTTGGTAGGTACCTAGTGATGGGTTGATTTCAGACTGTTGATTCAGCTCAGACATGATTGTTTTACACCTACAGTGGCTCTCAAGGCTCAATTACTTGGCTTGAATCAAAAGTAATGGAGGCTCGTCAAGATTAAAACTACTTACTATACGAAGTGAAGCTGGTTTTCACAACAATTGTTTTCAATTTTGGAGGATCATGATTGTGTACAGTATACACACTTGTCAATTTATAAATTAATTTAACATTGCAATGACATGTTCGCACATTTTTCCAGTTTTTAAACAATGAATTTCGATAATTCATACCCAGTAACTTTTGAAAGTAGGTTAATACTTATTGACATTTTCATGTCTTTCATATGGCACATAAAAAAAAAATCGTCACGAAATTTGATGCAACGATATTTGTTGCAACGATATTTGTTCCAAGTCGCCACAATGATGATTATGACCATCAGAAGTGAAGTTGTTAGGTAGGTAGGTACTTTACAGTTTGATATTACCAGGGGGGCATGAAAATGTTTCAATGTGTTGCAGACTCGTATGCAAGCGTTTTACTTCTGTCCTATCTGATAATTTTCACCAGGTTTTTTCAAATATATCTTCCGATATGTCAAGTATATCGATAAAATTTCTTCCAAAATGATGTTAGTAACTTTTCAATTCACCTACCTACTTACTTCTTCAAGTTTTTCCAAGTAAATATTCCGATATGTCCATAAATGTCATCCTAAATTATTTGTATTTTGTTTTAAAACGATTAAAGTCACCTACCCACTTTCAATTTCAATGTTTTAATCATTTATTTATTTACTTTTTTACTTGAACCAGTAAAGTTATTTTGATATAGATATAAGCTGTAAATATCATTAAAATAGTATGTGTAAATTGCCTGCAGTCACTGACTGCCAGTCAGCAATGGGAGCAGGCATTCGTAATAAAAATTTCATTAAAAAAAAACCTACCTACTTCACATGTTTTTTAAAGAAAATCTTCCGATATATCGAAATATCGATATATTTTCTACGATATATCGAAGGTATCGATATCTCATTGACGATATATCATTTGATCGATACATCGATATATTTCATTCGATATGCCATCCCTAACCATCAGAGTGGTTTTGTACTCATCCTTTCTGGATGACCATACGAGGTATGTAAAATAAGAAATGAAGCTGATTTTTTTCCCCCAAATACAACTACAATTTAATATTGTCACTGTCAAAATAACTTCTTCTTCAAGGCACTCAGCGCTGGAGTTTGGAGACGGACCTTCCTAGCAGTGCTGTAACTACGATACTAGAATAGTCTTCAGCTGATAGATTACCAGCCAGTTGAAGACTAATCACCAGTAATGACATGTTCTAGGAAAAGGGGGGTCATTGAGTGCTAGTGACTTTTTTCTCTACCCACTTAATCAATCAAACTTGAAAAATCATCTCAAGGGAACTCATTTAGAGATACTCGGAAATATTCAAATGGCTACAACCGAACAGCTGAAGGCAAATTCCAGTAACGGAGTTAAAAAGCACATGAATAATGAAAGAGCCGTCTCCATCTTCAGAAGGAAGTTGCTTTGTATGAAATTGTAGGTACTTAATTCCATTTACGTAACTACAAAATTGAAAATCAGTCACGTTACTTAATTTACCGACCTTGTATTGGCGTGATTTCGGTTTTTATAGCGAGATGAATAACCGCCTGAAGAGTAATATACAGGGTGTCTACATTAAGGGTGGGAAGAAATCCAGGAGTCGATTCTACCACTAATTTGCAACATTTGCGTCAATTACCGCTTTTTAGTCCCCTTGACATCGTTTTTATTTCATTTTCAAGATTTTTTTCGTATTTTTGACCTACTCTCGCTAAAACGGTCATTACTCCCTGATTTTCCAGAGTATTTCCAAATTTAGGATCAGGAATCATCTTATTCTGCTCCGTCGGTGACTATTATTTCTGGTTTACCATGTAATACACCGGTGCGTTGAAATACAGAAAAAGAAGGTCGCATCAATTTTTCAACTAACACCTGTCTAAGGGAAAACGTGGATTTTGCCCGACAAAATCACGTTTTGGGCATTTAAACGCAGTTTTCTCTCAAAACTCCTTCGTTTTTTTTTTTTTTTTTTTTTTTTTTTTTTTTTTTTTTTTTTTTTTTTTTTTTTTTTTTTACCTTTGAAAAGCTGATAGATTGATGAATTTTTTCCCGAAGAGTGCCCTCTGATAGACCTCAATACTGAAAACTTAATACCCGAGGAAAAACGGCGATTTTTACTCTTTTACAAATTTTATACTATGAGTGGTTAGAAAAATTTGACTTGAATTCGGGGTTACAGGAAATTCAACGTAGTTTCCAACTGTCTCCTCGAATTTGGAAATACTTTGGAAAATGAGGAAGTTACGGCCGTTTTAGTGTAGGAAAGTCGAAAACACAGACAATTTCAATCTAATAGGTATAAAAGAAAAGTTATATAGCTAAAAATGGTGCAGAATCGACTCCTGGATTGCTGCCCAGGCTGTTGACACCCCAAATAAATACTTTAAAGGTTTTGAACATAAGAAATTGATTTAGTATCAGTCAACTGATTGGGAATGGGGTCCACAGAATCAAACTCCTCTTTTGCCGAGCTTTCGGTGAATTTATCGCCTTCCTCAGGGCTCAAAGGATGGATTACTGTGTGTTCCTTTGAGCCCTGAGGAAGGCGATAAATTCAACGAAAGCTCGGCAAAAGAGGAGTTTGATTCTGTGGACCCCATTCCCAATCAGTTGACTGATAATTTTTTGTTGGGTCGATCATCACACTTTAAATGGATTTAGTGTGCTCCAAAACAGAAATCCATGTAAACAATTTTCAAAATGTCCACATGAAATTTTCGAGGCCACTCCAATAACTTTCTTCTTTTGAAAATTCGCTAGTAAGTAAAATCCCACGACAGAAATATTTCCGGAAATATTCCTCAAATATAAGTTTCTGGGCGTTAACCCATCACTTATCGCAACTTATAAAAGGCCGAAAAAAAATCATGGAATATTTTCCAAGAAGTAAGCCATTTTCGAATATTTAGTCTACTTCACTTTGATGAAACAGAAGTGGGAAATCGATTTAGTGTGTTCCAAAACGGAATTAATGTAAACAATTTTCAAAATTGCCCACATGAAATTTTTCGAGGTCATTCCAAAAACTACCTTTTTTTGAAAATTCCCACGTCAGAAATATTTTCGGAAATATTCCCCAAGAATTAATTTCTGGGTGTTTGCCCATCACCCAGATCCCCACTTGCAAGACAATTTCGAATATTTTGGCTACTTCACTCTGATGAAACAGAAGTGGGAAATCGATTCAGTGTGTTCCAAAACGGAATTCATGTAAACAATTTTCAAAATTGCCCACATGAAATTTTTTGAAGCCATTCCAGGAACTAACTTTTTTTTTGAAAATTCGCTAATAAATTCCCACGTAGAAATATTTCCCAAAAATTAATTTTTGAGGGTTTGCCCATCACTTATTGCAACTTAAAAAAGGCTGAAAAAAATCATGAAATATTTTCCAAGATCCCACTTGCAAGACAATTTCAAATATTTTGTCTACTTCACTCTGATGAAACAGAAGTGGGAATTACCGGTGGTGGTAGAAAATACGATGTCGATCGGGGAAGCACCGAAAGGACACGACGATCGCAACAGGCGAACCGAGAGAAGACTGGCCAGAAGTTGGCACGACGGATAACAGGGGGGTGGTTGACGAATAATGGGGGTGGTGGGCGGAGGCGACTGCGCCGGCTTAAAACTACCCTCGGGCATATCAATGAGAGCCCACTACCAGCACCAGTATCCGCCACCCCCCCAGAACCAACCATTGCCAGCCACTGGGGCCCCCTCGTTGTCGCCCTTTCCCCGAGAGAGATCGGGCTAATGTGGGCAAATAAGAGAATTAAAGCGGGGGAGCGGCTCGGCTGGGGCACAAAGGGGTGTAAAGATCTCCACACCGCAGGAAGGGCTGTGAGGGCGAGATGTAGTAAAACAGAAAACCCTCCTTAATTAAATCATCCAAGCAGTGTTGAAACAAATAAAGTAATTTATGGTGGGCAAATTCACGTAATCCCTTCGCAGCCTCTGGGGAAATTAACGATTCCATTAAAACCATTCGAGAATCAAAGTTAACTATCGATAATCAGAGTCAATCGACAACCTTCTCCGACTAATCAATTTCTACCAACACTTCAATTTTGGTTTATTATTTCCAATAATGAACCTTTGGAAGGTGTGGCACATAGCTTCCTCGTATACATAACCCGATTGTATAGATGGTCCGATGCATAGTAGTTAATCTCAAAACATCAATCTCCAAGTACCTTCTACTCAGGGGCGTCGCGTGATAATATTCGTCAGGCAAACAGCTAGGCTGCAAATTATTACACAAAGGTTCATTTTTTTCTGTATTGATCATGTCCCAGCAAAAAACTCAGCTTTGCTATTGTCACCACCAACCAACCATGTTTTACCTTCACAATCAAGTTTATTTGGAAGAATTAAACGCTTCACTTTCCACTGGAAGAAATAAAGAATTCCTTCGTTTAGAAATTTGATTACTAGTTGCTAAGGAAGCAAAACCGAGTACATCCCAAAGAAACGATCGGTGAACGCATTTTGGTTAACTAAAATTTGAAAGGCGATCACGCCTCTTTTGCGATTCACACTCGTTTTTCTGGTTTATCGTAGGTCCAACCCTTAAGTTCTCGTAGGGAGCGAACAGTTTGTCCAACAAAGCTATGAGTAGTCTCATTCGATTCTAAAAATTCAATGGTACAATCTTAAATTTGTGAAAAAACATTACCTTCATATTGAGAGTTTTTGAGCGAGGGTGCCTTTGGAAGTTTCAGCCCTTCCGTTTCACCGCTTAGAAGTGACTTACATCAACCAAAAGCACAACTAGACCCCAAATGGAGCCCACATACCAAATTTCATCAAAATCGATCCATGATAATTTAGGAGAGATCCGCGGACAGACGGATTTTTTTTATATTCGATTTTCAAAATGTACACGTACTTACCTACCACAAACGTAAACCATCAAATTTGAGGGTGGTCAAACCTTTTTTCTTGAAAACAATTAACCAAAAAGGGAGACTCTGAATTTAGACCTAATAAGACGTGAAACCTTCATTCTATAATGTTTTGCAATTATTTCCTAGTGTCTATCAACAAGAAAAACGATTAGGTACAGTGAAATACAGTAAAATCGGGAACGGGACACCAGTCAACGTCAAACAGCTGATATTTGCGGCGGCGAAAAAACGAACTGCCTTCCTTCCTTGAGATAATGTGGGTGAATGGATATGTTATGTCTTCATGCGTGGGCTAATTAGTATCCATGACTCATCTTCCAAGTTTCCCTGCATTCAAGGTCACGAAACAGTTTTCTGACTGTTTGCTATGGTGGTAGTGGGGGTATAGCAATACTTGATACCGCGCTGACCCCCCGCCTCCCCGCCGATCGTCGCCTCTCACTCTAAACAGTCCCGAAAAATTCATTTGTTTGAACTGCTTGCCTTGCATCCAGCGATGCAAGGAGGACCAGCCCCCGCGCTAGTTCGCTTATCATCCGCAATCATCTACATTACCGACCTCTCCAAGTCTCTGGTGTGTTGCGGGTTAGTATCCAAGGCAAAATACGTACTTTCTTATTCCATTCTCCTATTTAATCTAACTTCCTTGATAATAATGAAATAGTCCCTAAATATTATAAAAGTTTAAAAATCAGCTAAATATTACTTACAAAAATGGAAATGTAGGAGAATCTCAACAAAAAATAATTAATTTATTTTGCATATTTGTAGTAAGGCAAACAGTGTTTGCTATGTTTGCCTGGAGGAGGCGCCACTGCTTCTACTGCTCCAATAGAGGACCATCTACATGCCAATCTGAACAATCCTGAGAAATTTCGTCGAAATCGGATGAAAAATGTAGAAGTTATGGATGATATAAGGAATTGACGTTTGAGCATACGCAGTAGCTACCATCAGTCTGGGGACAATGATATTCAAAGGGGACTATCTACAACCGAATTTGCATGATCCCTGAAAATTTCATCGAAATCGGATGAGAAATGTAGAAGTTATGGCTGTTGGAAGGAATTCTAGTTTGCGCATGCGCAGTTGTTACCATTAGTCCGGGGATGATGATTTTCATAGGGGAACTTCTACACGCTAACCCGCACAATCCCTGAAAATTTCATCGAAATCGGATGAGAATTGTAGAAGCTATGTCTGTGGCAAGGATTTCATGACAGACCTAAATCGTTCAGGAAGGTCTAAAACGTAAAACGCGAGTGGAACTTTTTTCAACCTTGATAAGTGAAAACAAAGCTTCCGCTACCTTGGTAGACTCGGAAGCAAAATTGTTGGTTTACGATTCAAGATACTTAGAATCCAAAAATCGAATAAAAATTTGGCCATCCGTCCGCCGTACGAGGCTTTTTCCTCAGTTCCCAAGGACCGAATTTGATTAAATTTGGTATGTAGGCTCCATTTGGGGTCTAGTTGTGCCCCGAAGCTTTTGGTTGATGTCAGTCACTTCTAAGCTAAAAAAATGGCGATGCAAAGGTATTGTTTTTCCATCGATTTAAGATAGTCTTGCATTTTTAGAATCGAATGAGACCACCCAGAGCTCTGTAGGACCAAACGATCGGTCCTTTGAGAAATAAGGGTTGGGGTTACGATAAATCGAAAACACGAGCTAGAGTCGCATAAGTGGCCTAATTTTCAAATTTTAGCTATCCAAAATGCGATCGTTGTTCGTTTCTTCGAGTACTGTAGGTAGTTAGTATCAATGGTAGGTATGTAGGTATCTGTAGGTGTATGTAGGTATATGTACGTAGTACCAATGGTTGGTATGTAGGTATCTGCAGGTAGTACCAATGGTTGGTAGGTGGTGACAATGGCAAAGCCGTGTTCTTTGCAGGCGAGTGATCTACATAGAAAAATAAAAAACCATTGTGTAACAATTTTCAGCGTTTTTGGCAACCCGTTCTATTTTCAGAATCTGCTTTTCGCGAGAAAAAAAAACTTCAGGTACCCAACCCTTAACTTCGCAGTTGTTAAAAACAAAAAATCGGTTTTTTAAAATTAAATTTAGATGTATTTTGACAAATGGAATATTTGAGCAGAAGGTACCTCAAACGTATCCGAATGTACATCATGTCAGCTCAAGAATGATCTTTCCAGAGCTTGTTGGAGTGCAAGAAGGAAACTTGGAAAAATTCTTGGTAGGACGTAAGGATCTGTTATTTCTGGTAAAGTAAACAAGGTAAACCAAGGAACAAGGTGAAGAAGGTTCACTTCATTGAGGGATATTTGCTGTCCTGGATGTGCTGCGCCATCTCTGATGAGGAAACCCAACAAATAACCTGCAAGGTGTGAAATGAGGGTAGAAGGTACCTCGAAAGCCCTATAAGAGCCTGTCAACTAGAGAATTTTTTCCTTTGAGTTATTATGTTTTTATTATTACGTTTTCTTACACAATCAATACTTGGAGTATCGAGATAGCCAACGGCTATCAGTTTTGATTTAAAAGTGGACAAAATGTTGCGGGTGGAAATCGGACTTCCAAAAGGTACCTCAGGATATTAAGGGTTAACCATTTTAACCAAATTAAAAATAACCACATCAAAATCGGACCATGGTATTTTTTTTATTAGATTTTCGAGTTCTACAAGATATACCAAATTTTGAGGGGGTTTAAAACTTTTTTTTGTTTTAAAACTTTACGTTGGAAGTCCACTCGTGACATTATCATGTTGCTGTGGACGACGGAACAAATGTTTTCTTGGCCACTCTGTACAAAAAAATTTTCTTGACTAGGTCGTATATTTTTTTCTCTACCAATATATTTCTTTACTACTTTCCACTGTGTAAATCTAACTCTGCACATAAAACAAGAGGTTATGGGCCCAGCACGCTTAGGTTATGGGAAGCCAGGAAGCAACGCACTGTTGCTAAATCCACTGCAGACAGCGAGTATATGGCACTTAGCGAATCAGCGAGCGAAGCGACTCATTTACTAAATCTGGCCGACCACATCGGACTTCAGCAAAATTGCATCGAACTGAAGACGAACAACCAAGCCGCACAATGCTGGGCACTCAATCCAGTTGTAAATGGAAAATCCAAGCACATTGCCATCAAGATGCATTACATCAGAGAAGTTGCAGAAAATGGTAGTGTAACAATTGAGTACTGCCCAACGGAAGAAATGTCAGCAGATATCTTCACTAAATCTCTGGCTGGTTCCAAGTTCTTCAAATTCCGAGAGCAGTTGGGACTGCATGACAGCCACTCGTGAGGGGGAGTGTTGGAAGTCCACTCGTGACATTATCATGTTGCTGTGGATTGTTATTGAAATTGCTGTGGATTTTTATTGGAAGAAATAAGGCAAAATTATGAAACTCCATTACATAAGATTCTAAGTATGCAACAATTACATTAAATTTTCAAAATGAATTTTCCTACTTGGGAATCGAAGAAGGTTAAATTCAATGTAAAAAATGTTTGAATGAAAGTGAAAAAGGTTTAAATCAAAGCGAAAAAGGTTTTAACTAAAAGTTAAAATACTGTAGAATGATCTCTCATCATTCCTGAATCCTGTGTTGTTTAATCACGATTCCTGATTCATTAATTATCAAAGGATTCTTTCGGAAGACTTTTGGTAAAATGAGGTAGACTTGAAAGAACAGCAAGATAATGATTGAAATTGAAACAATGGTGGGAAGTTGCTTCGAGAAAGGGGTTGGTAATCCACGAGCTGAAGCAGTTTCCTGTTCTTTCAGCGCCCTTTTTCGGACATTATGACTTCATTCCCACAGCATTGTGCCCGTGACGTCACAGTTGAATAATGATCACCACCCGCCCTTTTCGTTCATCATTTGTCTTTCCGAACGGCGTACAAGAGTTGAAGCACGTGCTGACATCTACCGGCTTCCTGTTAATCCCTCCGTTTCCACCCAGATAGAAGACAGCGTTTCCGCATTCACAAAACGAAATTTTTGTACGAAAAAATTGAATTTAACTCACATGCCTTGAAGTCACTACTACATGATATTTTGTTCTACACGAAACCACTCGTCATATCAAACACGCTCAGAACCATGAATGAACAAACGCTTTGTTTTTAGTGAATTTACTGAAACAAGTTGTTCTATTGCTTAAGAGTCTACCAAGGTAGCGGAAGCTTTGTTTTCACTTTTCAAGGATGAAAAAAAAAGTTCTCCAACATCAAAATTTTCACTCGCGTTTTACATTTAGACCTTTCTGAACAATTTTGGTTCCGTGTCTGTCTGTCTGTGTGTCTGTCATGAATTCCTTGTAACGGGCATAACTATATGAAGTTATTGTCCAATTTCTATGAAATTTTCAGGGATTGTGCGGGTTGGTGTGTACACGGTCCCCTATGAAAATCATTATCCCCGGACTGATAGTAGCCACTGAGCATGCGCAAACGTGAATTTCCTTGTAAAGGCCATAACTTCTGTGATATACCTACATGTAGTTATTGTTAGTTTTGTTCCTTGGTTACCAACCTGAAACCTGGTAGCCAAGTGTAAACAATAAAAGATGCATTCCAGTTTCCACATCCCACTCGTGTTGTCTTATGATTTATATTTTACACAATTATATAACATAACATGGCGCTGCGGACTAAAGGACGTGCGAAACGGCTAGAGGATTATGACGATACAACGTCTACGCATACAGGAGCTAATGGGGAATTTGCCTCAATTTTAGATTTTGGAATTTCAAGTCAAATCCTATAATAGGGCCCTAGAATAACGTTTAACACTAGGAATAACCAAGGGGAAAAAATTACCGTAGGAGAAAATGCCTAAACAAGTGAAGCCTCTGTTACAAAACACCGCGAAAATCGAGGAATATTGTTGACGTCATACGAAAAAAAAGACGCGAAAACAACTCCGACAACAGACAGAGTTCTAGCACCGTCACACAAAACGATCCAGTGAAATGGCTACTCGAATAATGTGATTCAAATCTTGAAACTAAATAAGAGAAGATGAAGACTAATAATGCTTGATAAACTAGTAGGTAGAATCGTATTGTAAAAAAGTGAGTAATATTGTTTCTTTTGGTCACTTTTGTGTCTGGGTTCTTCCTGCCAGTTCGCGGCGCACTCTTGTGCGCACTACTTGTAAGCTAAAAGTTCGTGTATGTTCCGCTTCTGTGGTAAGCGCCACAGAACCTCCTTTGAAGTCAGATTGGTAGAATATCCGTTACGTTTCAAACATGGCTGCCTCTTACACATTGCCACCACATTTAAAATTTCCATCTTCCTTAAATTCTCTAAATTTTTTGGATGCGTTTTCGAGCAGCTCACTATGGTTTTATTCCATAAAAATAAACCCTCATTCGAAAAAAAAAAAAAAGTAATTCCCCATTTCCGATTCGACTTAAAATCGGACGAGTGGCTGCGCTGGTTGAAGCGTTTTGAACGATACAGGATGTCGTCCGAATTGTTCAAGGAGCCGGATTCAATACAAGTTAACTGCCTGATGGGACTTCTAGGAGACGAAGGTGAGGACATTTTATCCTCCTTTAATGTGCCGGAGGACCGTATTACCTATGATTTACAAGTCGAAAGGTTTACAAAATTCTTTGATAAAACTGTGAATGTGATCTTTGAAAGAGCTCGTTTTCGAAACTGCTATCAACAGGATGGAGAGACTTTTGATTCATTCCTAACTAGATTATATAATCTAATCAAGTTTTTTAATTACGGCGCACTAAAAGACGGAATGATTCGAGATCAAATCGTGATTGGCTTACTTGATTCGAAGCTTTCAGAAAAGTTACAATTAGACAATAGCCTCACATTAACTTCCGCAATTTATAAAGCTAAGCAATCGGAGTTAGTCAAGAGCCAACAGACCACGGTGCGTAGCGGAAGGGAGATAGCAGAAGTAGGCACAAGCAGAGCAAAAGCCATTTCTAGCTCTTCAAGACCCATTCAACAGCCATCTCGTAGGAGTGGCTGCTATCGCTGTGGCCAACAGGGTTTTCACACCCGAAACAGTTGCCCTGCCGTCAAAGCTAGGTGCAATTTCTGTAAAGTGGAGGGGCATTTTGAGGTTTGTTGCTTCAAAAAAGAACATTTTCCATCCGATTTCGATGAAATTTTCAGGGATTATGCGGATTAGGTTGTAGATGGTACCCTATGAAAATCACCACCTTCGGACTGATAGTAGCCACTGCGCATGCGCAAACGTAAAATCCTTGTAACAGCCATAACACTTACATTTTTCATCCGAATTTGATGACATTTTCTAGGATTGTCCAGATAAGCGTGTAGATGGTCCCCTATGAGGGTAGTGAAAGGTACTTAGAGATTGGTGTTTTGAGATTAACTACTATGCATCGGATCATCTATATAATCGGGTTATGGATACGAGGAAGCTATGTGCCACACCCACTTGGCAGACTTTTATTGTATTTTTTAATCTGAGTAAAAATATGCTCCTTATTATTATTATTATTATTATTATTGTTTTCATGATTTGTCATTATTTCAGTAAGAAGCACTTTTCTTGCAGTCTGAAGTCGTTCTCTTATTATTTTTCAGTAACATTTCATAATAAACTTCAAATTGTAACATCATTCATCGGTTCAAAGATAAGATGTCAAAATGGAGTTTTAGAGACATTTTGTTGAAAATGAAGCTACTACAATGACGTCAACATTTCTGAAATGGAAGATGAATTTTGTAACATTCATAAACTATTTCACATTTTTATTTAACCATAAAGTTTATGAAATTAAGGGGGTCTCAGTCGGTCGCAGTTCCTTCCTTGTTGAGGGTTAGTCTAATCTCTTGCTGACCGGCGCTCGATTGCCCTTCCTAACTCCCGTCAGAAGGACAACGTTGCCACCCACTACCCCCAGTCTCCCTCATAGCTGGTCAGTTTTCATCAACAGTATCTCCCATTCTTCTCAGGAAAGCAGCATCCAATTTTCATGTTTCTAGTGACATTCTTCTTATTTTTACAATTTCTACACAAATGCACGTGTTTAATTCCAAAAGTAAAATTCCTTGAGTAAAAAGTTGTACCTAAATTTGAAATTTTCAAGGATTTTTGAAATTCATTAGTGCATTTACCTAGGGAATTGAATAACTAAAATATTGCTGCTGGAATCATCAAAATCGACCAATAATTGCCGGAGGAAAGTAGGAAAACCCGTTAATTCACTGCCTGTGATCCCCTTAATTATTTATTTTTCATGCTAAAATATAATTTCCTCAAAGCCTGGCTATAAATCCGAAAATCCCAAAATTGAGCAAAAAATGTCAAGAATAATAAAAGAAAGAATGAGTTCAATGGCCAGACTTTAGGGCAACTCTAAGAAGTCAAATTTGTCACAATAGATTGGTTCAGAATTGTAAGAGGTATTGACCACAAAACTAATTCATTACCACGTTCAACACGGACGCGAGGGACTATATTCAGGAGAATTAGATTTACGAAATATTTCCCAAAACCAAAAGTACCCCAACTAGCATCAAACACAGGAACCTGAATAAGATTTCTGACCTTCTCAAGTCTTTTTAATAGGAAAAAAGAACATTATATATATTTTTCTCGCGGTTATTGTGGAAGCAAGTTGGAGAGCCTGGCTCTGACAGGTAGTTACTTATCGTCCCATTTTCCAGAAGTTTCTCCGATAAGGCAAAGTCGGATATGAATAACAGTCGATGAAAGGGCGGACTCCATTTCTCCCGCGCTCTCGCTCCTAATCCTAAAACCCTTTCGATGTAGAGATTAATATCAAATAAGAACTTCACTGACAGAGGGCGGCTATTGTGAGTGTACAAACTCGGGGGTTCCAAATTGAGGAACTTGTACCTGACCCTGTAGGAGCTAACTATACTGAAAGTTGGAATTTGGGAACTCTGTGGTGTTTGAAAATGGGGGCTACTAATTACTACCTACTCATGATTTTGACGTTTCCTAATAATATATTCGACATTAACTCATTAATAACTGAATATATTGGCTTCTTACCGCCGACGGTAAGAAAGCTTTGATAGTAATAAGTGCAGAATCTCTTAGAAGCTCTATACTCTTAGAATCTCTCGATTGTGTGTTTATCAGTCGGTCTGTAACTCTATCAAACTGGAACAATAACGATTTCGATAGCGATTTTTACAATACAATCGCAAACCTCCTAAAGGGGTTATGGGATAATAGGAGTTCTAAAACCTTCTCCGACGACCGTCGGGTAACTCAATCGTACGCGTTTGTCAGTCCCCAGATAGTTTAAAGTTACCTGGTCGTCCGAGGACCAGATAAAAAGTTACCGGAGGGTAACTCAATTTATCCAAGGCTTTTTAACCTCAAAGAGTCAGTTCTCGTGTTTTTGTTTCACAGAACGTTCGTTTTTGTAAATTGCGTTGTTGATTGCTAGTGAACTATGCTACAATCGAAAATGGATTTGTGGGGCTCTTTTTCAGACAGCAGCGACGAAGGTGTTGTGTGTTTGGGTCATTTCAAAATTTGGGGTTATTTCTTGTCACGCAGCTTTTGTGAACACTCTATTTGTCTTGGAAATTCAGAATTTTTTCAGGGAGATACAGCAGGTTGGTGTCTACAAAGATCACATAGAATGAATTTCACTAATCAATTAACTCAGATAATTAAAAATCATTAATGATCCCAATTCTCTCTCCCTACAATTTTTTTGAAATGCCTGCCCACTCCTGGAAAACGATTATTTTGTGTCATGAAAAACAAAAGTGAACACTGCTGCAGAAAGGCTTCCGAAGCTACTGAAGTTTGTTGAATTTCCAAGCTCCCAGTTGTGTGGGTTATGTTGTGAAGTGTTGAAGCTTTGAGAGTAGGTAAATACTTTCTCCATCCCTACAACCACCTCACTCATCAGGGTAAGTGTTCAACTAAGTTTAATTAAACTCAAATTACAATTATGAATGCCATAGTGTTATGTATTTTTTCTAACGTTCAGAATCAATAATGGTTAGGCCAGTAGAGAGTGATAACCTCACAAATCTCTCTCCCTACAACCTCTCTACCTACAACTTCTGGGAAGAGGCTGGTTTGTAGGAAGAGAGATGGAATTGCAGGGAGAGAAGTTTTTTTTTCAAAGCCGTTTACATTTTTAAGTTACCGTTTACATTTTTAAGAGTTACCTGAACTATTTACACCGCTGGGTCATATAATTCTGACTTTTCCTTAACCCACATTTTACGAAAGATTAGACTGATTGAAAGAATCTGATAATTCTGATGTACCTAGATTATAGCTTCGGACTGTGATTGCGATAAGTAAAAGAGACTCCTAAACTAAGATTCTCGTATTTTGAAGGAATAAAAAGGTTTCATGAGTTCAACTCACACTTGGTTTTCTCTCTCCCTACAAAGTCGAAATTATGGAAAAAAATTCAAAATTCTATAAATTTGAAACTACTTGATAAAGTGTGCGCCCACTTCAGGATCTGCCTCAGTGGCCAAAACAAAGGACGTTTACGGGAGAAAAAACATAAAAACTTCAACAATAATTTATGGAAAAGTTCGAGGACAAAATAACCCCAAATTTTGAAATGACCCGTTTATGGTCGAATTCCTTCAGTAGGAAAGAAGGCCCTACATGGTAAGATCGCGGATTGACCATTTGGACCAAGTGGGACGATTGCGATTTTTTGATGAGATTTCGATTGAATAAAAGAATAAAAATAAGAAGAAGAATAAAAAACCATGTTGGTATCTTTTGTGGCGTCAGTAAAAGCTCTGCCAGTCAAGCAGGTGTCCCTGAGAACTGCCAGGCTATCCGCCCAAGTTATCAAAATGCCAGCAACCGAGGGAGAATTAATTCAATATCGGATGTAATTTTATTTAAAAACAAAAAAGTCAGGTTTCCTGGAGCTAAAGGTGCTATGGACTGCACGCATGTAAAAATTCAGTCGCCAGGAGGGCCACACGCCGAAAATTTTCGAACAAGAAAAGGGTACTTCCCTATTAACGTACAAACTATTTCGTCTGCAAATTTGAAAATTCTGGACATAGTGGCACAGTGGCCGGGATCATGTCATGACCAGACAATTTTCAACAAAATCAATAGGTTCTGTCGTGCCAAGAAGGAAATAGGTAGCGAGATCGAGAAAGGAAAACACCAAAACAAAGCACATTGCTTCATCCTCTTCTAATTTCTTCTTTTTTCTGACTCAAAACACACTGCGAAAACGATTTTTTTATGTGGAGGAAGCTAGATTTTATTGTAAGCTTCTCACAGCCTTCTTGATAAGCTGGGTAAATAATCGATTATTCGGCCTAACAGACAGGTAATTTTACCAGCCAGTTAATAGTTACCAGTGGGTTAATTTAGCACTGATAAACAGCACCTCTATAGTATCCATAAGTTATCCCAGCGTTAAAGTTAACAGTGGGATACATAAACCTCCGTCAACTTTGGTGACTGATAAACCGACCCTGAGAGACATTCATTGAGTGAACATGTTCATAATAGGTAAGGTTTGGGTAATTTCAATACTCATTGCGTCAATTCGTAGCTTATAGATGGATCCATCAATATGAAATAGATTTCTCTGAGCTGACCAGTTCAAATTCAATAAGCTTCAGGTTTCAATTCTTATTCGAATCATGTTGAATTAATAAATTGACTCAACCGCCAAACTCGGAGGGTTATGAAATTCTACAAAGGGTGTTTCATAATGAACGGATATCCCAAAAGACTCCAGAAAATCTTCAATTTTCCTGGTATTTTTTTTTTTTTTCAATCGACTTTTTTGTTTTGGAAAGGAATTTTAATATTCAATGTTGCGCACTGCGCTTATGCACATACTCGCGCGACGCACATCAAGTCACAAGCTTTCGATAAAGTGTGCCACGGACTAAACTATAAACTACAAGGGATGTTGCCTAATCAATATTGCCAAATTCTGGTATCTTACCTCAGCAATAGATAATTCAGAATTAAAAATGAAGATGAATACTCAAATCTCAACAAAATTAGAGCAGGTGTCCCGCAGGGAAGTGTTCTTGGACCCCTCCTTTACTTGGGAACAACTATAGCCACATTCGCAGACGATACAGCAGTTTTGGCAGTTGCAGACACAGTTGAAAACCTCTACAGAAAAGCTACAGGAAGCTACGAATGCTATTAGAGATTGGACTCGAAAATGGCGCCTCAAATTAAACGAAACCAAATCCACTCATGTGAACTTCACTAACAAAAAAATTACAAATATGCCGCTGATATTGAATTCAATACACAGTCCCATATTCCAACTCAGCTGAGTATCTGGGAATGACATGAGTACGAGGCTGAAGTGGAAAGAACACGTCAAAAAGAAAAAAGGAACAGCTAACAATCAAATTCAGAAAACTGTATTGGCTCCAGGGCCGACATTCACAGCTTAGCTTACACAACAAAGTGCTGTTATACAAAACAGTACTTATGCCAATTTGGACCTATGGTATACAGCTATGGGGATGCACAGCTAAAAGTAACATGAAAATTATTCAAACGTTCCAAAATAATACTGAGGAGTATTGTGAATGCTCCGTGGTACATTCGTAATGATGACCTCCACAAGGACCTCAAAATTGAGACTATTAGCGAGGTAGCAAAAAGATACGTGAGAAACTACGAAAAGAGGCTTCACGCACACATAAACCCAGAAGCCATCCAGCTTCTGGACAACACTCAAGAAATCCGACGTCTGAAGAGGACCAAGCCACTGGACCTTGGACGCTGAAGTGCAACTTTAATGTAGTGAAAGTCATTGGACTAACACTTGCGTGAGAAATACGTAATATATAATATATATTACGTATTTCTCATGCAAGTGTTAGTCCAATGACTTTCACTACATTAAAGTTGCAAAGAGAGAAATACGTAATATATAATATATATTACGTATTTCTCATGCAAGTGTTAGTCCAATGACTTTCACTACATTAAAGTTGCAAAGAGAGAAATACGTAATATATAATATATATTACGTATTTCTCATGCAAGTGTTAGTCCAATGACTTTCACTACATTAAAGTTGCACTTCAGCATCCAAGGTCACATTATGTGAAGTAAATATTCAGATAGTTACCAGATGTGCGATATCTCAAATGTAACTAGTTGATATATTGACAAATAAACGCTCTTAAAAAAAAACATCAAGTTTATTTTTTCAACCTTTTGCGTTTTCACAACCTTATTTACCAGCTCCTACAGCCACCCGATCATTACGTGGGATTAATATTCAAGACATGAAACAAGCTCCGTTTTTTTTAAAATCAAGACCAGAAATTTAGTGGAAGGATTGTACGTTTCGCTTCCTTGTCTACCAAGAAGATAGCGGAAGCTTTGTTTTCACTTGAAGGGTGAAAAAAGAAGTTCTCCAAAATCGAAATTTCCACGTTTTAGACCTTCCTGAACGATTTTTGTTCCATGTCTGTCTTCTGTGTGTATGTCTGTATGTCATGAAATCCTTGCCACAGCCATAACTTCTACATGTCCGATTTCGATGAAATTTCCCGGGATTGTGCGGATTGGCGTGTGCCCTATGAAAATCATCATCTTTTTTTTTTTTTGAATGAATGAATGTCTTTTTTTTTTTGCCGCCATACAAAAGTTGTATATGACAAGTCGTCAGGAGCGCGTATATATATTAAATAAATATCAGAAATTGTCATTAGATAAATAACAGGTCAAATAAATATAGGAACAATGTCGTTAACAACAATCGTCAGTCAGACTACAACAATACAAAAGATAAATAAAAATAAAAAACGGGACAGGAAAGACGAGAATAAATCATTTGAAATGGATAACGACAAGACAACGACGAACAGAACAACTACTAAAAAACGTCTGCCAAGTGGGTGTGGCACATAGCTTCCTCGTATCCATAACCTGATTGTATAGATGATCCGATACACAGTAGTTAATCTCTAAACATCAAAACAAGTTAATCTGTAACATCCTTGAAAATTTCATTGAAATCGGATGGAAAATGTAGAAGTTATGGCCGTTACAAGGAAATTCACGTTTGCGCATGCGCAGTGGCTACTATCAGTCCGAAGGTGATGATTTTCATTGGGGACCATTTAAATACTAATCTGTAACATCCCTGAAAATTTCATTGAAATTGGATGGAAAATGTAGAAGTTATGGCCGTTACAAGGAAATTCACGTTTGCGCATGCGCAGTGGCTACTATCAGTCCGAAGGTGGTGATTTTCATAGGTGCCTATCTAAATACTAATCTGTAAAATCCCTGAAAATTTCATTGAAATCGGATGGAAAATGTAGAAGTTATGGCCTTTACAAGGAATTCACGTTTGCGCATGCGCAGTCGCTTCTATCAGTCCGAGGATGATGATTTTCATAGGGGACCGTCTACACACCAACCCGCACAATCCCTGAAAATTTCATCAAAATCGGACAATAACTTCGTATAGTTATGCGCGTTACAAGGAATTCATGACAGACGGACAGACACACAGACAGACAGACACACAGACAGACAGACACACAGACACGGAACCAAAATTGTTCAAAAAGGTCTAAAACGCAAAACGCGAGTGAAAATTTTGATTTTGGAGAACTTTTTTTTTTCGTCCTTGGAAAGTGAAAACAAAGCTTCCGCTACCTTGGTAGACTCGGAAGCAATTAGGAACATTGGTTTAACAGAACAAAAATTCCCCGACTGATAGAAGCCACTGCGCATGCGCAACGTAAAATCCTTGTAACAGTTATAACACTTACATTTTTCATCCGATTTCGATGAAATTTTCAGGATTACGCGGATTGGGTTGAAGATGGTCCTCAATGAAAATGAAGGCCTTAAAATTGACAGTAGCCTCTGCGCATGCGCAAACGTAAAATCCATGTAACAGCCATAACATTTACATTTTTCATCGAATTTGATGAAATTTTCTAGGATTGTTCAGCTTGGCGTGTAAGTGGTCCCCTATGAAAATCATCACCCCCAGACTAATAGTGGTTGCTGCGCATGCGCAAGCGTGAATTCCTTGTAACAGCCACAACTTCTACATTTTCCATCCTATTTCGAAGAAATTTCTCAGGATTGTTCAGATTAGCGTGTAGATGGTCCCCTATGAGGGTAGTGGAAGGTACTTAGAAATTTATGTTTTGAGATCAACTGCTATGCATCGGATCATCTATACAATCGGGTTATGGATACGAGAAAGCTATGTGCCACACCCACTTGGCAGACTTTTTTTTTTTCAAGAAATAAATTTTTTGGATGACCTTGGTTTTGGTGGTGTAGAACTTTTGAAAATCACCAAAGTTCCTAAGTATTTTCGACGTTTTATATAGGTACTATAAAATTTATAATTTACATTTAATATAAATCGATTTTTAGACTCTAGAAAAGCATTTTTTTATTCTACACCCTCTTTACACGTAACTTTTCGTGAACTTTAGTGAGAAAATAAGCTCTCAAACTCTAATAGTTGCTCATTTTACCTAGCAGCTAAGGGAGTAGCTCTTCAGAGGATGAAACGAATATAATATATCATATTATGATGTTCGGTTATGATTAACACCTTTTAGATTTAATGAAGCACAGCTTTCCTCATAAGAGAAAATGTTCATCCAAACTGTTCGTCTTTTCAAGTCTATCATGGCTGATAACATCCGATGGTGCACAAAGTTTGCAGTCAAGATACAATGAGGAACTTCCTATTTTTGACCCCAAAATCGGATTCAGCACCTCGAAAAACCCCCTACGACAAACTTTCAGCCCGTACTTCCTAATTTACAAATAAACAAAACAGTGTAGAAAATATGAACGTTTAAAAAAACCGGGAGGATGACGTCAACCTGGAATAGTTCATTTATGGCCGCTTGAAGCGCTGAGATCGTGAAATCTATAGTCCTCAGATGCAACATTTTACAAAACCAGTAAAGGTGCCCCTACACTATCAAGCAGCTTGATCAAATGCTCCGATTGATGGGAGCTTCAAGCGTGCTTCAATCAACCTTTCAATCTTTTGATCAAAACTCTCTCGTCTGTCAAACAGAGAAGTGGAACAGTGTGTGGATCGTGCTTTCGCTTTTTCGATTTACAATGGTTTGGGCTTCCTAATCGCAACATTGGTTGCCCTGAAGCGAAAAAAGAAGCAAAAGAAAAAACGACGGTGGTCTAAGGAGTGGTACAAACTGAGAAACAGCTTCACTCATGAACATCTCCTGAACTTCCTGTGTGATTCGGAACCAGAGAACTGCAGGAACTTTTTGAGAATGGACCAAGAAAGTTTTGATTATCTACTGGATTTACATGGCTTCCACCGAGTGACTGACGCAATGCTTGACGGAAATTTCCCTAGACTATCAAGCCGCTTCCTCGCCCGCTTGAGTCATTCAGAATTTCTATCAATCACCGTCAACGCTTGGTTCAAGCTTCAAACGGGCTTCTAAACTATCAATCACGCTTGATACAATCATTTTGGTCAAGCATTTGATCAAGCGGCTTGATAGTGTAGGGGTTCTTTTAGATCAAAATCAAAGAATAAAAGAGAAAAAATAGAAAAAGCAAGATGGAGAAAATGATGTTTTTGTTTGATAACTTTCCTCATTGATAACACGATTTCGTCGTACCATCAGGCAACATTGGGAGGAGACGGCGATCCGAACAGCCAATCAGCGAGCGTTTCCGCTTCACGTTGAAGAGGTCCGTTTTCCCGGTTATTTTTTGAAATCATAAATTTTGATTGTCTCCCAACAATAACAGGAGACTTACTTTCCGAAATCAACCCGATTTTCATCTATTCCACCATTAACTATTCAGGAAAAATGCAAACAGAATTCGGTGAAATTCCTCATTGTTTTAGAAATCTGAAAGATGTTCATTGTTTACTGAATAAGTGATGCCATCCTTGTACATGCCACTCTGTAACACTCAACCCAGAAATGTAAGCGCATCATACAACGCATCCAAGTTTTGAGCCAATCAGTAAAACCCTGTTCGCAGCCTTTTCTATGGACGGCTGTGTTACTGTAATCACCGACTTGACTAAGTAAACTATTTAACCAGCAATTAAGGTAGACGGGAAGAATAATAAACACACCTAACTTTAACCAGTTGAACAGTTTCCACTTCAATTGGTTGATTGCTGGGTGGTCTAATCAGCAAATAGGAAAATCGATTAGTTAATGGATTCGGAGGAGGATGAAGAGACAGCTCTCGAACTACGAGACTGCTTGGAGTGGGGAAACGGAGGTGCCTGAATGAACACAATGCTCTCCGTGGTTTCTTCATCTCACCACAACTGAAACCTGCTTAACTACGGCTGGTCTCCAGAGATAAACTCCCGACCGCTGTTTACACCCGCTGCAAAGGATATGAACTGAAGGAGATCTAATTACAGCTGAGGAGACGTGGGCGAGGGAGGATATTGTGAGCGGCATCTATCAGCCTCCAACCATTCTACGCCTTTGACCAAGTCTCTCTAGAGCCAAAGGCAGTCAACAAAACAAGTTGTTTTTACTTCTGGCTCTCTGATTAACCCTGCTAACAAGAATGGAGCAATTGCAGGGAACTTTGTAGACCGACAACCATCAAGAAACTTTACGAAGAATATTCAATAACGAATGTACTTATAGTTAAATCATTTAAAAAGTCTGCCAAGTGGGTGTGGCACATAGCTTCCTCGTATCCATAACCCGATTATGTAGATGATCCGATGCATAGTAGTTAATCTCAAAACACCAATCTCTAAGTACCTTCCACTACCCTCACAGGGGACCATCTACACGCTTATCTGGACAATCCTAGAAAATTTCATCAAATTCGGATGAAAAATGTAAGTGAGTAGTAAGATCTGGGGGTTTGAGCACAGTGTCAAAGGTTAAAGATATGACTGGATCAAAAAATGTCTAGGCTTAGCTGGGAGTCGAACCCGGTACTCGTGGGTGGGAGTCCAATGCGCTTCCTCTGAGCTATTGGGGCCTGGTGATGGGGTGTATAGGATTTGAGATTCTCAGGTCACATGTTGAATTGAATGTGACTACAGTATAGTCGATACTGTCGATGTCATATGGCCGGAACAACCTGTGGATTGTTGAGATTCGGTTCATTGTGTTGTGTTTTGAAAATTCGTAACTAATTGTCGTATGAATTTATTGTAAAATATAAATGTGTCATAAATAACCACACGAAGTGTATAATTCCACTGTGACGAGGAGCTCTGCATAAGAGGTTATGGGCCCAGCACGCTTCCACTGCGCGATGCTCCCCTCGTGACGCTTCCCTGTATACACGCATGGATCTGCGTATGATGGTCTGAATCCACTCTCCCTGAGTCGTTCGTCGAGTTTTTGGTACCACATCCTCCCTGATTGCCGAAGTCCGTAGAGTGCTTTCTGAATCTTGCATACCTACTACTTCCCTCCTATTCTTCAGTTTTTCGAGATGTGCTTTTGTTTATATTGAATATAACTTCCTTCTTTTTCATTTCTTATTATTCTTTCAAGTATTTCTTTATATGATTCAGTTCAGGAATGCCCATCACAATGTCAGCATCAATGTCTCCTCCATTCAGATATGCAGTTGTCACATCCATTTGATGTACCAGCATTCCTTTCTGAACTGTGACAGCCATGATTGTCCTTAGTGAACTCATTCGAATGACAGTGTTATACGTCTCAAAGAAGTCTATTCCAGGCCTCTGAGTATAACCTTTTGCCACTAGCCTGGCTTTACGTCTATCCAGACTACCATCCTTTTTGAACTTGTTCACCAAAATTAGGCGACTTCCAATTGTATTTCGATTTTCAGGTTTATCCACAACATCCCAGACGTTGTTCATCAACAGGCCTTATATTCAGCTTCAATAGTTGACATCCATTCTTCAGATTTAGGTCCAGATAAGGCATCTTTCAATTTTATTTCACCTAAGGCTTCCGGTTCGAACTCTACTTGAAGTTTATGCGACTGTTCATCAACTTCACATTCACAACAGTCCCAAATCCTTGGTTTCGGTATTCTGCTTGATCTTCTCACGTTTATTTCTCGAGGTTCCGGATCAGTTTCCACCTCTTCATTAGTTTCGAACCAAACTTCTTCATTTTCTTCCAAATTTTCTATATTGTTGTGATTATTAGTCACTACTGGATCTTGACTACTCGTCTCCACTTCCAAGTTACAGTTTGTTATTGTTTTTATTGGTTGCTTACAAATTTCGACATCGATCAGTTTCTTCTCTTCTCTCTTTGTTGTCACTGCTTGTGATTCTTCATGCTCGTAAAATTCATCAAACTTTCCCAGTTCTATGTCATACTCGTCTATGAATTTCACAGCTCTGGTAAAATTCATCTTATGGGTCTTCGGATTCAAAACTTTATACCCCTTTACTTCTTCAGAATATCCCAAAAATATGCATTTATCTGCTTTTCGATCAAATTTTACATGTGAAATTACGCGGGGAAAGAATTAGGAGGGCAACAAATGCACGGCTGTTACAACGATTTTGATATTTTCTTGTCTTTGCTTTGGCATATGAACTGAAAAATCGTCACGAAAACTTTGATGCTTGGGTAACTAACAACCTTACTTCACTACCTTGTTGTGTAGTGTTTGACATGAAAATGTCCCAATGTGTTGCAGACTCGTATGCAAGCATTTCTGAAGCATTTCTTTCGATTAGTGATCGTTGTTTAGAAATTTTGTCTATCTCGTAACACAGGTACCCACACATTTCAAAATCAACCAAGTGAAGGTAAAATAACATAAATACGATTATAAAACTACGAATGAGGCGTCATGAATGTTCCGATGCGTAGTCATTTTTTCTCCAATTTTCATTACACTACACGAAGTAGTCCCATTATGACGGAAGCTAATCACCTAGAAGCTATCTAAATGTCTTTTCCCGAAGTAGAATTTCATACAACTTCCAGTCCTTGTCTGTTCTACTTACTTTTGAATTAACCCTGAAGTAAAGAATACCATGTTAATTTTGGCTGGTAGAGTTCTTGATTTCAGGCCAATCGTCTACAGTCAATAAACACAATTGAGCTAAGCGGAGCTTCATTCAGTTCGGAAGGGTCTATCGCCCAATGCATTATATTAGGCAACTGGTGTTTTCCTTGCACCATTACATACCCATTATTCCCTCCAAAATCACCGCTACTTCGTTTGACTAACCAATTTTACGTTTGCGCATGCGCAGAGGCTACTGTAAATTTTAAGGCCTTGATTTTCATTGGGGACCATCTGCAACCTAATCCGCGTAATCCCTGAAAATGTCATCGAAATCGGGTAGAAAAAGTTATGGCCGTTACAAAGAATTCACGTTCGCGCATGCGCATCGGCTACTATCAGTCCGGGGATGATGATTTTCATAGGGGACCGTGTAAACACCAACCCGCACAATCCCTGAAAATTTCATAGAAATCGGACAATAACTTCGTACAGTTAAGACGGTTACAAGGAATTCGTGACAGACACACAGACAGACAAACATGGAACCAAAATTGTTCAAAAAGGTCTAAAACGCAAAACGCGAGTGAAAATTTTGATTTTGGAGAACTTTTTTTTTCATCCTTGAAAAGTGAAAACTTGGTAGACTCGGAAGCAAAATAATGAATGCGTAAATTAATACATACTTCCAATAAATAGAGAATAAACACGCTTCTTGTACGCAGTTCCTTTCTTCGTTCACTTTTACTATCCATTGGCTTTTATTTCCTAATCAAATAAACATTTGGGACAAAACAAAATTCTGAATGAAGAATGGGATAAAATTCCACACTATGTTACTATTAATGGAGAGTTGGGATGTTTCCTTGGCGTTGGAAATTCTTTAGTGTTTGGTGGAGTTTTTATCTTGGAGGAAGAGGTAATTGGTTAACTTGCAACTACTGCGTCTTGCGTGGGCCATTCACAAAGGAAGGGGAGTCTGCCCCATTTTCACCTCAAGCGTGGAGCGATAAGGATGGTTTAAAGAGAGGAAAAACACGTTCAGGTTATCAGCTATTCAACCTGAGGGCGTGACTTTTTCTCAAAGCTTGACGCAAAATCAGTGCTGATCTGCGGATTTTTTGAATTAACGAGATCGTACCAGAATTATTCAACAACAAATAATAATTATTCAAGATACCAGAAATGGGGACTTCGAAGAAAAATAGCTGACATCTCTAAGAGTTAAAAATTAGTAACATTAAACTTGTTTCCGATTTTCAGAAAATCCTTGATATTTCTTTTCTGGAATACACTCTTACAAACTGAGTTCAATAACGCCTCCAAAGGAAAGAACCCGACAGTTTTCGATGTGACCAGAAGGGTGAAATCCATTATGAACCTCAGAAAGGGCCTTTTCATCCCGTAACACGAGTTTTGTAAACCAAAGTATACCGAAGTTTAATATTGTAATTCAATCAACCCGGGGGTATCAAAAGAGCGCTGCATGGAGACGTAATTTCGGTTAATCATCTACCTACTCCATGAAAATGGAGGTCTGAAAAATTAGTGCAGGAAACGTCGCACAGTACAAAGAATCTCAGCTCAAGATATTATAGAATACACCGTGAGTGATGGCCGACCACTCTCCTACGTGTTCAACAACAAATATCCGAAAAAAACTGTCCAATAATTTTCTTTATTACTTTGCTCAATATTTTTATCTGTTTTCGCCCATACTTCCCGATTTACCATACCATAATTTAAATTTGAGGATGCCGTCGAAAATGGCTTCTAATATCCTGCCTCCCAAATGATTAACGTAATTTTTTAAATGAGGAATTGAGAAAAGAAAATGGAGTTTGAAAAGTGAAAAGTAGATTCATGTAAAGTTGATTCATGTAGCAGAATTTTGGAGATGAGCTAAAAGATGCAATAAAATGTCAGCTTTCTAACAGACTAGTGAACTATTTTTCCGTTGAATTTAAGTGAAAAACGCAGCCAATTTAAGCCAGATTTAATCTGTACACTGCAGATGTACGAGTTCGGGTGTGGAGAATGACAAGGCGAGCGATACGGTCACTGCAATATCAGTGGAAGAGTGCAGTTCGGTGGTGGATCAGTGATGGTATGGGGAGGAATTTCTTTGGAGGCAAGGACGGACCTCCGCGTGTTTCAGAGGCCGTCGCTAAATGCTGAATCCTACATCACAGACATCCTGGAGGACTATGTGGTACCTTTTGGACCTTTCATAGGCGATAATTTCCTTTTCATGCAGGATAATGCCCGACCGCACGTCGCCAATGTTGTTAGGCGCAACATGGAGGACGTAGGTATCCGTACCCTAGAGTGGCCAGCTCGCAGCCCAGACATTAATCCGATTGAGCACCTGTGGGACCAGCTAGGACAATCCATCCGTAGACTACCCAACCCTCCTAGTCACCTCAGGGAAATGAGAACAGCATTGGTTCAGCAATGGGATGCAATTCCACAACAGCGGATAGCCAACCTCATTAGAAGTATGCCCTCGAGACTTCACGCTGTTATTCAAGCAGGAGCAGGCAATACTCGCTATTAGAGACTTGATTCTGAGTAACTTTTAAAAGAAAGAAAAGAAAAAAACGCTGCAAATTATTACATAATGGTTTATTATTTATTTTTCTATATAGATCACCCGTCTGCAAAGCCACCAACCATCCAACATGAAGAAAAACATCGATCGCATTTCGGTCAGCATTAATTTGAAAGGGAGATTAGGCCTCTTTGCGATTCACACTCGTGTTTCTGATTTATCGTACGTCCAAACTTTGAATTCTCGTAGGGAGCGAACGGTTTGTCCTACAGAGCTCCGGGTGATCTCAAAAAATTCTAAAAATTCTATAGAATCTTGAATTGAAGGAAAAACAACACCTTTATATCAAAATTTTTTGAGTTAGGGCGTTTTCAAAATTATTGACAATAATAAACCAACAAGAGAATTTTTCGTTCGTATTTATCGACTTCAATTAATTTTTTTTTACATTCAAGTTACATTTTGGCTTTATGATTAAAATTTTAATTTGTCATTAGTTTTGGTTTATTATTTTCAATAATGAACCTTTGGAATCGACCAAGAAAAAATTTTTTTAACACCCCCTCAAAATTTGATGGTTTACGTTTCAAGGTACGTAGAATCCAAAAATCGAATAAAAATGTGGCCGTCCGTCCGCCGTACGCGGCACTTTTGCCACTTAGCATTGACCGATTTTGATGAAATTTGGTACGTAGGCTCCTTCTGGGGTCTAGTTGTACCCCGAAGATTTTGGTTGAGGTAGGTCACTTCTAAGGGTTCCAAAATCAATTTTGAAGTTTGAAAACGCCCTAACTCAAAAAATTTTGATATAAAGGTATTGTTTTTTCTTCAATTTAAGATTCTATAGAATTTTTAGAATTTTTTGAGACCACCCGGAGCTCTGTAGGACAAACCGTTCGCTCACTACGAGAATTTAAAGTTTGGACGTACGATATATCAGAAACACGAGTGTGAATCGCAAAAGAGGCCTAATCTCCGTTCAAATTAAAGCTGACCGAAATGCGATCGATATTTTTCTTCATGTTGGATGGTTGGTGGCTTTGCAGACGAGTGATCTATATAGAAAAATAAAAAATAAAAAACCATTGTGTAATAATTTGCAGCGTTTTCCAGTTGTTTTCTTTTCATAGAATATTAATTTTATGCTAACGTTCAAATTTCATCTAACTTTATTCCTCTACCAGACATAACATCAAAAATCTTGAAGTGCGCCGGTTTTTTGGTCTCCAGTGTATTTGGACCATCTCGAAGAAAAATATATATTAAATCTGAATTAATTACCATTTTACATTTCATCAACATTGTCACACATTTTTACAATTTTCACATGTTTTTTCTGATCAAACAAAAATCAAAATCAAACCATTTTCTGTCATCACTTGGACCAAATCTCGACTTTCGAAAATTCTACGTATAAGCAGTTTTTTTGCGTTTTCGCCCCACTGTGCGGCGGTTGGTAGTAAACCAAGTACCTGTCTCAAATAAATATTTACTAAAAGTTGACCAACTATATTTAAGGTTATAGGTGAAGTCCGGCTGAAGGTAACTATTACCATGTTACTGGGGAAAACAAAATGTGAACATTTGATTTAATAAAAACAAGTTTCCATAATTCATTCATTCACGTGATATTTGTTAAATAACGCTGAGCTGTTGGAGTTGGCGGAAATGGAGATCGCAACCCTACTTTCAATTCTGTGAGTTTGAATACGGAAAACCTCTTCGCTCTGAATCGTTTTCACAAAATGAGTGAAAGCCTTGCTGACTACCGTCTCGTAATAAACCCACTTCGAGCCCAACTCGGAGCTTCTCAATAGGATGAATGCCAATTAATATTCTCGAACCCATCGGTCTCTCGAAGAGGGTTCGACTCGCTAAGACAAAATCGCCCGAAGCTGTTCCTCAAGACGATTCTCGAGACTGGTGGAAGACGGAAGCAGAAAGGAGACCCCACTTAAAACTTAGTTCTGGGCTCATCCTGGAGGACTCCATGTCGGAGATTAGTTCCCGATTAGTTGGCGTCGTACGACGAACTGTCCAGTTCGAGTTATGGAACCCCCAACCGCGGATGGAACGCCCTTTTGCATAAGTTGGACAAGGTTTCAAACGAAAAGTTCAAAAAAGCGTTAATAAATCTTTCTTTTTTCTCCCCCTCCTTTCCGAGTTTATCAAAACTTTCGTTGCAACTTTTACACAACTCAAGTAGACCCTCCTAATAGGAAAGTTTTAATACAGTTTTAAGAAACATCATAAGAGTGGACGGAGTTTCCCTTACAACAGCCAAGCCCTGCGAATATCCGGAAAAGCGTCAAGTCGGGGTAATTAACACCCAATAGATCTGATTAGAGAAGAAACAACTTCTCTCCATCTCATTGAATGAAAGTTTGTTTTCCACGGAATAATTTGATGACTTTTACTTAGTATGTTATACTAAGAATAAAATATGTGGTGTTATGCAGGTGATTTTTGCTTCCTAACAATCGAAAGTGAAGGAGTTTCGGTCAAACAAATTTAGATCCTCCGAAATCAAAATATCCGCTCGCTCTTCGAGTTGCAGAGGTTTTTGAACAAATTTGGTTTCATCTGTATGAGATGAATCCTTGTCCCCAACAACTCGAACACATGATGAAATTCACAAAGAATTGCGGTGTAGTCTGTTGCAATGTTAAAACCTAAAATTCTGACTTAGCTTCAAAACACCGAAACATGTTGGTTTATTCGAGAGAAACAACCACTTCAAAGGCTCATTTCTACCTCCAATTCTTCAAAAAAGTCGTGATAGAAGGTTGAAAACACCAAAACTTCTTGGTTTACTCGAGAGAAACAACCACTTCAAAGGCTCATTTCTACCTCCAATTCTTCAAAAAAGTCGTGATAGAAGGTTGAAAACACCGAAACTTGTTGGTTTACACGAGAGAAACAACCACTTCAAAGGCTCATTTCTACCTCCAATTCTTCAAAAAAGTCGTGATAGAAGGTTGAAAACACCGAAACTTGTTGGTTTACTCGAGAGAAACAACCACTTCAAAGGCTCATTTCTACCTCCAATTCTTCAAAAAAGTCGTGATAGAAGGTTGAAAACACCAAAACTTCTTGGTTTACTCGAGAGAAACAACCACTTCAAAGGCTCATTTCTACCTCCAATTCTTCAAAAAAGTCGTGATAGAAGTTTGAAAACTTCGAAACTTGTCGTTTTACTCGAGAGAAACAACCACTTCAAAGGATCATTTCTACCTCCAATTCTTCAAAAAAGTCGTGATAGAAGGTTGAAAACACCGAAACTTGTTGGTTTACTCGAGAGAAACAACCACTTCAAAGGCTCATTTCTACCTCCAATTCTTCAAAAAAGTCGTGATAGAAGGTTGAAAACTTCGAAACTTGTCGTTTTACTCGAGAGAAACAACCACTTCAAAGGCTCATTTCTACCTCCAATTCTTCAAAAAAGTCGTGATAGAAGGTTGAAAACACCGAAACTTGTTGGTTTACTCGAGAGAAACAACCACTTCAAAGGCTCATTTCTACCTCCAATTCTTCAAAAAAGTCGTGATAGAAGGTTGAAAACACCGAAACATGTTGGTTTACTCGAGAGAAACAACCACTTCAAAGGCTCATTTCTACCTCCAATTCTTCAAAAAAGTCGTGATAGAAGGTTGAAAACACCGAAACATGTTGGTTTACTCGAGAGAAACAACCACTTCAAAGGCTCATTTCTACCTCCAATTCTTCAAAAAAGTCGTGATAGAAGGTTGAAAACACCGAAACATGTTGGTTTACTCGAGAGAAACAACCACTTCAAAGGCTCATTTCTACCTCCAATTCTTCAAAAAAGTCGTGATAGAAGTTTGAAAACTTCGAAACTTGTCGTTTTACTCGAGAGAAACAACCACTTCAAAGGCTCATTTCTACCTCCAATTCTTCAAAAAAGTCGTGATAGAAGGTTGAAAACACCGAAACTTGTTGGTTTACACGAGAGAAACAACCACTTCAAAGGCTCATTTCTACCTCCAATTCTTCAAAAAAGTCGTGATAGAAGTTTGAAAACTTCGAAACTTGTCGTTTTACTCGAGAGAAACAACCACTTCAAAGGCTCATTTCTACCTCCAATTCTTCAAAAAACTCGTGATAGAAGGTTGAAAACACCGAAACTTGTTGGTTTACACGAGAGAAACAACCACTTCAAAGGCTCATTTCTACCTCCAATTCTTCAAAAAAGTCGTGATAGAAGGTTGAAAACACCGAAACTTGTTGGTTTACTCGAGAGAAACAACCACTTCAAAGGCTCATTTCTACCTCCAATTCTTCAAAAAAGTCGTGATAGAAGGTTGAAAACACCGAAACTTGTTGGTTTACACGAGAGAAACAACCACTTCAAAGGCTCATTTCTACCTCCAATTCTTCAAAAAAGTCGTGATAGAAGGTTGAAAACACCGAAACTTGTTGGTTTACTCGAGAGAAACAACCACTTCAAAGGCTCATTTCTACCTCCAATTCTTCAAAAAAGTCGTGATAGAAGGTTGAAAACACCAAAACTTCTTGGTTTACTCGAGAGAAACAACCACTTCAAAGGCTCATTTCTACCTCCAATTCTATTGAAAAGTCGTGATAGAAGGTTGAAAACACCAAAACTTCTTGGTTTACTCGAGAGAAACAACCACTTCGAAGGCTCATTTCTACCTCCAATTCTTCAAAAAAGTCGTGATAGAAGGTTGAAAACACCAAAACTTCTTGGTTTACTCGCGAGAAACAACCACTTCAAAGGCTCATTCCTACCTCCAATTCTCTTGAAAAGTCGTGATAGAAGGTTGAAAACACCGAAACTTGTCGGTTTACTCGAGAGAAACAACCACTTCAAAGGCTCATTCCTACCTCCAATTCTCTTGAAAAGTCGTGATAGAAGGTTGAAAACATCGAAACTTGTCGGTTTACTCGAGAGAAACAACCACTTCAAAGGCTTTAGCGTAGGAGGACACATCCAATCTATATGGCTAGTTTCACGAATAGAATTACTAGGTACCTACTGAGTCAAATTTTCATGTGTGAGTAGTTTTTCCGTTCTAAAACTTTTTCCCCTCAGACTGCCGGAACTTTCCACTAAAATGTTTGGCGCTAGGGGTTTTTCAAGGGTTTTTCGGGCGAAAATAATAAGAAATTCCCAGAATATTCCCTGAGTTTTCCTGCAGAGTAAAATTTCCTGAGTATTCCCGGTTTTTCAGGTCGCTGGAAACCCTGATCTATATATCTGTCTACCTACTGAAAAACGGATGACCTCCCCTGTAAAACCATCTACGTTTCGTCAACTTTCCATCTGTCTATTAAACTTTTATTTCAGAGCAGTTTTCGACAGAGAAATTTGTGTTTGAACGCTGAAAACTTGACGTTTTTCAGAAGAAATTAGCGTTTGGCATGAGATAATGACTCTGGGTTAAGGTTTTTTCAGTTGTTAGAGTTTGAACATTTTAGTGGCTCAAGTCAAAAACGCGAGAACAAAAATCTTCTAACGTAACAACGTCGGGTTAAAGTGAAGTACGAAAAAAAATTTTTTTTTTTTAAATAAAAAAAAATACAAAAGTTGTGAATTAATTACCTACGGAATCCACCTCAGAAGTTTTGTCGTTCATGACCCAAATACCTGTACACTTTTCCTCCCAACTTGCAGGTTCGGCAGGTTTTTCTTTCATTCGATTTGACAGATCAGTCGCAAAACCAATATTCAATATCGGAAGACATTTTAAGGCACAGCAACTCTCCGTTTAACAGGCAGAAAAAAACGAAAAGATCTCGGAGGAACTGGTGTATTCATTGTTCTCAATCCGAAACGACGAAAAAGGGAAAATGTAATCCAAGAATCATTCACTTTACGGGAGATACAAGAAAGCAATATCTGGATCGTTGGTAGAACGATGGCGGGGAGTTGCCATAGTCGTGAAAAAAAAAGATTAGATTGTTTTTCCGTTGGTGGGATAAGGTTTCTCGGGGTCCTATCAAGCAGTACCTTCCTACCAATGGAAAAGAGACGCTCGATAACTGCGCTTCGTCACTGAGTAGCAGAGATTGGGACGTTCAACGCCATAACTCAAAATTGTCATTATATGATTGTCTATAATTTACCAGATTTAATTTTCACCGAATTAATAATTTCATCGTATTTCTGTAGAAATCGGTGACTTTGGATCGATCCCCGGCGCTGGCCGCCTTAAATTTCAAATCATAGCAGTTGGCGCAGTCGGTGGGACCTATTTATTGAGCATCAAACGTGAGATTCCTACATTGATGAGATTCTTATTTCAACCTTAAGAATGTGTGAGGATCTTTTTTTCAGGCAGAAGATGGTCTCACTAATACTAACGTTTCCTCCTGAACTGAAGGTATTAAATTTAGTGTTTCCCGTTGTGACATTGTTATAATTTGGTCAAAGTATGTTTGAAGTAGGGAGGAAGGTCTGCGTTCCCTAGGAGCGGATCCCAGCACCATCAGACTTGAGGGAAGAAGTACAAATGCAAGACCTCATCCTGTGGCATCTAAATGCTGGATCAGTGGTCTGAGAGCTGTGGAACTTATGGTCTTTCTTTTGTGGAGAGGAATTAGATTAGTGAAAAACACTGAGGAAAAGATGTTGTGTTCATCAACCCACGGCACGCATAAACTGTCAAGTATCGGGAATGGGGTCATCTAACAAAGGCCGTTATTACCGAGCTTTCGGAAAATTTATTTCCTTCATCAGGGCCTGAAAAATACAATACGCATACTCAGGCAACAGAAGCTGGAAGAAATAGAAATACACTAGTCATAACAAGTTCTATCAAATTACCTATTGAGATCAATACAGATACACAAATTTTGTTACTAATTAATCAACAAATGGATACGAAACAAGAACAAAACAATTAACTCACTCAAATCAGCTGTGAGGAGAGTGTATCAACCAACTCATACTCTCAGTGTTTCCAAACTTTGTCAAAACTAAAAACCAAAACTCATCATTAAAATTGAGAACTAAAGATCTAAAAAAGTTACCACTACCACACAACTCTGTAATCACAAGCATCACACGCTCTATGGTCATAACCACTACATCAGTAATATCCCAAAGTGCCTTCAACTACCTACTTAAAACGATATCAACTTTTAAAACTTAATAGGATATTTTAACAAAGCGTAAATAGCAACCACAAAAAACTCACCTTTTAAAATAAATAAATAGCATCAGGCTTTCAACAATAACAAAACAATAAATTTTAAAATTTTGGGCGTATAAATAACAATAAAACTCTGCAGGAAGTGAAGAAGATAAAATATTGAAACAAACGTCTGTGTCTACCAGTGGATTGTGCCTAGGTTGTGATTTTGGGGTGTGCAATAGAATTAGTTTAGTTTTGTTTCCAGAGTTTTATTGTTATTTATACGCCCAAAATTTTAAAATTTATTGTTTTGTTATTGTTGAAAGCCTGATGCTATTTATTTATTTTAAAAGGTGAGTTTTTTGTGGTTGCTATTTACGCTTTGTTAAAATATCCTATTAAGTTTTAAAAGTTGATATCGTTTTAAGTAGTTGAAGGCACTTTGGGATATTACTGATGTAGTGGTTATGACCATAGAGCGTGTGATGCTTGTGATTACAGAGTTGTGTGGTAGTGGTAACTTTTTTAGATCTTTAGTTTTCAATTTTAATGATGAGTTTTGGTTTTTAGTTTTGACAAAGTTTGGAAACACTGAGAGTATGAGTTGGTTGATACACTCTCCTTACAGCTGCTTTGAGTGAGTTAATTGTTTTGTTCTTGTTTCGTATCCATTTGTTGATTAATTAGTAACAAAATTTGTGTATCTGTATTGATCTCAATAGGTAATTTGATTGAACTTGTAATGACTAGTGTATTTCTATTTCTTCCAGCTTCTGTTGCCTGAGTATGCGTATTGTATTTTTCAGGCCCTGATGAAGGAAATAAATTTTCCGAAAGCTCGGTAATAACAGCGTTTGTTAGATGACCCCATTCCCGATACTGAGGAAAAGAGTAGGGTAATGTTGTGATTCTTGGTTATTAGTAACACTTGGTTATGATAAATGAAATATTTCAATGAGGAGGAGGACCTCTTTGACAAGCGATCTCAAGGTAGAGAGAGAAGCACAAGGTAGCGAACAAGGTAGAGAGTACTGTCGTTCCTGTTTAGGCGTATCCGCACCACACTGATCACTAAATTGTGAAGGAGTAAATTGCAAGAGTAGAGTGCTCATACCCAGACACTCGTATCTGCGCATACCACTCCATTTCTTGTCATTTAGAAGATTGACCCAAAACTGACAAATTTAAGAAAATAGCAAGAAAATTCGAGCTAATTATTAGGAGAGATTTTGAGGTATGTTCGAATGAAAGAGAGCTTGTTTGAAAGATAACTGTCTCACAAGAGCTTCCACCAGACGGTACCAGGGGCTTGAGCCCACGGCTTTTGATCAGGCACTTCTGTTGCAGACTTGCGAAATTAATGCATGTTTAAAGAGTTTTCGAAATCATGATTGTTTCGGCTTCAAAATTTAATTGTTATTGTTGACACTTGAGAGCTAAATTGAAAGTTGAAAGTTATCAGGTGTCAAGTAACGATGTTGATGTTCAAAAAGTTCATTCATTTATTGAGTACGAGAAACAGGAATTTAATACAGTATTAAAATAACGTAAAGAAAGAAAGAAAGAAGAACTGCACGAAAGAAAGAAATCCACCTGCATACACCACATGGTAGCAGAGCGTGGTTACGATCCACGGACCTCTGGGTTATGGGCCCAGATATCGGGGTGGTCCGATACTCCCACACGTCCTTGATGAGTTTTATGAGCGACTCCCAATAATAATAATAATAATATATTATTATGACAAAATATAATGATTATACCTGGCTCATCAAGGCGTCAAGTGGAGATTCACTACAGCGTTAGCTCCGTGGACAGGTGGAGCTTACGAAAGATTGATTTTGATGGTGAAGCAAGGCCTCCGGAAAAGTGTAGGAAAACTTACTTTATGTCTTTCTCAACTCAAGACCGTAGTTACAGAAATTGAGGCGATAGTAAATAGCAGACCACTGGTATACATAGGAGATGACATAGCTTCAAATAACTATTTGACTCCAGCGCACTTTTTGGGAATTCGAAGTCCCCCAGGCCTGTTAGGTGAGATAGACCGAGGTTTAAATTCAGTTGATAAAAGGACGTTGGTAGAAATTTGGAGAAAGGGACAAAAATGTATCTGGAAGAATTCTGGAGACTCTGGAAAGACGAGTACCTTTTCAGCCTCCGAGAAAGAACTCAGAGAACCATCAAGCAATGCAAAGGGACAGTACATCAAGAACCCAAGATCGGTTCGATAGTGCACATAGGGGACCGGACACCAAGAGGAACATGGAGGTTGGCGAAAATCATCGAACTAGGCAAGAGTCAAGACGGCAAGATACGGATCGCCAAGGTGCTGTTACCGAAGGGGCGAAAATTGTCGAGATCTATTGGACAACTCTACCCTATAGAGATCCCAGATTAACTTCATGGCCGGGTGGACTGTCGCAGACTTGCGAAATTAATGCATGTTTAAAGAGTTTTCGAAATCATGATTGTCTCGGCTTCAAAATTTAATTGTTATTGTTGACACTTGCGAGCTAAATTGCAAGTTGAAAGTTATCAGGTGTCAAGTAACGATGTTGATGTTCAAAAAGTTCATTCAATAAAAAGATTAAGTACGAGAAACAGGAATTTAATAGTCTTAAAATAACATAAAGAAAGAAAGAAGAACAATAGAAATCCACCAGCTTCCACCACAACTTCTCTTCTCCAAGCCCTTCCCAACCAGTGTTTAACCCGGAGGTTCAATACCAGAAGCTGTTGTCAGCAGGATGCTGGAAGGTGAAAGGAGCTGGACTGCTGTGGCAGAGTACTCAGAGAGCATCCTGACAAGGAAGACTTAGATCGAGAATGAGAGAGGAGGGAGCATCTCGTCCGCCCCCTCATCCAAAACTGATTAAACGTCCCAGGACTCAGCCCGAAGTAATGCGTTAAACGGTTCCGGGCTGAGTTCCAACGTGGGAGAAAAGGAAATGTTTTTAGTGGGTTTGAATCCCACATAACCTGAAGACGCGGACCCTTCAAGGTATCTTACGAGATCCAACTCCACCTACGGATCTTAAAGATTTTCCCAGGAGACTGGGTACCTACCAGGGACTTAAGCACTCAGTTGTTATCGGGCGCTCCTCCTTCTCCCAGCCCTTCACAAAGGGAAATGACCGGATGAGGGGTTGCTAAGCCTGGTTTTCCGTCTTAGTGTGCTGCCTTAATTGAGATTTTATTGACATGATTATGAATTAAACAATTATGGTTCCCATATAACGTATTCCCAGTTGGGCGCAAGCAGGTTGTCCTTAACCCAATGGCCAGAGTTCAGAACGCTTTATTTTTTATGATTATTATGATTATTTAACAAGTATGTTCTCAGAGAATTCAGAGACTACGTCCCACACACCTCCCGCGCATACGAACTAATATGGAAATAATATTTATGATACGAACCCTACGATAAATACGTCGTGAGAAATGAATACCTCTCAAATCTCATACCTAGTATTGTGATCGAAAAGCTCCACTATAGAGAACTGAGTAAGAATTTGTGTCTATGGCGTAAACGAATAGTAATGGATAGGTGTAGGATTTGTTTCTCACCGTAAAAATTTTAGTTCGAGTCGGAGATCGAATAGTTGGATTCATTTACTTACCTGAAACAAACGAGAATTCCCATCAGCACCAAAATAAGAACGTGATTAATGAAATAAATCAATGTTCATAAAGCAAGAGTGTGTGCCCTCAGAACACAAAAGTATAAAATTAAACGAAAGATAAGGATATAACATATAAAATAGAGGAACTAAATTTAGAGAGAACAAAATTAAGCTATTATTATAATTCTAACATTCTGTTCATGCCCGGGAAATCAGGGAGACAAAATGAACTCGCGAAGTATGGCTTTTAGTGAAAATATAGTTCATGTATCAAATTTACTTTAATTTAATTTATTTGTACAAATTTGTACACTTATATACACACTTTTACAAAATTCGTTGGAATAGTCGGCACTTATAACATTGAAGATTATACTACTGATGGAGCTCTTAGTAGGTCGAAAGTCAGAATGAAGTCAAAATATTCCATTTCAACTAACGGAAACTAAACAAGTAAAGTGGGGGTCAGGTTGACAAGTTGGGGATCCAATAGAAATTTGCAATGCATCAGAAACGGGAGTAAGGTGAGGGTAGAACGACAATTGTCTCATTTCGGGCTGAGGTTATATTTGCTAGAAGGACTTTCAAGGAGGACAGGATTATTCTTTTTGGTGGACTACTTAAAGGGTTATGGAGGTATTGTTGGGAAGGTAGGTACGGGTATGTTCCCACAGCCTTCAAAGGGTTTGTGGAAATTCCCTGGAAAGAGTTGATTGACCTGTATCTAATAATTTAAACGGTTCAAACTTGGGTTTGAACACATTCTAAAACAATTTCCGAAGTTCAAAACTTTTTCGAATACATATTATATATTTATGCAGGGTGGCTCGAGAGTTGTCCCCCCCCCCCCCCTGTAAAATCATCCAGTGGTAATTTTTTATCTTCATGATTTTTTTCAAGGATTTTAAATATTACCATGGTGCGCATTCGTGCGCAACGCACACCAACTTTGTTATCTCAAATGGGAACCCCTATTTTTTATTGCAGATTTGGATTCTACGTAAAATTTCATAAATTTAAGATCCCGCAATCGATTTTTTTGGTTGCGCAGAACCCGTCTAGTGAGCGCGCAAACATGCGCAACCCCTGGATTGTGCCAAAATTGAGATGAAGGTAGACCCCAAGCGTGATACATGTTTTTTTCATTAATTTTCGACGCTGAATCACGTATCCATTTTCGGATTTTACTGGAATTTTTCGAAACGGCGGCCAAAAATTAGGTGGTTTTTAATAGAAAATTGCTCTTTTTACATCCTTATGATTTACGACGCAATTTTTATTAGTTCGGGTGGCTAACTCTACCCCTAAATCTTATTGTCTTTTCCTCCTCCCGAATTTAGGGGTAGAGTTAGCCACCCGAACTAATTAAATTTGCGTCGTTACTCATAATATGAGTTATCCATATTATGGATGGAAAAAGAGCAATTTTCTATTAAAAACCACCTAATTTTCGGCCGCTGTTTCGAAAAATTCCAGTAAAATCCGAAATTTAATGAAAAATCCGAAAATTAATGACAAAACTTGTATCACACTACCTTTAAAAGGGGGTCTACCTTCATCTCAATTTCGGCACAATCCAGGGGTTGCGCATGTTTGCGCGCTCACTGGACGGGTTCTGTGCAACCAAAAAAATCTGTTTAAAATGTTGAAGTCTCTGCATTAGATAGTTTCAACATGTGTTCATAAATTACCGAGTTACCAAGAAAAAGAACTTGCAAGAAAATGTCCATTCATTGCTTTCCCGAAAGATGAGTTGAGTATTGTCATAATATATTTTTCTATGAAAGATTTCACACTCGTGTCTTTCTAACATCATTTCCACGTAGAATCCAAATCTGCAATAAAAAATAATTCGCGAGCCAACCTGTATAATATTTGGTAAGAACCAGGAATCAAAGGTTGAAACAAAGAACTATTTTGGTCTCAATTTGCACACACTCACCAACCAGGAAAATATTGATAATTTTTGGATGACACAACTTTTCTGAACATCAAACGGATGGCGGCTCAGCTGATACTGACAGGCTCAAAAAAGGTGAGCGTAAGGTTCACTGGTATTAAAACAGAAGATTCGCCGAAATGACGAGAAAAGGTTATTTTTATTGTAGAGGAACCCCTTTCGAAGCCCCTTCACACATTTTTCCACCCAGACAACTCATTACAGGGCTTTGCGCCCCTAAAGAGTGCAGAGCAGAAGCTTCTCTCAAAAAAAAAAAAAAAAAAAATCAAATGTGATGAAAGGATGGTTTGTATTTGGCAGCAAGCCTGCATTTTCTCACGGACTCTTCTCTCAAAAACTCCTTTATAAGCGTATCAATAAAATAATCTGGCTCAGACACTCTTATTTCCGCGTGAAGAAGCGATAAACGACCAGCAGCTCTCGTCTGGAAGCGAAAGAGAATTACATGGAGAGGGAGATGCCTCTCTTCGATCCAAGTCCTCAATACTCACCGCCTTATCATGGTGGGATCCTAAGGGTGGGATGATAAGATAGAGAATGCCAAAAGACGGAGCGAAGTTGATGAAAACGGTGTATATAACATAATTTACTTAAAATGGAGTTTACTTAACGCACTACAATACAAGGAACGCAAATCCAAAAATGTTGGCTTTGAGTTAGTTTCATTGTGGCACCTGGTCTGGATCCAACAGGGATATTGCTTCCGAGTCTACCAAGGTAGCGGAAGCTTTGTTTTCAATTTTCAAGGCAGAAAAAAAAGTTCTCCTAAATCGAAATTTCCACTCACATTTTACGTTTCAGACCTTCCTGAACGATTTTGGTTCCGTGTCTGTCTGTCTGTCATGAAATCCTTGCCACAGCCATACAACAATTCCCATCTGATTTCGATGGAATTTTCAGGGATGTGCGGGTTGGCGTGTGGATGGTCCCCTATGAAAATCATCGCCTCCAGACTGATAGTAGCCACTGCGCATGCGGAAACGTGAAATCCTTGCTACAGCTATAATTTCTACAATTCCCATCTGATTTCGATGGAATTTTCTAGGATTGTTCAGATTAGCGTGTACATGGTCCCCTATGAGGGTAGTGAAAGGTACTTAGAGATTGGTGTTTTGAGATCAACTACTATGCATCGGATCATCTATATAATCGGGTTATAGATACGAGGAAGCTATGTGCCACACCCACTTGGCAGACGTTTTTTGTTTGCTCTGGTTGTCGATAAAGAGCGGGCTCTTTCATTCTAAGGGATTTGGAAAGAGTGTGCGCCTTACAAGGGGAGCAAATCACAATCACATGTGGCGGTGTAATCATAATAGACGCTTCCGTAGGCTCTAGTTTTTCAAGTAGCAGATAGGGATGGGACATCGAACAGATAACATCGATGTCGATATTTCATAGAAACATCGATATCGATGAAACATCGTATGAAAAACATCGATGTCGATAACATCGTAAGGTGAAAAATCGATGTTTTTAAAAAGCGGGAAATTTAATTCATTTGTCAACCAATTAGAATCAAAGGAGAAAACCTGATGAGGCTGCTCTTCCTCCATTCATAAGATGTGGATATTTTTTCTTTTGGCGTGCATTCATTTTACTGGATACCCTACTCCATTACAATTTTTTTCATTCGTGATAAATTATCCGATTTTTATGCACTTTATTTCAATATCCCATACCTGCCCAGTTTCCATTACTGGTTCAAGCATAAAGAGACTTTTTGACATTTTATGTCTTTACTATGGCACATAAATGAAAAATCGTCACACGGGGAGCGTTATGAGGGGAGCGTTACGAGGGGAGCGTTACGAGGGGAGCGTTACGCGGAAATTTCTGATGATTTTCACGTACAACCAATCGTTCCTAGGGAAAACTAACTTCCTCATTTTCCACTCCACAAAAATCGTTCACCACTCATTGGAAAGCTCTCAATTTATTAAACATAAGACATAAAATGTCTCTCGTGGTTGCGTACTTGTACGAAAGCTGTATCCACCGTTTGTTCTTTATTTGAAACTGTTGGTGGTCATATTTGTGTCGAACAATCCTAAATTTTCATTGTACGTTCTCATGCTCCTAACTATAAATGATTTTTAAATTTGGACGAAAAATTCTAAATGCACGTTCACATTTTTCGTGACGGTTTTTCGTTTATGTGCCAAAGTGAAGAAATAAAACGTCAATTTCATTATTTAAATAATTAAATTAATTTAGTCGCAAGTGATTCAGTTCGACTGGGATTGACTGGTCGGGTTTTGCTTTGTTTTCACTTTTCAAGGTTGAAAAAAGTTTTCCAAAATGAAAATTTCAACTCGCGTTTACTTTCTAGACCTTCCTGAAAATTTTTGGTTCTGTCTGTCTAATTTGTGTGTTAGCTAGCCTAAGAGTACCCACACTCTCTCCCGCCCCAGGTCCCTAGAAACGTCGGAAGATTGATTGATTTATCGACCAGGGATGCTTAGAGCCTGGAGGCCCTCTCTCCCAGCATCCCTGGAGCAAATATAACAAACATCCTCATACAGTCGTGAAACTTCGATTATATTATATATTAAGTAGGTACACACATTTTAAAATAAAATTAATGAAATACTTATGAATATAATATAACTTTACACTATTATGAATTTCAACTTAATTATACATTCCTTATTGTTATTAAGTTTACTTTATTGTTTATTTAGGTTTCATTTGTTACTCTTTCTGCTTTCGGTACTGTTTTGTTTTCTATAATTTTCTTCGATTCACTTCCGTTGTCAATAATTTAGGTACGCGTTTTTTCTATTGTTTTCCAGTAATTATCTTGATGATATAAAGTGATGATTGTGTTGAATCATCAAAAATTAACGTCCCTCGACCAGGGACCGTTCCGACTAAACTATATTTACACTTCTGAGTCGGAGCTCGCTACCACTGAGCTAAGGAAGTGAATGGACAGAAATGCGAAGAGGTAGCTGACCACAACAATTGAAAGGTAGGAGACTTTCTTCAAATTCCAAGTAAATTCAATGAAGTTATCTGGTCTGAAATTGGATTTTGTCTGGTTCCCTTGCAGTGCCTAGTAGGTCAAATTTATGAAACGATGTTATTAGACCATCTCGTCGACATATCGATATCATCGGACCGAAACATCGATGTTTGAAAAGCATCGAATGTAAAACATCGATATTACGAGCAAAACATCGATGTTTCGATATTATCGATGTCCCATCCCTAGTAGCAGACCATAATTACTTCATCAACCAGCAATTTAACGACGGAAAATCCCTCTCAATTCCGTGTTAAATTTTCTCAAAACTTTAGTTTCCGTTCGTTTGCGAGAGAGACAAAAGCTTCAAAAAGTCATAAGAAAGGCTAAGTAAGTTGTGTACAAAGGGCGTCATTCACGAATATGTCATAAAAATCGATTAATTGAGGATTATTTCTGAAGGAATCATAATTCAAAAAGCTGACGAGTCGAAATCGGCATAATTTCTCTGTCAGGTGTAAAAACAAAGAAGGCATTAACTGGTAGGTATAGTCAGAATTTTTCACCATCGCCATTTTAGACGTTTTATCATCTTTTCTTCGAAAATATTCTCCTTCTCTAGCTCTCTCTTCCTTAAACCTCTCTCGTGCGGCTCCTGTTTTGTTTTTCCTTCCAAGTTGTTGAAAATAAATTTTGTTGAAAATAAATAACAAAGTATAGTCAGAATAGTGTTTTGAGAAAGGTTTAACACTTTGGACGAGTTTTTCAAAAAAACAGAGCTTTTGGTGAGGCGCCCCTTGTATTGTTGCAGTCCAATGTAATGAAATGATAAATCATTTTTTAAAACCTTTCAAAAAAAAAAAAATGACTTCAAAACTGATTATGGCAATACAGCAAAAACGATAAAATAATGCCGCCATGTCCTTAAGCAGACACAAACATGTACGCAAGTATGAACTACTTTCAAATTGACATAATCTGGTTAGTATTTTACATGCGTCGATAGTTAAATACGAAACAGGAGTAAGAGTAGGTTTCATTGAGTCAATATTTAAGGGTAAAAAAGAGTAAGTAGAAGATTCTCAAGTATGTTTTTAGCGAAGAAGGCCTTAAATAAATGAAAAAAAAAAATTTTAATGTTATAAGTGAGGACGCCTAGGTCTCACCCGACGCCGGCCCTAGGGATGAGGGAAGATGAAGAAGGTGGGGGTGGGAGAGGGATGAAGGGAGGTGCCTCAATAAAGGACCACCAGTTCAAGTACGAGCCGAGCAGTAAGGGTCTGGTGACACCACGGAGTACACCTACTGAGATGCCCAACTCGCGCAACTCCGTGGCACTTTTCCAGCACCACACTCCGCACCACGACAAGGTTGCAGCCATCACCCTGACCTTGTCCAAAATCAAAATTTTCACTCACGATGTAGAATCAGAGCTTTTTGAAGAAGTTTGATTCCCTGAAAGGTTAATCCGAAGCTGAACCAATTGTTTGGGAAAAACTAAAATAAGTACGATCAGAAGGAATTTTCAGGAAATTTTCCCAGGAACCTTAGAGAGCCCCTATGAGTTAGATGAATAAGTACTACGATTCCTTAGCTATAAATGGACATAATATGGATAAGTAGGAGCTTTTCGTTATTGACAGTAAAATTCTAAGAAGAAACAAGGGAATGAAAAGCTGTGTTCTCTGCAGTAATGGGTAATATGTACAGAAATATAACGAACCGTTGTGTAACAATTTGCAGTGTTTTTGTGACGGGCACTCATTACCTGATTATGCTGTTCCCTATTTGGTATTTTTCTGTAATCAAACCTTGATTCCAGATGATGACTTCACTATTCTTTTGAAATAATAATTGGTTCATTTTTATTTTATTTTTTTTCTTAAGTGGAGCATTAACCTCACAATCTCGGAAGATAAGGTCTTGAGAGACACTGGATGAGCGTCAAACTTTATCAAAACTGTTACGTAGCTCGAGACGATAAGCCAGAAAGAGGATTGGTGAAGGAAATCAGATTGCCAACCCACTGACCACCAGTCAAAACGTCAGAAACAGCTCAGAAAGAGGAAGATTTGTGCCTTCTTGATCCAAGATTTAATATGAAATGGGGGCGAAGAGGCAAAGGGAAAGTGGGACCCCCATTTCCGAGGGAATTATTACGTTTCATAAATGGAGGTCCCATGTCAGGACTCGACGTTTCCCTTTTCACTTCATTGTATACCCTAGTAGGCCCTTTGGTCGGCATCCCTTCCTCTCCAGACGCACCCCTGCCCTGCCCTGCTCAGATACTCTGCCCTCCACTCTCCAACCCGCAGAGGGACCTATCTGCCTTGATCATCCCGAATCGACGGAAAGCCCTCATGACTCGCCTTTACGACCTTCTCCCACATGACTATTGTTTCCTACGTTGTTCCGTAATAGTTTCCATGGCACCAGCATTTCAGCAGCTTCGGATCGTTTTTGGAAGGAAAAGTTCAAAAAATGTTGAAAACGACATTCTTGTAAATTTTTTACGAAATGAAATCATTTGACTGGGTCAACATTTTTGGTTTTTAAAATGAAAAAAAAGAAAAATAGAAAAAAAATCAAAACCGCAGCAAATTATTATTTTGTTTTATTTTCATTTATTTTATTTTATTTTTTTTAAATTTTAGGTAAGAGGTCTTTAATGAGTTGATTCACAAACTCCTTCCACTGCGACCTAACGAGGTCTCTTGTTTATAATTTTACGTCTATTGTCAATAATAATGGAAAAAGTGGTTCATCAGAGTATAAAAAGAGAATACCTTTCCATAAGACCTCTGCAGGGATCCCAACCAGAAGGGCAAATCTACAGAGACCGCCCTGAATCAGCTGATTGACATGATTTGGAGAACTCTCTTATGATAGAAAAACCAAACTTTGAAATGCCTTCTACGGTGGTCATCAATGATACCTGTGGAAAAAGGGAAGGCCCAACCTTGCACCGGGCTCTCTAGTGTGGTATACAGATGGATCAGTCATGTGTGGAAGATCTGGCATAGGCATTAAAGGCCCTTCGGCCAGCCTTGTAAAGTCTGTTGGGACGAATGCCCCAATCTTTCAGGCAGAGGTCCATGGAATCCAACTGTGTGCTGAAGAAATGCTGAGCATCTCAACAAAGCCAAAGTATATATTTTGTCAGACAGTCAGGCTGCCTTGAAGGCCATTTCTTCATACGCCATAAGTTCGAAGCTGGTCTGGGAATGCCTGAATACCCTCAAAACTGTGGCCCAGAGAAATCAGGTCACCCTTCTCTGGATTCAGGTCATGAGGGTAATAAAATATGTAATGTATTAGCTGCAAATTATTACACAACGGTTTATTATTTTTCTGTAAAGATCACCCGTCTTTGAAGAACACGGATTAAAAATGGTTTTGGTTAGTAAAATGGGAAAAAGAAAGAGAAAAAAATGTTTAACAAAACAAATTTTAAAGCTTGAGCCGAAAATTTAGGGAAATACTAACCCGGAACGAGGAACGAATGGCGACCGACTTAGATCCCCTTAAGAATCAAGTTTATTTCGACAGAAACTTCCTACCAGCTCAACATTATCTTCAATCGATTTGATTCTTGGTTGTTAGAGAAGCACAAGTGAGTAAAATGAGAACAAAACAAACGGGAAAATATTGAATTTTATCAGGAGAAATTTGGCTCTCTGTCAGCGAAAGTTCATGTGCGGTTCCCACTCGAGTTTCTGACTCATCATTCATCCAACTCTGAGTAACTGAGACAACTTTCGGTACCTTTTAAGGACCAGGGGCTGGCAAAATTAAGGACAGCGCACAATGGCAAACTGGCAAGATATATGGACGGGAGAACGTAGAGGAAGGTGGACTGCACGGCTGGTGCCAAACATTCAGATGTGGATGGAAAGGAAACGGAGAAATTAACTTCTTCTTCACGCAGTTCTTCATGGACACGGACAGTGCTCTGAAAGCCCTGTCTCTTCCCAATGGGTAGATTGGGCTTCGGAGGGCATTGGGGCCCGTTACTACCGAGACTTCCACGCCGTCAGCATGGCAACTCTGCCAACAACTGTCGTGGGACAACTCTACCCCTTTGCCGCGCCTGTCGGAGTGGAAATGAACATCTGTATCATGTAGTGCAGCAATGTCCTCGGACTCATGAGACCGCATTCTACGTCATGATGCGGTCGCCAAGCAGATAGCAGGTGCTTTGTCATCTAGCGGCTGGGATGTTGAGAGGGAGAGATTTATCACATGCCAAGTGACCAGTGTAAGAAGCCCGACATCGTTGCTGTCAAGCCCGACCATTCTTGCATTATCCTGGATGTCCAAGTAGTCAATGGCAGCTTGGACATGGAGCAGACTTGGCGGGCTAAGATAAGAAAGTATGATAGAAATGATTTACGGCAAGCGGTGTCAGAGCTAAAAGGAGTGGCACCCAACAACATCAGGGTGATGGCTGAAACTTTATCATGGCGCGGGGTGTGGTGCGGGAAAAGTGCAACGGAGTTGCGCGAGTTGGGCATCTCAGTGGGCGTACTCCGTGGTATCACCAACCGTGTCCTGCTCGGCTCATATTTGAACTGGTGGTCGTTTTATAGAGGCACTTCCCTTCATCCCTCTCTCCCACCCCTACCTTTTTCATCTTCCCTCATCCCTAGGGCCGGCGTCGGGTGAGTCCTGGGCGTCCTCCCCATTATTTTTTTCATTTATTTATTTATTTATTTTTATTTATGGCGTGCCCCCTCCGTCACAAAAGACATTTTGTCTTCGAGGGGAGTTTGAACAAAAAAAAAATATATATATGCCTATCTGCATAAAATGAGAAAGGTATCGGCCCCAACATAAGGCAACATAAGTGCTTTTTCAAATGCACCAAATGGGCGCCAGAAAGAAGTCAGCTAATGGTAGAGCTGGTGTTTGATCCCCAGAGTTCTACACCAGAGGCTGTTGTCAGCATGATGCTGGAAGGTGAAAGGAGCTGGACTGCTGTGGCAGAGTAATCAGAGAGCATCCTGACAAGGAAGATTCTCTTAGAACGAGAAAGAGAGAGGAGGGAGCATCTGGTCCGCCCCTCACCCAGAACTGATCATAAACCACACTCAGCCCGAACTAATGTGTTAAACAGTTCCGGGCTGAGTTCCAACGTGGGAGAAAAGGAGGTGTTTTTCCTCTATCATCGTAAATTGAAAAACGCACACCACTATTAGCGTTTTGAATAATATACAATTTTTTTAATTTACAGCACTAAAAATTTTAGTGGCTCTCATTCAAGTTATATTTAAAATCCGGATCCGCAATTTTTTAAAAAGTCCACGATTTGTGTGAAATTAAATGATTTAGGTGATGATAATGGTGTGAAAATTAATCATTTTGATTGATGCCCGGAAGATTTCATCGAAATTGGATTAGTTATTAGGCCTGGGACAAGGGAATGACACCAACCAACAGACAGAAATACTGTCAGACATGGAACCCAATTTGTACAAAAAGCTCAGAAAAACCAGAATACGAGACGATTTGTCTTGATATTTGTGGACCCAAATTTTGGTAGTCTGCAGCACGAAAACAAAGATTTATTTTCAATAGAGTAAAAGCAAAACACTACAGCATTTAGCAGGGCCCGGGCTCATTTATGTAGTTAACTGAGGAAATAGATGGGTGGTGATACAGCTGAACACTGCATTGACTATGAATCTGAGAAGAAGGTATAACTCACTTAAATGAGCGAAATTGATCTTTTGCAGTTTTGCAGTCGTTCGGTCACATTGGTGATAAATTTCCCATCTATGGTTCTTAAAATGGTTGTACGATCAAATCGTTAGGAACTTTCAAAGATATCGATAAGAAATTATGAGTTTTGGAGACTAGACTTCTTCTCCAATATTGCGACCCTCGTTCAGCGATCGTACACTCCTCCATCGAGCTATTCAGGTTGTTTGCCCTTACAAAACCCTCGAAATATGCAGGGAGGGGGGGGTACTGGCTATAGAAGGGAACCTTGTGATAAACAAACGAGGAGAAGGTACGGAAGATAAGGAGCGATAGTTTGCCCATCAGGTCGATAGGAATATTATGAAGGGCTTCTTCATTTTCGATCAAGAATTTCCCTCGGGAGAGGAGGTAGTAACCGCCTCTTCTATCTTAGCCCCACCTTTATCACCCTTTCCGCTGATGGTGAGACCGCAGGAAGGAACATCACGAGGCGAGACTCTCATTTTACGCTCCGCTCCCCGCGATAGTTTTCTTCTCCTGAATTTATCTAAATGAAACAGATCTTGCAGTGCCGGCCAACATCTTCAGTCCACATATTTTTGTAACATTTTCTTTTAGCAAGGTGTTAAAAAACATGAAGCGACCCATAGTTCTCTCACCTTCAATCACAAAGGAGGATGGAACTTGAGCCAGAAGTAATAAAGTGAAAGCAGACCTTCATGCAGAACATCTCTTCGAAACTTTTCATCCATAACCAAATAAAATACCAGATGGAACTACAACTCAGACCAAAAAAATTACCCCAATTCGGGTACGGAAAACGACACTATCCAAAAAGTCCATCGAATCACTAACATCATAGATCTCTTTGCAGAACTCTGAACCCTTCCCCTCCTCAGAAGCACTAGCACCAAGAAATTCTGTGCCTGCATACACAGACCTGCTCAATCCCATGTCGAAGTGCAATACTAATACACCACCGCAAGAGCTGAAAGCACTGGCCCTGGAAACAATGCACTCCAGATTCCCTGAGCCAGAATGGTACTGTATTTTTACAGATGGATCTGCTAGCGGAGCGATGTGGAGCAGGTGTGTATTGCCGTGAGCGAGAAAACACACGGAACACTGGCCACTAGGAGAAATACGCGCAGGCCTCTTGGCTATTGAAATGATCCCATCACTAGAAAAGCGCAAGGTTGTCCTCCTCATTGACTCTCAAGCAGCCATACTTGCACTAATGGGACACTTTTTTTTTTTTTTTTTTAAATAATCTCCCCTCAAAGACAAAATGTCTTTTTTGACGGAGGGGGCACGCCATAAATAAAAAAATATATATATATATATAAATAAATCAAATATAATGGGGAAGACGCCCAGGACTCACCCGACGCCGGCCCTAGGGATAAGGGACGATGAGGAAGGTCGTGGTGGGATGAAGGGAAGTGCCTCTATAAAACGACCACCAGTTCAAATATGAGCCGAGCAGGACACGGGTGGTGATACCACGGAGTACACCTACCGAGATGCCCAACTCGCGTAACTCCGTGGCACTTTTCCCGCACCACACACCGCGCCATGACAAGGTTGGAGCCATCACCCTGATGTTGTTGGGTGCCACTCCTTTTAGCTCCGACACTGCTTGCCGTAAATCATTTGTGTCATATTTCCTTATCTTGGCCCGCCAAGTCTGCTCCATGTCCAAGCTGCCATTGACAACTTGGACATCCAGGATAATGCAAGACTGGTCGGGCTTGACAGCAACAATGTCGGGCTTCTTACCCTGGTCACTTGGCATGTGATACAATCGCTCCCTCTCAACATCCCAGCCGCTAGATGACAAAGCACCTGCTATCTGCTTGGCGACCGCATCATGACGTAGAATGCGTCCACCATGAGTCCGAGGACACTGCTGCACTACAAATGTTCATTTCCACTCCGACAGGCACGGCAAAGGGGTAGGGTTGTCCCGCGACTACCTCTCGAACACCTCACCGCAGTTGGCAAAGATGCCACGCAGACGGCGTGAAAGTGTCGGTAGTCGCGGGCCCCAATCCCCTCCGAAGCCCAATCTACCCATTCAGCCAAGAGCGCACAGCAGAGCGAACTTCTCGATCTAATTCTTGCAGCCTCCCCGCCGTAAGCCTGCCAAAGACTAACCCATAGGTTAGCTTTGGCAATAAGTACGTGCAGAGGAGGCGCAGCTTCTGCTGTGGCTTCAATGGAGCCTGATTCTCTGTCAAGGGACGTCCTCGAAGCTAGACGCTTGCTAGAGGAAGTCACTGCACAGGGAATTACTATTACCCTCCAATGGATGCCCACTGCTACATTCAAGGTGAACGGGCAGATGACCTTGCAAAGGAGGGATCTCAGATGCGTATGCCACCGTTTTCGATAACCATCCACGCTGCCAAGTCCATTATAAAGAATAAAATCCAAGAAAGAACATCGGACCAACAAGCAGCAGCAGCCGTAGGAAAGAGGTGGGCTGGCCCAGTAGACCCACCCAATCGCATCCCCCAGACACTAAGCAGGAGTGACTCTGTGGCCAACTTCAGAGCACTCACAGGTCATGATTACCTGGGCACTCATCTACACCGCATTGGTGTCAGGACCACCCCCAACTGTGACCTGTGTCTCTCCTCCACACCAATGAACGCTGACCATCTTACGAACTGTCCTCTCTTGAGGGCGTGAGAAGATCTTTTAATTCTGATGACACCACATGGTCGAAAACAGTAAGACTTTGTTGGGCTTTAGTGACCTGGCGTAGGAAAAAAAAGAAGAAAAAACTAACATCATAGAAAAGGCCCTCGAAGGTAAGAAAATATGCGTCAGTAGGTATATTCTTGGATGTGGCTCAAGTCTGCCACAAACCATCCTCCTTCCTCAAGAAATGACAGCCAGCGAAACGGAAAGATTATTATTAAAGAAAAAGTAAGAGAAAAACTTGGCGTTTTGACTGAAAAACTCGTCTAATCGCCATGTTTTTATTTAGACAAACAAACTACCAAACGAAATTGACTTGCTGTATACAATTTTCAGTAGAACAAAAATCTGATAAAAGCTGAGGCTGAGGAACACTTAAGGGACCTCAGGCCTGCACTCAGGAGGGTGAGCATCAACTCAAACGCTGAGAGCTCTCGGAATTTTGGGGCGGCCTCAAAATTTGATTCAAAATAAGATTTAATCTTGTCTGTGATTGCCATTGATTGCCCACCGAACCTCATCGACGCATTTGAGGGTGCACTCAGACATGAGTTATGACTATGAATTCCGCCCTTAAGGCGATATCATCCATACAACCAGGTTATGGATACGAGGAAGCTATGTGCAGCATTGGCAGACGTAATTGCAATAGAAAATTGAAATTCATAATCCAAGTTCGTTATTAATGGGGTAGTTGCATGGGTCGGAATTTCTTGTTTTTGACTTCAGATTCGAATTTAGCGCACTTGAAAACGTTTATGTACCAGTTTTCAGTTCGAAATTCCATTTAGTTTAGCCGTATTTCAATGAAGAAATGCCGTCCTCACTTGTGTTGGCGGGACACTCCTCTTACGTCATCCCTAAACGAGAATCTCTCATTCTATACGTCCATGTTACAATGAGTGAGGAAGCTATACTGCCCACCCAACTTGGCAGACGTTTTTCATTCATAATAGGTATTACTTCGTCACAGTCTGAGGTCACTACTCTTCATTAAACCCCCCAACGCCTAGAAAGCCTAAAATCGATTTTTTTAGTAGCCCAAAATTTCCAACCTTCTCAAGGTCCAAATAACCCAAAAATACAGTCACCTTGAGAATTTTGTAATTTAGGTACATTTTAAAGGGGTCCCTTAGGAGACTACAGGCATTACATCAACATCATGTTGAACTGGTTTAAAATCTTTCAATTTCCAAATTTTCACAGTTTTTGAACTTGAAAACAACATTTTCACCCAAAACTTACACTAGAATGCCTAATATTAAAATAGATATCAGAATGGAAATTAATCCCAGTTAACACAGGCTTGCGCCAAGGCGACCCATTAGCAGCAACCCTGTTCAACTTTGCACTTGAAAGCGCTGCACGAAGCATTGGAACTAACCCGGGAGGAACTATTTGGAACAGGCTCACGCAGCATCTGGCTTACGCTGATGACGTTGACATCATGGCACGAACAGCTCCTGCCCTCTCAGGGGCAGTTGAAGAGTTTGAAAGGGCAGCAAATGCAAGGGGACTGAAGATCAATTCACAAAAAACGAAGTATATGAAGACCTCCAGAAAACGTCCGCTTACTCAGACCACTTTCACAATTGGAAACCACGAATTCCCAGTGCGTCACGAGTTCAAGTATTTGGGAACACTGATAACAGAGGACAATGACGTGACCGCAGAAATAAAAGCGCGCATAGCTGCAGGAAATAGATGTTTCTGGGCGGTTCAGAGAGCTCTCAAATTTCGTGGGCTGTCAAATCGAGCTAAGCTAACCATTTACAAGACCATTATACGGCCAGTGCTCACGATAGAGTGCGTTGAGATCACTGCAATCGAGGACAATTCAAGTCAGAAGCATTGAAATAAAGTAATGATAAAAAAAATGCATGTTGAAAATATAAAAAATATAATGGTGATGATTATAAAACTTTGAAATATATTTTCCAGGCTTTACATGTTTGAATTAGTCGTTTAAATTGAAAGTTTTGAAGCACATTTTGGTTGTTTTTCTTGTTGTTGCGTTGGCGCTAAAACCTCGCGTTACTTTTACGGTCATGTTATCACGTTATCAGTGTACATTTTCTGGTGGTGCAGACACACCGTGTTTCCTCACAACCATGTAAGGTTTCAGTTACAGGGGAGGGAATGCCAGAAGGAAACGAAATCTTGGATGCAACATGTTTCGATTGCGCTGCTAGCAAAATTCAGTATGAAAGCACCACAGACGAACTTAAACAAACAGAAAGCTCCATAACCTTGCGTCAGAGTAACAGTGGTGTAGCGGTCTCTTGGCCCCCTTCACACTTGTGACGTAGCCCCCACCCTGCAGTGTCATAGCTGTGTGTAGGTTTTCCCGCCTGAATCCGAAAATCCCGCTCTTTGAAAGAATCTCTAAATTTTTAGGAAACGTTTCTGGGAGTTTCATTTGCAGATACGTACTTCAATAAAAAAATCACTAAACTAAAAAAATAGCATACAACTACCCCATTTCGCCAAAAACACGACTTTCACCACAACCTCACAGTCTTTTATGAGAGGTATGTAAGTAGTCAACATGAGCCGAGAAGTGTTAATTAACGCAGTTGCCTTTTGATTCAGGAAGTGAAAGAGGAAGTGGGGGTGCAGGCGAAGGAGGTGCTAAGAAGATCCTTTTGACAAGTCAAGGACCAGCTGTGAAGTAATGAAGACTCCAGTGAAATTACGACACCTCAAAATCGCAGCGTGATGTGCTCTGCATCCCACAATTCCACTTAATGATGATAATTAAACGTGGAGAAAGGGGATAAAGAGGAATGACGGAGGTTCGTTACATGAAAACGAGAATATGAGCCGCAACGTGTGCACATTTACCACGTTATGAAGTCGAAAGGGAATCAAATACGACTTATTATATACAAGATGTATCCAATTTGGATGGACAAGGATACTGTTATTCTCACAGACTTAGCTAGAATGAAGTTAACCGATATCTAAGGAGGCCTCATGAAATAGCGAGCGTATTATCAACTCCAACAACATTAATCAATACTCAACAACAATCCAATGGATTCCCGCTCACATCGACGTACTTGGGAATGAAAAAGCCGACGAAGCAGCATCGGAGCACCACACCATTCATCCTGCTATCAGATGTATTACTAGTCACACAAAATGATGAAGGACATGGCAGGACTGGTACAACCACCAATTAACCCTCAAACGGTTTTACCATTTCCAAAATATGGGACAATATAAAAAGAGGGCCTACGATCTCCAACTCCGATTTCCTAGGAGAGCCGTTGTACATCTGATACGGCTGCTTATTCGGCATGCCCACATAAATCGAAGCCGTTACCTCACTAAATTGGCAGAACTTGCGAATTATGTGAAGACGTAACAGAAGAAATGAAGCACAAAATAATAAACTGTCTTCTATACGCCGAAGAATGATGAGAGTCTAGCCCCAACAATCCTTGTTGGGTTTCAGCGCTACCTCCCGCCACTTCAACTAACTACCATTCCTGATTATCATAACTACCACTCTAAAGATTGTTATCTCGTAATAGTTTGCTTTCTTTTCGTTTCTCTTATTGTTTTCTCTCTGAACAGTTATGGACATGAAAATGATTCAAAGTGTCGTTTCATGTTGCGAAATGTGCCCAAAGTCATTCAACTGCAAAGCTGATCTCCAAAATCGTTACTGGTCCATGTTATAGAAATATGAGACAACAATCTTTAGAATGGTAGTTATGGTAATCAGAAATGGTAGTTGGTTGAAGTGGCGGGAGGTAGTGCTGAGACACGACAAGGATTGTTGGGGGCTAGACTCTCATCGAAGAATTTTTCACTAAAATTGAAGAAATACCTGATCTACTCAAAGTCCTCAAAACATCTCGACGTTCAGCATACAAGTTGATCCTCCCACCACATCCCCGTTTCACTACCTTGACTCAGTCTTAAGACTGAAGAGCGCTCTGTCGGCAATGTAATGAAGTGAAAACATCGATCTGCTGACAACACAAACATCCTACTGACAATCGATTGTGTAATCGTTTCGCTTGTTGTTGTCGAAATTCGAGCCTAATCGTTTCTGTATACCTGCCAATTTTTTCATTCATAATAGGTGTTACTTCGTCACAGCATTAAACCTCTCAACGCCTAGAAAGCCTAAAATCGATTTTTTCAGTAGCCCTTAATTTCCAACCTTCTTAAGGTCCAAATAACCCAAAAATACAGGCACCCTGAGAATTTTGTAATTTAGGTACATTTTAGAGGGGTATCCCATCAAGGGGATTATAAGCATAACAAATGGTTTCAAACCTTTCAATTTCCAAATTTTCATAGTTTTTGAACTTAAAATGCCTAATATTAAAATATATATCAGAATGGAATTAAAATTGAATCGATGTTCAAAATTTTCTATGAAAAGCAATGCAAAATGGAACTTTGCATTTTTTTGCACATTAATTTGTCTGGAGTATTTTTCGCATTCCCTCCACTTCTTTAGTGAGGGGACTGGTGTAGGTTGTGCTGATTCTTTTGGTCGTATAGTCATTTCTAGCCACGGAGTTCAATTCTCATTCAATCATCGATTTCATCAAACCGATCAACGCCGCCCATGTACGAATTTTACTACGTAACCATACAAGAATATTCTACGGGAATCTTGGCCAAATCTTATCTAATTGAAATCTTGACAAAAAATACGCAAAATAGTCGTAAAAAAACTCCGAAAAACCACGTTTAAAAAGCCCATTTTCATACTCATCCATCCGGTTGCTTGAAGACATATTTGTGCAAAATATTTGTGAAGAGCGCCGGTAGTGATCAGTTTTACGCTTTTAGGCGCTGACATTTTTACAGAACTGTGGCCGAAGTGGACCTCCTATAGAATTCTCATCATTTGGGTTGGCACCACTGTAATGGGGTATTTCAGTCAATTTTTTAACATTTGTTTTTTCAAAAGAGTATGGCTCAGGAATAACGGTAATCGGATCTGTTCGTCGAGAAAATGTTTTTAGAAAATCAGAGAAGCGAAGGAAAGTTGAAGATTTGAATGGTGTGATGTAGCTAGCCAAAACTGTCTTTGAAAAAAGTATCCATGCACAGAGAAGAGATTGGAATGTTCTCACTGGTAGCAGGTTCATATTGAGGCTCCAGAACGTTGATCCTCCTCTTCTTTTCCATCATATTTAAAACGAAATAAAGAAAAGAAATCATGGGCAATACACTAGCTGAAAATATGATAAGTCGAAACCACAAACAAAGCGAACAGAAAACAACCGATTACAGACGGCAGACGTAGGTAACTCTAACGATTGAACCATAAAGTAACGCTATCCAAAATTAGAATCTCTTGGATACTACAAAATACTACTTACACACGCGCGCAGCGTAGTGTGTGTGCGTTCATGGAGGCCCGCCTTTTTTTCAAACGTGTGATCTCTTTAATTCATTTTTCTACCACATGTTATAGTATCATTGGGCTTGAAGTTGGAGTATAGAGGTTTTCAAGGGTGCTGAATCCAAATTTGAGGTCAAAAACCTGAATTTCCGACCCACCAAAATACCCCATTCGAGACAACGCACTACAATCGATATGAGAGCAGTACTTAACTTTAATCGATCATCCTATTCCACACATCGATGCCATGGGGAAGAGTGGGAAGATCAACTTGTACGCTGAACGTCAGGTCTCAATCAGCCTTCAGTTTTTTGAACTTCATGAAAAATGCTGGAATACGACTGTAATAATGGGGTCACCTGGAATTCAACTCCTTCTTTGCCGAGCTTTCGGTAAATTTACCTTCTTCAGGCCTCAAAGGACGTTTGACTCAGTGAGCAAGCATCAACATGAAATGAGAAGGTGGAGACGCCACCATAGTTAAAGGTTGGTATTAAATGAAGAAATGAACCAAAAACCAGCTCTCGGGGAACAATTAGACAAATATAATTGTTGTGCCTCTCAGGAATGTCGTGTTTTCCAAATAAACGAACGGTAACTTTCCCTCGGAAATCAGGTCACCAGACAAACCCCTCAACGGACGCCAAGTCCACTCCCCGGGGAAGAATAGAACCCGGAGAGTGGGGGTACACTATATAAGCCTGATTCCCGGGGAAAAGACACACTTCTATTCCAAGAACTCAAACTGTCGTTCTCTTCAAACCACCATCTCAAACCTCAAACCAAAACTTCAACACTTAGAAAATAAACCTAAGTAGCAAGCCGGCTTTCCATAGACCAGACGCTACACATCTGCATTCTCCATTTAACGTAAATTCTCAGTAAAGTAAATTCATTCCAAGGTAATCTGGTTTATCATAGACCAGAAGCCTTTTTTCCTCAATAATTTAGCAAGCCGGTTTCTATTATAGACCGGGCCTAAATTATTAAACAACTCCCTTGAAACATTCAGACACAACCTCTATCAAAATTTTGAGTACATACTTCCCGTAAATTCATTAAAACTTTCTTCTTTCAATTCTTGGAGTCAGTCACAAATATCAGTCAGATTTTAGATACCTCAATAATCCAAATCACAACAATAGTAACTTAATTAAATGTATTAAGACGTATCACAACTTGTAGAGAACAACAAACTAGACAACAATGGTCAACAAAAAAAATTCGGTTGATTAGGAGGTTCTGATGATCTCCAATCGGATTATTTACCCCATCATGTTGAGGATTCGAGGGAGCTATGTGCCACAACCATTTGATCTGCAGCACGAATACAAAGCTTCCTCATTGTACTAATGAGTGAACAAAAATATGGACGTAATTTCGGTATATTTTGTACCAAGGAGTGATGGAAGCTCTTCAACCTTGTGCCTCCCTTTGTTCGTGACAGTAATGACATTCCGCTAAGCTTGTTTTCTCCCTCGTCATTTTCACCCGTGGATCTTGTTTCTGCCAATCTGTTCTTCCTTGTTGCGGGTTACGTCTGTAATAAGCATAACGTCGCTTTCCCAGTAATGGAGAGTCGACGGCACGTTTATTCCGCAGCCCTTCGAATTGCGATATTGAAATTCAGTTTTGTTGAATGGAAGATTAATATTGGGGGACGTGGAAGTCTTGAGCCTTCAGCTGTAGGATACGTAACGTAAGATCACTGAGCAGGTAGATTACCATGCCAATAGCATATACATATATGAATCCAACGAACAGTTTCCTCAAGTTTCGAGCTTCCATTGAAATTCCGCATCCTCCAACGTTCTCTGTTCTCACTTGGAACACTTGTGTTTCGAAGACGCGAATATGAACTGGAATCTATCAGATGAGTTAGCTAGAGCACTGAGCTGAACAGAATCACGCTTTCAGTTCTAGTGAAACTTGAGATTAAATATGAGAGCGGAGTCTGGAAACACGTTACTTAACTCCGTGCGTTTTGAACATGAACTGTTCACCTCGAAGGTTTACCACATTAAACTTCCTGTGAACTTATGCACTTGCGATAAAAAACGCGTACAGTTCTAATGGGGTATTTCAGTCAATTAAAAAAAAAACAAATTTGTTTCAAAAGAGTATGGCTCAGGAATAACGGTAATCGGATCTGTTCGTCTAGAAAATGTTTTTAAAAAATCAGAGAAGCTAAGGAAAGTTGAAGATTTGAACGGTGTGACAAAGCTAGCCAACTGTCTTTGAAAAAAGTATCCATGCACAGAGAAGCGATGAAACCCTTGGAGGACCTCTTGGATACTACAAAATACTACTCAGACATGCGCGCGGCATAAGTGTGTGTGCGTTAAGGGAGGCCCGCCTTTTTTCAAATCTCTTCAATTAATTTTTCTACCACATGTTATAGTATCATTGGGCTTAAAGTTGGAGTATATAGATTTTCAAGGGTGCTGAATCCGAATTTGAGGTCAAAAACCTGAATTTCCGACCCACCGAAATACCCCATTGTATGGTGAAGGCACCAGTTTCAAACACTGGTCCAGTATCAGACTCTTTCAACTTCAAATCCATATAATAAGAGTTCTAAACGGTTTTGAGGCATTTTCCATGGGTCATTTGGTGCAGGTAGATTTATCTAGTGGACTGTTTTGAAACTACGAACTTAGAGAACATTATTGACGGTTATCGTAGGACACTTCTTCCACGTCAGTTCTCCAGTTTCTTTTTATTGTATGTCAATGACCTCTTGTACCAGTTCGACGACGGCTTCTTCCTTTATGCTGATGACATAAATTCCTGCGCTTCAGGTCCTGATGCTCCATCGCTGGCAAGTCACATGGCTGCCACTGACAGCTTGATAAGTGATTGGTGTTCTGCGAACTCCCTAATCCTAAATAAAGAAAAGACACAGAACCAGTAGTTCAACCTGAGTGGTCCTTTGATGGGTTCGGTGAACTTCCTGGGCATTCAGTGGTTGTCCTGGCAGGTTCATATTGACTGCCCAATTGGCGAGGTGTAACTTTGTCTTGTTACGGCTATCAAGAGCTGTCACGTTCGACATCCTGAGGACTGTTTATTTTGCTTACTTTATGAGCAGAGCGTGCTATGGTGTTCCCTTATGGGGAAACTCCGTCCATTGTGGAGCTGTGTTCCGTCTGCAGAAGGCTGCTATTCGAATCATAGAGTTATAGGCAGTCGTGCCGTGGATATTTTAGGCGGCTGCAGAGTTTTACCACTGCTGGGCTCTATATATTTCACGTGATAGTTCTCACGAAGAATAATCTAGAACGCCTACGACAAGGATGCGATCTTCACGAGCATGCAACTAGATCGCGTTATGCCATACGACCTCCGCTGGCTCATCTCTCTACCTCCCTTCGTACTAATCCTCTTCAACAGGGAGTTCGCTTGTATAATCGACTACCTGATCGGATTCGGGCATTACCGGCTGATCGATTTGGAAAGAGCGTGAAGGAGGTATTGATTGAGGCTGAATTGTATACTGTTTTGGATTTTTGTAAGTTGGACTTTTGATACTACTTATTTGTTTTTGTAATTATTTATATGACAATTGTGTTTTATGTTCCCTCAATTTAGTATTCTGACTATTGTAATGCCATCTAGTAATTGGTTCCACAATAAAAAAAACATTTTGACTTTCACTTACAACGGCGATGTTAGCAAACAATGTAGCTAAGAGGTGAGCTTTCTCCTGATTTTTTCCTATTCATTTTTCCCCCCGCCTATTATTCATATTAGAGTCCTGTAGTGTAGGTAGATTGCGAAATTCTTTCGGAATGACAATATTAGGACCGAATTCCCTCCCCTTGGGTGTTAGATACTGGGTTCCAAAAAAGGACAATATCAGAATCAGTCAGAATGTGTCTTCCAACAAGCAGTAGATTTACTGTCTAACCCTAGAATATAACGTCTACCAGATCATTCTAGTTAAACTCAAAAGTACAGATCCATCCCAGAACGTTACAGTTTTTACCCCCCAATGGCTGATTTAGTGAAAACATTCCGCGAAGTTGAGTCTTTAAAGCGTTTTGATTTACCTAAACTAAATTCATTATGAAAATTTAACTGTTCGGATTTGCGCCCGTGGCAACACCTGAAATTACCGTACCTATTTGGTATTCCTAGGGACAATAGCAATCAGCAAGGGTACCTAACATTATAAGAGAGAGAAGGATAATAACGTCGCCAATGAAATCAGCTTCCCGATAATTATCAGGCATTATACACGTTTATGAGTACCTTCAATATCTACTTGTGAGAACATGTCCTACTGATACTTGTTCAATCGGAAGAAGATGAACTCACCCACCCAAGTAAAAACGTCTGCCAAGTAGGTGTGGCACATAGCTTCCTCGTATCCATAACCCGATTGTATAGATAATTCGAAATCAGATGGGGAAATGTTGAAGTTATGGCTGTTTTTTGGTTTTTTTTTAATCTCTCTCTCTATCTGACGGAGGGGGCACGCCATAAAACAAAATAAATAAATAAATAAATCAAATATAATGGGGAGGACGCCCAGGACTCACCCGACGCCGGCCCTAGGGATGAGGGCAGATGAGGAACGTGGAGGTGGGAGATAGGGATGAAGGAAAGTGCCTCTATAAAATGACCACCAGTTTAAATATGAGCCGAGCAGTACGCGTCTGGTGACACCACGGAGTACACTTACTGAGAATACAAGTTTGCGCATGCGCGTCAGCTATCGTTGTGGAGGTGCTGATTTTCATTGGGGAACATCTACACGTCAACCCACGAAATCCCCGATAAAGTCATCAAAATCGGACAATAACTTCGTATTGTTTTGCCCCTTACAAGGATTTTATGATAGACACACAGACACTGAGCCAAAATTGTTCAGGAAGGCGTAAAACGCGGGTGGAAATTTTGATTTTGGAGAACATTTTTTTTCAAACTTGGAACGTGAAAACAAGGATTTCTCCTTGGTTGACTCGGAAGCAAAATCTCATTATGAGAATGAATAGTCTAGTAAGTTGAGGATAAAACCAAGTTACGCGGTGAGGTTAAGCATTCATGTGCTGCAGGTGAGCCCTTATGAACACTTATAGCAAATTGTCGAGAAAAAGAAAGTAAGCAATTGCAACGATATTATAAATTTATTGTAATAACGAAAATGTGAACATTTAAAAAAATAAATAAATCTATATTTGAAATGTTATAGTTGAGAAATTTTGCTATATTCGGAACACTAGTGACGCTCTATAATGCCCTTGTTCGCCCTACTTTGGAGTACGGCTCTATTGTTTGGTCTCCTTATTACGTGAACTCGGCTGATCGGCTTGAGCGAGTCCAGCGTATGTTTCATTCAAAATGGGAACTCCTTGGCCCAAATTTGACAGCGACATCATGTTGCACGTATGTGGACTTCAATCATTGGAGACCCGCCGCCGCACCAATGATGCTATTTTTCTCATAAAACTCATCCGCAATACAATAGACTGCCCTCAGCTCCTACAGAACATACACTTTCACGCCCCTACCTATGCTACTCGAAATAACGCCCCATTTTATATCCCCTTCACACCAACCAACTACCTAATAAATAATCCGATCCATAGAGCCCAAAGAGCAATAAATTCAGTAAGTAACGACAATAATTATGATCCTTTTTTCCATAACATATCCAGTCTAAAATCACTCTTTTTACGCAGGGAGAAATAGTATTAGGTATATGTTAACTTGTTGATTTCAGTATTTATTATTTATATGAGAGTTTTATAATACCATAGATGTTGAATTATTAGTTATTGTTATTTTTTTATATTATGAGTTAAACTGTTTGAGAATTTATACATACTATGTTACTGGGCATGAATATGCCCGTGTATTATACAAATAAACAAAAAATGCTTGCATACGAGTCTGCAACACATTGGGACATTTTCATGTCAACCACTACATAAGGTAGTGAAGTAAGGTTGTTAGTTCATGTACCCAAGCATCAAAATAAGAAAACAGTTGATTGTTCTCTACGCAACACAGTGAGTCTATTTTATTTATTGGTCGCGTGCGCAAGTTTTCGTGACGATTTTTCAGTTTATGTGCCAAAGCAAAGACATGAAAATGTCAAAAATAAACAACAGGGCGCCGAACAGGAGAGTCTAGCCCACAGAAAGTGTTGTCTGGTTTCAGCGCAACCTACCGCCACTTCAACGAACTACCATTTCTGATATCTTATCAGGTGATCACGCTCGCGACCGCATTACCATCTCTCCTCTAACTTGCAGTTATCCTAAGATTACAATGTCGCGAGAACATTTATTTCTGAGTTTTACATGATGCAACAACAAGTTTCTGTTGTTGTACATGGATGCAATAACAAGTTCCTTTTCCTCGCAATTTAAAAAGGCAGGGAAGTAAAGCCGCTAAACTTAGAAATTAGAGTGGTAAAATCAAGGTAAGCCTACTTTTCAGAAATGCCGCTTGACCACGCTCACATCGAGCTGAAAATGATGGTAGTTCGCTGAAGTGGCGGTAGGTAGCGCTGAAACCCGACAATACTTTCTGGGGGCTAGACTCTCCTGCGCCGAACATTACTGTGGGAAGTTCCGGCAATCTGAGAGAGAAAAGTTTGAGAACGGTTTTAGTAGCATTTTTCAATTACAGGTCCAAAGAAATTTGGTTTCTCAAAAAAAAAACAGGTCCAGTCATTGAAAAATACTACTAAAACCGTACTCAAACTTTTCTCTCTCAGATTGCCTGAACTTCTCATAATGTTCGGCGCTCAGGCTTTTTCCAGGTTTTTTCCGAGAGAAAAATTAAATTCCCTGAGAATTCCACGTTTTCTCGGTTTTCTTGTTTTTAGAATCCAATGAATATTAAAGTATCTTATTGGAGAATCGGTCGTGAACACCCTCAATAAGGAAACACTAAAATTACAATAAATAATGTATTATATAAGCTTTTATTGCTTCCGAGTCTACCAAGGTAGCGGAAGCTTTGTTTTCACTTTTCAAGGACGAAAAAAAAAGTTCTCCAAAATCAAAATTTTCACTCGCGTTTTGCGTTTTAGACCTTTCTGAACAATTTTGGTTCCGTGTCTGTCTGTCTGTGTGTCTGTCATCAATTCCTTGTAACGCGCATAACTATACGAAGTTATTGTCCGATTTCGATGAAATTTTCAGGAATTGTGCGGGTTGGTGTGTAGACGGTCCCCTATGAAAATCATCATCCCCGGACTGATAGAAGCGACTGCGCATGCGCAAACGTGAATTTCTTGTAACGGCCATAACTTCCACATTTTCCATCCGATTTCAATGAAATTTTCAGGGATGTTACAGATTAGTGTTTAGATGGTCCCCTATGAAAATCATCACCTTCGGTCCGATAGTAGTCACTGCGCATGCGCAAACGTTAATTTCCTTGTAACGGCCGTAACTTCCACATTTTCCATCCGATTTCAATGAAATTTTCAGGGATGTTACAGATTAGTGTTTAGATGGTCCCCTATGAAAATCATCATCCCCGGACTGATTGTAGCCGATGAGCATGTGCGAACGTGAATTGCTTGTAACAACCATAACTTCCACAATTTCTACCCGATTTCGATGACATTTTCAGGGATTACGCGGATTAGGTTGTAGATGGTCCCCAATGAAAATCAAGGCCTTAAAATTTACAGTAGCCTCTGCACATGCGCAATCGTAAAATCCTTGTAACAGCCGTAACAGTTGCGTCTGAGGTGAGGATCTCAAAGCCAGTGAACCAACTCCTTTGTAGATCAGTGTGCAAAGTACTGGACTCACACCCAGGAGTCCCAGGTTCGATTCCCAGTCTTGCTAAGAAATTTTTTGATTCCAATCACTACCGCACTTACATTTTTCGCCCAAATTTGATGAAATTTTCTAGGATTGTCCAGATTAGCGTGTAGATGGTCCCCTATGAGGGTAGTGGAAGGTACTTAGAGATTGGTGTTTTCAGATTAACTACTATGCATCGGATCATCTACATAATCGGGTTATGGATACGAGGAAGCTATGTGCCACACCCACTTGGCAGACGTTTTTTTTAACTTTTTACTCTTTCAGGGTAATTTTCCCTAGGAAGTGAATCCTATGTTCTTGTCTTATATCCAACTATAGTAGTTTATTCCTTTCCGTAATTACATCAGAACGAGCTTGGCTAGTCTCGTGATCCGACCCAACGAGGAGGCTGGTTTTATGCAGATTCATGCAAATTACGAAAATCGAATCTGCCAGTGACCGTCCGTATTTCCTTCGATAAGTCCAGGGAAGACTTAAGACTACAACGCGCTGAGGTAGTTTACCAAAGGCCTAGGAGTGTTGGGAGATTACCGAATATCAGTGGGTCAAATTCCTTTAATCGGTACGTAGATAGAACATGTTGAGAATTAAATCCGAGTCGAGGCTCTGTAGAAGATAGAAGTTCCTACTCCATTGTCGACATATTACATGACAATACATTAATTTGTATCTTTCTTATACGAGAGAACTCAATTTACAAGAACAGTTGCAGGTAACAGAGTTGTTTGATATTCGCAACGAAATTATTATAATAGTTGAAATGATTCAACTCAAACCTGAGCTTTATTCAGTCAAGAACGTAACATAGTTGAATAGAAAATTACTGGATTGAAGAAGAAGGATAAAATACATCTGATATCGAAGGAAACATAACTAAATAACAATCATAACTGGAGTTAACTTCACTACATCTCCGCGATAATTATTATGAAAAATAAGAATAAGACCTCGATAATAACAAACTCAATACAAAGCAGCATAACTTCCTTTTATCAAAACGGAATAAAACGCATTGTATGAATCAGAAAGTGTGTAATTTGGTTTTGACGATCTTGGTACACTACCAAAGTTTTGAAGATAAAATCACGACGATAAATGAGTTACGTCCCCCATTCGCAATTTATTGAATGAACCGATTTCTGGTGTTTGTCATGACTCTTTCAAGCATAGCAGGTGTTATGTCTAGCGTTAATTACCAGAAGAAAATTTTAGTTCTACCATTTATTTCAAACACAATATTATCATAATTTAATTCATTTCTACAATTTATTTAAATTCTTCAAGTTTATATTTTATTTTTTCTGTAGAGGAACCCGGCTAACCTGATTAACGGCCATCTTGTGAAAAAAAAGACAGTTCGTTCTTTTTCCAATACTGAATTCTTTCTTGATTTCACCTTGAATTGGGCCAAATTCACGACGCAATAGCAGGCGTTATGTTTGAAATTCCTTCTTACGTCGTTATGTAAATCTTAAAGGCTCCTTGGACGGTTCAGATGAACACGGGATTTCAAAA